>JAJHZJ010000300.1:0-600000 GCA_023548195.1 Bettongia penicillata ogilbyi
AATCAGAAAGACTCACCTTCACAAGTTCAAATCTGTTACTAGCTGTGTGACCTTGGGTAAGTCACTTAGCCCTACTTGCCTCAGCTTCCTTGTCTATAAAATGAGCTGGAGAAAGAAATGACAAACCACTCCAATATCTGACTGAAATGACTCAACTACAACAAAAAAAATTAAGATTTACACAATTCCGTCCCTGTAGTACAAGGTGTTTTTAACCTGGGGTGATTGGACTTTTTAAAAATGTTATATTTTTACAACGGGTATTCGCAAAATCCTCTGTATTTCATTTTATACATTTAAAGGTATTCTTTTGAGAAACACTTCACAAGCTTTTCTAGATTTCCCAAAGGGCCCATAAGACCCAACATAAGTTTAAGAATCCCAATTTTTGAAATATGGCTACTTCTTGCTCTTTAAACAAATTGTTACATTTAGAACAGCAAGAGCAAAGTTAAAGTTTCTAAAGGAGCTAATAGCTTCTTATCTTAATACCTTAATTAATAACTTAATACATCCTACCCCTTTTTCTGCTATGACCACATTCACTGAAGAAGCAGGAGGTAGCCGTACACGACTGGGGGATATGTAAAATTTTCTTTTCATTCATGTTCATCAACTAGTAACCAGCTTTCTGGTAAAGAGAGTTTCCACACTCAGCTCAACGGTTCCTCAAAAGATGACTCAGTTTTGATCCTTGTATTGTAATCAAAGCCTTTCCAAGAGAGAAAACCCTGTAGCTTTTGTCACAATGAATATGTAACCTTTAAGAAGCCACAATTACTGTGCATATCCTTTAATCCAGAAATAGCAGTACTAGGTCTGTATCCCAAAAACCATCATAAAGAAGGGAAAAGGGCCAACATGTACAAAAATATTTATAGCAACTCTTTTTTATGGTGGCCAAGAATTGGAAATTGAGGAAATGTCCCTCAGTTGGGGAATGGCTGAACAAGTTGTGGTATATGAATATGATGGAATACTATTGTGCAGTAAGAAATGATGAACAGGCAGATTTCAGAAAAACCTGGAAAGACTTACATGAACTGATGCTGAGTGAAGTGAGTAGAACCAGGAGAGCATTGCACACAACAACAGCAACAGCAACATTGTACGATGAATAACTATGATAGATTTAATTCTTCTCAGGAATACAAAAATCCAAGACAATTTCAAAAGACTTGGAAGGAAAATGGTAACCACCTTCAGAGAAAGAACTATGGAGTCTGAATGCAGATGGAAGCATACTATTTTCCCTTTGTTTTTTCTTCCTCATGGTTTTTCCTTTGTTTTCTGATTCTTCTTTTACAACATGACTATGTGGAAATGTTTAAAATGACTGTGCATGTATAGCCTATATCAGAAAGCTTGCTGTCATATGGTGGGGTAGAACAGGAGTGGGGGAAATTTGGAATTCAAAATTTTACAAAAATGAATGATGAAAACTGCCTTTACATGTAATTGGAAAAAATACTATTAAGGGAAAGGAAAAGAAGGGAAGGAAGGAAGGAAGGAAGGAAGGAAGGAAGGAAGGAAGGAAGGAAGGAAGGAAGGAAGGAAGGAAGGAAGGAAGGAAGGAAGATTCAAATTCAGAAGAAGAAAAACCATGATGAAGCATCACAATAGGACTTTGAATAGGAAATTCTTTGTAAATGTTTACAATATAAGATGGGAGAATTTGTAAAAGAGATTTATTCAGAGTAGATCTGTTGGTATTTTTTATGACCTCTGAGTTTCCTTAATATTAAATTTCTCCTTACACCCTTTAGTTATTGCAGCATGATGCTGCTAAGTCAGATTTCAAAGAAAATTCAATTGCTCATCCAGATCTTGTAACTGCTCAAGGCCAAGAATTTTGATATTTAGAACATGTGTTTAATTCTGAAAACCCAACCTTTCCCTTTGTAGCTTTTGATCTGGGTTTTTCCCTGATATTTAACAAAAGTTACATTGAGGCAAAGCCAAAACACCAGTCAATTCAATAGGAGAAAAAAATCAGCCAAACTATTTATTTAGTATTTCATAAATCACTCCCAATAAAACAAAATGGGCTGCGAGGTTGAATCTGTTGCATCATGTTCTCTGTTGATGTCATGTGGACAAAATTAAGATAATTCATCTTAAGATGAATTCATATGTCAGTTTAATCATATATACCCTAGGGAAAGGTTACCTGGTACCAGTAATCTGGATAAAAAGTGAAAAATATATTTCAAACAGTCCACCAAACAACCAAAACAAACTGATTGTCCCCTTACACGTTCATTATTTGTTTCAGGATCACATACAAAGACCTCTATAAGATTTATTATATTTATTTCCATGTAGAATGAAAACTTCTTGAGGGCTGAAATATTTTTTTGTTATTTTTGTTTTTATTTTTAAGTCTTTGGATCTTTAATCATAAAAAAGGGAAAAGGACCCACATGTACAACAATATTTATAGCAGCTCTTTTTGTGGTGGCAAAGAATTGGAAATTGAGGGCTTGGCTACCAGTTGGAGAATGGCTGAACAAGTTGTGGTATATGAATGTAATGGAATACTATTGTCCTATAAGAAATGGTGGGCAAGTAAAGTTCAGAAAAACTTGGAAAGGCTTGTGTGAACTGATGCAAAATGAAGTGAGGAAAACCAGGAGAACATTGTACACAGGAACAGCAACTCTGTGCAAGTAAAATGATCCACGACAGTTCCAAAAGACTCCTGATAGAAAAGGCTATCAACATCCAGAAAAAGAACTGAAAGGATCTGCAGATCAAAGCATACTATTTTCACTTTACTTTTTTTTACTAGGTTTTCCCTTTGTTCTGTTTCTTCTTATGCAACATGACTAATATGGAAATATTCCTTACATGATCGCACAAAGATAAAATATGTTAAATTGCTTACCATCTTAGGGGAGGAGGAAGATAAGGGAGGGAGGGAAAAATTCAGAACTCAAAATTTTATAATAAAATGAATGTGAAAATTTTTTTACATGTAATTGGAAAAAATAAACTACTATTTAAAAGAAAAAAAAATCTTTGTATCTTTAGTCCCAAGTTTGCTATCTAGCACATAAATACCTAGTATCTGTGGAATTGAATTCTCTCCCAAAATGAGAATATTGAGGCTGCAATCTGTGCAAAAGGTATGATTCTCTAAATAGGAGGTGAGTTTATACACTGGATTTTCCTTGATCCCTAGGCATTTGTCAGTTTGAAATGTCAGCTATTTTTAAAGCTTGTTTTTATAATACTAAACGTAATCAGTACATTATGGGCTACTTACTGGTTTAAGAAATTGACTGAAACAATTCAAGTAGTTGGTTTGTTATTGTACCAAAATCTATCATATGACACAAATAACATTTACTACCTTTTGGCACTTGACATACTCTAGAATTATTTTTAAAAAAATAAATCTTCCTCTCTCCTTCTAAAACCAAGATTTAATATTGTGCCATGCTTTATGGTCATGGAAAAGGTAACTTTCACTGTGCTTCTGGTAATAATTGATACCAGTGCAATCATAAAATATATCTGAGTAAGTAGTAACTGAGATTTATATATTGCCTCAAGATTGTTAAAATACTTCCTTCACGAAAAGTCATCAGAAGTAGATGATGTTGTTCAGCCATTTCCTTCTCTAGCTCATTTTACAGATGAGGAAATTGAGGCAAACAAGGTTAGGTGACTTTCCCAGGGTCACACAGCTAATATCTGAGGTTAGATATGAACTCCAGTCTTCTGTCTTCAAGAAAGACACTCTATGCGCTGCACCATCTAGCTGCCAGGTAGTATAAGGCCGATTATCCCAATTTTATGGATAAGGAAACTGAGGCTCAAAGAGATTTAAAAAATTGAGTAACGTTTCACTACTAGCCCACATCAGAGCTGAGATTTTACACCAGTTCCCTTCACTTCAGGATGAGTGATCTTTGACCACCACAAACATCAAGGAAATGGTTAATGAGTACTTATTAAGCATCTACTATGTGCCTGACAGAATGACATAATGGAGAGATTGTCTGTCTTGGGACCAGAAAAGCCTGGGTTCAAGTGTCCTCCTCCCTCACCACCACCCCCCCCACACATGTCAGTTGTACAACGATGGGCAAATCATTGAAAATGTAAGTGTTCTGGGCAGTCCTCTAAGGTTATAGTTACAGGGAGGGTGATGATCTACACTAGTCAAGAAAGTCTCCTCTCCCCAGAGTTCCTTTTACCAATGAAATGATAGACCTAGTGCTTATCTTTTTTGCCTTTTCTTGTTCTCCCAATGGTTAGCACAATGCCTGGCACAAAGTAGGAACTTAAATGCTTGTTGACTGACAGACTGACTGATTAACTTAGCCCCTATCCCTCTATGTCAGATACCTTGCTCAGTGCTAAGGAATCAAAAAACACAATATAAAACAATAGCCTTATCATCCAAGAGCTTTCATTCTACTAGGGGAAATAACATGTACATACATAAGTATAGAAAGAATAAATACAATGTAAATAAAAGATAGTTTGGGAGAGAAGGCATTAACAATTGTGCCCAGAATAAAATAAAATTATATATAGCAGCAACCTACAAATTGCTCAGGATTTTATTTTCCCTTACAAATTATTTTTTATGCCTAGAGGAAACCCAAAAGACCAGGAGACATTTACTTGGGTAAAATTACAGTCAGAAAAGATTTTTTTTCTATATCTCATCACTCTTTTCTTTCCTCTTTCCCTTCCTTGTAGTTCCCACCCTAACTCAGTTGTGTTCTCAAGTACTAAAAACTATTTTCAGGAAAGGATGTGATATCTGATTGGAAGCAAGTTTCAGTTAATGTGTCACCAATACCAAAGATGTTTAGGATTATAGACTTTGACCTAGAAGGGACCTTTGAAGCCATCTAGTCCAAACCTACCCATTTTTTTTTTTTGAAAGAATAAACTGAGGTCTAAAGAGGGGAAGTGATTTGCCCTACTCCGTGGGGTAGCCAGTCACGAGACTAAGGTTGGACATGATGTCTTCATACTCCAAATCGGCCTCACTCTTTCTACTATATCTATAAAGCTCCTAGTTTTCTTAAAAGATGAACTCAAATGCTATCTTCTAGAAAAGGCGTTTCATGGTCACACACACACACACACACACACACACACACACACACACACACACACCCACCACCACCACCACCACCACCACCACCACCACCACCACCACCACCAACTGTTGGTGACTATCCCCTCAAATTACCTTGTATGTACTCTTTGCCTGTGGGTACATTTGTATGCAAGGGTTCCCTACAAGGTCCCCATTCACTCTTAGTAGGGGACATGTCTATCATGGATGCTCCTGGAAAGGAAGCTGTCGATTAAGGAAACATTGGAAAGCAGTGGAAAAAATTATTAGATTCAAAATCAAAGGCTCTAGCTTTGTCTCTTATGACTTATGTGACTTTTGACAAACATTTTGCTTCTTTGGATTTTGTTTCCTCAACTGTAAAACAAAAAAGTTGGACTGGATGTTGTGCAAGGTCCCACTCACTTCTACATCTGAAGGTTACAAAGAAATAGCAACAGTCCCTGCTCTCGAGGAGCTCACAATCCATGAGGGGGAAAATCATATTAAAAGTGATAAATGAATTGGATACACACAAAGTAGAGGGAAGGCACCTCTGACTTTGGAATAAATGAAAAAGCATTTAATAAGCACTTATGTTAAAAGCACTAAATTTATCTCTGGGGATAAATATACAAAAGGGAGAGTCTATGAATTTACTTTCTAATAAGGAAAAACAACACAGCAGAGTTAGAAAGGGACAAGATCTGAGAACAAGTGGAAGGAATATATGTGGCAGTTTGGTTTGGAGATGGCTGGGATTGTTTCTGGACAAGAGTTGCCTACCGAACTCCCTTCAAGGCTCAGCTCAAGTATTATATCCTTTAAAAATCTCTTCCTATACTCCTTAGTTGTTAGGTTCTCTCCTTCCTAACAACTTTTTTATATTGTCAGCCTCAGCCTTGGATTACTCCCACCATCTGCTGCCTTTGTGTTTGTGAACAAAACTGGAGAAAATCCAAAAATCTTGCTGACTGGGTCCCTACTAGGGCAAGTCAATCCTTTTACACATACCTAATTAACTCACTATCCCATTCACAAGAGCACCTATTCCAAACTTTGTCATCCTTCCTCAAACCTCCCACGGAACACCTCCCCCTACTCTCAGCTGATAATCTTGCCTCATATTTCATGGGGGGAAAATGAAGCTTTTTACTAAGAACTCCCTCTTCCCACCTCCTCATCATCATCACATCACTGAAATGCTTTCTGCCACTATCTCCTTCACTCTTGTCTTCCCATGAATAGATGGCCCTTCTCCTTACCAAAGCATGCCCTCTTTGTGCCCAAGTGATCCCATTTCATCCTGTCTCCCCTGGCAGATTGTCCCCTTTAGCATCCCCATTGTCACTTATTTTGAACTTCTCCCTTTCAATTGGCTGTTTCCCTCCTGCCCACAAACACAACCATCTCTCATTCATTCTCAAAAGTCTCTTACTCAACCTGTACATCCCCAATAGCTATCATCCCTTCTCTTTCCTCCTCTTTGTAGCCAAACTCTTTGAGAAGGCTATCTACCACTGATGGCCTCCACTTCCTCTCTTCTCACTTTCTTCTTGACTGGCTTTTGATCTCATCATTCAATTGAAATTATTCTTTCCAAAGTTACCAATGAACTCTTAATTGCCAACTATAGTGACTTTTTCTCAATCCCCATCCTTCTTGACTTCTCAGCAGGCTTTGACATTATTTGATATTCTTTCTTTCTAGGATTTCATGATAGTAGTCTATCCTGGTTCTCCTCCTACCTGTCTGACCATACCCTCTGACCATTCTCCTTTCTTCAACTAGGTCATGCCCACAAATGATGGGTATTCCCTAATACTCTGTCCAGGACCCTCTTCTCTTCCCTTTCTACTCCATTTCACTTGGTGATTTCGTCAGGTCCACCGGATTCTACTATCATCTCTTTGCTAATGATTCTCAGAGATTACTCAGACTTAGACTCCAGATTCTTAACTACAATTGCCAATCAGACTTCACAAACTGAATGTCTCATAGATATCTTAAACTCAGCATGGCCAAAACTGAATTCACCTTTCACCCCAAATATTTTTTTCCTTCTAAGCTTCCCTATTTCTATCAAGAATATCCTCCTAGTCACCCAGGCTCAAAATCTAGGCGTGATCATTAATTGCTCACTCTCTGTCATTCCCCATATCTAATCTGTTGCCATATCTTGTTTCTACCTTCACACCATCTCTTTTATATGGCCCCTCCTCTCCTATGATACTTCCACCCACCCTGGTGCAGGCCCATATCATGTCACATCTAGACTATTAAAATAGCCTACCAATAGGTCTGCCTCAAATGTCACCCACTTCAATCTGTCCTCCACTCATCTATCACACTGATTTTCCTAAATTACAGGTCTAAGTGTGTCATCCCCTTATTCAGTAAATGCCATTGGCTCTCTATCACCTCCAGGATTAAATAAAAAACTTGGCAGTCCTTAATGTTAGTTGCTTCCCTCTGAGATTATCTCCAATTTATTCTGAACGTATGTGTATGTATGTGTGTTCTTGCTTTGCCTGTAAACCTTTTGACTTTTATATTTAAGCAGCCTCTCATCTCCTCTTCCGTAGTCATATTTTCTCATTGTTGAAAGACTCTTACTCTCTATATAAATATATCCCTTGCCCTTTGCCCTTCAAAATATTCTCTCTATTCTCCAATCTTTTACCTTTTGACTACATGCATTCCATATCCCTTATGCCCATTGGTATTTCTTGATCCAAGAAATTAACATGAATTTTGGAGAGTAATCATAGCTTACCCATCCAAATTCCAGGAAACAGAAATCTAAATAGTGGCTCCACTGTAAATGATACAAAAAACAGAAATATTGGATGACATTTTCTCATTGAGCATGACAGAGAAAATCCCAATATGAGGCTCAAGGCTATTTATTTGGGTTTTCTGAGCTGACAGGAAATATTTGAAGCCAGAAATAAATATATAGTGGTTTGCCTGAGATAATAATAGAACATTCCAAGGCAATGTGTATGTACAAGTAATTAACCAGATTCTGCAATCACAGGCTTAGTGTAATTCCCTCTGACTCCAGTGCAAATTAGTCAGACACTTAAGGTGTAAGCAACTGGTTCAATTGTTCTTATGACTGCTGAGTGCCAGCCAGCATCTTTGACCCCAGACGGTACAGTGGGAGAGATAACAAGGTTCCTATTTCACAGACAAACAATCCAATCATCATATCAACAGGACGGGATGATAAATTCTCAGTGGTACAGGTTTTTTGTGTTGGTTGAGTGGAGGAAGCCAACAATAGGTTCCATGGCCTCTGGAATTCTTAAAAGAAGAGATTGAACAGATGAGTAGTCAATGCCTGGATGGTAAGAAAATTGCATCAGGAAAGAGGGATACTGATCCAGTGGGGAAAAGAAATTAGAGGAGTACATTTGAGGAGAAGACCTAGAAAACAAACAGACAGAGAGGTTGAATGGAGGGGTAGGAGTAAGGTGGAAAGGATAAAGAAATTATTTCATTCCTTTGAGTTAAGAGCAAAAATATTTAAGCCCTCCTCATTTTGGAAAGTGTTCCAGAGTATTATTGTTTTCTTCAGCACTCTGGAAAATAAAAACAGCAATGATAATAATATAAGTCTTCTATCTGAGATTTTTATGGCTCAAAGGGCCTGAGTAATTTTCAATAAATTTTCATATATTTCTTAGTTCTTCAATGTTATGGTAATTAAGGGGTTAAACTTGGAGTTGAACAAGAGAAACCAGAAGTCAGAACTTGTGTAGTAGATATTCTAGGTCCTAGGAGGTCCAAGTTTTCTCTAAAACTTAGAGATAATTTTGTTAGATTAGTAGAATGTAAGCTCCTTGAGGTCAGGGACTGCTTCATTTATATTTTTATCCCCAGAACCTAGCACAATGTTTTGCATATAGCACGCACTTTAAAAGATGCTTACCGAATTTGGATTTAGTGTCAAATACTCTATATCAAGAAAGCTGAGGGCAAAAATATTGGTGCTGAAAGTGACAGCTCCAGTGGAATTTACTGAACATTAAAAGAGAGATATCTTCCAGGAGGGCAAGGAATATAAAGCCAGGAGGGACTAGTTCAAGGTGACTAAGGAGGTCAAGTGAGATGCTGATATACAAATATAGTAAGAGAATTATCTGGGAAATAGCTTATTCATCAGAATTTTGTGTCCAGAATCATGCTAATATATGCCGATGATATTAGCAAATGAACTGGAGACCATGGTAGGGATACATAAATGGCTATCTGAGTGATATTTGGGGAAGAGAGAAAAAAAAGAAGTGTAAGGATCATGGGGAATAAGAAGAGAGAGGAGTATATCTTTATGAATATGAATTGTAATATCCCTAGGGAAAATTGAAATTTGAGCAACACGTGCATAAATTAACTTATATCCCATAGCTTTTACCTGGAACTCTGCAGTCTTAATGATTTTTTAATATGAATTCAAGTTTATGCTGGATTTCTTCACTAGAGAGCAATTTACCCATTCATAAGCCTGGGAATTGCTAAGGATACTCTTCCTGTTCCACCCTTTTCCTGCCATCTTGCCCTCATCTCTGATCTCTGCCTCAAGAGGTACAAAGAATTCCTGCCAGAGGTCTTCAAGCATATAGTAGATGATAGCTTGTAGTCAGGTATGCTTTAGAGGAAATTTTATCTTTGTAGACATGGATTGGACTAGGGTATGACCCTCTGACCCAGTGCCTCAATAGAATTCTCCTAATTCTGATATGTTATCATAACCTTCAAGGAAGCAATAATTTTAGGAAACTTTCCCAGCATCTTTGAGACTTTGGAGCATATTCTGAGATGATAGAAGATCTATAGGTTCTATAGGTTTCCAAAGTGGGCAATACTGTCCCTGAGTGGGGGGAGAGGACTGGAATGATCCAAGGAGGCAGTAGCAGCCTTGGATGTGATTGGGGGGGGGGGGGGGGTGGCATTGAAAAAAAACAACAAGGGGCAAGTAGAAGCATAAGGAAAGAAGGGAAGAAAAAAATTGAAAAACTATTCATACATATTTCATCTGTGTGTAACAGAGTTAAAGTCATAGTTATTACATTGTTTTCCAAATAAACACACAAAATGCAAGTTGAAACTGGTCAGTGGTCAAGTCTTGATTCTATCTTACAACTCCCATATCTGTCCTCTTGCCTCTACACACACACACACACACACACACACACACACACACACACATTTATATAACCAAAATTCAGATCCTCATTGCCTCTTGCCTAGGCTCTTGCAATAGTCTTGAAATTCCCATTCAAATCTCTCCCAAGTCTATCCTATCCTCCACATGGCAGCCAAAATGGTTTTCTGTAAGCATGGATCTGACCATGTTCCTGTACTACTCAATAAGCTTCAATGGTTCCTTATTGATTCTAAGATAAAATACTATTTCATCTTTATCTCATTCTTTTTTAATATCTATTTCTGTCTAAGGTTAACAATCTATATTATTTTCAGGAGAGTAGTGTGCATATCATTTACAAATAAGTAAACATACACATATTAGGGGAGTTATGTAAACAAAATTTGCCTATTTATCTATACAGGTGTGTGGACAAAAACATTTGAAGAACGTTGGGCCCTGAGTTCATCTGAGAAGCACTGCTCACACATCAACATCCCTCAACATTAGCATTGCTATTCTTTGAATCTTTGCTTTGGCTCATTGCCAACATTATGCACCAAAAACTTGGTTTAAACAAGTTTGGATAGAACTCTGCTAGTTATATCAGTATCTTCCACTCATCTTTATTCTTTCTTCCTTCTTAGAAATGACTTTGATCTCTTCTCTAATCCTTCAATGGCCTTAATGGGCACCAATAGCTGATTCTGAAATGTCTGCTGCATCTCTTACCAGTCATGTCCTGCCTAGTTTTTTTGAAGGTCAATTTCTTATTTTGTAATGCTATTCAAGATTCATCAGCTTTAGCACATTCATCTCCTCTGCAAATATTAAGAACTTATCATTCAGGTGGCCAAAAGATATGAATAAACAGTTCTCAAAAAATGCAAAATATTCACAACTACATAAAAGCATGTTCCAGATCATAAATAAGAGAAATTCAAATCAAAACAACCCTGAGGTTTCACCTCACACATTGCAAATTGACAAAGATGGTAAAAAAAAATAATAGTCAACGTTGGAGAGTCTGTGGGATGATAGGCTGTGAGGGCAAAGTAGAATCTTTTTGTTATTTATACCAAGAAGTATAATGCCTCTGAATAATGTGATTAAGGAGGATCTTTCCCACCCATTGTTGGGCCTGCTTATTGAGGGAAGCTTGATTAGGGGAGCTGTTTTGTAGGAGAGTCCCAAGTACCTTTTGTTTTCTCTATTGAGGCACTGGGTCAGAGGGTCATGCCCTCTGGCTCTGAAAAGCGTACTGATACTCTGAGTGAGGTTTTACTTTGGGGCTTACTGACTGGAAGTGTTTGTTCGGCCAGACTAGGACTCTGGGAAGCCACTAAGGATCCCCCTGGTTTTGAAAACCCAGATGTCAGGGCTTCCCTCTCTGGTAACTATGGTCAGACAGTTGGATCTGTCTGTTGATTTGTGATATTGATTATGATCCGACAGAGGAAGCCATGTCTGTAGATCTTTGATTTCTCTGTATTTTCATTGAAGTTCAGAGTGTTGACTCCTCTGAACTAGGTTAATGATATATTTGCTTGATTAAAGTGATTGTGAACCCCTCAAAAGTTACCTTTTCTTTTGGAGAAGCAGATCAAAGAGCCTGTGATAGCAAGCACCCCTGTATATGTTGGGGTGCTTACTGTAACACAGGCACACAAATATATTGTTGATGGGTCTCTGAATTGGTGTAACTGTTTTGCAAAGCAATTTGGAATTATGCAAATAAACTTAGTAAAATGTTTATTACACATATTTTCAGAATTTCTTAATTTATTTACTGGTCATATTGATTTTTTCTTTTTTTCTTTTAAAAATACTCTATTTTTATTATTGTTTTATTATTTTTATATAATTAATAATATAATAATTTTATATAATATAATTATATAAATTATATTATATATTATATAACCATATAATATATAATAATGTAACTTTATTATCTTTAATAATATATTTATTATCTTTATTATGCGGGATAACTCTTTGGGAAGGATGGGGAAAGATATTAGGGAAACTATAATGATATAAAAAACAGAAAGCATCAATAACTTTCTTCTTGAAGTGACCTGAATATTTATGAATGATTGAAAAAGAACTTGCCATGTGCACAACCATGAGCTAGATCCTGAAGATACAAAACCAAAACAAAATGGTCCCTGTTCTCAAAGAGCTTACATTTCACTGAAGAGAATTGACATGTTCGTAGATACATAAGACATATAAAGTGTATATAGACTCCAGACTCATTCCCCCAACTCCAACTCCACTGATAGGTCAGGTCCCCCAAAACAAAGCTAAATCACCCCTTAGAGTTCTAGGAATTTTCTGAGGAGTGTAAAGTTCTTCCAGTGTTATTGACTCAAGCCCCAGTCTAGTTTATTCCTCCCACTATTTCTGGTCAGTTAGTATCTGTCCAATATCATCTAACCAGGTGATTTCTCCTCAGTATCACTGATGGGTGCATAATACCCAGTATCAGTTAACCCACTGATAATACTGCAATAAATAATTAACATCCTTTGGCTTTTCATAAAGAAATATTTACTAAGAAGATGTAGCAAGAACAGAAGTACAAACATATTCCCTTTACTTAGGGTACATTCTCCCCTCTACCATCTCAGGCCCCAATGGAAAGTATATTCAAACTTAAAATGGCTACTATGAACATTCCTTCCACCAAATTGACTTTGGGATAAGTGCTATCATTATTCCTATTTTTCAACTGAGGAAACTGAGGCAGAGTTGTGACTTGCCCACGGTCACATAACTTGTGAGTGTCTGAGGCTAGATGCATTTGAACTCAGAGTCCAGTGCTCTATTCACTCTCCCACCTAGCTGCCTGCTAAAGAGGTGTTGAAGGCCTGAACTAGGGTCATGGCAGCGCAAAGGGAGAGAAGAGATAAGATAGGAGATATGTTGTAGAGGCTGAATGAGCAAAACTTGGCAACCAGCTGAATGTGAGAGATGAGAAGGAATTGCGTTGGAAATAACTGCAAGGTTTCTAAACTGAGAGACTGAAAGGATAGCAGTGTCCTATGTGAGTTTTAGTGAGTTTTAGAAGAAAGATATGATGAGGGAAAGACAATAAGTTGTATTTTGTGTTTGAGGTACAAATAGGACAACCATTTGGAGATGTAGCATATAGTCAGTTGTGGTGAAAGATCAGAATTCAAGAGAGATACTGGATCTGAGTATATAGAACTTGAAGCCCTACCGAGAAGTGAGAGTTGAACCTACGGACACTAATGAGATCACAAAGAGAGATGGTGTAAATACAGTATGGTAAAGAGATGGTAAAGTACAGATTGGGAGAAACTGATGAATTGGGTGGGAACCAAGGGTCTTGAGGAGGCAGAAACAAGTAAATTGAAGACTTGAAGAATAAGGGTTGAGGAGGAGAGAAAGACTGCACACCAGGTAATAAAGTCCTTGAAAAAAGAGGGCGGGGAAATGATTTTGAAACTGGTAGAGAAGAGCCAGGGGGGTAAAGGATCATTACAATGGAGTGAATCCAGTGACAGTTGTTGGGGAAGAATATGGAAGGAGTCATAAGGAAGAAGAATTGAGTCTATGGACTCTCCTGCCCCAATGTCAGAGGAGAAGGATGAGCAAAAGTACCCCCAAGTACTTAGAGAGGGTTTAATTTCTTCTGGGAGGGCTTTGTGATTATGAGGAGATGGAAGGAGAATGAAAGCAACTCTCTCAATGTGAAGGATGACTTGTTTCTGATAGAAGGAGGGTTCCACAGGACAAAATGGAAGAGGGTAGAGTAGAAGAGGGAGAGGAAACCGATGGCTAAGTAGTGGCAGGGGAAGAGCTTCCCCTCGTGTAGTCTGTAATCCTGAAGCCAAGGATTCTGAGAGGAGTCATAGGATTATAGAATCTCATATCCTTCAGAGTAAAAATGCTGATTTAATTACCATTTCTTGAGCAAAAGTTGGCATGGGGGAGAAAAGAGAGAAAGGAAGAGATGCTCAGTGCCCTGCATGATGCATGAAAGCAGAGGCTGGTAGGCAACTGGAGGTACTTGAGACCTAGAGCCAGGCTTGTTTTAGAAGGATGAGGACTGGTTGAGAGTATAATCACCCTCCAATGCCCAGTCATGTTAGCTCTGTCCCAGCGAGGAAAAACAAAAACATACAGGAGAGTGTGAGTGTGTGTGTGTGTGTGTGTGTGTGTGCGTGCGTGTGTGCGTGTGTGTGTGTACAGTGGGAAAAAAATAGCGATTATTCTGAAGTCAAGGAATGAAGGTTTCAATTCCACACTGACATTTACTGTGTATGAGTCCATGGGCAAGTCGTTTAAACTCCCTGGCTCTCAATTTCTCTATCTGGACAATGAGGGAGCTGGACTAAATCACCTCTGAGAGCCGTTATAGTTCTAGAACCAGGATTCTATGAACTTATTTATTCATCTTTTGGGGAGTTCCTGGGAGCAATCATTTCATCTACCAAGGATCTCTTTGTGGCCTCTGGGTTCAGTTATATTGAACTTCAAAAGCAATTTAGAATCCTGAGCCAAAACTAACAAGAAATTCAATATGGAAAAAATGCAAAATACTAGCATTAAGTTTTTAAAAATCCACTTTCCCAGGTTCAAGACATTGTAGACCTTATTTAAAGGATCAAGGGGAAAAAAATTAAGCAGCTAAAGTTGACTGTCAGCTCAGTTTTAAATTCATAAGATGCAATAGCTGCCAAGACAGTTAAGTTAGCCTTGAGCTACTTAATTGTGCATAGAATATTTCTAATGAGAGAAAGAATAGTCCCTTTGTCCCTTGTTCTGGTCAAACCACATCTGGAATATTGCTAAGTTTCTTTATGTAGGATATTAAGTAGGGTCTGAAATCTCAGTGCTGTGAACATTTCCTCCAATGATGCAGATCACAAATGATTCAGGACTATCCATCTCGAGTGACCCTTATCTCAGCTTCCCATAAGTCAGTTAGTATGCATTTATTAAGCACCACTATGTTCCAGGCATTGTGCTAAGTTCACTACTTGGGTCATACTCTTGTCATTTGGAGGGAGGAAGTGGAGATGAGGCTCCTCCTTGACCTCAGAAGAATACCAGTGGAACCCAAGGGCTTGTGATTCACCATACTTTCCCCTCCTCACATGAGTTTCGTCCTTTGACAAAGGACGATTTTTCACATTTCTTTGAAGGCGTCCTTTAATCCACTTCTATATTCTTTCCTATTTATTTGGTACAGTCTGCTCCCAGTCACCACACTTACCCCAGTACTCTCAAGTTTCAATCTCTAGACCTAGCTCAGAGTGCTTAGCACATAGCAAGTACTTCATAAATGTTCAGTGTTTGCTTAATTGAGCCACTCTATACCACTCATGGAATAATGGTACTTAAAAACTGGGCCTTCATTTGTGGGAGAAATTTAAAGTCCTTAAAGGAGTTGTATCATTTCCCACAGGCCATGCACACTCGTATTTAATTCTGGTCTTAACTCGTTGTCCATTTATTCTTTATCATTCATTAAAGGCGATGAATTAGAGCAATGAATGAATAGGAGCCTCAGTGAATGTTGGGAATGCTGGGATAAGAATCAGGAAGACCCAAATTCTAATCTGGCCTTAGACACTTACTAGCTATTTGACACTGAGCAAGTCACTTCCTCTCTATTTACCTCAGTTTCCCTAACTGTAAAATGGGGGTAATAATGGCACCTACATCACAAGGCTAATGTTAGGATTAAAAAAGATAACATTTGAATTCGGTTTGATCTGACTCCAACACACCCCTGAACTAAAATTCCTCCGACTTCAGTATGCTTTGATTCTGTAATAGTGTTATTACTAGTTCCTAGTATTTTAAATGTCAAATAACTATTCTCTTC
The DNA here is from genome assembly GCA_023548195.1 of Bettongia penicillata ogilbyi. Classification (NCBI taxonomy): domain Eukaryota; kingdom Metazoa; phylum Chordata; class Mammalia; order Diprotodontia; family Potoroidae; genus Bettongia; species Bettongia penicillata. The sequence goes on from JAJHZJ010000300.1 coordinate 16,102, forward strand.
AGTTGTTTTATGTATGTTTTCTATCAATATATGGGGAAGTAGGAAAGTGGAGTATATGCATGATGAAGAATATTAGTCAATCAATAAGGATTTATTAAGCCCCTTCTATGTGTAGGTGGGACAACTAGCTAGAGCAGTGGATAGAGGGCCACACACAAGAGGAAGACTCATCTTGCTGAGTTCAAATCTAGCCTCACATACTTACTAGCTGTGTGACCTTGGACAAGTTTGCCTCAGTTTCCTCATTTGTAAAATGAGAGAAGAAAATGGCAAACCACTCCAGTATCTTTGTCAATAAATGAGGTCACAAAGAGCCAGACATGATTGAAAAACAACTGAACACATGTGTTGGCACTATGCTAAGCATTGGGCACATAAAGGAAAAAATACAGTTTTTGCCTTCAAGGATCTCATGATCAAATGTGATAAATGATATATGAATCACTATGCACATGCAAAATATACCAAGTGTCTGGGGAAGGGGTGGTGACAGGAGGAAAAAGAGGGTATGGGAAAGGCTGCCTGCAGAAGATGAGATTTTAAGCAGTCTTGAAACAAACCAGGGAAGTCAGGATGCAGGCCAGGAATGTTCATACTCTTTGATCTACGGATTCCATAGATGGTCTTGTATCCTGCAGATATAGAGTACAGGGTAGAGTATCCTACAGAAATTAATTAGAAGACAGAATTCCATTGATAAGAAGAAAATCTCCATATACGCCACAATATTTACAGCAGTACTTTTTGTAATAGCATAGAATTGAAAACAGAGTAGATGACCATTGAGGCATTGCTAAACAAATTATAGCATATGAATGTAACAGAATAATACTGTGTTCTTAAAAATGATAAATATTATGGATTCAGAGAAATATGGAAAATCCCACATAAACTGATGCAGAGTAAAGTTAAGCAGAGCCAAGAAAACCATGTGTATAATGACCACAGCAATGTAAATGGAAAGAACACACACACACTAATAGTGAATGCTACAAAATTATAACTATCAAGTATGACTTGAAAGAGATATGACAAGATACTCTTAAAACCACCTTTTTGTGCAGATAAGAGATCCACAAGTATTGCACATTGCACATACTTTTCAATGTATTGATTAGTTGTGCTGATTTTTTCCTTTTCATGTCTGTCTTTTAAAATACTATTTTTTCCATGGGATGACTCTCGGAGAAGGGGATGGATACTGAAGGAAACTATGGTGACATAAAAAACAAAAGGTATCACTAAAATCTTATTTAAACACACACATCAAAAGAAAAAGTCTACTGCAAATTCCAGAATGAAAGAAAAAGACAAAAATCATATTTTCTTAAGATATATTTTATGGTTTTGTCTACCACATGCAAAATAGTTGGATAAAAACTTACATTTTACCAAATTATTCAATGATTTTTAAATATCAATTGGTCAGAATTATACCCACCTGGTATTCTTAAGCAGATTTTGGCTCAAAGCAAGATTAAAATCTAAAAGAGCTATCCAAAGGATTATCCAGAAGAAACAGATTCCCCTATAATTGAGGATCTTCAAGCAAGGGTGGGATGAACATTTGTAGAGGGCTTTTTGAAATGACTCTTGTTCACACACAATCGAGCTAGATGATTTCTAAGATTCTTTCAACTCTGAAATTGATATTCTTTGAAATCATATGATCATAGAAACCCATTTCTTTGGATGTCACTTTCACAACTAAATAATTCCTTTAAGGAAATATTGTTGTTATTTGGTCGATCAGTCACGTCATGACCCCATGCACCATAGCACAACAGGCTCTTCTATCCTCCAATCTCCTGAAGTCTATCCAATCTGAAGTTCATTGCTTCCGTGACACTGTCTATGCATCTCCTCCCTGCCATCCCCTTTTCCTTTTGCCTTCAATCTTTCCCAACATCAGGATCTTTTCCAGTGAGTCTCATCTTCTCATTATGTAGATAAGTTAAAGTACTTAAGCCTTTGCTTCAGTATCTGACCTTCCAGTGAACAGACTGAGTTAACTTCTTTAAGTATTGACCGATTTGTTCTGGTTGCACCTCAACTCAAAAGCTTTAATTCTGTGGTGCTCAACTTTTCTTATAGTCCAATTCTAACAGTCATACATTGCTACTAGAAAAACTACAGCTTTGATTATACAGATCTTTGTCAGCAAGTAGATGTCTCTGCTTCTTAAGGTGCAAATTTGCCATCATTTTCCTTCTAAGAAATTTTTTCATTTCATGACTGAAGTCACCACCTAAAATGATCTTTAAGCCCAAGAATATAAAATCTGACAATTTCTTCCATTTCTTCTCCCTCTATTCACCAAGAAGTAGGGTCAGCACTCTATCCACTGCACCACTTAGCTGCCCCCAATGTAAAAATAATTCAGGGTATATTCCCAGGTTTTGTATGAGATAATTTGTTGGCCAAGTTCATGTCATTTGAGTACAATGGTTACCTATAATCAAGAACATTTTACCTGAGTAATTGATAATACTCTAGTTATTTAGTAGAACAAGACCTAATCAAATTGGGCAAAATGAATGGAAACTTTCCTCTACCAAAGTCCTTCTTGATTGCCTTACCATGGCATAGTGGTGACAATTCTCAGCTACATCAAGGATGTATAAGCCCTACCAGGTCCTAATGAGCTGGAAACTCTTTAAGAAAGGGTATAGAAATTGACTATGTATCTGTTGACCAAAGATCAATCTAGTTCAGTTATGTGAAGCTCAACACTAGATTGGCCACTAGATGGTGGATTTTATTAGCCATATCAACTCATAAAATGGTGCAGTTAGATAAAGCAGTGGACAGAAAAGTGGGCTTGGTATCAGGCCAACTCATTCTCATGAATTCAAAATCCAGCCTCAGACATTTGACAGCTGTGTGACCTTGGGCAAGTCACTTAACCCTCTTTGCTTCAAAACAATTTTTAAGGTCCCTACCAACTATAATATTCTATGATTCTTATTGTTTCTGAGGAATACTTGGCCCAAATTCTTCACTTTATACAAATTTGCAATCAACTTTTAAAATGTCCACTGAGCTCTTCCTTGTTAATCAATGCTTCCCCTCCCAGCCACCCTTCAAATAGTGCTCAAGAAATTTTAGTTTTCATTTAAGATCAAATAAAAACTATAATTACAAAGTTGAACATGTTACTTTCCTCCTTTAAGGCTCATTCTCAAACACCCACCCCCACCTCAGTCCAAAGCTACATGATTTTTGTATGACCACTACCATCAGTTCCAACTCTGAAGGAGTTATGTTAGTACAGTAAATGGAGCATTGGATCTGGAATCAGGAAAACCTGAATTCACATTCAGCCTCAGGAACTTAAGAGCTATATGATGCAGGGCAAACCTTTTAAATTCTCTCTGCCTTAGTTTCCTAATCTATAAAATGGGTATAGTAATAGCTCCTACCTTCAAGGATTGCTATGAGGATTGAATGAGATATTTATAGAGTGCTTCATATAGTACCTGGCACATATGCTTCATAAATGTTTGTTTTCTTCCTTCCTTCCAATATTTACTTATTATATAATCATAGACAAGTCACTTCACATCTCTGAGACTAATCTTTCCCATCAAGAAAATGTGAATAATAATATTTGTACTACCTCCTTCAAAGCATCATAGTAATGGAAGCACTTTAGTGTGCTTTAAAAATATAGCAGAATCCTGGGAAGGCTCTCACAGGTAGCTTCAGTCAGTCAATAAGCTTACTGTATTTCATGTGTACCAGAAAGGCACATTCTAACTTAGGCAACTAGAATTCTAATTTTCTTTTTCCTCTTACAGAGATTAAATCTACCTTTGTGCAACTCCCACCCACTACCCCTAATACTTTTCCCTGTGGCCAAGTCAGACAAATCTAATCCCTTTTCCTCATTATAGACATTCCAATATTTGAGGATAGTTATTATATTACCACCAAGTCTTCTCTTCTCCTAGATAAACATCCCCACTTCCTCCAACTGAACTTCCTGTGGCTGGTCTCTAGTCCCTTCACCATCCTGGTTATTCCCATTCAAATAAGCTAGAGTTTGTCAGTTTCCTTCCTAGAATATGGACCTCTCAAACATTGTACTTCCCAGAGCTCTTCAGCTGATCATCATCTGGCATGCTTCCCAAGATCAATGCAGTGCCTTGCAGGTAATTGATGCATACTGATTGGCCAATTAGTTGGGTTTAATCTCTCTCTAGAAATCCTCTAAGCCAATATATGGAGTTGGCTATGCTTCTGTGCTTGTGTAAGAAGTATGATTAATTGCTATTTTTTATAGATGGGTACAACCCACATGATTAATGATAGTACAGGTTTTAATTTTGCTCAGAATGTCCATAAAAGGCATCAATCATACAAACAAAGCACCATCTGAAGAAAACATCTGCTCCATGCAAATGCTGGCATGATGCTAGAGAGGGATTATTGTATGAGATTTCCTTCAGAACCAGACCTGAGCACCAGGTGCCACCTAAAACATGAGGTACTTTCCAGGCACAAAAGGTCAGTGCAAATGCATACAAACAGGAGATGGAGAGCCTTGGGTAAGGAGTGGAAGGAAAGTCAGTTGGGCTGGATCATGAAATATGAAATGAAGAATAATATATTATAAGGCTGAAAAAAATAGGTAAGAGACAGGTTATAAAGTCCTTTAAAAGTCAAAGTAGTTTGCAATGTATCCTGAAAGCAACAGGAAGGCACTCAAACTTGTTTAATGGTATAGAGAAATGGTCAAATCTGAGCTTATAGAAAATCTCTTTTGGCAGCTGTGTGTGTTTAGAGAGAGGATTGGATTGCAGAGAGATGAGGCAGGGACACTAAATAGGAGGCTATCATAGTAATTTAGGTAAGTGAAAAGGTCCTGAAGTAAGGTGGGGCTGAGAGAATAGGTCTGATGCTGAAGATGTTGGGGAGGTAGAAACAACAAAATGTCAACTGATGTGGGGTGAGGGAGAGCACTAAGTGAAGGAAAATGCTGAGGTTATGAACATGGAAGGTGAGAAGAATGACTGTGTTTTAGGAAGAAACAGGAAATTTTGGAGAAAAATATATTTGGGGGAAAAGATAGAATTCTGTTTTGAACATGTTGAGTTAGAAATGTCTCCAGGTCAATGGGTTGAACATATATTCTTAAACAAATAAGGGATCCATTAAATTATAAACTCCTTGAGAACAGAGACTGTTTTGCCTCTTTTTTTTTTATCCCCAGTGCTTAACGCTGTACCTGGCACATAGCAGGTATTTAATAAATGCTTGCTGAATTGCATACGATACAATAGATACTTTCGATTAAATGAAACTGAAAGGCTTCTGCACAAACAAAGAGAATGTGCCTAGGATAAGAAGGTGTGAGATCAAATCAGGGGAAAAAATATTTGTATCAAATTTCTCTAATAAGAATTTGGTATCTATGATATATAAACAATTAACATTGCATATATATGTATGTGTATTTAATAAATACATATGTTTTTGTCTATATATAAATATATATGAATGTAACACATGTATTATATGTGTATAATGATAATTATTTATATATTGTGGATGCCAAAGGCTTCTTAGAGAAATATGATACAAAATTTATATATATGCATATAAACATGTGTTTGTTTATATATATCATGTATGTGTATAATAATTATCATTTAGTCATTTTCAGTTATATCTGACTTTTTGTGACCCCATTTGGAATTTACTTGGCAAAGATACTGGAGTGGTTTAACATTTCCTTCTCCAGATAATTTTATACATGAGGAATTGGGGTAAAAGAAGATTAAGTAGCTTGCCCAAGGTCACATGGCTAGTAAGTATCAGAGGCCATATTTGAATTTAGATCTTCCTGACTCTAGGCCCAGCACTACAAACTCACACATACACATACACACACACACACACACACACATACACGTCTGTGTAGTAGGTATATATGCATGCATGTGTGTATACATACATATACACACACACACACCCATATACATACAGGTTTTTTGGTTGGTTGGCTGTATATAAAAATCATGCCAATGTCTCTCACATCTTAAAATTGAATCGAAAGTTCTTCAGAGAGAACTTAAGAATGTCCTTGTATCACTTCTTCTGCCCATCATGGGAGCATTTGCCTTGTTTAAGTTCCCTGTAATATAGTCTTTTAAACAAACAATATATGCATATATACAGACAAACATATATAATATATATGTGCACATATATACACATATATATATTTACACACGTAGCCAAAAGTCATTACCCAGTAGATAAATGGTTAAAGCATATGAACAACAATCACTTCTAATAAGAGAAATTAAAAATCAAAATTTCAAGCCCTAAAAATCTGCAAAAAATAACAAAAGTTGAGGACAGCTGGGTAGAGTAGTGGATAGAGTATTGGGCCTAAGGTTAGGAAGACTCATTTCCTGAGTTCGAATCTGGGTTCAGACATTTATTAGCTGTGTGACCTTGGTCAAGTCACTTCACCCTGTTTACCTCAGCTTCCTCATGTGTAAAATGAGTTGGAGAAGGAAATGGCAAAACACTACACCGCTACCTTTCCCAAGAAAATCCCAAATGTCAAGAAGACTTGAAAGTAACTGAAAAGAATTGATTGAACTGAAACAAAATATGAGAATTCTTAAAGTTAGAGGGCTTGCAGGAAAATAGGCAGACTCATACACTGTTGGTAGAAAACAATTTGGAATTATGTAAATAAAGTTACTAAAATCTCTATACCTTTGACCCAGAGATTCATCTACTACGTTTGTTTCTACTTCATGAAGGCCATTGATAAGAAGAAAGGGCCCATATACAATAAAATATTCATAGTAGCCCTTTTGTGATAGCAAAGGATTGGAAACAAACTAAATGTTCATTGATTTGAGAAATGGCTAAACAAATTGTGGTAGATGAATGTAATGGAGTACTACCGTGTTGTAAGAAATGATTAATATGATGAATATAGAGGAGTATGAAAAGACTTTCTTGAAGTGTTGCAAAATAGACACAGGAATACAATATATGCAATTGTTACAATAATGTGGGTGGAAAGAAAAATCACAAGATGTTCAAAAGTAAATGTCACAGAGAGGATTCTGGGAAGATGGCAGAGTAGATCAGAAAATTCCAAGCTCTCAAGATTTCCCCTGACAAAAAAAAAAAAAAGTGAAATAGTGCCTCAAGGCAAAAAAAAATTAGAAAAGGAGATCCAGAATATTAAGGAAGAAAATTACTCCATGAAAATCAGAATTGGGCAAGGAGAAGCCGGCAAAATTATAAGAGATCAACAAATAATAAAACAAAATATAAAGTGAAAAACAGAAGAGAATGTGAAACAACTCATAAGAAAAACAACTGATCTGGAGAACTGTGGCAGCAAGTGGGATGGGGTTTGTTTGTTTGGAGTTGTTTTACAGGTTCAGCTGGATTGTGAACATCTGAGGGCTCAGTCCCCTTTGAGCCCGGATGGTTCACAGCTGTGCTGAGTCATGTGGGTTTCGAACCTACTAATTCTGAGATAATCAGGAACCGAGTCTTCCTTATATATACTGAAAGGTTAGTATTTTTCTTTGGGGGTTCACTTATGCGAAGGATCTTGTGATTACCTGGTTGAAACTCTGAGTGACCGTATGTTCAGACCCCCAACTACTCACATCTAAAGGTTCTCTCAATCCAGGGTTGTATGTAAATTGTATTTGATTCAGTCTGTAAGAGCCCTGCCTGTTGGTCTTTGTCTCTCTGCTTATATTTTTCTGTACGATGAATTAATTAAAGTGATTGTTGACCCCTCAAAAGTTGCCTTTCCTTTTATAAATGCAGATTTAAGAACCCATGATAGCCCACCCCCATGTATGTTGGGATGCTTACTGATACAAGAGTAGATCAAGGAAACATTAGAGTAATCAGACTGCCTGAAAGCTATGACCAAAAAAAGAACCTTGATATGATAATACAAGAAATAATTAAAGAAAATGGTCCTGAAGTGTTATAACAAGAAGGGAAAGTAGAAATAGAAAAAACCCACTGATGATCACCACCTGAAACAGATCCTAGGAGGAAAATCCATTGGAATATTATAGTGAAATTCCAAAATCTGCAGCTCAAGAGTAAAATGTTATGAGCAACAAGAAAAAAAAACAATTTGAATATAGTAGTGCCACAAGGAGAATCAGATAAGATCTAGCAGTGGTGACACGAAAAGACTGCAGTCTTGGAACACTATATTTTAAAGAGCAAAAGAATGAGGTTCTGGCCAAAAATATCATACCCAGAAAAACTAAACATAATCCTGATTTTGAAAAAAATGGACATTTAATGAACCTTCAGATTTTCAAGACTTTGTTTAAAAAAACCCTGGACTTAATAGAAGATTTGCTATACAAGAGCCAAGAGAAATACAAGGTACATATCAAAGATTAATTACAAGTGAGTCTACCTTCTATGTTTATAAAATGTAAAACTTACGTCCTAAGATTGTTATTAGTAATTGGGTAGTTTGTAAGAAAGACTGGAGTAGAACTGAGTATATGACTTCAAAAAATAAAACCGTTTAGAAACAGCTAAAAAGCGTAATTATTTTGTACAAATGAGTGATGAGAGGAAGAACCAATGCAGAAGAATTAGATGGGGGAGGAGGGCTGTTAGTTCTGGAAAGCTACTTTCATTGAGAATGGGTTCAAGAAGGAACAATACATACGTATGAGTATAAAAGTCTTCTAAATTAAGAAAGAAATAAAACACTAAGGGGATAGGGAGGATGGAGAAGATAAAACAGTGATGTCTAGAGGGGAGGGTGTGGGAATAGGTTATGGGAGGATATAGCAGGGTGTTTAGATTAATGGGAATGGAGGATAAAGGACAGATCCTTGGAAGGGATGGGGGAGATTTGGGTGGAGGGGGTAAGTAATAGAAGGGCAAGGTAGAGAGTAGAAGTAAAGTAGAGGAGTTGGGAGGTAAAGGAAACAAGAGATATGAACAAACATAAAAACAAAAATCAAGTAAGATTTGTTAGTGAAAGCATGTATGTGTGTATGTTTAAGTATATATGTGTGTATATATGTATATGTGTACACAATCTATATATCTATATTTAAATAAATCAATGATTAATTGTAGTCTTGGAAAAAGGTGAAAGAAATGAGGGGGAGACAACAAAATAAAAAGTACACAGCAGAAAAAAAAGAAAACTTACTAGGAAACAAAGAAAAGGTGAATAGCTCTCAACACAATGCACAGCAAAAAAATAGACTTTCTTGAAATGGAAATTTATTGCTATATATTTTGAATCCTCTCTTGCATTCTACCGTGCATGTGACATGCTTTTTTTCTTTTCTTATACTGTATTTAAGTTTCAATTTTAAGTTGATAATGTTTCTTTTTCTTTTCTTATTGTGTATTTAAGTTTCAGTAATAAAACAGAAAAAATAAATGTTGCAAAATTATGAAGAATAAGCACGGCTTCAAAGAAGCCCTATCCCTTTGCAGAGATGAAACATCCACAGATATGATGTAATGCATGTGTTTTCAGATTTTTGGACAGTTTGATCTACACAATCACCCAATGCCATTATGCTAGGGAGTCATCCCATACAGCAAAGAATATTTTTTAAGGAAAACAGAGGCAGCTAGGTGGCTCTGTGGATAGAGCACTGAGTTTGGATGAGCTGAGCTCAAATTTGGTCTTGGCACTTCTTAGCTATGTGACCCTGGGAAATTCACTTAACCTCTGTCTGCTTCTGTTTGCTTCACTGTAAAATGGAGATAACAGCGCCCACCTCCCAGCATGGTTGTGAGATAACATTTGTGAAAGTGCTTAGCACAGTGATGGGTGTTTAATAACAGCTTGTTCCCTTCCCTTTCCCTCTTCTCTTCTCTCTCTCCATGAAGTGGTAGAGAGACCTGTCACCCCACCCTGTTGGCAGTGGCAGAGGGTCACACATGGCAGCCAGCCCAAACACTGTCCAGGAGCTCCTGAGCCTAGGTCTTGGTCCCTGGCTAACTGTTTTGCTTTACATGCCTTTCCCTGAGCACAGGTGACAGTGATCTTCTGAGATGGACCTTTCCAGCCTGGAAGGTAAGCTTGTGAGTTCAGGATGTTAGGAGCTCCTGGATCCCTTCACTGGAGCTGACTGGAATCAGAAGGGTGCTTCTAAAACGCTCTTAGAGAAGATGGTCATCATCTCATTCATCTCTGAAGGGATGATGAGCCCAAGACCAGGCCAAAAGAGACTTAAAGGAGTTGTTCAGAAGGTACAGTATCAAGGGGAAGTGCAATACCCACTAAACAATTTTATGTAATTTTTTAATGTTTTTATTGTCTGCCTCCTAAGAGATTATAACAGGGGTTATAGGTTTCTGTAACATCTTTAATGTTTTCTGTAACATCTTTAATTAATCTTCATTAATGTGTGGTTTTGAGCCTTTAATGTTTTTAGCCTCTCTTTTGTGGAGAGGAATTAAATACCTGTCCTATACCTAATCAACATTTTACATTGAGAGCTTTTCTAATCCCTTTTGAGAAAACTCTAAACATGAGCTAAACTTTAAGGAAGTGTGCTGAGGGTTCCAGGGTGTGGTTATAAAGAGCTAGTGAGCATGGAAAACAGAATCTGATCTCTCTTTTCAGATACCAGCCTCCCTCTGGACTGAACTCAGATATTTAAATATAGTCACAGAGCTAAGGGGCTACCTTAGTTGGAGAGAATAAGCATGCCACTTCACCCATAGAGCCAGCAATGGTGTCTATTGTTACACTAGCAATCATAGCAAAAACAAAACAGAGAAAGTTGTATTTTTTTAAAAAAATATTTTGTCACTAATTTATTCATTCTTTTGAGAAGCCAATCATGCTATTCATCATAGAGGACACAAATCAATCAGCTGGTAAAGGAAATTTTAAAAATTCAATTTCATTTAACAATAAATGTTTACCTCGTCACAACTCCAGAGAACAAGGTGCTGTGCTAGGTAATGGGGAAGCAAAAACAGAGAGAAAAGATAGCAAAAATAGGATCCCTATTCAGATAAGAAAGTACTAATAAAACAATGAAAAGTATTTAAAGTATTTGGGAGTGGGGGGAACAACTAGTGGATGAAGAAACACCAAGTTGGAGGTGTCACCCTGACTTTTGAAGGAACCTAGAGACTCCAAGAGGCAGAAGTAAACATTGGAGGGTCTGCGTTCCAGATGTAGAGGACTTGCTATACAAAGGCATGAAACACCATCAGGAAATGGTATGTCACCGTAGAAAATAGCTCCATTCAATTCTCTGAAGTGACTTTTCTCCCTCAAATTTGACAGAAAATTGAACTGCGACACTGTTCTGCTTAACACAGATTTTCTGGTCCTTCCATTATTTCCATATATTAAATAGAAACATAATGGAAAGAGCCCTGGGTGGTGTATTAGGAGTCTGTGTTGCAGTTCAGGCTCTGCCAGTCATTTGTTCTGTGACCTTCAGACTGTGGGTCCCTTTCTTGGAGGCTCAGTTTCCTCATCTGCAAATGAAAGCCTTCACTTATTGGATTCGATCCTCTTCAACATCCTTTCTAATTTCAGCACTGCATGAGTCTGTGACCATAAGGATCAGAGAATGCTGAAACTATCCATTAGAGATGACTGCTCCCAGAGTCTATACTTTTAAGTACATTGAGCTCTGTGGCTCAGTGGATAGAGAGCTGAAATCAGGAAGCTATTCAGTTGTATCTGACTCTTTGTGACTATATTTGGGGTTTTTGTAAAAGTACTGAACTGGTTTGCCATTTCCTTCTCCAGCTTATTTTACAGGTGAGGAAATTGAAGCAAAAGTGCTAAGTGAATTGTCCAGGGCCATTATCACTAGTAAGTGTCTGAGGTCACATTTGAACTCAGGACAAGCAGTCCTCCTGACTTAAGGGTCAACACTTGAGTTCAAATACAGCCTCAAATATTTACTGATTGTGTGACTCTGGGTAAACTACTTAACCTTTATTTGTCTCAATTTCCTCATTTGTAAAATGGAGATAATAATAGTATCTATTCCAGAGGATTGTTATAAGGATGAAATGAGACATTTGTAAAGTGTTTAACACAGTGTCTAGCACATAATAAGCACTATATAGATATTAGCTATTTTTTAGAGCCTTGACTTTACCTCTCTGAATTAAATATGTTTTTTCACTGAAAAAATCTATAAGCTATACTGGGGAAAAAATATTAAACTAATGATGGACAGACCCTCTTCTTCAGAGGTGAATGGATGTCTTTGTAGCCTAACCTTTACTAAATTTGCTGAATTTCTTTGTCTCTTATTTGCTTAAGCACAGGGTAGCCTCTCTCTCTCCTAGAACATCATTGTGTTACTAGGGGAGATGGAACCAGCTTTGAGGGAGTCCAGAATATTGCAATAACTGTAAGGACTATGAGAGTAGACAAAGTGTTCCAAAACCAACCATAGATAAATAGGCACTTAGTGAATGTTTGTGAATCTTTTCAGTGGAGTGGCAAGAGAGATATTTTTGTTCCCCCAGGAGGCTGATATTGAAACCAGTTTGAGGAAAGAAATTTTTTGTACTTTTTAAATTTCCTGGAAGATAATTTCCTCAAACTGGTACTGACTTCTGACTGTCAAAATAAAACTTGGATGGTATGCTATAAAAGGCCTTGAAGGAAAATCAGTGAAGCTGACCAGGGGTACAATTGAACAGCAGACATCAGACAACTTTAGAGAAAACATTTGATATTATGTGTTATTATTTTCTCCAGCATCACCATGACTGGAGGCTGAGCCAACCTTTCATTCTTATTGCCATTTATCATTCCTTAACCAGGGAATTAGTTATACTTGAGCTGACTGAGTAGGCTTTGTTGTAAGTTAAATTAGAAAAAAGTTGGGGGGTGTCAAATAAGGATAGAATTGCTTACTCAGGTGGGTAAACTTCATCTAAGAGCTCAGTATCTCCTCACATTCTGTAATTTCATCAACTAAGGTGGTGGGAAATCAGTAACTTAAACCTGGCATACATTTTTGAGTAGGATGCATCCTCCTCTCCCCGACTTAATACAGTCCTAGTAATCCTATGCTATTTATAGCTATGAGGAAGGAAGGCAGGAAGGAAAGAAAGTAGCAAAGGAAGAGGGAAGGAAGGAGGGGAATATGAAAGGAAATTAAGGAAAGGATGGAGAGAAAAAAGGGAAGGAAGGGATGGAGGAAAGGAGAAAAGAACATTGAAAAATTTTTAATGCACAGGAGAGAACAGAGAAAAGTCTGAAAGAAATCACAGATAAGCGGAATAACTTTAACATTTTATGTCAAATTTGTTTTATAGTTATAAAAAAAATCAAGCTGAGCATTAAAAATTTCAGTTTCACACACAATCTTCTTTTTCTGTTCTACTGTATATATAGAAGTATTCCTTTTAGCTAATGTTTGTTAATGTCAGAATTTTTTTTAAAAAATTGAACTTTAAAATGTCAAAAAAAAAAATAGAATCCCCAACTTCCTTCAAAGCTCAGCTCTAAATGCTACCTGCTACATGAGGCCTCTCCTGATTTCCCCAAATGCTTATATCTTCTCCCCTAAACCCCCTCACTCCAAACACACACACACACACACACACACACACATACACATACACATACAGCCTTCAGAGTAATTTTGGACAGAAGTATTAGTGCAATGGGAAAGATACTTGCTCTGAAGTTAGAGGGCTTGGGTTCAAATCCAATGTCTGACGCCTATCACCCATGTCACCTTGGGCAAATCCTTTAATCTCTCTCAACTATATAATTGGGATTGAACTAGAAGGCCTCTGAGATCCTTTTGAGTTCTGGATTTCTAGTGCTATGATTTACTTGGCATGTATTGTCCTACATGTTCCTGTTCTTTCCCCCTCCAAATAGAGTGTAGGTTCTTAGAGAATGTGGATGATTTCATTCTGTACTCCCAGTGTCAGCACCTTAACACAGAGTACCTAGGGCCCCTATGCTAGTTATAGCTCTGGTTGTAAGAAAGATGCTTCTGGGTCAATACATCACATTTAATTTTTACCTTCAATATAGCATATCAGCAAAATCAGATAATGCCATTTAAACAACAACTGGGATGTCAGGGTGGGAGAGATCCCAAGATTCTCAGCCCCTTGTATACCTACCTTAGCAAACTTAGCTATCTCTGAACCATGGAAGTCAGAGGAGAGGAGGATACATCCTACTCAAAAATATTTTACTGGTCCCCATTGCCTCCAGAACCAGCTCCTCAGTTTGGCATTTAAGGTCCTTCGCAGTCTGTCTCCAGTCTGCTTTTCCAAACTTATTTCACTTCCATGCCCTTTAAACTGCCAAACTGCCTACTTGGTCTTCCTTTAAAATCAGTTGTCTATCACATATTTCTATGCTATGCAGAAGTGATCTCTTTTGCCTGTAATATAGTCCTTTCTCATTTCCATCTCTTAGAATCTTGGATTTCCCTCTAAGTTCACCTGAGGTCTCACCTACTATGGGAAGTTGTTCCTGATCTTCCTAGTTATCAATGCTCTCTTCTGTCTCAAATTATCTTCCACATACTAATCTGTGTAAATGTTGTAAGTACCCCCTCCTAGAAGATAAATTTCTTGAAGCCAGGGAATATTTTTGGTTTTTCTCGTATCTCAAACCTAGTCCTCCCCTTGCTATAGTAGGCACTTAATAAATATTTGGTCAATGAATAAAGAGGGAGAATTAGATATCCTTCCACCAGCACTGTCCTTTTCAAAGGCTTCTTTTTTAAGCAACTGTAATTTATTGTTCCTGAGCTTTAGTTCTGTTTTTCCACTCTTGCCAATCTGAGGACTGACGGTTCTACAGATGAAGACTACTTGTTAATGACATATGACTGTAATTTTACTCTTTAGGGACCCTGCTCTTGGGAACCTTGATATGGCTATTACCCAAAGATGCTCCGTTCAGGCAAAGGGACCATCTGATAGGAAAACAAAGGAAGAACGAGAGTCAGGGCCCAAACAGGTAGATATTGCAGGGGTTAGACTATTTATTCTCTAAGGTTGTCAATCAGTCAATCAAGTATTTATTAAGCACCTACTGTGTGCTAAGTAAGCACAGTGCTAGGTGCTGTGGATGCAAGGAAAACACTTCAAAGGTCCTTGTGCTCAAGGGGCTTGCATCCTATCAGAGGAAGAGATTGTGCTGGATACAGCTCTAACGTGTTCTGACCAGTTAAATTTTCAGCCTGAGCATTTATACCTCAGAAACTGGCTAACACTATAAATCAGGGCTTCATTTCTTGTTTTATTGATTTTCACACTTACGAAAGTGATGGAAAAAATGTTAATGATGCAGGTTAAATGTAAAGGTTTGTCATGAACACTTTTACCCCTAGAGGGCTGATTGTTAAATATTTACCAGCACATCTCTGAATGGAGGAATGGGAGAGTATCCTGGCCACCAAACATTCTGTCAATGCCCCATATGATTCAGGAAGTACCTCCCTCTTTCAGTCTGAGAACTTAAAAGCTCTCCTTTGGACGATCAGGTTCAGATCCATAGTCTACGATAACATCCAGTCTTTTATCCTTCTTTCGTTCTCCTTTCCTTGGAAACAAAAATAAAATGATTTTGTCTCTACACTTAGAGGTTGACTCCCAAATGTCTTGATATACAGTCACTGCAATTCTGGCTATGGGAAAGTAGAGTCGATTTCTCTCAAGTGAAATAACCTGTTCTCAATTCCTTTATGTTATTACCACATTTACACCATTAGGTGGCAGCAACATCTAGGGGAGACTTGATTAAGGGCTGGAGCTGTCCAGTTCTTTTGTGTAATGATGAAGAGATAGGTTATGGGATGATAGTGCCATGATACTCCTCTGGAATTCATTTGTATTTACTTTGCGATTATTTTTTATAGTTATATGACTATATGTTTCCTCTGATAGGATGTAAGCCCCTTGAGCATAAGGACCTTTGAAGTGTTTTTCCTTGCATCTGCAACACCTAGCATTGTGCTTACTTAGCACACAGTAGGTGCTTAATAAATACTTCTTGATTGATTGATTGACAGAAGGAACTTTAGAGACTAAATAGCCTAACCCCTGTAATAGCTACCTGTTTGGGCCCTGACTCTCCTTCTTCCTTTGTTTTCCTATCAGATGGTCCCTTTGCCTGAAGGGAGCATCTTTGGGTAATAGCCATATCAAGATTCCCAAGAGCAGGGTCCCTAAAGA
Source organism: Bettongia penicillata ogilbyi (assembly GCA_023548195.1). Taxonomy (NCBI): domain Eukaryota; kingdom Metazoa; phylum Chordata; class Mammalia; order Diprotodontia; family Potoroidae; genus Bettongia; species Bettongia penicillata. Next base: position 32,299 of record JAJHZJ010000300.1, read on the forward strand.
GTAAAATTACAGTCAAATGTCATTAACAAGTAGTCTTCAGCTGTAGAACAGTCAGTCCTCAGATTGGCAAGAGTGGAAAAATAGAACTAAAGCTCAGGAACAATAAATTACAGTTGCTTAAAAAGGAGCCTTTGAAAAGGACAGTGCTGGTGGAAGGATATCTAATTTGAAGGAAGGTCAAGTAATGATGGTAATTAAGTAACCAATTCATTTGCTAAATGTCTTTCACCCAGTAAAACTTTGACCTAAGTGGCTTAGCTCCTATTACTAAGTAACATGATTTGTCAGCTCATCTTGCCTCACAGCTGAGTGAATTCACTCCTGCTCCTTCATAGGCACCCTTCCTCCATCTGCCATAGAGTGACATAGAGAGAGAGGAAAAAAGCCAAACTCAGAATTATATAGAGTTGAGTGACAGAAGCTTTGTCTCAGGGCACCAAAATGTAGAAGACCTGCTAGAGATTATATTAGTTCTTAGCAAGAATAATTTGTTAAAATTAGAGAGTTATCAGATGACGATGTCCTTCTCCTCTTCCGCTAGCTAATGTACCCCAGGACAACTTCTGCTGGGTTCTGTCCTGCCCCTGTCCTGCTCTGATCTGTCTCCTCATGGTTACCTCTCCAGCAGTGGCCTCTTGGTGTTCTGGAGTCTTTCCTCACCTCACTCGAGTGAATTTGTCTTAAAAGTTTATCTGAGTGTCTTTGATGTTGCTTGCTCACCTTGGGAGGGCTTTGGTGGTACTTTCCCCAGATGTTAGAACTGAACTGAATAAAGCCATGGCACTCAGGAATTTCATTTTTAAAGGTCCTACCAATACCAGGGATATGAGCCTGCAATTTTTATCACTTTGTTATGTTGTATAGCTTTGTGTAGTGGGCACTTTTTGTTGTGCATGTGTGTTGATAATCAGTCTACTGAGACCATAGTCTCAGGATCATAGATTTAAATATCAAAGAGACCTTAGAAGTCCAGTCCATCCTTTTTATTTTACAGATAACAATTGGGCTATGGAGAATTAAGAAACAATCATTCTTTCTGTGTTGTGTGGAGTTTCATAGAAACCCTTCTATTTGCGTTATGTAGGAAGGGGCAAACATCTTTTACCAGAAACAGAGAACAAAGAGGCAACCAGGTGGGACAGTACATAAAGCTCCAGGCCCAAAGTTAAAAAAAAAAAACCTGAGTTCAAATCCTGCCTCAGATATACAGCTTACTAGTTGTGCAACCCTGGCCAAGTTCCTTAACCTCAGTCTCCTCAGCTGTAAAAGGGGAATAATAATAGCCCCTACCTCCCATGGTCCAAAATTTATAAAGGGAACCTTTATGAAACACTTATATTTCTAAGGACCTGGGAATAGGTTGTATTGGGGAAGAGGGACTATGAGAAGAGAGAGAAGTTCTTCTTTCCTCATGAGGAAAGAGGCCAGGGAAAGGAGATCCTCTACTGGCCAAGAGCAGAAAATGGAATGTCTTTCATAACCATGTAAGAGGATGACTTGGCAAGAGTGAAAAGAGACCTAGATCAAATGAAATATTTTTAAAACACTTAGCACAGTGCCTGGCACATAAGCTCTATAGAAATGCTTGTTTCCTTCCCTAGATCTGGAAGCAGAGACCACATTCTCTGCTCTGTCCAATTATGAGCAAACACTTAACTTTTGTGGGCCTCAGTTTCCTCATTTGTAAAATGTAGTCATTGAGAAAGTTGGAAGACAACAATTTATACGGAGGATTGGGTGTTTTTTAAAGTGCCTTGCTGCTCTAAATCCTTTCATCCTATGACCTCCATGAAAAAGACATAAACCTTAGGGTGCCCTGATTCTAAATCTAGCATTTATTTTTCTTCCAAATATACCTTATCCTAAACTGTTCATTAAGTCTTAAATTCTTTGCTGTTGTCCAGTCATTTCAGTCATGTCTAACTCTTTATGGTCCCAGTTGTGGTTTTCTTGGCAAAGATACTAGAGTGATTTGCAATTTTCTTCTCCAGTTCATTTTACAGATGAGGAAATTGAGGCAAACAGGGTTAAGTGATTTGTCCAGGGTCACAAAGTTAGTAAGCATCTGAGGTTGGATTTAAACTCAGGAAGATGAGTCTTCCTGACCTCAGACCCAATACTCTATCCACTGCACTATTCTTGCCTCCACCTTATTTCCCTATTTCTATCAAGAGCATTGCCATTTTTTCCAGTGGGATTCCCCCTTGACTCTTCCCTTATTCTACCCCTCAACATCTAATCAATCATGCCCACATCTCTCTCTTTTTTCCCCTTCTTACCACTCCCATAACGACCACCCTAGTTAAGATCTTCATCTCCCACCTGGGCTATTAAAATAGCCCCCAGTTGATATCCCTTTAATCCACCCCTCTCCCTTTTCTAATCCATCCTCTATAGAGCTGCCAAATTAACATTTCTAAAGCATAGGTCTAACTATGTCACTCTCCCACTTAAGATGATCCAATGACTCCCTATTGCCTCAAAAATAAAACATAGACTCTCCTGTTTGGCATGTAAAGCCCTTCACAGTCTGACTCTAATTCAGGTTTCTAGGCTTATTACATATTACTCACTCTCCTACATTCTGTCCTCCAATCAAACTAGCCTCCAGCTGTTTCCTGAACACAACACTGAATCTTTCAGGCTATCTCCCAAGCCTGGAATAGAGTTCCTCCTTATCGCTTCCTCTTAGGATCCCTAAATCTCTTCAAGGCTCAACTCAAGTGCCACCTGATTCTTTAATTGACCTGAAAGGTAATGAGTTCCCCATCCTTTGAAGTTTTCAAGCAAAAACTAGATAAATACAGAGATAAGATGTTATAAGTCTCTTTGGTTGATTGAGAGTTATAGCTAAGAATTCTTATACCTCAGATATCAACTGTAAAAGAAAAATAATTACATGGATTTCATCAGTGTACCACCCAGTGAAATTAATTTGCTTTTGGTTTATTAGTACTTTTATCATTATTCTTGAGCAGCACAAAGAGTTTTTAAATCCTTAACTGCTTATCCCACTCCAACACTAGCACTTTCAACCTACAGCCAAAAGAAACTGGCAGAAGGCAGGGCTGGGGGTGTTGGGTAACCATCATGGGAGGGTCGAAAGAGGAGTTGTGTGGTGTGAAAGGAAAAGTATAAAGCTTCTGGTTTCCCTCCTTGACTTGACGAGAGGCTGGGCCTAAGCAACCCATCAAAACTAACAAAGTTTGTGTTTCCTATAACAGTTTCCCAACTTGTGTCCTTTCCCCCTTCAAAAATTCACCAGTTACATGAATTCAAAAAGGCCCAGAGATTAGCATTCTGTAACCTTCTAGGTTTTTCTCTGTTCTCAGAAGAGCATCTGGATAAATTTATTCACACCAAGATTTATGCTAACAACCAAGAAGGAGAGGATATTTGAGGAAGTAACTCCATGAAGGCTCATGCCAAAACATCAATGTTCAAAGTTCTCTTTGGAACTCTGGGGAAAATTAACTCAATAAATTTCCCTTTGGCAGGACAGGGGCATGCTAGAATAGCATTAATCTCTCATTGCACTGGTTTACTAATCCCAGGCATCCAATCTCATCTCTTTAGGCACAAGCAGAGGATCCATGCTTCCTTCTCATAAATGCTTATCCTCAACTATGAGTAGCACTACTCCTCTATAAAACTATTTTAATAGGGTTACTTATGCTCTAGCCCATTCTATTATGTCTTAAAACATTTAATGAAATTGTTTAATAGGTATTCCACTTTCACCTTTATGTTGTACTTTCTGAACAATTCCTTTAAGTTTATGTTTTCTGGCCAGGCAAGCTTGGTCTAGGGCTCATCATCCCTTCAGAGATGAATGAGATGGTAATCATCTTCTCTGAGAAGATTATTAAAACCCTTTTCTGATTCCAGTCAGCTCCAGTGTAGGGATCCAGGAGCTCTTGAAATCCTGAACTCACAAGGTTACCTTCCAGGCTGGAAAGGTCCATCTCAGGAGATAACTGTCACCTGTGCTCAGGGAGAGACATATAAAGCAAAACAATTAGCCAGGGGACCAAGATCTAGGCTCAGGAGCTCCTGGATAGTGTTTGTGCTGGCTGCTATGTGTGACCCTCTGCCACTGCCAAAAGAGTGGGGTGGCAGGTCTCTCTACCACTTCATGGAGGGAGAAAAAAGAATAGGGAAGGGGAAGGGAACAAGCTGTTATGAAACACCCACCACTGTGCTAAACACTTTCACAAATATTACCTTACAACCATGCTGGGAGGTGGGTACTGCTATTATCTCCATTTTTCAATGAAGTAAACAATAGCAGACAGAAGTTAATAGCTGAATCTCTGGGTCAAAGGGTGTAGGGATTTTAGTAACTTTATTTACAAAATTCCAAATTGCTTTCCAAAATGGTTATGCTGACTCACAGTTCTATGTAGCAACAATGTCCTAGTATGCCTATTTTCCTACAACCCCTCCAACATGAACAATTCTCATCTTTTGTTTCAGTTCAGTCATTTTTTTCCAGTCGTGTCCAACTCTTCATAATACCATTTGGAGTTTTCTTGGTGATGAAGTGACTTACCATTTCCTTTTCCAGCTAATTCTACAGATAAGGAAACTGAGGCAAACAGGGTTAAGTAACTTGCCCAGGGTCACACAGCTGGTAAGTGTCTCAGGACAGATTTGATCTCAAATATTCTTGATTCTAGGTCTAGTATTTTATCTAACATACCACCTCGCTGCTTAGGTTTTATTTTTAAAGTATTTAAAATAAATTGCTGAAGTATATTTTAGAAATGAAAGTTCTAGGGTATGTTGTGCGATCATAGTCTGTCCAATCTATGATCTTATGCTTTACATGCAGTATATGATGAAGAAAAACAATAAGCCTCAAATCACAAGGCCTGGCTCCTAATTGTCATGCTGTGCCTCACTAGCTGTGTGATTTTGGGCAAAATCTTACTGGACCTCAATTTCCTGAGCTGTAAAATGGATTTATTAATACCTGAACTATTATATTATAGATGTGCCATGAGGCTCAAGTAAAACGATATATCAAAATGTCCCACTGTGCTTTTGAAATAATAAAGTATCATCTAAACAGGAGTTCATTATTCCATTGCTGCAGTCTTAAACATTGAGAGGTAATGTCCAGGATGAGAAGACATTCTTCAGAACGTCAAGCCTGGTCTATTCAAACAAGTTATTGATATTGAAAGAAATGAGAAATGGATCAAAGTCTAGACACATCTCAAGTGCATCCATTTTTTTTCCTTTGTCCATTTCACATTTTTCAGCGTCAGTAACTTTTTTGAATAGATCAAGTTGGAAATGCTATGATTACTTTGAATGTCTTCTCATTTTATCCATCTCACTTTGTGTTGATTTTTGACCTTTTGCTCTGAAAAATCCATGGTCTAAATACACAAGATGACTGATTCAGAAGCAGCTCTGACACTGGAAACCCATCAGTTCCTGTATATTAAAACATTGTCAATTTCATTTTTATGATGTTCCCCTTTTCCCATCGTGCCCAGTGCCTCTTTTTGAAAAAAAAAGTACCCATCACATACAAGCAGGATGCTTCTAAATTGTTATAAGCCTTTGGCCCCTTGCAGCTCTTACTCCCAAACCATATTTTCCAACACATTGTTTTCACTCCTCTCCCTGTGTCCATCTTCATAGGATGGTGGACATACAACCAGAAGACACCGTGTGTCTATGACCCTCTTACTTTAGATCATCATTGTACAGATAAGGAAACTGAGACCATTAGGGAAGACAACAGTGACATAGACCATCTGTGGCAAAACAGGGATTCAAATCCAGGTGCCCTGACTTCAAATTCAGCATTCTTTCTACTCTATCACCCTAGGTTGAACAGGAACTTGGAGATCATCTAGTCTAGTTCTTAAATTGTGGGTTGTGACCCCATATGGAGTTGTGAAAAATTTCGCAATAGCAAAAGATTTATGAATGCACAATAACCAAAAAAGTCATTCAAAATCAAATGCATAATGAATCAGAGTTGTTTCTGGCAGTGCTTGCCCATGTTGCATCAGGCAACTTCACTTCAGTCTTGGTTCTAAACACACAGCATGCTCACTTTGCATTGCACATGCCCTCAAGCCTTGCAGCACCAAAGAATTCTGCAGAAAGGCAAAAAGGGCCTACAAGCAGAAAAAGTTTAAGAAGCCCTGATGTAGTCCAACAGTTTCATTTTACAGATAGAAACTGAGGCACAGAAAAGACAAGTCATACAGCTTATTGTTACTAAAGGTAACATTAGAACTCAGGTCTCTTTACTCCCAGCCTTAACCTTGTTCAAAACATTCTTCATTTCAGAAATTATAGGATTCAAATTAATAAGGTATGATAACTAAGTTCATTAATTACAAATTAGCCTTACATCTAGGGGGTTAAGGTGATTTCTTGGAAAAATGTTTTCCAAAAAGTATTTGTGCTATCCCTACAATCCCCAATATTTACTGGCGTTTCTATGTGCCTGGAATGATCTCCCTCCTTTTCTCTACTTCCTGGCTTCTCTTCCTTCAAGACTCAGCTCAAATCCCATCTTCTGCAGAAGGTCATTTTTTCCCTCCCCACAACTGCTAGTACTTTCTTTCTGAGATTATTTCCTATTTATCTGTATATATCATACACACTCACACACGTATACATATATATGCATATCCTGTATATGTCATATTTACATAGTTGTTTGCATGTTTTCTTCCCCATTAGATTATGAATTATTGAGTGTAGGAACTATGTTGTCTGCTTTTCTTTGTACCCCAGCATTTAGCAGAGTGCTCAGTATATGTTGTCATTCAGTCATTTTTCAGTTGTAACCAACTCTTTGTGCTCTGATTTGGGGTGTTCTTGGCATTTGCCATTCATTCTTTGACATTTCCTCCTTCCAGTTCACTTGACAGATGAGGAAACTGAGACAGACGGGGTTAAGTGACTTGCCGAGGGTAAGTGTCTGAGGCTGGATTTTAACTCATGAAGAGGAGTCTTCCTGATTCCAAGTCCAGTGCTATATCCACTGTGTCACTGGTTACTTATCCTGGATTGGCACACAGTAAGCACTTAGTAAATGTTATTGACTGACTGCCATGGGCTAATGAGCAACAGATTGAGTCATAAGAGGTCATAAGATGAGGAGAGTCATTCACACAAAGGTCAGAGGCTCACAAGGGGAGACTAGGGCTGGTTCGCCTTACAGATGCCCGTTCTGTGATAATTCTGCAGTCAGTTCCTTTTGCAGAAGTTGAAAAGTCAGCCAAAAATCTGGAGAAGGCAAGCCTCATTGGTCAGTAGCAAATGCTGCGAAAGGATGCCATACCAAGCAGCTTCCAGCACAGGCCAGAGAATGCAAGCATACTGGACAGGCTGGGATGGGCTTGCATGCTCCTACATCATCCCTGTTTTTATGACACTCCTTGCCAGAGTCCACTTCATGCCAAGAAACAGACTCAGAAAGCCATGGTTCATTCAGCACCTGCTGAAACAAGACCTCTTGTTTATCTGTGACCAGCATAGCAAGCTCCATGTATCATACGTTGGCAGACTGAGAAGTCAACCATAAGCCCCAGACACCATGTCTAAAACTCATTCAGACTTGGAGATTTTATTTACAAAGGGAGGAACTAAATAGGGTTTTCCTATCCTTTCATGTAAATGACATCATACAGCTCAGTCAATGGAGTTTAAGAAATGCCCATGTGCAATCATAGGCTTGCCAAGAGAAACCAGAAATGGTTGGGGGTGAATACTGAGTGTTAGTTGAAATTCCTTGGAATAAATGTAACATAGAGATGGAGAGATAGACCGAGAGAGACACAGAGGGACAGACACATAGATACAGAGGCAAACCATAGACAGACAGACAAAGTCACAAATGCACAGATAGAAACAGCCAGACACAAAGAAAAATGGACACATAGACAAACAAAACCACTAGTAGAAAAACAGATGCATTGACAGACATAGAAATATATATGGAGAGAACATCCAACAAAGAACATGAATGTGAGCCCCCATGTATAGCATACATACCTATATACATATAAATGCGTGTGTGTGTGTGTGTGTGTGTGTAAAGCTTTCCATGCGTAAAGGAAGTAGAAACTTACATCCTTATATAAATGTCTCAAATGAATGACAATATGTAAGAGAAGCTTGGGGTGGCTTAATCAATTATCATTTATTAAGCACTTACTATGGGTCAGACACTGTACTAAGCAGTAGAGACACAAAAAAAGGCAAATGGCAATCGATTCTCAAGGAGCTTAGAATCTAACGGGAGAACCAACACACAAACAAATATATACAAAGCAAGCAATCTATGGGATAAATACAAAATAACAGAGGACACATAAGAATTAAGAGGCATTGGAAAATGCTGCCAATAGAAGATGGGATTTTAGTTGGAATGTAAAGGAAGCCAGGGAAATCAGTAGGCAAAATTAAGAAGGGAGAACATTCCAGACATGAGGGACAGTCAGAGAAAATGCCTGGAGTAGTCTTGTTCATGAATCCCATCTGTAATATGCTCACACATAAAAAGAGAAGTGTATATGTATATAATAATTCATAATAATAATAATGTTCTTAGATGTAATAACTATACACAAATAGAGCTAAACTTTCAAATGGGGACCTGAGTTTGGTATTAGAGATCCTTCCAGCTCATTGATCAGTCACAGCAAACCAAAGTCTAGTGGCTTCAGTGGTGGTCAATCACAGTGGCATCACTCCAAGGGCTTTTTTCTTCTTTCCATGGTTTTTATTTATTCGTTTATTGATTCTCCTACTCAGCCTAGAGTGGGATTCTTAGTCTTTTTCTGTGCCTTGGATCTCTTTGGTTATCTGGTGACTCTTCGGGGCAATGTTTTTAAAATAACATATATAAGGTAAAATATAAAAACAGCATAAAATATATAAGAATATACATGATATTCATTATACCGAAATAAAGATATAACTTTTTCCCATCCAAGATGCTTCCCACCCGAAGCCCAGGTTAACAGTCCCCTGGTCTAGGGGATAATGTTGATATACTCTGCAGTGGAGATCCAAGGTCTCTTTCTCTTTTTCTTTCAGCTCCTGTTAAAGGATAACAATGTCTCCCACCTCCTTAAGGCTAAAACCTTTTCTCTCCCAGTCCCACTCTGGCCATCCTCATTAATCATGTCACTCAAAGGAGATGGCCACCAATTTTAATCAAGCAGATGAAAACGTATAAGGGTTAAAAGATCACAGTTAGAGAGCAAGACCTCTGGCTGCTTTTGATGAACAGGTACAGGAGACAAATTATCTCCCCTTCCACCTTCTCTGGGAGTAAGGGAAATAGAAAATAATCATCCACCAAATTGTTCAAACTGTGGATAGGGGCTTTGAATTGAATTTTCTTCATTGGGTAAAGAGAGAAATAAAGGGCTCATGTGATAAACATATCAGCTCCTGGAAGTCTCTCTAGGAGGGCCTTTTAGAATTCTGCTCATCATCCTCCAAAACAGTGACTCACAAGAGTCTGATTTGGGGGGTTGGGGAAGAAACAGGGAAGGGCAGGATTCTTAGAGACAAGGAGCATTACTCTGACTCCAGTCCTCCCTGGTTCTTCCATTGATCAGCCAAGATGGATTCTCCATATCCTCAATCTTCCCATTATCCCCGCACCAAGGTCAATGTCACGGTTCCTATGAGCTCCAGTTTACAGTGCTTGGTTACCATAGTTACTCCTAGCATCCTGAGTCACCTTGGTAACGCTTACCTATAATGGCTAGCTGGGCTATATAGATAAGGAATTTCCTTCAAATTCCAGGAAGAGAAACTATAGGAATTTCAAATAAACCAACAGGCTTTATTGATACCTTGTGTCTTGCTTTATTTTTACGTCACAGCCACTTCCCAGTAAATCTCCAATACATCAAGAAAACTAATAACAAAGGGAAACAGTTCAGTGAAGTTAAGCAACATAGTCAGTGTATTCAGAGTTCTGCTCCTGTAGTTGTCACTTTTTTACTGAGGTCATCCTCCACCTCACCATCTATCCAATCACAAGTAGGATGATAACGATGATGGTGATGATGATAACTTCCATTTATACAGTGCTTTGAGGTTGCCAAAGCACTTTAAAAATGCTGTATTATTTTATTCACTGAATAAAATCCAATACATATCCAAAAAATATCCAAGATCTCAACCAAAATTTGTTGAGCACTTACTATGTGGTAATCTTTATGTTAAGTACTAGAAGATAAAAAATTTAGAAAAAAGCATGGGCTTTTATCTCATGGAACTTATAGTCTATTAGGGTGGGGGGATGTGTATCATATACTAAGGCTGAAACCTTAAAAAGAAAGGGGAATATGAAATCATGTACATGCAGTCTTCAATTTAAAAGTATCCCAAAAGTTCTTTTGTAAGTTGTTTTTCTTTTTATGGGGGGAGAGTTGGACCTGAAAACATTCTCTGCAGGAAAAACAAAAGCCTATTAAACTATAATGAAGGTAAATTCAGGAGTAATTATGTTGAACCTCTCTCCACTTCTCATTACACACAAACACATACATATACACACGCACGCATGCACAGTCATAGATCATAAGATCATGTAATGGAACAAGGAGAAGAAAAAGGAGCATAAAGAAGAAGAGAAAAAAACAGGAGAAAAAGTGTACTCCTCAGAAAACAGAGCCAGCCTTTATCAAAAATATGAAATAGATCAAATTTGTATTTGACAGCCCCTACCTTTATTGAGAGAATCATAAAGAGACAGACAGACAGACAGAGGGAGAGACAGAGAAAGACAGAGACCAGAAGGGACAGAGATACAGTGACACACAGATAGGGAACAGAGACAGAGACACAGAGAGATATACACACACAAAGAGAGAGACAGACAGAGACAGAGAAACAGAGATAGAGGGAAGGAGAACGGCAGCCTCCAAGCCTGTCTGTATCATACTGTTCCATGTATTACCTTGCTCTTTCAAGTGTTCCAAGCTCTAAAGTTATCACTGGTTCCCTTCTTCCAAACAAAACCGCCATTCCTCAGGGCAGAGTTCTTCAGCTAGGTATTTGGGGGAAAGTTACTAATTCACAAGACAGCTAGCCTATATTTGATCCAAATGAATCTCTAATGGGTAGAATTTCAGACACAGGAGCAAAATGGTCCAAAAACAAAAGCAGACAGAGAGGGCAAACGTATTTTTTGTACAAGAGATTATCATGCAATCAGATCAGGCAAATCTTGCCCAGGATCATCATGTCTCATGTCAGCTTTCTATCTTATTCTTACTTTTCATGGCCTCTTCATTTCTTCAGTTTTTAAACACAATGACTGCACAACAAAACAAAACATAAAAACAACGATAACAAAAGGCATTCTGTTTTTTTAAATAATAGTACTTATAAAATAGATGATCTTAACCTAAGATCCCTGAACTTATTTTTAAAAATATTTTTATAGCTATCTTGCAATATAATTGGTTTCCTTTGGAACTCTATATATTTTATTTTAGGCAGTTAAACATATTATTCCTATAAGGGGCCGTAGGTTTCATCAGATTATCAAAAGAATCTCTAACACAGAAAAAGGTAAGGATTCCTCCCATAAAAATATGGACTTGTCCACTGAAGAGAGGGCAAGTAGGGCTGAGAAGTATTGGCAGTTGGCTTTATGAATCTGTTGTATGTTTTTATGTCATGTGTTTGTTTTAAGTCATTACCTGTCCCTTAGTCTTAGTCTTCTTTTTCATCCTCCATTATTAAAATTAAAGAATTAGACTCATAGAATTGTGAGTCACCAGATCCAACGTAATAATAGTTAATGTTGAAGGAGTTATGGGAGGATTGGCACACTAGTACTTTGTTGGCAGAAATGTGAATTGGTTCAACCGTTTTGGAAAGCAATTTGGAATTATGCAAATAAAGTGACTATAATTCCCATAACCCTTTGACCTATGGATCCCATTATTGGACTCATACCCCAAGGAAGCCATTGATAAGAATATGTGTATATAGATATGTCTGTGTGTGCGCACACACACACACACACACACACATATATATATATATATATACGACAAAATGTATAGTAGCACTATTTATCATAGTAAAGAATTGGAATTGGAAATATAGTAAATACATATCTATTAAGGAATGAGTAAAACAATTACTGTGTTGCATGAAATGGTAAGTGTAATGAACACAGAAAAGCATGGAAAGATCTGCACGAACAGATTTATACAGAGTGAAGCAGGCAGAGCCAAGAAAACAATATTCACAATGAATCAAATGATGTAAATGGAATAAACAACCCCAAAATTAAAAGTGAATATAGAAAAATTTTAAAGAGCAAGCATGACTCAAGAGAAGAGATTTCAGAGAACACTCCCAATTCACCCCTTTTTGGAGGTGGGAGGTCAACAGGTGTTGCATGTTGCACATGATTTCTGACTTTTTCAATGTATTGATCAGTCATGTTGACTTTTTCTCTTCTTTTTCTCTTTTCTTGTCTTTAAAAAAACACTATTTTTTATATGTGATGGCTCTCTGGGAGGGAGCAGAGGAGGGATATTAGGGGAAAGTATGATGATATAAAAAAGACATCAATAAAAACATTTTTAAAAAAGTGACTGGATCTTAGGTTTGGAAGGGACCTGAAAGGCCCATTAGTTCAATCCACAAGAGGAGAAGAATCCCCATTACAATATCCCTGACAAATAGTCATTGAATTATCCCTTGAAGATTTCTAGAGCTAGAGAACTCAATATCTCCTAAGGCAAATCACACTACTCTCAGACAGCTATAATTGTGAAGAAGTTATTCCTGAGATTAAGCTGAAATCTATCTCTCTGCAACTGCCTGGTTCTGCCTCCTAGGCCCACCAGAACAAGCCCAATTCCTTATACATAACAGCCCTTCAGAACTTGAAAATAGTTACCATGCTGGCCTAAGTTTTCTCTGCTCCAGATTAAATACTTTTAATTCCTTCACTCAATCTTCATAAAACACCATCTCCAGTCCTCTCACCATCCTTCTATTGGAAGGGTTGTAGTTGCTTCCTAAAATATGGCACCCAAAGAAGACCAGGACAGAGTATATAGAAGGACTAGCTCAGGGCAGGCAAAGGCCTAGGATCTAGGCCAGGTAGCTTGGTGAAGAACACTGGAGAACAGAAACACCAGGACAGGTCCAAGCAATTAAACTCTCCACCAGAATCTTTACGCTGCAGCAGAGTGTTGTTGTCCAGTCATTTTTCAGTTGTGTCCAACTATTTGAGACACAATTTGGGATTTTCTTGGAAAAGATACTGCCATTTCCTGGTCCAGCTCATTTTGCAGATGAGGAAACTGAGGTATACAGGGCTAAGTGACTTGCCCACGATCACACAGCTAATATTAACCCAGCCTAGGGCAGCTAGGTCATGTAGTGGATAGAGCTCTGAGCCTGAAGTCAGGAAGATCTGAGTTCAAATCCATCCTCAGATACTTACTAGCTGGGTGACCCTGGACAAGTCACTTAACCCTGTTTGCCTGTTTTTTCATTTAGAAAATGAGCTAGAGAAGGAAATGGCAAAACACTCCAGGATCTTTGCCAAGAAAACCCCCAATGGGGTCACCAAGAGCCAGATACAACTGAAACAACTGAACTATAACAAAAAGCTCAACCTAGTAAGAACTTCTCCCTAAACAGACTTCTTTGTCATAAAGAGCATAAAAATGCATAAAATAACACGTTGACATTATGCCATAAGTTTTTAAACCATTTTACATATGCTATATCATTTGATACAACAGAATTGGGAGGTAGGCATTGGTTAGTTTTTCCCCCTGTTTTTCCCCTCTTTCTCTCCCCTCCCCCAAATGACCTGTCTGATAGTAACAGAGAAAAGGAGGGGGGAAATAGGGGAAATAACTCTCAAACAAGGCTTTCTTCTTCCTCTAAGAAAAGAAGATACATTTCTTTTTCTGTTCCTCAACATCAAGCTCAATCATAATTACAATGTTCACTTTCTGTATTTCTGTCCTTTCCTTTAGATTACTTAAATTGTGTATGTCATTTTCCTGGTTCTACTTACTTCACAGGATTAGTGTCAAGAGGGACCTTAGAGGCAGTTGAATCCACTCTCTTCATTATATAGTAATAAAACTAAAACTAAGGGGTTGACTCACAGGTTCTCAGAGAAAATATCTGAGATGAGATTTGAACTCAGATCTTCCTGACTTCAAGCCCAGTGCTCCAGAATTTTGCATTAGTCTGTATAAATCATTCTGGTTTTTGTTTTTGTTTTTAGCATTCCTGATATCGTAGTTTGTTAAAATGTCAGAATGTTATTTGGAAATTTGTGGGATGGCTATCAATTGGAGAATGGCTGAACAAGTTGTTGTATATGGAATACTATCATGCTATAAGAATTGATGAGCAAGATACTCTTAGAAATACCTGGAAAGACTTACATGAATTGATGCAAAGTGAAGTGATCAGAAGCAGGAGAACATTGTACACAGTAATATCAATATTGTATGATGATCAACTGTGATAGACAACTCATCTCAACAATGCAATGATCTAAGACAATTCTGAGGGACTTATGATGAAAAATGCTACCTACCTCCAGAGAAAGAACTGATGGAATCGGAATGCAGATTGAAGCATGTTTTTTTTACTTTTTTTATTTTTTAATTAATTTTCTTAATTTTTTTGTGTGTATTATCTTTGGCAACATGACTAATATGAAAATATGTTTTGCATAACTGCACATGTGTAATTGATATCAAATCTCTTGCCTTTACATGGAAGAGGGAGGGGAGAGAGGGGGAGAGAATTTGGAACTCAACATTTTAAAAAATATTAAAACCATTTTTGCGTGTAATTGGAAAAAAATAAAATATTTTTAAAAGATGTAGTAATATTCCAATTTCCCTCATCATTCCCCAATTGATAGATATCTACTTTGTTTCATGTTCTTTGCTACCAAAAGAAAAAAAATTACTGTAAGTGCAGAGTGTAGACATTGAATAAATGTGTATTGCACTGGATCAACGAATGAATGAAAGGTCCTTTAGCAACAATCTGTCACAAATCCTATAAGTTTTCCAAACCATCCAAAAGAATGTCCTAATTTGGGACCTAGATATTCTTCATCCATCATCTTTCCCATGTGAATCATCAGGTAAAAAACTCTTTTAAGTAACCAGAGATCTTTTTAGGAGATTCTGCAATGCCCTAGAGCTTAATGCAATTAGAATGTCATCTACTAAAAAGAGCATCTAAAGAATTTCACCATTCATTAGGAATCTCACTTGGATTCTATGTTGAGTCTCCTCCGTCAATGGTGAGCCCCTTTGCGGAGCAGACAGTTCCCTCTTTTATGATTGTCTGATATTTATGAACAACAAATCACTGGAAAAGGTTATTTCTGATGTCATAACATTCAAGGAGTATTAAATGATTTTATGTAAACGATATACCTTATTGGAAAAGAGCTTTTAAGGAGGGGCTTTATTCTACTGAACCAAATGTGTTTTTTTTTTCTAGTCCTAAAAGATCTCAGATTGCCAGATGAATTAATTCCTTTGATGATTAGATTTGGAATTTACCTTGAAGATCATCCAGTCTAACCTTATTATTTATAAAAGAGAGATTTATCCAAGAATACATATAATTAGTTAACAGTAAAACTAGTTGGCACCACTAGTGAATAGAGATCCTGGGCCTGGAGTCAGCAAGATCTGAGTTCAAATCCAACCTCAGACACTTACTAGCTATGTGACTCTCAGCAAGTTACTTAGCCTCAGCATCAGTTTTGGTATTTGTAAAATGGAGATAATAGCCCCTTCCTCCCAGGGTTGTTGTGAGGGTCAAATGAAATATTATTTGTACTTTTACACTCCATAGAGTGCCTAGCATATAGTAAGTCCTACATAAATGCTAGTCATTATATTATCTTATTAACCAGAACCTAAGATTCAAAGTGCTTAATCAAATGTTCTATCATGGGTATCATTATGCAACAAACAATGGGGCAGCTAGGTGGTACAATGCATAGAATGCCAATCCTAGAGTCAGGAAAACCTGAGTTTCAATCTGGCCTTAGATACTTACTAGCTCTGTGACCCTGGGAAAGTCACTTGACCTTTCTTGCCTCAATTTCCTTATCTGTAAAATGAATTAAAGAAGGAAATGACAAACTACTCCAGTATCTTTGTCAAGAAAACCCCAAAAGGGGTCATGAAGAATCAAATACAACTGAAAATGATTAAACAATACAATCCAACAATATTTGTCCTGCTGCCCTAATCCAAGCCATCATTGACTACAAATCATCTTAGAGTAGAAGAGATTATATCATATTATATCACACATTGTTATATTATTTATGTTATATCATCATGTTATACTATATTACATTGTTTTCAATTATGTCATTTGCATGGTCCTGTATCGCATTATACCATATCATGTTATATCATATTATTATTCACTGGGACAAATATAATTTACATTTTATCCTCTCATTTCCCTATTTCACAGCAGGGATCCAGGTCTTCCAGATATTCATACCTAATGTACAATGCATATGCTGACTAAAATCTTAGGGGTTGAGGTGGAGAGTGAGATAGGTCCTTAGCTCTGGATTCACATGGACTGGGTTCAGTCCTAGGGTGAAAGGGGGGCTGGGGATTAAGCTTTTCTTCCTCTCTCTAGTTCATTATTGACCCCCACCTCCTCCCCCCACTCCCAGAGTTCCAGAGAAAATCTCTTCAACAAAACTTTGGTAAATCTTGTACTTCGAATATGTCCCAGAAAGGTTGGAGTGTATCCTTTCTAGAAAGGCATTCTGTACAAAGTAGAGATCATGTATAGGAAAGTTATCTGTTTCCTCCACCACAAAAGAAATGCTTAAAAACAAAAAATTCTTGATCACACATTGACAAATACTTTAAAAATGAAACATCAGCCTATCCTTCCTATGGTACCACCTCTGGAAAGACACTAGACAGACATTAGGAACAGCAACCCAACATCCAACTCTTCTGACCAAACAAAACATGGCTCATCTTCTCCTTTAAGAAAAATGTAGTTGGAAGAAGTAGCACACACTGCCAGTGAGCACCCAGAAACCCAACTGAACCTATAAAGTTGCTGCCAGACCTGGAAATAGATGTTTCTCAGAATTTCTGTTTGGTCACCTGAGCTTAGGAAAAGAAATATAAAGCAAAAGAGTCAATGAAGGACTCGGGCTTGCCCAGATAAATAAATATTCTCACTGTCATATGCATGCAACTGCTGTAGTTGCTGCTGAGGAGGAAAGAGAGAAATCCTACCCAGCCTAGTAATCCTAGAGAGAACTGAAATTGACTGTGTCTCAATAAAGAGGCTATGGCGAAAGTGACCAAAACATATCTCTGCTCCTTGGGGCCCATAGATTGGGTGACTTCCTGGTTCATATACTCACTAGTCCTCTTTGGCATAGCCAAATTATCATGGAGACCGAAGAACCAATCAGAAGTCCTGCATTCAATCTTTTACAAATGGTGAAAGCGTGTGTGTGCTTTCACGTGGAGTCAAAGTGCTCATACCCAGCTGCATGGAAATTGTTTGAATTCAACCTCTGTTACATATGAGAAATTATTTAAATTAACAGATAAGTATCCTTCATAAACAAAATCTAAACAGATGCCTGATTCTTGCTACAGACAATAAGGAGCAGTCTTTGTCAATGACACACATATGACATGTTTATAAATTATAATTATTTTGGGAAACCTAGAGCCTCTCCCACTTGCTAAATTTTTCTCACCAAAGGATCAAACCTTCCATTTCATTTTAACTCAAGGCCCAAGACCAAAGCCTCTCTTCTGTGCTGGAAGCAACTGTAAAAAACAATCACAGTTCACAGAGAGGAAGTTCTAGTACACTTTAAATGTGATCATGCACCCGGAGATGCCGCAACAATTCAGCACAGAAGGCCAGCTATTCTCAGCAGTCTCCTTGATGATTGTTTTGGTTTGGGAGGCTGCTTATTAGGGAAGCCTTCTCTTTGGCAAGATAGAATTGACTTCTAATGGGGAGCAGAATAGCTCCATGGCCCCATTGATGAGGCTTGATGAACTGAGGCTTGCAGCAGAGAGAGGCAATTATGTGATCTAGCTATGAGTCAAGCTACAGCAGATAAGGAGGCTTGTTATTCCAGCCCCAAGGAATCCATCAGCTCAAATTGTCCCAGTAAAAATGAAAATCCAGTTCTTCTCCTTGAGACACTGGTAGGGGGTCAACAGGAGAGAGATAGTCAACAATTGTATTTTATACCTTTTAATAGCAATTTCCTACCCTTCCCCCCTAAAAAATCAATAAAAACTACACACTATATTTGAATTAGAAACCAGACTCAGATTTTTCAATATATTCCCTGTTGTCCTTAATGATGATGCAACCATTTAACTTGAACCCCACAGTTAACTTGAAAGCAAATTGGAACCATGAAGTTGGTTCAGTGGTAAATGATTGTTATAAAGCAAGTACCTACAAATGCCCCATGCTGTGTTAGATACACTTTGACTGTGTGTACGGCCCAAATCTAGTCAACCAGCTGCTTTTTTTTTTCTCCCCTACACTGAAAAACCAGTTGGATAGATTTTCCCCTCACTGAACTGATGAATTGCTTGAACATTGCTAAGCCAGCTTTGAATTGGAGGAGCAATCATCTCCCACTAAACTATTATGTGGGAAAAAGAGTCAATGAGCAGATGCATTTGGGTATTGCCAGTGTATGAAGCAGGAATAGAGGAGGTCTCATAAATATGCTTTGTGACACTTGTCTGTCCCAAAAGATTAGTCTGATATGTAAATGGTATCAAAATGCTCTTTAAATGGGAATGCATTTTGAGTTCTTTGTCTCTGCCTTCTTAATAACCATGCATATTTCTATACTAGGTTTTATTTATATACTGCTTCACAGTTTACAAATAATTTTGTGAACATTATTTCATTTGCTCCTCAACACAATCCTGTGATAAAGGTCATAAAATACCATTTTCCTCATGTTAGAAATGGGGGAATTGAGAATCAGAGGGTTTCAGTGACTCATCTGAAAGTCACACAGTTGTCAAAGTGGCAGAGTTAGGATTTCTGTCTGAATTCACTGAGAGACAAAGAGCATCCTACTTGGAGTCAGAGTTCAGATTCTGATTCTTCTATTTATACCTGTGCTATCTCAGACAAAATCACTTCTCTAGATCTCAGGATCCAAACCCAGGTCTTCCGAGCTAGAAAGCTGGAGTTCTGCTGTAAATCTAGCACTTTACAACCAAGCGGGTGATGGGCCCACTGCATTCCACCCTTGGGAATGCCCTGTGTGGAAATTGGAATTCAGGTGTGAGCACCACTTTTTGGAAAGACATATTGATAAATTAAATCACTTCCAGTAAAGAGCTGCCAAGATGGTAAAAGGCCTTGAGATCGTGACATAAAGGACTGACCGAGGTAGGACTAGAGATAGTGAGCCCAGAGAAGAGAAGATTTATTGGAAGGAATGTCGTGTCTGCAAGAACTAACCTCATCTGGAAGAGGGCAAAAGGCTAACATTCATATAGCACTAAGAACTTTACTGATATCATTTCAATTGATCTTCACAATAACCAGGGAAGCAGGTGCTATTTTGATCCCCACTTTGCATATTAGGAAACTGAGGCAAACAGTCCATTGTCACACAGCCAGGGTCTGAGGATGAATTTATTTATTTTTGCCTGGTAATAGCCAATGGACAAATATTTGTTAATTCGCCCTTTCCTACAGTGACTCATCTTCCTGCAAGATCAGTAATGGAAAGGGTAGAGTGTGGACATCAGAGAGCCCCTGAAGTGGATTTAAACTCAGGTCATCCTGGCTCTAAGTATGGTGCTCTGTGCACTATGGCATCACCTAGTGGGCTACAGTTTGAATCAGGAGTTGATGTTCTTTCCACTGTACCCCACAGTTTCCTCATATGTAAAATGACAGGGATACAATTAAGCACACTTTAAGTAGATGTGATTTGCAAACAGACATTTCATCCTAATGGTTATGTTATGTAGTAGGGATTGACTGTATCCACTGCATAGAGCTGGGCCCGATTTTCTACAAATTAGGATGGCTTTTATTATCTTCATTTGAAAAATTCTTCTGCACTCTTTGCACTCAAAATATCCTTTGTATTTATTGTTGACAAAGTCTTTTCCCATATTTGAGTTTCTGCTACTACTCCCTGATTATTAGAAATTAAGTATCTATGCATGTAATTTTGGATAAATTGAAGTATTTTATAAATTCATATTCTTTTAAATTAAAAAAAAATCAGAGGAATGAGCTTAATAAACTTTAAGTTCTCTTCCAAGTTGGAATACCATCACCGGCTCTGGGAAGGTAGCAGAACTGGGAGTTCAGGTAATTTGTTACTGTTGTCTAGTCATTTCAGTTATGTTCAATTTTTCATGACCCCATTTGAGGTTTTCTTGGCAAAGCTACTGGAGTGGTTGGGATTACTTTCTCCAGTTCATTTCACAGATGAGGAAACTGAGGCAGACAGGGTGTAGTGACTGACTCACACAGTTATTGTCTGAGGCCAGATTTGAATTTAGGAAGATGAACCTTCTTGACTTCAGGCCTGGAACTCTAGCCTTTGTGCTCAGCTCCTTGGGAAATGGTCCTAAACGACATACATGGGAGAAAGTGATGCCCCCACTTTGCCCAATCAGCCTAGGGGTGATTTGACCACAGCATCATGAAGAAGGGTGGAGGGTGATTTAAAACTGGTAGGAGAACTAACAGAATAGGATCTAAGTCATTCTTCTCTGCCATGAGAGTACATGTTACAACATAAAACAGACTCCCCCTTCATTCTCAGATGCCTCCAAGGAATATATACATCATGCTTATAAAATTAGGTACTTTTTAAAATTCTCAAATGACTAGTAAATACTTTCTCCCTTTTCAGTTCTTGGAAAGGGAACGCCTAGATGCAGAGAGGTTTGGTTCACATACCGAAAATATATTCACTCCAGCAATCTGAAGTGGAGATTTCCATCACCATACAAGAGATAAATTGAAAGACTTCCCTTGGATGTGCTAATTATGAAATTTTGGTAGAGGGCTTTACCAAAATAGGTAAGAAAGGTAACCTTCAGGAAGTGGGTCTTCAGAAATCTCTCCTTTCATTATGTACTTTCTCTATTTCATCCTATTCCTTATCCTTGAATATACTACTTGAAGCAAGTCTCAGGGACCATAAAATCTAATGAAATTTTATTCAATTTATTCAATTGCATTCAAAATGTGATTATATTTTCATGCAGAGAAAGCATGATCTAGAGGATAATGGCAGGCCTGAAAATAAGATTTGGATTCAAATATCACTTCTCGGACTCTTACTAATTGTGTGACGCTGGACCAGTCACTTAATTTCTGTGTACTTCAAGAAACTCTAATCACAAACCATTTGCAAAGAATATTAAGTGGGACTTTTTTGGAAAAGCTCATAGTGGGTATGACAGGAGGCTCTTCCAAACCAGATGTTAGAGGTTCTAATCCCAACTCTGACACGGAAAAAATGAAGACAAAAATAAACCAGTCCCACAAGGTTACTTGGAAGCAAACAGAAAAATGTCAGGCAGGTAGTGTGGTAGATGGATTTCCCACACTTGGAGTTCCTTGAGCTAATGAAATCATATATTCATATATGTTGACATCTGTTCCTGCATCTCTATTTGTGAAATGAAAAATGAAAAACTGTAAATAACAGTATATTGTACAACATAAATGACCCCCTAGTCTTACAACTGGAATGCTATCTCCTGAGACACTATGTATGACTCTGTGCAAGTAGTTTCACTTCTCTGAATGTCAGTTTCCTCATCTCCAAAATGAGGAGACTGGAAAAGAAAAATTCTATGATCTCCTCCAACTCTAATTCCAGGATCTCATCCAAATAAGCCCTGGATTTGGAGTCAAAAGATCTGGGATCATTCCCCACTTCTGCTGCTAGCTAGCTGCATAACCTCAGCAAATACTTGAACCTATAAAAACTTCAGTTTTTCTCATCCTTGAAATGGGATGAAAATCTACTTTTAAATTTTGTAATCAGTGATGTCCTGGTAAATGTTTAACAACCAAGTCTGAGC
The DNA here is from genome assembly GCA_023548195.1 of Bettongia penicillata ogilbyi. Lineage (NCBI taxonomy): Eukaryota > Metazoa > Chordata > Mammalia > Diprotodontia > Potoroidae > Bettongia > Bettongia penicillata. The sequence continues at coordinate 54,441 of JAJHZJ010000300.1, forward strand.
AGGGAGAGGAAGAAAATGTACCTAGGATACACTTTTAAATTTAATCTACGTCATTAGTATTTCCTATCACTTTCTTAAATCTAAACAATATACAGAGCAAAGAATCAAGCTCTAATCTGTAATTTTGCCAATTTCGAAGATACAGTCACATTGAAAATTAACAATTGGTTCTTACTTCCCAATTCAGGCTGGTTCCAGAATTGATGTTGTTCTGTCATTTCTGCCTCTTTCTGCCCACCTTTGGGGTTTTCTTGACAAAGATAATAGAGTGGTTTGTCATTTCCATCTCCAACTCATTTGATACATGAGGAAACTGAGGCCAACGGGATTAATAATGACACAACTAGAAAGTGTACGAGACCATATTTAAACTCAGGAGGATGAGTCTTTATGTCTTCAGGCCCAGCACTCTATCCACTATGCCACCAAGCTGCCCGACTCCAACACGCCTCTAATGATAGTAGGAATCACATGAAATATATGATATATGCACCTTGAAAGCTATTCAGCACAAAAAAGATATAAGGAATTATTAATGAGAAAACATTTGGATTAACACCAGTCAGGGAAGCATTGGAAATAAGAACAGGAGAAAGGGGGAGTTGAGGGAAAAGAAAGGACATGGATGGTAGCCATAATGCAGCCACAAAAGGGCGCTTCATGGCAACTCATACAGAGGCATTTCGCTTGGGACTCATCCTAGAAAACCACATCAAATATCTCTGAGCGTGGGATGGTCCAAATCCATATATGAGTGGGCCAGGCAACACGTGAGCCTCTCAGCATTCCCTAGCACAATAGCAAAGCCAGGGACAGAGAAGAACAAGTCTACTGTAATTTTGCTTATTGTAAGGGGAGATACATCATCCTCAAACCTTACAAAAATATAAGTAAATAACCAAGGTAATAGAGTTTAACTCAAATTAGTTGTCAAAACATTTTCTTGTTCAAGATGTTTTAAATTGACTTCATGTCTTGGCTTTCTCGCTAATTCCTCAGCATTTGAATGGGTTCCAGGGACTGTCCCGTTAGTGTGTTGGACTTTTTACGCCAGGACCCAGAATTTGGCCAGGAAGAGCAGGGAATGGGAAAGAGCAATGGACGGAATAAGCATCTAGGCTTCCCGATTCTGTTTTCATCCTGGCATCTAGCTCCAAGGGGAGTCTGGGCAAAGTACTGAGGCCTTCCAGAATCCCATCCAATGTCCTCTTTAGCTTGAAGGAGAAAATTTGAACTCAACAAAAACTTTGGAAGAAGAAATAAAGGAGGTGAAATGATAAGAGCAGTGATTAGATTTGGCCGTGGATCATAGGATCATAGAAGTAGAAGGAACTTAAAAAGACAATGAGTTCCTCTCATTTTGTGAATGAGGAAACTAAGGTCTAGAGACATTGAATGACATGTTCAAGGTCACTCAGTTAGTGAGTGTCTGAGGCCAGATTTGAACCCACTATTCTATTCACTGTACCATGCAGCATTAGATTATATCAGGAATCTGACACACTGCAGACTAAGAGCCAAATCCAACTGTCCCTGTTTTTGTACATTTTTAAATAGAATAAAGCCTTATTTAAAATATAAAAACCATGCTTCGTTCACAAGCGGTATAAACACAGGTAGAGGGATATAGTTTGATAATCTTTGAGCTAGAGGATAACTGAACTCCCTCCCAACTCATGTTCTGTGATTTAATTTAAAAAGGCATTTATGAGAGGCCCAATATGTGCAGAACATTGTACTAGTCTCTGAGTAAACTATAAAGCCTGGGTGACCCACCTCCAAGGAGTTTTCAGTCAAGTGTAGCACATATATAGTGTCTGGACTCATTCTCTCAACACTAACATCACTGGCAAATAAAGTCCTCAAAACCTGGCTACTGTTCTATTTCCCTTAGGGTTCTAGAGATATACTCGACAAGCTGTGGAATTTTTCTCTGAATTCTATAGCTCTGAGCCCCCATTCCAATGTGTTCTCCCAATATCCATCACCATGTAGAGTTGATATATATTCCCTATATCATCAGTACTAATATCAATATCTCCTTGATATTATTTAACCAATTAATATCTCCTTAATAATATCAACAAGCAATTAAAATCAATTGCTTTTATAAAGAGACATTGACAGGGAAGATATATATCATAACAGAAATACAGACACCTTCTCCTTCTTCTCCAAACCTCCTAGGATACATTCTCTTCTGCCACCTAAGTTACAAGAGAGATTAGACTCAAGCTGAAAGTGGTCACAGCAAACATTTTTCCTAGAAAGCTCACTTCTAGGTATGGTATAGCTAATGACTGAGTCCCTCCCTTTTTCACAGATTGCAATGACTAGCCAGATGGATTTACAGTTGGATTGGATCAAACAGGTTATTCCCCAGAGCTGGATCCTAAACAGGTTCGACTTTGAGGAAACTCAGTTCCTAGATCTCTGCTGACTTCTCTGATCTTTTGATGTTCCCAAGGTCATAGGCTATTTCATTCATCTCCTACACATGTTCACTTAAGAGCAGGATAGAATGAAACACAATAGAAGAAACAAAAACATCTTATATTCAAGACTACATATGAGCCTGGGTGGTAAAGTCCAATGAGCTCCACCTCAGCAGTCAATTAAAAATCTTTCCTTCCTTGTGTAATAACCAGACAGGAAACAGTCAAAGCATTTCTGTTTGTGTTCTAAATTTGGGGCAGGGCCCCTTCATCACAATTCATCATGCATTTCCAAAAGCAGGCTCATGAAGACGTACCATATTGGTTAGCTACAGTAGAGCTCCCCTAGAAATGATTTTGGTAATGGCCCATTAAGGCCAGTCCACCCGTTTTACTGTATTCCTGAATCCTGGTGTACTTGAAAGAATATTGGACTTTAAGTCAAAAGACATGGATTTGAATCTAAAACTGCATGACCAGAGGCAATTCTCTAATTTCTCTGAGCTCTCAGTCTCCTCACCTGTAAAATGTGATTAAGGATACTTGAACTACCAAGCTCATAGGGTTGTAAGGAAAGTGCCTGTAAACTGCCAGTTATTGTTCAATCATTCATTCATTTAAAAAACAGTCATGAACTGACTAGGATGTATACGACACTGTGCTGGACACTGGCAACACAATGATGAGGAATGATCTTCCATCAAGTTTATGATTTAATCTATATAAATTGTAGTTCTTTCCAAATGGCCACAGAAACTCTCTTTATCTCTTCTGGACTGTAATCTGTTCCAGAGTGCAGAGTGATAGCAATTTGGAGATAGAGGAAAGGGCAGTGTGATATTCCTGGCGCTCACCGTGTTATTTTTTTCATCATCAGGATGAGGACCTGAAGAATACACCTGCCAAGGTTCAAACAATAACAGAGAAAGGAAAGAAATGACCAAATATGAGCAGTGGGGTTCAAGCTGGAGTCAAGAATCCTGATGAAGTCAGGATGTGGAAGATACATATCATAAATTGTTCTCTTATATTTGACCTTGAAATGAGGATTGGACTTCTCTTCTCACCCTGCGAGGGAAGAAAGAAGCCTCTTAATCAGCCCCTACCTGACAGAAACCATGCTAATCTCTTTGCAAATATTATCTCATTTGAGACATACAACAATCCTGAGAGGTAGATCTTTTTTTCCCCTCCATTTTGCAGTTGGGGAAACTGAGGCAGAAACAAACTAAGTGATTTACCCAGGATCAAATAGTTGATAAATGCCTGGGATGATATTTGAACTCAGGTCTTCACTATCCACTGGTCTATCTAAGTGCCAAGGGGGAAAAGTAGGTGCTCACCTCCTGCTGGGGGAAACTGGAGCAACTGGTTGCCATGAAGAGAGCAAGGTATATCAACTAGTGCAAAAAATATGTGTTGTGCATGTAGATAGATACAGATAGATTAGATAGATAGATAGATAGATAGATAGATAGATAGATAGATAGATAGAGATAGATAAACAGATATTTACAGATATATGTAGATATATAATTTTGAAATCAACATTTTCATCTATTTCTAATTTATTTGTCTTATAGATAAAAAAGCAGTGCATCATCTGACACAGATTGATCTTTCCATCTACTTGAATTCTTTTTTTTAACAAAATAAACCACATTTTTATTGTCCTTAGTCTCAACAGAGTCAGGCAATAACCTGTTATTTAATGTATACTTAAATTCTCATCTTTTTAATAGTAACTGACATTGGGGACAGAAGACTGTCAGACTCTGGAGCAGGAAAAGCAAAGACTGAAAAAGCCATGACAATTCAGAAGCCATAGAGCAAAAGTCGAGATCCTTGCTTCTCTCTGCAGAAGCTGGAAATGGACCGCACCAAAGCTGTATAGGATTTGGATCAAGGAAGGTGAGTTGGGAACTAGCACATAGACAGCCAAGTCCAGAAGATGCTCGAGCCAGATCAGCTTCAGCGGATGGAGAACTAAGAACTGGAGAGACCAAACTCTGTCACCACCCCAAATTATTCTAATTTTCTTTAAATTCCATGTTTCCAGATATTCAACTCCTACTTTTAATCTTTTCCCCACTCTAGAAGGCTGGAAGGACATAGCAGAGGGACATTTTGGTGTGAAAGATGATGGTCTTACTGCTTCTTTGCAGTATGGCCACTGAAAATCAATTGTCTGAGTCACAAATAAGATTGGTTAATAGAAATAAGGAAATATCTTAGACAAACAAGGTTAAGAGCCTAGGCATTTCCATATTTTGATAATCCTGAGCCACATATATCATATTGCTCCTCAATAAATATTGGACCCCATGTACTGAAAAAAAATTTAGCAAACAGGTAATTAACTATGATGATTAAGCAGGAGCGTTACCAGGAGACCTACTAAAAAAAAGTCAACTGATGATCTCACTTTAAGCAGACATAAAGAGAAAAGAATGTTTCAGTGACATGAAGATTGTGTACAGTGTTTATGTTTCTGCCAACCCACTTGGTTTTCTTATCTTGCAGTGCTCAGGGTGGAAAGAGTAAAATCTATGATTTTATAGGTATAGATAATTCCTATTTATGAAACTCCAACTTACTGATACTTATCGGTACCCACTCTGCAACTGATAGTCTTCAAGAAGTCCCTGGGATGCTGAGAAGTTAAAGGACTTTCCCAGACTTACACAGACAGTACATGTCAGAGGTAGAATATGAATCCAGGTCTTTTTGACCCCAAAGCCAGCTTGCCATCAACCATACCAGACTGCCTTTCAAAGTGACCTTCCCCTCACTGAAGCTGTTCAGGCAAAGACTGGAGGGGATGCTTGCATGGATTGGAATAAATAACTCCTGAGACACCTTCCAGATATGTGATAGCTGAAGAATCATTCATCTAAATTACCATATAATTTGATAGTCTGTGATATAATGAGAAGATGGAAACAAGGGAAAAGAAGGAAAAATATGGTAGAAAACAGGGCTTAGGTTTGAGAAATGAAAAAGATCAAAACCTTCTGTACTAATAAAAAACCTGATCCTTATATGCCATGGATACTTTTATATGGGAGGAAAGGGATGAGTAGTATAGGATGAAAAGATGTGCATGAGTTAAAATGTGTACTGATTAAAGTAGGACACATAAATGTGGTGTACATCGATTAAGATCACAAGTACACCAAAGCAGTAAAGTATGACATGCAAAGTATAGGAAATCTAGTCCACTGTGTCCATGAAAAATGCATCTACCTAGGACTGGCACAACATGATGGTGAAAAATGCACTGGACCCAGAGTTCAATAGGAGAGTGTGGGAAGGATTATATTTGGAGATCTATGCAGTGTTTCTGTGATTCCAGGTGCTTCACTAGCAAACATACACACACACACACACACACACATACACACACACACACATTTTTTTAAGCACAAGGTGCTCTGAGGAATATAATATGGCTTTTGAATCTTGGAATAAACACCATGCTCTCCAAAGAATCAACATTGTGAGATATCTAAAGGGAAAAAAAAGAAACCTATGGTAGTTGTGAGTAGGATGTAGCAAGTCTTCAATTCTGACCTTTGCAGATATAGTATAAAAGATCATCAAAAATATGTACAAAAAGAAAAGGACATGTCAGTCATGTATCAAGATAGAATGCTCAGCTACGTGATGAATGATAACAGAGGGAGAGTTTGAATGATTCATCAGTACCCGTGAATTTAAAAAGAACCAGGAGATGGTCTCCTGCACATCATGCAGAACTCTTATAAAGGTCCTATGGGAGGGCATGGACAATAATTACACTGTATTAGAAGTTGAAGATTTGTTGCAATCTTTACCAAAGGAGGAAATATCCCCATTGATGAAATCACAGGCTCATTGAAAATGACTTGCCCGATGTTACATGGTTATTAACTATATAGTAACTTGGATTTGAAAATAGAAGTAACTAAGTGGCCCAGTGTGATAGAGTGTTGGAACTAGGGTCAGAAAGACCTGAGTTTAAATTCAGACTCAGAAACTTGCTAGTTGTGTGATCTTGAGCAAGTCACTTAATCTCTGTTTGCCTCAGTTTCCTTGACTATAAAATGAGGATGATATTTTACCAGGCTTTTGTGAGGATCAAATGAGATAAATCTGTAAGGTGCTTAGTACAATGTCTGGCATGTAGTAAATACTATGTAAGTGTTTACTATTATTGTGGTTGCTGTAATTTTTATACTCAAAAGAGTGATATGGCATTATTCACAAGACATGTCAAATAAGATGGTGTATGTCAAACAGTTTGTAAATTTCAATGGGCTATATGTGTCTATTTTTATTATCGTTGTTGTGGCAGTTGAAAATACTAGTATTGAGAGAAGGAAAAAGTCATTATAGTGACCAGAACATATTTTAAATGCCAAAGGCTTTTGTGCTGGAAGATATACATGATAAAGTCAGAAATGAGAGTCAGGAGGAAAGAGGGCAATGACTTTCCCTTCTTTTCCTAGATTTTGTTCTTGCTTAATTTAATTTGATTGTTTGCTAATTTAAATTTGTATTCCTTTCACAGATGGCCTCAGTTTTGGACTAAGTATATTCTTATTTTCCTTTGTTGCTTGCTCGTAGCTAATAGTCTCCATTACAAACTAAAGAACTAATAGCCTGCTTTTGTCAAGGAGAGGCTTTCTAGGCATTATACCTTAGCAGTAACAAGAGCTCAGCATATGGTCCTGAGTTTAAGACTACAGGATAAGGGCAGAAAACAAACTTTCTTCAAGTTTAAAACAAGATTAGACTTGTTCTGCTTGATGAGAGAAGACATGGTTTAAAAAAATAGAGAAGTGAGTAGGAGGCTTTAATGTAAAGAATAACTTCCTAAGGATTGACACTCTCCAAAATGGGTTCTCTTACACTGGATGACCCCCCATTGACAGTATTTTGGAGGGGATGGTTTGTCTCTGAAATTCCTTCTATTTCAGTGGTTCTATGACTCTATCCAATATCAGGGAATGAGAGATCATTTTTAGCTGAAGGGATATCAGAGAATTTTTATGAGGGAGGGGGCACCTGACCTAAATCTTGAAGAAGGGGATGCATTTCAGTAATCCTGAAATTTGGATTAATATGTTATATACATGAAGTATGGTATGAATACATGGAGATGGAAGAGGTCAGGGTGACACTAGGAAATAATTAACAGTCCAATTTGGGAAAAACATAAGATAGCTTAAGATAGGGCAAGAAAGGTCTGAGGAAGTCAAATCATAAGCAGCCTTATATAAAGCCTCCCACTTAAGGGAGTTTATCATATAGGCATTGAGGAGCCAACTAAAGGTTTTTGAGCAAAGGAATAAATTGATCATACCTGTGCAATAGTTATAGTAGTATAGTAGCAGCAGCAGTAACAGTAGCAGTGGTACGGTGTTTGGCATGTTAAGGGAAAACTAGTACTTTTAGTGTGTGGGCTGCTGAGGGCCATTTTCCATATTTGGTGTACACTTGTCCCTCAACTCTCACCTGTGTCTCCAAGAAGCTGCAGCATACACCAAGGGCACATCCCAGTAAAACCATCTCAGCACATGATCTAAACTAGGTTGAGGATAGCTGATAGACCTCAAACCCATCAATGAATTAAAGCAGTGTCTACCTTGGGGCATGTGAAGACTTCCCCTGGTGGAATATGGGGACAGGAGCAATTTATTCCAATAAGCCATGAAAATTACAGAAACAGGAAATGTAGATCACTCAGAAACTGGTTAGATATTGGAGATGCCAAGGTAATTCACTGCATACCGACCATCACCAATGGTTTTGACTTTTGTCTTGCCACTGGGTTTTGATAACTCTGGAAGAAAAATGAGGCCAAGGACTTTGTGCAACTCTGCCTCAATTAAACACAATTTATGCACAATTCATGCACAAAATGATATCATCTATACCATTTTTCCATTTTTACCCATCTCAATCTCCTGTGGTGACAGGCATGTGACAAAGCAGTAGATGTGAATACACTGGGAGCAGACAATCTTGCACACAGGTGGCCCAGATCATAGTTGTCTTCTCATTGGACTGAAGCAATGGTGAGATTCAGCAAGCCCCCTGAGAGACTTAGCAGCCTTTTTAAAGAACCACACCGCTCATCTCCTGGTGTGAGGAAGTGGCTAGAAAAGGTACCCTAAAAATGGTCTGCTTTACCTAAACTAACCCTGGCCTTCTTACTGTGGTAGGCAGGGATCTTACCCTGTGGTAGAAACTTTTATAAGGAAGATTCTGCTTGCTATTGGTATACGGATTGTGCACATACTTATATACAATACAAAATCCAGGAGACCTGAAAAATTAACAGCTCTTGTTGCAAGAGAACTCAGCAGGTATCACATTCAAATAGCAGCCCTGAGTGAAACAAGGCTGGAGTGAAGGACAACTTACTGAAGCTGGAGCTGGATTCAGTTTTCTGGAGTGGCTGAAGTGATGGGGAGTGCTATGAGGTTGGCATAGGTTGCAAGTAAATATAACCAAGTCAACAAGCTTATATGTCTCCCAAAAGGAGTGAATGACAAAATATGATTACCACTTGCAGGAAAGTGCTACATCCCCATCATCAGTGTGTATGCTCCCACCATGACAATCTTTGATGATATCAAAGAAAAAAAATTATGAAAACTTGAAGATTCTTATCATCAGTGTGTCAAAAGAGGGAATACTTGTAATTCTGGGTGACTTTAATGCCAGAACAGGCACAAACTATCAGACATGGTCAGGAATCCTGGGGAGGAATTGAGTCAGAAAGAAGAACAACATGTGTGAAAACTTGTGCATCTCATGACCTCATCATCAACACTGTTTTCTGTTTACCTAAATACAACAAATCTTTGTGGATGCACCCTCACAGCAAATATTAGCATTCAATAGACTATGACATTGTGAGGAAAAGAGACAGACAAGATATGAAAGTGACAAAGGCACAAATGGTACAGAGTGCTGAACTGATCATAGATTTATCCTCTCCAAGCTAAGCATTTGCATTTAGCAAAAGTAGTGGCCCCAAGGCAAGATATCTACCAGAAGACTCAATGTCAACAGATTAGAGTGCTTCTCTGAGTGGGACCAGTTTGTTGCTAACTTAGAGGAAAAACTGAGCCAACACACAGAAACAGTGGAACAGAAAAGGAGTGGGTGGCTTTCAGAGATTTGGTATACAGCACTGCGTTTAATCATCTGTGTCAGATCACTCGCAAACATCAAGATTGGTTTGATGAAAATGATGAGGACATTCAGAAGTTACTAAATGAGAAACAAGAACTCCGCAGGGTTTACCAGCAGGATGGTTCATCCATCTCTAAAAAAGACAGTGTTTACTTCTATCAAATTCTTAGAGATTTTCTTAGATTGATTCTTAGAGAGATGCAGCTGCAGCAGCAGCAGTAGTAGTCGTAGTAATAGTACTAGTAGTAGTAGTAGTAATAGTGTAGTGGTAGTATAGTAATAGTAGTAGGGTAGTAGTGGTAGTATAGTTTTCACAGTAGTAGTAGTATAGTAATAGTGGTGATAGTACTAGCAGCAACAGTAATAGTAGTAGTTGTGTAGTAATGGTGGTGGTAGTAGTAGCAGTAGTAGCAGCAGCAACAGCAGTAGCAGTAGTAGTATAGTAATAGTAGTAGTAGTAGTTGCCGTTGTCTTCACAGTGGTGGTGGTGATGGTGGTGCTAATGGTGCCGTAGGGGCAGCAAACTACATTTACACTTTTATCTCTTATGACCCCTTCTCAAAATAGGATTTTTAAATGCCTAAAATAAAATATATAAGATCACAAAGGAAACCAATGATATTGAAATAATTACATAATTATATATGTGTATGTATAATTATATAATTACATATGTGTATACATATATATTTATATATATATTTAGATTTTAAATGCATATACTCCAAATTAAGATCTTCTGAATTAGACAGAATCTGAGTTCCCTTTCAACTGAAATTTTATGACTTTATTTTCTTCATCTACACAATTGAGTCTGTAACTTCTTTGGACCCAAAACTATGTCAAAATCCCCATTTAGCATAACCACAAATATACTATCAGAACATAATCACATCTAAAATATAATCCCCATGAGTTTGTGATGTACTTTACGCGTGCAAGGGTTACTGGACACAATCTAGAATCTTTCTTTATGTTCTTCCAAAATGAATTTGCTCTCTCTGCTATGATTCCTTTCAAGGGACCTAATGTCATATGTTCAACTTGGATGGTGTTGATGAAAATCATCTGAGGACTGTCATTCATCCCTTCCATGCATCTTGGCATTGCTCTCTCAGCAGCAAAATGCAGCTGGCATTCAACTAAGGCCAAGAGTGAATGTCTTCTCTGGCCAAGGAGCAAAAATGATATATTTAACCAATAAAAGCGCAGATTTAAAGCCAGAGGGTACATCCAAGGCCATCTCATCCAACTGTCTCTTTTGTACTGATCTCACATGGTTATTGTGATAAGTGCTACATAGTGTCAATTATTATCATTGTTGTTATAATTGAACTAATCAACGAGACACAATGTGGATTAATTTACAGAGAACTGACTTCAGAATCAGGAAGGCCTGGGTTTAAGAAATGCCCCTGACATTCTATCTGTGAGACCTTAGTCAGTCACTTAAATTCTCAGGGCCTCCAGACAATTCTCTAAAACCATAGACTGCAGAGAATGTGTCAGCTGTACTTGGTAGGGAATCCCACCAGGATCACTTTCTGTACTACTAAAATCACAGGTCCAATCAAAAAAAAAAAAAAAGATCAAGAAATATTTATTGAATTCTATTACATAAAAGGCACTGTGTAAGGCATTATTGGATACAAAGATGAATAATGTCAGTCAATAAACATTTATTGAGTGCATACTATGTGCCAAGCACTTTCCTAAATACATAATCCCTGCTCTCAAAATGTTTACAATAGAAGTGGCCACAAAAGGCGATCCAGACAAGGTTGGACGAGGGCCTGTAAGGATTGTTATAGGGAGGTCTAGAAGACCCCTGAGGATCCTTCCAATTCTCAGATTCTGTGACTTTCTAAGAATCTGATGTAACAAATGAAAAGAGGGGCAGATGTTAACAGTAGCTAACCTTTATGGAGCATGATTACATCAGATACCTCATTTCATCCTCACAACAACCCTACGATATTGGCAGGGAAGATGTTATGTCCATTTTACAGAGGAGAAATGTAAGGTCCTTGAGGGCAAGGATGGCTTCAGTTTTGTCTGTGCATCATGAGTGTCAAGCATAACGTCCAGCACTAGGAATGCAATGGTGCTTAATAAATGTGTATTGAAGTGAGACTGGCTGGTGTTACATGACTTGCCTAAAGTTACACAGCCAGAAAGTACGCATGGAATGGGGGTGGGGTGCAAATTGGAACTCACATCTGACTCTAGGCTAAGTACTTTTTTCCCTACTACATCACAGTTGCTCCTCATAAAGACTAGGAACATCTGTTTCAAAGATTCACAGAATCATGAAAGGTATTATGAAGGGAGAAGGTAAGAGCAGAGCTCAGATTTTAAAGGATTTGTCAGCTCTTGACTTACAATATCAAAAGGGATCATTTTGAGCTAGAAGTCATCTACTCCAGCTCTCTCATTTTTGAGGAAACTAGGCCCAGAAAGGACAAGTGATTTGTTTGAGGTTATACAAGTATAAATTACTGGATCATAGCTTTGGAACTGGAAGAAATGTTAGAGCTCGTGCTTAAAATCTAGCATTTATATTGCACTTACAAAGCACTTTTCAAATATCATCTCATATGATCCTCAGAACAATTCTTGCAGGTAGGTGGCATTATTATCCCCATTTTACAGTTGAGGAAACTAAGGCAGAGAGAGATTAAAAGATTTGTCCAGGGTCATATAGCTAGGAGGTATCTGAGGCTGGATTTCAATTCAGATCTTCCTGACACTAGGCTCATCACTCTAAATACTGAGCCACCAAGCTAACTACTTTAGAAGCCTTCTAGACCCTCAGTTCAAACCTTCATCACTTCTAGGCTAGATCATTGCAAGGGTCTCCCTGCCTACACACTGCTGCCAAAGTAACATTCCTTAAGCAAAGATCTGACCTTATGACTCCCCTTAACTCAGTCAACTCTATTGTCTCAATTGCCTCTAGAAGAAAATGTAAACTCCAAGGTTTATTTTATAAAACCCCTTTCCCAATCTATCTTTCCACCCTCATTCTTTGTTATTCCCTTCCAAAACTCAGTGACACAGCCAAACTGGATTTCTCTGGGTTCTGCTCCTCACCCACGATACACCATCTCCTGGCCTTGGGCATGTCTGAAATATATTCCTTCTGTGCCTCCACTTTGGAGGATCAAGCACCACCTTCTACATGAAACCTTCCTTTGTTCCTTTCCACTACCCCACAACAGTCTGTGTTCTTCCTCCCTATCTACCTTGTGGTTAGCTATCTCATATTCTCTTTATATCTATTCTGTATATACTTATATATATATATATATATGTATACACTTTGTCTCTCCCATATTCTCCATTACAGTGTTAGTTCCTTGTAAGAAATTATTATTTCTTTGCATCCTCAGGGCTTAGCACAGTACCCAGCACAGAGCAGATGCTTAATAAATACTTGATTACTTAATCCAGTCCAACCCTCTCATTTTATTTTTAAGGAATTGAGGCCAAGAAATGTTACATAACTTGCCCAGGGTGATACAGCTAGTGTCAGATGGGATCAGCACCCCAAAATGACCCCAAATCCTGAATACTATCCAGATTCAAACCCAAGTCTTCTGACTCCAAGTCATAAGCTACCCTAAAGAGGAAAGGAATCCCAAACAGAACTAACCATCAAGCACCCCGATTAATCTTTTTAAACAAATGCCTGGGCTCCATTCCACTTTCTGGCATTGTCTCTTATCACACTTTAAAAGAGAACATATATCAATGGTTTCATAACCAAAGAATGGATGCCAAAGGGTGAGAAACTGACTCTCACTGTTGCCTGATTAAAAACTTGGGCAAAGGCAAGCATGTAGGCACAGGGAGAAATTGTGTTTCTCTTTTTCATAGCCAAAGATTGTTTGTTTCCCAAAACCCAGGGAAGAATTAGAAGTAATCATGTTTGCCAGGAGAAGCTGTGAATTAGGTTTTAAATTGGAGCCCTTACACATTTTCTAATCACAGTGGCTTTATCACAAAGCTACCCCAGTACGAAGGAAATGGAAGAGACAATGGTACAAAGCCAAAAAACAAGGAGAATACTTGTACCAGCATGGCCATATGGTATGGAATGGTTATCGAGACCCAGGAGGTCCCAGGGCAGAGTGGCATCACCAAAGATCCAAGGGCTGCAGGTATTAGAGGGAGGTCTAGCATCCTTCTTCAATCTATCAGCATTGTTCACCCTTTGATGTCCATGCATGTGCACAATTCTAGCACCTATTTTTTCCTTTTCACACTGATGATGGGTGTTCTGGGCCAGTGATTTAGTTTCTGGATTGAAATGAAATAGAACAAAATATTTAACAAAGAGAAATTGATACAACCAAGAAAGATATTGATAAGGTTGATTCAAGTAAAAGTTGCTCCCTTCTACCTCTGTGTCTCTCTCAGAAACAAGAGTCCAATCAGAGAGATACGTTTGCTCATCTGGCAAGAATTCCATCAATCCTGAGGAGTCCCATCTCCTCAAAGTCTGGGTTTTTTATACCTCAGTCAGCCAAAGAATTCATACCAGTACTTCAAGCCCTAATCCCATTAGGTCCTACTCAAGATAGCATCTTCTTTTCTTTAAAGAGAAACTAACTCAGTTTCCAGAAAATAGATGCTGCTTCTAACACATCTGGTGAAGTCTGGCCCCGGAGAGGGGATGACAATGAGTCTGAGTCTTGGGTCAAAGTGCAAAGGTGATAGCATGAATGGCACCACCACTCACCACAATCAGCGTCCTCCCCCACTCACACCAGCGGTCCACATGCATGCAAAAGAGAAAGCATCCCTACATCCAGTGAACTCTCATACCCACCATGTATGGATGGGATGTGTGGCAAAAAGGAAAGGGCACCTATTCAGTCAGAATCATAGGATTATGGATTTGGACTGAAGGGAACTTAGAGGCACCTAGCCCAAGTTCCTTACAGAGAAGGCATGACTCAACTGAAGCCACCCTGGCTGTACACTGCAGACTGGGATTCATGATGCCACTGTAATCACCTGTAATCAATCTACCTGACACTTAAAATGTTGCTTTGAGTGAGAGCTTTGCATCACTTAACCTGGGCACTGTTTGTGCTACCCTGGGCTACTTATAGCTCTGCCAGCTTCACCTAGCAGGGTATGGTACACACAAAAAGTGTTCAACAAATGTTTTTGGATGGAATGCAGTCCTCCTTTCTAACTTCTCAAGTCAAATATGTTTTCCCCAGAGGCAATAAAAAGATAAGAAACTTTTAGTAATTCAAGGGGACCCCTCTGAAGTTTTGTAATACATAAGTCAGATTCTCCAACAGCTCCATTTGGGCAGTGGGAATGTGCCTCTCCCAATACCCTAGACTTAATCATCAGAACAGATGCCCATTTTGTAGCTGGCAATGAAGTCTTCAGATGAATGTATATATGACTAATGGTTTCCATTTCCAGTAATGATGAAAACTAGCCAGCAGGAACGCTAGAGCTTTTACCAGTTTTCTTTTCAGTTTTAAGGAGAGATATAAATACCTTTCTGTTTAAAAAAATGAGAAAAGGGCAGAGAGGAGGAAGAGAAGGGAGGAGAGGAGGGGAGATGACAACAGAGGAAAGGAAAGGAGATAAGGGGAGGAAAGGGAAGGGAAAGGAAGAGAGGAGAGGAAAGAAGAGGGGAAAAGAGAGAAGAGGAGGGGAGAGGAGAAAAGAACAAAAAATTCTATCAGTAACTTCAAAAGAAGCCTGGTAGACAGGTCATTTATGCCCCAGACTTGCTAAACAGATGAATAAGCAATAAAGTTGAAAGGTTTTGAGTCAATTTCCTGCTTCTGATGACTGAATAAACTGATACCCATATCCTATCAAGTGTAGAATGGAAAATACCTTTTCTTTTTAAAAATACAAACGGAAAAAGCACCGACTAAGATTCTAAGGGCAATTATTGGGATGAGATCTGTAGTTATCTGTCTTATCAATAGCTGTGTATATATTGTCTTGCCTTTGCAATATGAGTCTAATGGTAAAGAGAACATTTTCCACAATATGAAATGTGTAACAGGCCTCTGCTTCAATCTTTGTAAGAGGAGAAAGACTATGGGTATATATTACTGTCTTCTGTCTTTGAAGAGGTAGAGCATTATGGGTACAGGGCACTGCGTGTGATTGCAGACTTTTTTGATGGATTGGTTTTGTTGAATTGTTTCTATTCTCTTTTTTTATTCTTTGTTATAAATAATGGTTCTTTGGGAGGGAAAGCATAAATTAGGAAATTAAGGAAATTGGGGAAAATAAATAAAAATATAGTCTATAAAATAAAGATATAGATCTTCAAATCAATTGTACATGTATAAGGAAGAAACAGAAGTTCTGGACTTCAGGCTCACTATGAGTCTTTAGCATGACACACCTAAGGCAATCTTGGGCTACTTTAACAGATGTGCAGTAGCCAAAATAGGGAAGAAGGCGTCCCAGTGTAATCTATTCTGGTCAGACTACATATGGAGTACTGTGTTTAGTTCTGAGTACATTTCAGGCAGGACAAAGACAAATGGGAATACATTCAGATGATAGAAAGGGTGATGATAGACTTAGAGACCATACCATATAAGGACTCAGTAAGGGAACAGGGGAATGTGAAACTGACAGAAAAGAAGACTTGCGGAAAACATGAGAGATCTCTTCAAGCGTTTGAAAGGCTGCCCCATGGAAGAGATATTAAACGTGTTCTGCTTAGTCCCAGAGGGCAGACCTAGGAACAATGAGTAGAAGCTACAGAGGCAGATGGAGGTATGCTACTGAGAAAGACTTCCTAAGAATTAGAGCTATCTCAAAGTCAGACAGGAGCAGGTGGGCTTCCACCACATTGTTACTGGTGTTTCTGTTCAATTGCTTTTCAGTCAAGTCTGTTTCTTCATGACCCCATTTGGGGTTTTCTTCACAGAGATACTTTAGTCGTTTGTCATTTCCTTTTTCCTTCATTTTAAAGATGAGGAGCTGAGGCAAACATAGTTAAATGACTTGCTTGAGGTCATACTGCTAGTAAATGTCTGAGGCTGGATTGGAACTCAGGTCCTCCTGACTCCAGGCCCAGTGCTTTATCAACTGCACCTCCACTGTGGATATTAGCACTCAAGTAATTGTTGAACTGAATCACACTGATAAAATTTAAAAGAAGAAAAGGAAGAGATTAAGTATTATATATATCGGCGTCAGTCAATGTGCTAAGCACTTTATAAATATTATCTCTTCTGATCCTCATAACAAGTGAGAGGGTGCTGTAATTATTCCCATTTTATTGGAGTAAACTGAGACAAATAGGTTAAGTTACTTGTCAAGGATCACACAATCAGTAAATGTGTGATCCTGGATTTTGACCTCTGGTCTTGCGGCTCAGCACTCTAGCCAATGCACCACAAAGGTGTCCCTCCAAAGGATGACTTCTGAGTGTTTGAAGTCTTCACAGACCACGATTATTAATAGTTAAATACTCAATAAAAAAGATTTCCAACTATCACTCAAGGTTTATCTCCAAGGTCAACTTTTACCTTTCCAGGATTCTTTTCAGTGTTTCAAATTATCCTGTGCATATAAATTGAATATTTGGGCAGATCAATAGTACTCAGTGGATTGGGGAAATTTCCTGAATTCTGTCTTTGAAATCTGTCTAGGAGGGGCAGCTAGGTGGTGCAGTGGATAGAGCACTGGCCCTGGACTCAAGAGGACCCACGTTCAAATCCAACCTCAGACACTTGACATTTACTAGCTGTGTGATCTGGGCAAGTCACTTGACCCTAATGGCCTCTACAAAAACAAAAAACTAAGTCTATCTAGGTACCAGATTAAACTATTACATTTATCCCTCAAAAGTGACTTGATGATGGGAAATTGGCAACTGATAATACAAGTTTTAATCTGTAAATACACATTAAAACTCAGATCTCTTTGTCAATGCTTTGAAAAGGGAAGTGAGCAGTATTTCACAGTATCATAGACTTTAAGAATTGGAAAGGACCTCACTGGCCACCTAGCCCAGCCTCTACTAGAGCATATCAGACAAAAGGTTATCCAATCCCTATCTACTTAATAACCTTCAAGGAAGGGAAGGCTATCATCTCTTGAGGCAACCCATTCCACATCTTGATGGGACATTATTGCTAGGAACTTCATCTTGACAGGTTAAAGTTTCCTCTTTAAACACTTGCAGCTGTCCTCATGATCCAAACAAAATAAATCTAATTTCTCCTCCATGTGAAAACTCTTAAAATACATGGATAATTGTCATGTTCTCCCTCAGCCTTTTCTTCTCATGGATAAATACGCCCAATTCCTTCAACTCATTCTCACACAACATGGACTCAGGACATTTTACCCTAATAGTCACCCAGCTCTGGATGTCCTCAACTTTAATCAATCCCTTCTTAGACTGTAGTGTCCAGAACTGAATACAATACATCAGATGAAGTCTGACATGAGCAGAGTCTAGTGGGACCATCACCTCCCTATTTCTAGAAGCTATACCTCTCCATGCAGCCCAAGATTGCTTTAGTTGTTTTAATTGATTAACCTACTGCTACTCATACTGATCTTTCATTACACTAGAACCCCTAAATTTTCTCATAACAACTACTATCGAACAATGTCTCTTTTTCTTTGCATTTGTAATATTGATTTTTTATACCTAAGGGTAAGACTTTTCATTTATCTCTATTGAATTTTATCTTATTAGATTCAGCCTAATATTCCAGCCTATCAGGAAACTTTTGGATCCTGTCATCCAACATGTCAGCTATCACTCTCAGCTATCTCAGCATGCTATCTAAGCTTTCATCCAAGCCATGAATAAAAAATGTGAAACAACAGAGGGCCTAGCAGAGATCCCTGAGTTGTTCCACTGAAAACCTCCTGCTATCTTGACATCAGATCATTAACAGCTACTCTTTGAATCCAGCCATCCAACCATTTCTGAATTCATGTAATGGGATTACAATCTAATCCATATCTCTTCATCTTCTCCACAAGAACAGTATGAGAATTTAGTAAGTTTTGCTCAAATCTGAGCAAGGTATATCTATATCATTCATCCTTTCCAGTAGTTTAGTAATTGTCTAAAAAGCAAATGAGATTAGGTCAGCATAATCTGCATAAATCTTGGTGAAACTATACTGACTCTTTGTAATCCTCACAACTTTTCTTAGATGTTTGCCAACCATCTCTTCAATAATCTATTTTTAAAATTTCCCAAGAATCAAAGTCAAATTCATTGGTCCATAGTTTATAGACTATTCTCCACTCTTTTTGGAGAATCAAGACAACAGTTCCCCTTTTCTAATCCTGTAGTACTACTTCCATTTTCTCTGACCTTTTGAATATTACTGACAATGCCTCATCAATTCCATCCACCAATTCTTTCAGTATTGAGGATGTAATTCATCTAGGTCACATGACTTCAAGCATCCAGAGCTTGATGTTCTCTTACTTATCTTGGATACCATCATCATCATGAACCAGCATTTATCATGTGCCAGGTACCATGCTGAATTCCATGCTAGTCATTTTTACTTTGTCATTTCCAATGGAAATATCATTCTCTTTGGCACAGAAAAAAAAGCAGCATAAAAACTGATTGAGCAACTGTGAGAAAACACTTATCAGTTGTCATTGTCCCATTCATCCCAAGTAGGGCAGTTAGGTAGTGCAGTAGATAGAGCACCAGTGCAGGAGTCAAGAGGAACTGAGTTCAAATCTCACCTCAGATACTTGACACTCACTAGCTGTGTGACTTTGGGCAAGTCATGTAACCCCAACTGCCTTATCCTGGGTCATCTCCAGTCATCCTGATGAACATCTGGTCACTGGATTCAGATGGTTCTGGAGGAGAAGTGAGGCTGGTGACCTGCACAGCCCTCCCTCACTCAAAACAAAATCAAGTGCAAGTCATGTCATCATTTCTCTGATGGCATGGTCTTCTTTGGCAAAGAAGGATGAACACACACACACCCCAAGTAAAGACTCTCTTTCTTTTTAGTTCCCTTTTTTCCTCCCAATAGAGTTTAAAAAACAACAATAACCTTTTTGTTGTCCTCAGCTTCTCTTGTCAATTTCAAAACATCATCTTTGATCTGTCATTTCTAATATTTCTAAAATACTGTGCCACATTCATATTCATTCTCTATTACCTGGCTTTCTTCAATCTTCTATGTATTTGTTTTTAAAATCTAAGTTGACTGGTGAGTTCTTGGAACATCTGCATTAATCATTTCAGACAAATCCCATTTCCTTTCTCATTAGAAATGTTTCCCTTTCCTCATTAGAAATGTTTCCCTTTATATCTTCATAGTTTCATTCTTGAGGATTTCCCATCCCACCTATGCTAACTTCCTCCAAAGCATTTTACTCCATAGAGTATTATCTAATCTTCCCCTGAACCCTTTGAAATCTGCTTTCCCAAAAGCTGGGGTACACGGCATATTATGCCCAGATGTCCTCTCCTCTACCACAAACTCTAGGATGGAGTGTCACTTCCTCCTGGGTCCCCATTATTTCCACTGACTCAACCAGTTCCTCCCTATTAGTGAGAATCAAATCCATAATGGAATTTTCCCTTGTTGGTTCTTCCATCTTTTGAAAGATGAAATTGTCACTACAGCAAATTATTGGGTGAAATTTCAGGCATGTAATCAACAAGATGGCAGGATAGATATTTTCTCCAGTTCTCACTATCTCTCAAAATCTGTCTAAAAGAATAGAGCATCAGAATTAAAGCAATTGCAGCTGAACTCACAGGTCAGAGAGAAAGAAGGGCAACAAGGTAAGGGCCTTAGGAATTAACACTGTGGTATTCTAATCCCTAAACGCTCTACACCCTTTCCCTTCATTCAGGCTGGGTGTACAAATCAACCCACAGCCTTATGCTTTAGGTTCCACACAGGGAACCTCAGTTCTTTTTTCTGGTTCTGATTCTTCCTTGTCTGTCAGTGTATTCTATCCTCTACCACGAAATGTCAGATACTTGCAACACTCCCAAGTGAGACCAAACCAGATTAAAATGCAATTGGTAAATATTTGACAAAATAAATAATTGATAATGTTCATTTGTAGTTTTCTAAGTTAATATGCTGCCCGCAGGGATCTGTTTTGTTTGAGTATGACACCACTACTCTATTCCATCGCAACAAACAGAAGACATTGACTCTACCCAGCCATTGTAAAGGGGGAAAGGTGGAACCTAAGGTAATATAAATTGCTTTTTCCTGAGATAATCTTTAGGTTAGAAAATTTCAAACCAGAGAAGGAAAGAATAAAGGTCAGAAGGAAAAATTAGAACTAGCAAGAGAATTAGGATAGGTAGCCAATGTGCATAGCTACACTAAGTCTAAAAGAAAGGGAACAGAAATCCCATGGAGCTCATCCTTTGCCCCCAGAGGCTATCTGGGAAATAGACCCAATCTGGTGAAAAATCAGATTCTGAATATGGAAAGAGTCAGAGACAACCGTTGTTTAGTCCTACTGGTGATTGTTGCTGTCGTCATTTCATTATTGTTTGCCCTTCATTTTTTTAAGAGGATCATCATGTGTGATGTCTCAACCGGCACATGTATTGGATTTAAGTAAGGCAGAGCTGCACAGAGTGATCAGCCTCACTGTCTTCCAGAGACATCTAAGTACAGTGGTAGGACAAAAGCCAAGATGACTGGTGATGATCCAGGATGCAGTCGATGAACTTGAAATTTTTAATATCTAACCAAACTCTAAGTACTTCACAGTGCCTGCTTCAGCTACCTTCATGACTGTTGGAATAAATTGTTCTCATCCACCCATGCCACCAGAGAAAATTTTCACAAACTTGGGGCAGACATCTCCCTAACTCACCAATGGATTTGAGGTCCATTTAGGGCTTCAATCTATCTTAACTTGTATCCCAAGATGGTTTTACTACAGTATGGCCACTATCACATAGGTGAGAGTTAAATATTTCATAAACACCAAAGGTAGATGAGTAGTCATGAAAAGGGCTTGGCAAGCCCTCATACCAGAGGTACTAGTATGCCCTGAATACGCCATATACCCCTACCATAGAGTAGACATAGTGGCATAACCACCATCAAAAGGGAAGGAGTCAGAAAATGAGTGAAAAGAAATATAAGGACAGAAATGCTAAAACCAAAAAGAAAATTTCAAAGGGAAGAAAATTAATATAAAACCCTAAAGCACACAGATAAATCAATAAAGGACATACTAAAGCTAAAAGGAAAAGATGTACTAAAACACTATAGAAATGATAAACAAAATTAACATCTGGTCCTTTGAAAGACAAGAAAAAAAACCTTTATAGTTATCCCTTCTACATCATGACTTTCCCCATCACAGTTTTGATATATCACAGGTTGGCATAAGAAATTAAATGAGAATTTGGGGGGAGTTATGCTGAAGCTGCAGACAACACACAAAGGTTAGCAGATGATACAGAAAAAGTTTAGACACTCAGAATGCATGCAATATTTGTATAGTATTGTATAATATAAACCCAAATTTTACAATAAGGTACTATAAACACCCCATAAAAGAAAAATATTAGATTTCTTCCCTGATATGAAGGGAGGGCCAAAAATTTTTACATGGGTTTTCCAGATTGTGGGAGATCTACAATCCTGGCCCCCATGATATGAAAGGGATAACCAAAGAGGGTAGAAAAAATCATATCAACAAATTCAAATGAACACAGAGAAGTCACAACAAAATTAGAATGAAAAGAATTATTAGAACTTATACTGCTCAATTATATGCCAACAAAACTGAGAATACAAAATAGGGCATTATCTTCAAAAATATAAAATACTAAAACTAAAAGAGGACCAGATTAAAAACCTTAAATAATCCTATATGAGAAAAGGAAATAAAGGAACTACCAAAGGAAAAATTCCTGGTCCTGATAGATTTACAGGAAAATTCTATAAAACTTAAAAAAAAATAACAACTTTACCATGCAAATTATTCTCAAAATAATTTTAAAAAGCAAACACTCTAACAAGTTCCTTTTATGAGACAGATATATTTCTAATGCCTTCCTAAATCAAGGAAGGATAAAGCACGGAAAGAGAACAATAGACCACTATAATTAATGTACATCAACCAAAATATCTTAAATCAAATAGTAGCAAAAAAGGCTGTAGCAATTTATCATCCCAAAATATAGTGAATATCACTATGGGTAAGTTATATTTGTAGCAGGCATGGAAAGATAGTTCAAAATTATGAGAAAAAATCAACATAATTCATTATATTAAAATAAAAATATCAAAAATCACATGATTAACACAATAAATGCAGGAAATGCTTTTGACAAAGTACAGCATTCATTTATATTAAAAGAAAAACTCTCAAAATATAGTTATGGAGGGACTTTTCAAAAACTAAGAAAATGTCAATACTTTCAATGTTTATTTGCAGATTTAATGTTTTCATTCTTAGTATTCTTACTCTAAAACATCACAAGAAAGTTGGAGCTAAATCAAAGGATAACTCAAGTCCTCCTTAGCCTAATATAACAAGAAATATCATTTTATGTGATATTTTGTCATTTACTATTGCAATGCTCCTGATGGGTAATTGTACACATGCCAAAAAATTGCATGAAAATAATTGCACTTTTTATCAACTTCTTATGAAAAAGAAGACAGAAAATATTTACAAAGAATTCAATCAACTCGAACTTAAATTATTGTATATCATTACACATTACTCAATTGTCTATTACTCAGTGATATCAATGTAAAAAAAAGTAGAATTAATGAAGGTTGTGAAAAATATCAAAATATGAATCAGAAATAAGGGATAAAAGAAGTCAAAAACTTTTAGACCACACAAAAATCTTACTACATATAATGAGTACTTCCTTCAAGAAAAGAATGGAAAGTATTGAACTTCATAAGAATCAAGTAACATTACAAAAATTGGAATGGATTAAGTTTTAACAAATAGGAACCTTTGTTCCTAAGGTCTTCCCCTGCCAGACTGATTCTTTTGTGAAAGCAAACTAGGCAGTCTTTTTTCCTCAATTCTTATTTAGCCTTTAATTGTGAATGAGTGCTGCCTCAGACAAATTGAGACCTGAAAAAGACTTTAGAGTCCAAGTGACCAAGGTCTTCCACTGCATCTGGGGTCATCTCCAGTCATCCTGACCTACATCTTGCCATTTCTTGCCATTGGACTCACCTCTGGAGAAGAGAGTTAGGCTAATGACTTGGCATAGCTCTGCCTCATTTAAATCCAACTCACTTACAGGTCATGACATCACCCTCCTGATGCCATTGGTCCTCTTTGAAAACCAAAGATGAACAGTAATATACTTGATTCAGTTACCTACGTAGCAGGAGCCCTGAGTAGTCTCAAAAAATTACTCCCTTCTTTGAGATATTCTTTTCTTTTATTGTTTTTCTTTCTTCTGCTACTATTTCTACTTGTGGGGAAAAAAAGATGAAAACAGGGAGGAAAGGAAATGGCACACAATTAAAACAACTCCAACTTAACCTCTTTAAAGAAGTTATTGATGATGAAAGATGGAATATGGATGGAAGAAATGAAAAACATCAATTAAAATCATTTCACATAGCAATTTCACTGTTATTCATCCATCATTCTCATAAAGGATCATGACATCAGGGATGTCGTGCCATGACTTGCAAGTGAATTGGATTTAAGTGAGGGAGGGCTGTGCAAAGTCACCAGCCTCACTTTCTTCTCGGGAACCATTTGGGTTCAGTGGCCAGATATGGATCAGAGTGACTGGAGATGGCCCACAATGCAGTGGGGAACTTTGGCCTTTTCAAGCTAAGGTCTTTAACAAGTCTCAGTTTGACTGAATGGCAATGTCCATTCAGTAATTAAGGTTAATAAGAAATGAGGCAGAGAATGACCTCTTTACCTAATCTAAAAAATAATTGATTTGGGAGGGGAAGACCCTCAAAGTTTCTAGCCAAAACAGAAACAATTTTCTACTTACATTCATTCTGAGTCAGTCAGGGCCCAAAGTTAACCAAGTAGGGTTTGATCAAGTAAATCAAGTGTTATAACAAGGAGAACAAGAGTCTTAAAAACATTTTAGTCAGCAAGCATTTGATTTACTTAACAAAGTGAGAGATATGGCAGCCAAGAGCGATACAGTTCTGAAGAAAAACTCCTTTGTAAAATCTCATGAAGAAGGATGGGACAAGATTATGAGCAGTATCACCTCATAAAACACAGAGAAGCAGCAGAGGGCAAGACAAATTTAAAGAAAGCTTGGCAAGAGACCTGAGTAGTCATCCCAGGGGCATTTAAGGATGAAGCTAGAATAAAGACAATAAATGAACCAAAGACGAAAAAGATTTTTACAACACACTCTTTTTGACATCACTGCCCTTGGACTCACAGTACCATATGTACATATGCAGAAGGTAGGAGTGGCATTAATGAGAACAAGAATTAGCAAACATTTGAATCCCACATAGAAGAAATCCATTTTGGAGAGGAAACCATTTTAAGTGTTTTAGAGGACTAATTCATATCTGAGAAAAGGAAAAGAATCAAAAGCATGATGGGAAGGGGGGAGTAGATTTAGATCATTGCTATCTAGAAAAGGTAACCAAAAATATCAATATCTACATACCAGTATGCCTACTTCTCCATCTATGTGAAATTTTTATGAGAATAATATATACACACACAGAGGATCTCCTTAATAAGTATGGAAGGACATTATTAGATAAGAACCAGGCCATTTATAATCAACATAAAAGGGAAAATCCCATCTTTATTATCACACAATTGGCTGCAAAAATGCAGAGAATTCAATAGTCTCACCACAATTATTGTTGGTTGAGTATGTATGGAAAAAGAAAAAAGCCTTCACGGGTAGAGCAAAAGACCTCTTGAAGTCTCTCTTCTAACAAGTCATCTCGCAAGCATACATCAAAATTATACAAGCCTTTACAAGATATAACAACAGAAATGATCTTTTTCATCTAACCCTTGACTACTAGTATTAGGTGTAAATTTAGAAAGTGTATGCTTGTCAAAGATGTTTGCCATAGTCATGGGGAAGAATGCAGTGCAAGTGCAAGAGAGATACTCTGAGGTTTCCCATGTGCTCCTGTTTACAGATGACACTGTGGTGGATGGATCAAGGCTCAGAATACTATACAACCTCTTAGACAGCATTCATAACTACTATAAAGAATTTTACCTAACTATCCACACAGGAAAACCCATGGGATTATTCCCCAAATTGTACCACACAGTTAGATGGACCACCTAAAGAACTCATCCATTGTTATATATTCCTCACGTATCCATTGCCCAGAGATAATGAATTGAGCCCAGAATTCAGTGAGATGAAGGGACTAGGTTGAATGGTCTATGGAAAATTTCTGAGATTTTTTTTTTAATGACTCTAACTCTCTCACTGAAACAAAGGCTCACTTTTTTTAGTAACAATATTGTACTAATGCAGTTGTATGACCATGAGTCACATAATATTAATCTCTAAATGACTAAAATTTAGTACCACACTGAGGGTCATAGAATGGCATACAGTGGTACGAGCAGTCTACAAAAACATCACCAATAAGGAATTCCAAAAAAAGAATCAAAGTAAAGGATGTTTTAAAACAAATGTAGAACTAAAAAAGAAGATGAATCAGTCATGGGGTAAGAATCAGAGCTAACTATTGGATGGTCCAAGTGTTTCATAAGTATCCTTACAATTTCAAGGAAGAAGGGAGAAGGGAATGAGCATTTATATAACACCAACTGTGTGCAGGAACTATACTAAGCACTTTTTTTTTCTTTTTACAAACATTTCATTTGATCATTCAAACAGCCGTATGAGGTGGGGACTATTATTATGCCCATCCCATAATTGAGGAAGCTAAGGCAAAGAGAGGTTAAGTGACTTGAACAAGACCAACCAGCTAATAGGTATATGAGACCAGATTTGAATTCAGGTCTTCACGATTTCAGGTTCTCTACTCCATCCACTGGGGTACTTAGTAGGGGGGCAAGAAATGTGTTCAGCATGCAAAGTAGACCACTATGGTGAAATTGGACATCTTTTTTGGTTATCTTTTTGCTTTTCTCTGAATGCCCAAAGTTTAGAACAATGCCTACCATTGAGTAAGTAGCTAATAAATGCTTGTTGACAGACTTACTGGCTGACATACATGTGAGATATAACTGGCATCAGTGGAAAAAGCAGCCACATAGATGCAATCACAAATCCATTGAGCTTTCTTCCTGACAAACATACAAAGGAGGTAGTGTACCAACATAGTATCATCCCCATTTTACAAATGAGGAAGGAGGGGTTTGGATAGGTAGAGACATGTGCCCATGTTCATGCAGCTAGATAGTGTCAGAGTTCACATTTCAACCCAGGTCTCCTAAATCGAAATTCCGCACTCTTCAGTATACCATGATATCGCCTAGATTCTCCTTAGGGGCTACCTGGGAGGCAGAGCCAAAGCCAGAGAAAGAAATCGAATGACAACAGGGACAGCTAGGTCTGGAGTCAGAACGACTCAGTTGAAATCTGGTCTCAGACACTTAATAGCTGTGTGACCCTGACCAACTCACTTAACTTATCTCTGCTTCAGTTTTCTCATTTGAAAACATAATAGTACATACCTCCCAGGCTTGCTGTTGTGATGATATTTGTAAAAGTGCTGAGATCTGTACTTAGTATGTAAATGATTGTTTCCTTCTTTCAGAAAAGAAATTCTCATGGAAATAAAAGTGTAATGAAGAAAGAGATTTTCATAAAACAGATCAGGTTTCCCTAGTCTCAGGTGATCTTGACCCTGAGGACTTAAAATGCACCCAAAACGCACCTGGTCTCGAAAGGGATTGGAAGTACAGTTTGACCCCTGGTTTCCAGAAAGACCTAGAGAAGCAACAAACCATGAAGAAGGCAGCTGATGTCTTGTCTCCTGCGGTGATATCCCATGAGGACAGGGGTACAATACATTTCTTATGGCCTAAATAGGGGGTTTGCAGAATAGGATGTGCTGGATTTGAAGCCAGCCTGAACCTGGCAGATTTTTGTTCCCGCAGAAAATAGTTCAAAACATATCTGCAACGGAGGACATGAAATGTAACCTTAAATGCTCTAGGGAAAAGAGAAGAAGAGACCCACAGCAGGCTTAGGAAGAACTCATCTGGACATGGGGTGGAGAAAGGGGAGGAGGAACTCTGGTAACTTCCTATCTTAACTGATCATTCTTCCTAAATAGGGGATAATCTCAGTTATTTCTACCCTCCTTGCAAGGAGCACCTCTTCAATGTCATCATCCTGGGACAAAGCTCTACTCACGCTGCCATAGTTACAGACTTCAGCTGGGAAGTACAAGAGCAATATCTTGTGATAGACCAGAAGTAAAAAGAAAGTATAAAATGGGAAACTAGCGTGGACTTCCTCTTGGAAGCAGTAGCGGCCCTCATATTATAAGTCTACAACTATGTGTACTCCCTCCCTTTCCTCCTCTTCATTTTCCTCTTCTTTCTCTCTTTCTCCTCCTCCTCCTCCTCCTTCTCCTCCTCCTTCTCCTTTTCCTCCTTTGCCTTCTACTTCTTCTTTCTCTTCTCCTTTTTTCTTCTTCTTCTTTCTCTGTCTGCCTCTCTCCCTGTCTCTCTTTCTCTGTCTCTCTCGGTCTGTGTCTCTGTTTTCTCTCTATCTTTGTCTCTGTCTCTGTCTTTGGCTCTCTGTCTCTATCTGTCTGTCTGTCTGTGTGTCTCTCTCCCTCTGCTAGTATTCTGGAAACTGAATACTAGTCTCTCTTCTTCGGCAAAGTGCCCAAGGCCACTGCAGCAGCAGCTTCGAACGTTGGAGGGCCTTGCATCAGAACACTGAGACTTAGGAAAATGTACAATTCAATTTCTTTTCTTTGTATGAATGAATTCTACAAAGTCCTTTATGAGTGAGAAAGCCCTAATATTGTTTTTGAACTGATATTTCCCCCAAAGTGGTCAATGTATATTTTAGTTTTGTGACTCTGACTAATACAGAACATCCCAAAAATCTTAGTGCTGTTTTAAGAGCTTTAATAGTTTAAAACATTAAGACTTTGGGGAAACCCTGTAAAACCCTGATAAGTTTACCCTGATTACCATAATATTTTCAAGGGTCATAGGATTTGGAGGTACAAGAGACTATTCAGGTCACTAACCCTCCAATTTTAGAGATGTTCATGGTAACTGCATCTCTCAGAAACAAAATGATTGCCCAAGGTTACACAATAGAAAAGAGCAGAACTGCACTTCCAAATCAGATGCCAGAATTCTTTCCACTACACAAAATGTCTAAATGTGAAATGCATTGTGCTGAAGCTAGAAAAATAGATCTTATTCTCTAGATCCTTGCAGTTATCTCTGAGACTTTTTCAAGTATATGCCAAAGGGATGAGGAGTATTATCAAGAACACTTACTCAGCTATGTTGCTTGTGGTTGAATATGAATTATAATCCCATCACAGATTAATACATATGCTGTGAATGACCATCAAGGATGCCAGATGCCAAATATAACCTCAATTCATGAAATACACAGAGGAAGAAAAAACAGACCTACTATGGCCATCCCTTGGTAGCTGGACCAGAATGCTAGTAGAAAGAACACAACATAGATGGAGAGGAGAAAAAAATTCAGATTGGTTTTACAAAGGATATTGATAAGTTGGTGAGTGTTTGAATGAGGTCAACAAGAATGGTGAAGGCTCTTGAGTTGATTCTGTATGAGGAATGACTGGGGGAAATAACTGATGTTTATTATTGAGGAGAAACCTCAGGGGAACATGAGAGTTGTCTTCAAGGATTTGTTTAATCCTTTCAGAAGGATTAGATGAGTTCTTCTGGACCCAGAGACCCCAACCAGAAACAAGGGTGGAAGCTGCAAAGACATGAATTTAGGCTAGAAATAAGGAAAATTTCCTAACAGTTGTTTTGTTCATCCTTCGTTTTCAAAGAGGACCATGACATCAGAGAAATGATGACATGACTTGCACTTGACTTCGTTTTGAGTGAGGGAGGGCTGTGCAGGTCACTGGCCTCATCTCCTGAGCCATAGGTGTCCAGATGGGCACCCTCAGAAGTGAAAGGGCTTTCTCACTTTGAAGGTCTTTACATAGAGGCTGCTTGACCATTGTGTTTCAATGCCTCCTTAGTCTATTTCCTACCAGTAAAATGAGGGGATAATAAGAGATGATTTTTCAAGTCCTTCTAGCTTTAGCATTCTGTGTTTCTGGTACCAAATATTCTTTGCAGAGTGTTTCTTATTTTCAAAGTATTTTCTCAATGGATACAGGGTCTGGAGTCAAAAAGATCTAAGTTCAAATCCAACCTTAGATACTTACTAGCTGTATGACCCTGGGCACATCACTTAGTTTTCATTTGCTTCAATTTCCTCATCTATAAAAAGGGGGTATCGATGGCACCTACTTTCTAGGATTATTGTGATAATCAAATGAGATAATAGTTCTAAAATAACAGCACAATTCTTGGCACATAGTATACAAAAATATTAACTTTTATTTTTAGTTATTATTTTTGTACTCTCAATACTTAGCATAGTGCCTCACAAATAGTAAGTACTTAATAAATGCTTTCCCACCCATTATTTCAGTTGATTTTGTGCATTGTTTGTTAATGTTCAGTTGTTTTCAGTCATGTTCCACTCTCCATGACCCCAATTGGGGTATTCTTGGCAAAGATACTGGAATGGTTTGCCATTTCCTTCTCCAGCTTATTTTACAGATGAGGATACTGAGACAGAGTTAAGTGACTTGCCCAGGATCACAAAGACAGTGAGTTTCTGAGGCCATATTTGAACTCAGGCTCACTATATTCACTGCCCTAAGCTGCCCACTCTCCAAGGTGATGATCATAGTATATCTGCTTTCAATTCCTCTGAGCAACTCCTGCACTGAAGTTATATTTGGCATCTGGCATCCTTGTGTATAAAGTAGGACAAGTATTCGTAACCTCCAGTTTTTGATGATTCTGAATAAACTTGGGAATCCTTTAGAGTTACAGCAGCAGCAACATAGTGAATATCAATGATTATTGCACTGGTGAAGTATAAAATTGCCAAATAATTGAGAGCGTGGGTTAATAGTATGGTATTAATCCAATTAGACTACATTTTCAAAATGCCACTCAATATAATCTTGGATTTGCTGCTTACTAGGTTATGTGACCTCAGGTAAGCCACTTATATTCTGGTTCTCAATTTTATTGTCTATGAAATTAAGAGATTGGCTGAGATGATCTCTAGGTTCTCTTCTAGTCGTCAGACTATGGTTCTATGATTCTTTATTCCAATTTACTAATTGCATGATTAATAAATGCTCATTTAGAGAAGAAGAGAAAATGGGATGTCCATGTAGCCCAAAGTGATGGATAACCTGCAGGTTGCATTAGCACTGTATTTCTGAGTTGGAGGGTACTTCACTTGCCTTATTTGACCTCTAAAAGGTCCAGTTAAAGCCAATATTTAGGTTCAGGATTTCTAGAAAATTAGTACTTGGGGAAATTATATAGTCAAGAACAGGTAAACAAAGCACATGCATACACTATGGCAATATAAACAGAGATTTGTCCCCATTTTCAAGAAATTCATCCAAGATGAAGAAAGAGGAAACATACTCAAAGTTAATGTTCAGGTAACAAAATCACATACTTTAAAAATGGGCTTTGTTGAGAATAGGTAATGGGTGTCATACGTAGGAGGGTGCATTGCTAATCAGATCCAGATGTAGCAGGAAAATTCTCAGGGTCCTTTATCAGGTAGTGTGAGGGTCTAAAGTTACCCAGTGCAGCAGATGGAAAATGACTCCGGGTCCCTATAGCAGATCAAGGGTTCATTTCATCAAGTACTGGAAGTCTTGTCCACATGATACAGAGCTAACAGTGAAAAAGTACAACTGTTTTGCCTATATGAACATTAGGACCACTTAGCTTAAGTTGCTGCATATTAAAGTCCTATCATTATACTATGATAACAATAACATTAAGCAATGAAAAGATTATAATTATCACCTCAACCCCATCTAGTCCAAAGTATAACTGAAAATGAATTGCCTCTATACCATATCCAACATGTGTTTGTCCAGCCTTGGCATGAAGACCTCACAGGAAAGGGCACCTAACATTTTATAGGGAAATCATGAGCTTTTGAAGGCTCTAATTGCTATGACATTTTTCAATATAACAAGTCTAAATTTGACTCTGCAATGTCCACCCATTGCTCCTTGTTCTGTCCTTTGGGGCCAGCAAGATAAATTTAGTCTGTCTCCCATGTCAAAGCTCTTCAAACGCTTGAAGCCAGTTGTTTTATTTATCCCAAAGTTTCTCTTGCCATTCTTACCAATATCAGTTCTCTCAACCCATCTGCACTTGGCAGGAATGAGTGGTCCTTCACCATTCTGTTGGCTCTTCTCTGGATGTGCCCAAATTCGTCAAGACCCTATGAGTTACCTGAGGTCAAGGACTATTTTGTTTGTGTCCATGTATCCCTAGAAACAAGTATAAAGTCCAGAACTTAATTAGCACTTAATGAATACTTGCTGACAATTGACTGATCTAAAATGAAGCACCCAAAATATTCCATATGTTGGTCTGAGCACAATTCTATAAATATGCTCTAAGATGGAATGCAGGCAAACTATTCCTTATTTCTGAATTCATTGATTTTCTTCATGCAGTATAAGAAATGTACAAGATTTCTTGGACACAACGTTACATTTTTACCTGTGGTTCCAAAAAGTTATAGCATGTTCAGTGACCCAGAAAATCCCTCTAGGCAGACAAGCCAAACCAGGTTGAGGGTAACCAACAGGCCTCAAACCCATCGGTGAGTTAAGGGAATGTCTACCCCAAGCATGTGAAAATTTCCCCAGGTGGAATGGTTGGATGAGAACAATTTGTGCCAACAGCCATGAAGATAGCTAAAGCAGGCTCTGGGGAGTGCTTAGAGCTGGGTCAGACATAGAAAATGCCAAGGTCACCTACTTCATTCTAGGGCACCGCCAGTCATCTTGACTTTGTCCTACCACCAGCCTTTGATGACTCTAGAAGAAAGAGTGAGGCTGATGGCTTTGTACAGCTTTGCCTCACTTAAATCCAATTTACTCAAAAGTCAAGTTAACATCCATCACATCATGCCACTGGTCTTCTTCAAAAACAAAGGTTCAATAAACAACACTATCAACTCACATTAAGCTTGCAGTCTCGCAAAACCCATAGATCACCTATTTTTACTTATAAAGATGATTTTTTTTTAAATCTCTATATGTAGAATTGGCTTCCAAGTATAAAGAATTTAATCTCTATTGATAGTGTGACTTTCACCTTCTCATTCTATCCTTGGGATTCATTTATAAACTCATTCAACAAATATTCAGTCTATGTCGAGAGCTGTGCTAAGCGTGGTGAAAGACATATCCCCTATCTTTAAAGAACTTAAAATCTTCATCATGGATGTCTCAATAATTAATCATATTAGGAGGGCTATATCTCCAGAGCTACTTTATCTTTCTTCTAAATGCCTGTTTCCAAAGGGTTACCTCTGATCCTCCATTTCATGAGGTCAAATGACTGTTATTGAAGGAGACATTTTGATCCATGCCTGCCAGGACAATGGATGTTTTTGTTTACACATTTGGAAAACAATTTAGAGGGAAAGGGAGTGATTGAGAGAGACCATGATGTTGATGATGACAGATGCAAAAAGACTCTCCAAATGTGGCTACTGCCCAGAACAAAAAGAACGTGCACTCACGTAATACTCATTACTGCTAATGGGAGCTGGGCTCTGACATCCAGAGGAGAACATGCCCTTAGAGTTGTTCTTCTCCCTGTGGATGTATTGATATTGAAAGAACCTTTGCAGTAAATCATCCCCACTGCTCTAGGGGACATTCAGCCCATTGCTGCAGAGGGAAGCCAGTGGATTCAAAGCAACTTCCAAGAGAAACTCAAGAGTCCATGCAGTCATTCTTCAGAAATATCACCCTGAACAAAACAGGTTTTCAAAAGGCAATGGTGGGGAAGGGGAGGTAAAACTAAGCACAGGAAGAGGGGAGCAACAAATGGGCAGATATTCAGGGGGAAAATGACACATCCAATCACTACTTTTTGCTTAGGTACTCAATGTGAGAGTCAGAATACTGGGGCATCCAGTTCAAGGATCACCAAGGGGCATTTTGGTAAAAGACTATAGCTACTATGAGATCACATTTTTTGAAATGGTGTTACAATCTACAGTTTTCATATTTCTTCATTTCCAAATATATCTCTTCCCATTTAACCATTCCTACAGCAAAAAATTTAAAAGAGTAATTTCAATGAAAACCAACCAACTTGCCAACTACATGACAGTTTGTGTAGACACTATTTCATACCCATAGTCCCCCACTTCCCAAGAAGGGAAGGCATTGCATTTCATTAGGTGATCTTTTAAAAGTTAGATTCTACCTGTAAAGCTCCCTTTTACTTCAACCTCTGAATTATAGCTCTCTTCCTCGTTTCTATGCCACTATTCCTATACTCCCACTCTCCAATAAGCTCAGGGCTTGAGAAAATTCATTCTATCAAAAACATTAAGGACTCCAACTTAGCCCACTTTCATAGTCTTTGTTCCCTCAGTCTGCTAGAGCTTAGAGATACTTTAAGTTACTTGCTGTTCAGTCATTTCAGTCACGTCTGGCTCTTTATGACCCTGTTTGGGGCTCTCTTGGCAGAGATCCTGGAGTGGTTGACCATTTCATTCTCCAGTTCATTTTACAGATGAGTAAACTGAGGCAAACAGGATTAAGTGATTTGCACAAGATCACATAGTGTTTGAACTTGAATTGGAACTCAGGTCTTCTTGACTCCAGGTCCAGTGCTCTACCCACTCACTACCTAAGTGGCCCATATTTAATATTTAATAAGTTACACATATCTGGTACTTAATAAATGCATGTTGATTAAATCAGTTGTTTGAAGGATCACAAGTAGTTCAGGTGTTATTATGCCTATTTTACAGGTGAGGTTCAATGGTGAAGTGATTTACCCAAAAATACATACCTCCAACTGTCAAGGAATAATTTGAACTTGGTCCTCTTGATTCTGAGACTAGTAATCTTTTCAGTAAACTATACTGTCCTACATGTCTTACATTTACAACCAAAACATACAGAATAAGAATGAATTTATGCATTTATTCGCCAAGTATGTGTTGAACAGCTTCTATGCACCAGCACTCTGCTAGATGTTGTGGAGAGGGATATAAGAGAAACATAAGACATTCTGTGCTTTCAAATAGCTTTTGGTTGTTAAGGAAAAAAGATAACCACACTGTAGGACAACGAAGTGAGATTGCTTCCTTGGGTAGTGTAATTGGGGTCTGCACTGAGTTTGGAGTTTTATAAGAAATGAAGAGATAGTTTCGGAAAAATAACATTTATATGAATTAATACAGAGTGAAGTGACTGGAACCAGGAAAACAATTTATACTCTAATATCAACCTTGTAAAAACAATTTCAAAAGACTTCAGATCTGATCAACTCAACAATCAAGCCCAATTCCGGAAGACCCCTGATGAAGAATGCTATTCACTTTCTGACCAAGAGATGATTGACTTGGGCAAAGCTGATATCTGGAATTTGTTTTGCTTGACTATACTTATTTGTTACAAAGCTTTTGCTTGGTGGTGTTTTTTTTCTTCTCCAATGGTGGTAAGAGGGTGTAGAGGTTAGAGAATAAAAAAGATGTTTAGTGACATTTAATAAGTGAAATTTGGCTCCAAAGGGATATCCTTTCTAGCCTATAACCTGTATGGAATAGAGTCTGAATTCTTTATAATCATATTTTATACAAGTTCAAGGAATTTTAATTACTAAAAGAGATAGCATTTAATTTAATGAACATTTTAAGCATCTACTATGTGCTAGACACTGTGCTAAGCACTAAGGACACAATTAAGACAAAGAAAGATAGTTCCTGCCCTCAGTGAGCTTACAATTTAATAGAGAAAGACAATACACACAAATAAGCTGGAAAGTAGGAGGGGGTAAAATATGAGAAAGAACTGAAACTTGTGAACTCTATGGGAAAGAAGTTAAGACTCAATGTTTTGTCCCGATCTGTGGGCACTGGGCACAAGTCTCTGAGACCAAAGGAAGATCAGATTACATAGGAATCAATCAACCAAAGGCAAAGTAGTATCTGGAAC
The DNA here is from genome assembly GCA_023548195.1 of Bettongia penicillata ogilbyi. Classification (NCBI taxonomy): domain Eukaryota; kingdom Metazoa; phylum Chordata; class Mammalia; order Diprotodontia; family Potoroidae; genus Bettongia; species Bettongia penicillata. The sequence goes on from JAJHZJ010000300.1 coordinate 90,295, forward strand.
TGGAAACTGAAGAAAGCTAGCCAGGGTGTGAGTAACGCTGACAGCTTAGAGTCAACAATACAAACCATTCAGTGGTGATGCAGTGTTCTGCTCCATACCTGTAAGATTTACCCTTGGACTTGATGGTGCCAGCTGATATCCCTGGTGCCAACATAAGCTGAAATGATCAAAGAATGATCAAATGATCAAGAAGGCCTCAAGGCCTGCCTCAAGGTGGAGTTATATCTTGACTGTTGAAGGATGGGTAGGAAGCAAATAAGATGGAAGAAGGGAAGGTTTGTGTTCTATGAAGAGCAGAAAATGAGCTACATTTAAATTGTGAATCAATGTAGAATGGTTGGTGAGAAGCAAAGGATCAGTCAGGCTTGAGTGGATGATATGTGTAGAGAAGCAGTAGGTAATGGGGTTGAAAGGATCATTGATGATAAATTGTGGAGGGCCGTGAATACCAGGCTGAGAAAGAGTATCTTATATGCCAGTAGAGCTCTGAAAACTTTCAAGCAGAGGAATGAAATGATGAGAACATTTCAAAAAAAATTAATCTCATATTATCAGGCAGAGTTGATTACAAAGTAGAAACTAGTTAGGAGGCAATTTCAATGGTCCAAATATGATGTGATAAGGGTCTAAACCAAGGGTGGGGAACCTGAGGCCTCAAGTCCACATGTGGCCCTCTAGGTCCTCAAGTTCAGCCCTTTGACTATTGTCTCACAGAACAAATCCCTCTTAATAAAAGGACTGTGGATGGCCTCAAGGCCACAGATTCCCCACCCCTGGTAAACTAAGGCAGTGATAGTGAGAAGAGAAGGGAGAGAAAAATACAAAAAAGTTTGGAAGTATAGAAAGAATTAAAATAGAGGGAAAAGTCAAAGGTGAAACCACAGCTTCAAGCCTAAATGGCAAGAAACTTGGTGGTGATGTTGAAGGAAGTAGTGAAACAAGAAAAGGGAGCAAGAGAATTAATTTTATTTTAGTCATGTTAAATTTGCTATAGAGGGGAGGATATCCAAGTGGAAATGTTCTGTGCACAGCGATGTAAGAGTGGAGTTCAGGTGACACATCAGGACTGGAGACACCGATTTGGCAGCCATCTGTATAGACAAGATAGCTATAATTATGAAAGTGAAAGGATTCTCTAAAGGAGAGTACAGTCAGGAAGAAAACAGTGACCTGAAACTTCAGGCTTAAGAAACCAGGGGAAAAATATACTCAAACTCAAGAAAATCATCAGAGAAACCTTACATGTCATTCAGTATATTCCATTCATGAATGGCCTTCTATGAAAAAAAAATCAAGAAGAACAAAAACACAAAGAGTTCTATTTGTTCTCCCTATAATAATCATTAAAAAGCTAGAAAAGTAGACTTGTATAAAGCACATGTGCGAAGCGTTGGGATCAGGTGTGCCACCTCTTTACCAGGGGTGGGCAACCTCTGGCCTCGTTACCACATAACTTTATTCATCTACAATCCTTTTATTAGGGGACATTTGTTCTGTAAAGTTTGGATTCGGTCAAAGGGCTGCACTTGAGGACCTAGAGGGCCACGTATGGCCTTGAGGATGTACACATTGTTGTTGTTTTCCTTCAATCCTGAAGAGTTCCAATTACATAAGGAGGGTGAAGTGAACTGGATTTAAGTGAGGCAGGGCTGTGCAAAGTCATCAGCCTCACTCTCTCCTCCAGGGTCATCTGAGTCCAATGGCAAAACACAGGTCAAGATGACCGGTGATGGCCCCAGATGCAGTGGGAGACATTGGCCTTTTTAAGTAAGGTCTTTCACAGGACATTGATAAAGCAGAGGTAGGGTGGCAAGGGGACTAAAACTAACACCAAAAAAAAAGAACAGTTGAAAGAATGGGGCATATATTGCCTGGAGAAAAGAAGACCTAAGAATATAATAACTGTCTCCAAGTAGCTGATGGACTCTCAAGGGGAAGAAGGTTCAGACTTCTTGGCAGGACAAAAAGCCATGGGTGGAAGTTGCAAAGAGGAAGGTTTCAACTCCATGTAAGAGAAAACTTACTAATAATTAGAGATATCCAAAAGTAATTTGGAAGATTTTGAGTTCCCATGACTCAAGGTGAAGAGGCTGAATGTGATGATAATGAAAGCAATCAATCTTTGGGTACAATTTGAAATGAACACCCTCTGAGGTTCCTGAGAGTCTGTGATTCTGTGGATGCCCTTTATTTTGTGTATCCTGCTAATTAGTAAGTACATCTTACTAATACCTTTCAGAATTTCAAGATCCTAACCATGTTGTCTCTCAGTCTTTTTCTTTCCAAAGGATAGAGTCATTATTCTAAGTTGTTCTCATAGTCCCTTATCCCTTTAAAAGAGGAGTCATTTTAAAAAATCTGCCCTAGTTGTGCCCTCTAAATAGGTGGCAGCCAGGTAAGAGTTAATGGCCAGGTGCTGTGCTTGGCAATCCAGGAACAGCTGGTTGATGTAGGAGGCTGGAGGCAGGTGTCACAACATCAGGAGCAAGGACAAGAGAGGATGATCAGATGTTCCCAACTGCAGTCCAATTAGGAGATACAGAACCCTAGGGTCACCAGACCCAAAGGAGGTCAACAGAAGCAAAGCTCAGGAAGTCAATGCCAAACCAATATGCTGGAGGAGGGAGGTAGAAACAAGACTAGGATGAGCAAGAAGATGCTAAGATGACTTAGGTTTGGTAAATCAGAGAAGATCAGGTAAGGGAACTCATGGCAGCTTGCCAGATGACAGCTGGCTGTGCACAGTGCGGGCTCTAAGGCAGTGTCCTGTTCATTTGTACATTCACTACGTCCTTTCTTCTTCATAAAGGGGTAAATCTGTCCAAAACAGCAGGGCATTTAGCATAGTACTTGGCATATATTGTAGGTGCTCCATAAGCGTTTGTTGATTGACTCAGTCTTTCTACAGACTTTCTCCCCTTCTGTAGTATTTATTTTTTTCTTGATATACATACCATGTGCAGTAGCTGTAGGTTCTGTATGCGGGATAGTGAAGACTAGGGCTCTTTACCAAGCCATGATGCTCTACTGAGGTCACAGAATCATAGATTTAGAGTCCAAAGGGATGTTGGTATTGTTCCTTCACTTTTTTGGAAGCAGTCTTAGGTTAAGTGGAGCTGTGCAAAGTTGTCAGCCTCACTCTCTTCCGGAAGAAAGTACAAAGAGGACACAAAGTATTTCTCATATATCCTCTTTATTTATTTTCTTCCTTACTTGGATCCCACAAAGTTCAAATATTGAAATGGTTCAGTGGTATAAAACCCAGCTCTTTCATTTGCTACATATTTGACTTTGGGTAAGTTATTTCACAAAATCACACACACACACACACACCATAGTAGGTAAAGTGCCAGCATTAGAGTTAGAAAGAACTAGATTCATGCTAGCTATGTGACCCTGGGCAAGTTATCAAGCCTCTCAGTGCCCCCTGGCAACCCTTGCAAATATGCTAAAAGTTTTCTTCACAGAGTGGTGTACATCACAAGTATCAAACAGCAGCCCACATCTTCCCCAAAGTCCTTCTGAACCAGATTAAAATGTAATGGGGAAATCTTTAACAAAATAAAAATACAACAGAACACAGATTTTGTAAATATGTGGTAGTCTAAGACAATATGCAACCTGCAGAGACACTTACGTGAAGTCTGGCAGTGCTGATTTTGAGTTTGACATCATTGGTGTACAGTTGTCGTGTCTGTCCTTTGTTCTCGAAGAGGACCACAACATCAAGACGATGGCATGACTTTCAGTTGACATTGATTTGAATGAGGGAGGGCTGTGCAAGGTCAACAACCTCACTTTCTTTTCCTCAGCCAGCTGGGTCCAGTGGCCTGATATTTATCAGGACAGCTGGAGATGGACCAGGAAGCAATGTATAAAACACTGAAACTGTAATCAGGATAATCCAAGCTCAAATCCAGTATCTGTGACACTCACTACCTAAGAGAATGTGGGCAAGTCATGGAAATTCCCTGAGTCAGACTATCAGTTAACAAGAGACCATCATCCACTTGGGTGCAGGGAGTTTCCATAGAAAATCATAAGTCATTCAAGTGAGTTAGTTACTTCACATCTTGGGGTTTCTGTTTCTTCATCTGTAAAACAGGTACATTAATAGCCGCTCTTTTCTCAAATGTCAAAGTCCTTGACATCATCAAATGGCTCAATGTTATTAAGAATGATTGAAAGTCCTCTGTTTCATTGAAAGACCATATTTTCCCTTGAAGTATTATACTCAGTTTAGCTGGGTAGGTGATTCTTGGTTTGAGTCCTAGTTCCTTTGCCTTCTGGAATATCCTATTCCACGCCCTTCGATCCCTTAATGTAGAAGCTGCTAGATCTTGGGTTATCCTGATTGTATTTCCACAGTACTGGAATTGTTTCTTTCTAGCTGCTTGCAAGATTTTTTCCTTGAGCTGGGAGTTCTGGAATTTGGACACAATGTTCCTAGGAGTTTCTCTTTTTGGATCTCTTTCAGGTGGTGATCGATGGATTCTTTCAATACTTATTTTGACCTCTGGTTCTAGAATGTCAGGGCAGTTTTCCTTGATAATTTCATGGAAGATGATGTCTAGGCTCTTTTTTTGATCATGAGTTTCAGGTAGTCCCATAATTTTTAAATTGTCTCTCCTGGATCTATTTTCCAGGTCAGTTGTTTTTCCCATGAGATATTTCACATTCTCTTCCATTTTTTCGTTCTTTTGGTTTTGTTTGGTGATTTCTTGGTTTCTCGTAAAGTCATTAGACTCCATCTGTTCCATTCTAATTTTGAGAGAACTATTAAATTCAGTGAGCTTTTGAGCCTCTTTTTCCATTTGGCTCATTCTGCTTTTGAAAGCATTCTTCTCCTCATTGGCTTTTTGAACCTCCTTTGCCAATTGAGTGAGCCTATTTTTCAAGGTGTTAATTTCCTCAGCATTTTTTTGGGTCTCCTTTACCAAGGTATTGACCCGATTTTCATACTTTTCTTGTATCTCTCTCATTTCTCTTCCCAGTTTTTCCTCCACCTGTCTAACTTGCTTTTCAAAATCCTTTTTGAGCTGTTCCAGGGCCTGAGCCCACCCGCCACCCCCCTGGGGTGTCTGGGATACTGAGGCCCCGCCCTCCACGTCTTTCCCTGATGGCAAGGATAGGTCCTCGTCATCAGATCCGAAGGTCGGGATCATTTGCATTTGTTGGAAAAAACTCTCTATAGTCTTATTTTTATTCCCTTTTCTAGGCATTTTCCCAGCCAGTTACTTGACTTCTAAGATTCCTTTCCACCCCCGCCTGGATCCACCCAGCTAGTGCTTGGCCTCTGAGATTTAAATGGGCTTTCCTCCTGCCGGCTGTCAATTAGTGAGCTTTAGTTCAGGTGCTGGGGTGGGGGCAGGGCCGCCTCCCAGACTCTGATCCCTCGGGGGCTTTATGCAGAGACTTTCAGGAATGGAGCGGGTGGGGGCGGGGTGGGGGCCCACCTCCCAATCTCAGCTCCCCTGGGGGTCCCGAGCAGAAGCCTTCAGCAATAGAGCGGGGTGGGGGCAGGGCCATCTCCCAGGCTCAGCTCCGTCAGGTTTTATGCGGGAATCTTCCGTAATGAAGATCCTGCCTGCTGCTGGGGGATTCCTGAGTCCTGGGCCACTGCCGCCTCAGCTGCTGCCCACACCTCTGCCTCCGCCGCTTCCTGCCCCCGTCTCTGCCGCCGCCGCTTCCTCCCGAGGGGGCCCGAGTCACGGAGACGCCCTGCTTCCCCTCTCCTCCAGCTCAGCCTTCTTTCTCACTGACCTGTAGCTTCTGTGGGCGGAGGGACTTTCCCGGCTGCCGGGGCTTCCGTCTCTGAATCCTGCTCGGATCAGCTTCTCTGGGGCCGCGGCCAGGGCAGCGCTGGGGGTGTTGTCTGCTTTCCGGGGTGTGCCAGACCCTGGGGACGGGTCTCCAGGGCTCCCTGGAACGGAAATCTCCTCCACTCTGCTTCTGCACCCCTTGTATTGACCCAGAAGTTATGGGGGACTCTTTTTACATTAATTCTATGGGCTTTTAGTTTCGGAGCTCGTAAACGTGCGTCCTTCTACTCCGCCATCTTGGCTCCGCCCCTCAAATGGCTCAATGTTAGAAACTATTATGGTTTTACCAATAAAAATGATGCTAAAAGGATAATTATCCTATGCTTTGACACTGAACCCAAGACCTGGGCCTGGCCACTGGACCTATCCATTTTGCAGTTGAACCCTACTATATAGTTTGTCTCCTCCAATTAAAATCTGGACTCTGAAAGTAAGAGCTATCTGTTTTTTTCTATTTGTGTCTCCACTGTTTACCATGGTGCTTTACACATAGTTAAGTGCTTAATAAATGATTTTTCATCCATTTGTTAGTGTGTTCATCACAAGATAGTGAGATGCAGACAAGAGAATGTATGTAAAGTAATTTATAACCACTTGTCAGTTGAATTTCTACCCTTAAAAGACTAATTCAAAAGCTCCCAACTCCATGTAATCTAAACTGAGTTCCACCTTCCCCACCCCCAATAATTTACATCTTTTCCCCGCACAGATCTCACAAAGCAAGCACCTGGTTTTCACCTTTCCAATGTATTTTTTCAAGAGTTACAAATATTGTCTTTCCATGTAGGAAAGTAAGCAGTTCAACTTTGGTAAATCCCTTATGATTTCTCTTTGCTGTTTGCTTTTTCATGCTTCTTCTCATTCTTGCATTTGAAAGCCAAATTTTCTTTCCAGCTCTGGTCTTTTCATCAAGAATGCTTCAAAGTCCTGTGTTTCATTGAAAGACCATATTTTCCCCTGAAGTATTATACTCAGTTTTGCTGGGTAGGTGATTCTTGGTTTGAGTCCTAGTTCCTTTGACTTCTGAAATATCCTACTCCACACCCTTCAATCCCTTAATGTAGAAGCTGCTAGATCTTGTGTTATCCTGATTGTATTTCCACAATACTGGAATTGTTTCTAGCTGCTTGCAATATTCTCTCCTTGACCTGGGAATTCTGGAATTTGGCCACAATGTTCCTAAGAGTTTCTCTTTTTGGATCTCTTTCAGGTGGTGATTGATGGATTCCTTCAATACTTATTTTGCCCTCTGGTTCTAGAATCTCAGGGCAGTTTTCCTTGATAATTTCATTGAAGATGATGTCTAGGCTCTTTTTTTGATCATGGCTTTCAGGTAGTCCCATAATTTTTAAATTGTCTCTCCTGGATCTATTTTCCAGGTCAGTTGTTTTTCCAATGAGATGTTTCACATTATCTTCCATTTTTTCATTCTTTTGGCTTTGTTTTATGATTTCTTGGTTTCTCAGAAAGTCATTAGCCTCCATCTGTTCCATTCTAATTTTGAGAGAACTATTTTCTTCAGTGAGCTTTTGAACCTATTTTTCCATTTGGCTAATTCTGCTTTTGAAAGCATTCTTCTCCTCATTGGCTTTTTGAACCTCCTTTGCCAATTGAGTGAGCCTATTTTTCAAGGTGTTAATTTCCTCAGCATTTTTTTGGATCTCCTTTAGCAAGGTATTGACCCATTTTTCATGCTTTTCTTGCATCTCTCTCATTTCTCTTCCCAGTTTTTCCTCCACCTGTCTAACTTGCTTTTCAAAATCCTTTTTGATCTCTTCCATGGCCTGAGACCATTGGATATCTATTTTGGATGTTTAGGATACAGAAGCCTTGACTTCTATGTCTTTCCCTGATGGTAAGTACTGCTCTTCCTCATCAGAAAGGAAAGGAGGAAATATCTGTTCACCAAGAAAGTAATCTCCTATGGTCTTATTTTTTTCCCCTTTTCTGGGCATTTTCCCAGCCAGTTACTTGACTTCTGAGATTCCTCTCCACCCCTGCCTCACTAGTGCTTGGGGTCTGAGATTCAAATGCTGCTTCCCAGCCTCAGGGCTTTCAGTAGGGGGCAGGGCTGCTATTCAGTGGGATTAAGTTCAGGTGCTCAGGTGGGGGCAGGGCCGCCTCGCAGGGCTCAGTTCCCTCAGGGGGTTTATGTGGAAACCTTCAACAATGGATCGAGCTCCTGTCTGCTTTGGGAGCTCCTGTCCACTGCTTCCTCTCGAGGGGGCCTGAGTTATGGAGACACCCCATTCCTCTCTCGGCCAGCCCAGAAGTCTCTCTCACTGACCTATAGCACCTGTGGATTGAGGGACCTTTGTGGCCACCGGAGATTCTGTCCCTGAAGCCTGCTGGGATCTGCTCCTCTCGGGGCCTCGAGGCCAAGGCTAGGCTGGGCTCTGCTCTGGGTCTGGTGCACAACAGACCTTTGGTGTCGGTTTTTCAGGGCTCTCTGGAACAGAAATCTCCTCCACTCTGTTGCTGCACGGCTTCCACTGCTCCAGAATTTTTTGGCAGTTCTTTTTACAGGTAATTTATGGGCTGTGGGTTCAGAGCTAGCATATGTGAATCTTTCTACTCTGCCATCTTGGCTCCTCCCCTCCAATGTATTTCTTAAGCATTATTTTATATTAAAGCTATTTGTATATACATCATATTCTTCTACTAGATTAAATAAAAGACAAATACTCAAAAGCAGAGAAGTGGGGCTCTAGTTTCATGTCAAAAAGGAGAAAGAATATCCAGGATTTGCATTTCACCAACTTAATAGATTTGATGTATTCACAGATCCACCCTATGTCTGAGATATATCATATATCATCTAAACTTCTTATCTTTACCAGTACCTAGCATAGTCACAGAGTAAGTATTTACTAAACATTTGTAGAAATGTAGCATTTCCAGGGATCCAACTGGTATGTTATATCCTGGGCAAGCTTCCAAGGACAAGCAACATGAAATGTGCCTTCAAATAAACTTTTTCTGATGCAATCAATCAAGGTATGAGGAGGAGATGGAGTTATACATAAGGAGAGAATCCTATAGCGCAGAGAAGCCACTCCAATTCATGGAAATACCATCAGGTACTTCTTATTTTAAGTAATTATTGCCAATGAGGTACCAAATTCAATTGTTTCTACACTGTTAAAAGAGTAAGAAGTACCCTCAGTACAAATTTAGGCGCCCTGGGTAAAGGTCCAGTCCCAGTTTTATCTCTGTGTATTTTTATTGTTATCACTATGGATATTGTCACCTTTAGTAGAATATTTCTCTCCTATTTTTAGTGTATTAAAACAAGGACATCTAATTGTGTGTGTGTCATGGACCCCTTTGGCAAAATCTGGTGAAGCCTATGGACCACTTCTCAGAATAATAATTGTTGCTAACATTCATGAAGGAAGAAAGTACCAAATTATAGTTATAGCAGGGAAAGTATAATTTCTTTCCTTTCAGGTTTGTAGACTTCCTGAAATCTATACCCAACCTGAACTCCTGCTCTAGATGGTTATATCCTGAAATGTATTTGTTTTTGTTTTTTAAACTAAAACAAAAATGTTGTTTCTTTAAGAAAAAAAGCCTGCCATTACTTTCCAGATCCCTTAGCTAGATGTCAACCAATGAATGGTCCAGGATTCATCCTCTAAACAAATACAGATCTGATGCCTTCTAAATGCATCTCGATTATCCATGCCCACAAGGACACATGCTTAATGTATTTTGAGATAATTGTGATCATTTTATAGTGACTTTTTTCACTTATCTTATTAGAAAGGAAGGTTTTCACAAAGATTAATAAAATGCAATTAATTAAATAAAATTAATAAAACATGCAAAAGTCATTCCACCCTAAAAATTCTCAGAAAAATGGTGCTTCAAACCTGTCACATCAGTGTTGTGCAAATTCAGGATCTTTTCACGTTTTTTGCATGAAACCAGAACCTTGTTGCTCTCCTTTTGAGTTAAAAATCCAGACAGATGGCTAAACAGACACCACATGATTTAGTGTCTGCAAGGCATCTCCTTTTGGCCATGCCTGTACCTCCAATACCACCACATCAATAAATGCTCAGGAACTTCAGCTCTGATCCAATAAATTAGGCAAAAAGCCATTGGTAATATGGCCCTCAGACACAGGATTCTGTTGGGGAAATGTTTGATTCATGTGACTATGTCCCAAAAATGATAATAAAGGTAAAAGATAAAAAACAAATTATTCCTTCTTACTTGGAAGAGTTTTTCAAGGTTTGGTCATCTTTCTAACTGATATATATCTATATATATTCAGTAAAATTCTGCCTTTTTTCCTTTCATCTCCCACCCTCAATTAAGAAAGAAAAAACAAATCTACTAATTAACATTTGTTTACTCTCTTATGACCACTCACCCATATTTACTTTTTTGTTTCTCTTGACTCCTACGTTTGCACTTAAAAGTTTCTATGTCACTGATCAAGAGTGTTTGAGGGTGTCTTTTTAATTAAAGATCCATTTTTCCCACACAGGATTATAGTTAATTTTTGTTAGGTTAGATATTATTGGTTAAAAACTCATGTGTGGGCTTCTGGAATATTGGGTCCCAAGCTCTCCATTCTTATAATGTTGGATGCCAAAGCATATGTGATTACAACTTTGGTACTTCCATACTTGAATTCTTTCTTTCTGACTGCTTACAAAATTTTTACTTTGACCAGGAAACTGAATTTTTGAAGGAGTATGGCAAACAATGGAAAGATCCCTGGATTTGAACACAGAGACCCTGAAAATCCCACAAATCCCAGCTGTGCCATGTACTATCTGTGGACAAATCATTTTCTCTGAGCATCATCAGTTCCAAAAAAAGGGGAGGAGCAGGGCATAGAATAAATGATTACTAAAGTTCCTTCCAGTCTTAAATCTGTGATCCTATAAGCTCCTCATACAATTTCTCTCAGACTTGCACATGATCATTGATTTAGAGCTAAATGAGGCCTTAGAAATGACGTAGCTCAACTTCCTAATTTTACACATTAGGAACTGTGCCTCACAGAAGTTGAATGACTCATCAAAGGTCATATAGGTATAAAGTGGCAAAAACAGGACTGGAACCCATGTCCTCTGAATCTAAATGCAACCCACTTTCTACTGTATCACATCTCTCTCTTACTACGAGAATGTATTTGTTAAGGTCCATAAACTGCAGCTGATAAGAATAAGGCCAAGGGTACCACAGTCATTAGTGATGAAACAAATGACTTCTACTCTAGTCACTGTGAATGATGAGTAACCCACAGAAGAGGGAAGTTGTGAAAGCAGAGACAAAAGTTAACTCTGCCTTGTGGAGTGGAAAGCACTCTGTATCAGGGGTCATGCGACCCAATTCAACTACCAGCTGTGTCACTGACCAAATGACATCCTGGGCAAATGACTTCACCTCTCTCGGCCTCAGAGTCCTCATTTCTAAATAAGAAATTAGACTAGATACCCTCAAAGTTTCTTTTAAGCTTGAAATCCATGACACTATGAGCTTTACCCAGTTCCTCAGAAATTACTTATGTTTACTTTATATGTATTTTATACATTCCCATGTGTATATTTGTAGACTCCCAATAGGGTGTAAGCTTCTTGAGGGCAGGGGTTGTTTCTGTCATTGATTGTTCATAGCTCTCATACCTAGCACAGGGTCTGGTATATAGTAGGTACTTAATAAATGCTTATTTAATGATTGGTTCTATGATGTCTGATTTCCTGTTAAACTCTAAATCCTACAATCTCACTTAGCCCCTCCCCAATACCATGTCTTTTTCTTTTTTTTTTTTTTAAATTAATTTATTTATTTAAATTTTTTACATTCATTTTCACAAATTTTTGGGTTCCAAATTTTCTCCCCTTTTATCCCCTCCCCCCACCCCAATACCCCAAGCAATCTAATTTTCCCTATCTCCAATCTGCCCTCTCTTCTGTCATCTCTCCCTTCTCTTGTCTCCATCTTCTCTTTTCTCCTGTAGGGCCAGATGACTTTCTATTCCTCCTTAACTGTATGTCTTCTTTCCTAGTTGCAACAACAATGCTAAACAGTTGTTCCTAAAACTTTGAGTTCCAAATTCTCCTCATCCCTCCCTCCCCACCCCTTCCCTTTGGGACAGCAGGCAATTCAATATAGGCCATATCTGTGTAGTTTTGCCAATGACCTCCCTGATAGTCGTGTTGTGTAAGACTAACTGGATTACCATCCCTCCTAACCTGCCCCTCATTGTTTCTCTTCTGTCTTTTGATCCTGTCCCTCCCCAAGTGTTGACTTCAAATTGCTCCCTCCTCCCTTTGCCCTCCCTTCCATCATCCCCCCCCTTGCAATATCTCTTTCTCCCCCACTTTCTTATACTGTAAGATAGGTTTTCATACCAGAATGAGTGTGCATTTCACTCCTTCCTTTAGTCAAATGTGATGAGGGTAAACTTCTTGTTTTTATTTTTTGTTTTTTTTTTTTTCTCAGCTCTCCTCTTTTTCCCTCCACTAAGAAAAACTACCTGCCTCTTAAATGACATATAGTTACCCCTTCCCTTTCCCTCCCCCTACATTTCTCTCTCACCATTTACCCTAGTTTCTTTTAAGGTATGGTCCCATCCTATTCAGTTCAATCTGTGCTCTCTATCTCTGTATGTGTGTGCATGTGTGTATGTGTGTGCATGCGTGTACATGTGTATGTGTGGTCCCACAAACTACCCAGATACTGAAAAGTTTTAAGAGTTACAAATATTGTCTTTCCATGTAGGAATGTAAACAGCTCACTTCTGGTAAGTCCCTTAATACTTCTCTTTGCTGTTTCCTTTTTCATGCTTCTTCTCATTCCTGTGTTTGAAAGTCAAATTTTCTTTTCAGCTCTGGTCTTTTCATCAAGAATGATTGAAAGTCCTCTGTTTCATTGAAAGACCATATTTTCCCTTGAAGTATTATACTCAGTTTAGCTGGGTAGGTGATGCTTGGTTTGAGTCCTAGTTCCTTTGCCTTCTGGAATATCCTATTCCACGCCCTTCAATCCCTTAATGTAGAAGCTGCTAGATCTTGGGTTATCCTGATTGTATTTCCACAGTACTGGAATTGTTTCTTTCTAGCTGCTTGTAAGATTTTTTCCTTGAGCTGGGAGTTCTGGAATTTGGCCACAATGTTCCTAGGAGTTTCTCTTTTTGGATCTCTTTCAGGTGGTGATCGATGGATTCTTTCAATACGCCCTCTGGTTCTAGAATGTCAGGGCAGTTTTCCTTGATAATTTCATGGAAGATGATGTCTAGGCTCTTTTTTTGATCATGAGTTTCAGGTAGTCCCATAATTTTTAAATTGTCTCTCCTGGATCTATTTTCCAGGTCAGTTGTTTTTCCCATGAGATATTTCACATTCTCTTCCATTTTTTCGTTCTTTTGGTTTTGTTTGGTGATTTCTTGGTTTCTCGTAAAGTCATTAGACTCCATCTGTTCCATTCTAATTTTGAGAGAGCTATTAAGTTCAGTGAGCTTTTGAGCCTCTTTTTCCATTTGGCTCATTCTGCTTTTGAAAGCATTCTTCTCCTCATTAGCTTTTTGAACCTCCTTTGCCAATTGAGTGAGCCTATTTTTCAAGGTGTTAATTTCCTCAGCATTTTTTTGGGTCTCCTTTACCAAGGTATTGACCTGTTTTTCATACTTTTCTTGCATCTCTGACATTTCTCTTCCCAGTTTTTCCTCCACCTGTCTAACTTGCTTTTCAAAATCCTTTTTGAGCTCTTCCAGGGCCTGAGCCCACCCACCACCCCCCTGGGGTGTCTGGGGTACTGAGGCCCCGCCCTCCACATCTTTCCCTGATGGGAAAAATACGTTCTCGTCCTCACCATCAGATCCAAAGGTCGGGATCATTTGCATTTGTTGGAAAAAACTCTCTAAAGTCTTATTTTTCTTCCCTTTTCTAGGCATTTTCCCAGCCAGTTAACTTGTCTTCTGAGATTCCTTTACACCCCCGCCTGGATCCGCCCAGCTAGTGCTTGTCCTCTGAGATTTAAATGGGCTTTCCTCCTGCCGGCTGTCAATCAGTGAGCTTTAGTTCAGGTGCTGGGGTGGGGCCCGGGCTGCCTCCGAGACTCTGATCCCTCGGGGGGAGGGGGGCTTTATGCAGAGACTCTCAAGAATGGAGCGGGTGGGGGCGGGGTGGGGGGCCCGCCTCCCAATCTCAGCTCCCCTGGGGGTCCCGAGCAGAAGCCTTCAGCAACAGAGCGGGGTGGGGGCAGGGCCGTCTCCCAGGCTCAGCTCCGTCAGGTTTTATGCGGGAATCTTCCGTAATGAAGATCCTGCCTGCTGCTGGGGGATTCCTGAGTCCTGGGCCGCTGCCGCCTCAGCCCCAGCCCACGCCTCTGCCTCCGCCGCTTCCTGCCCCCGTCCCTGCTGCTGCCGCTTCCTCCCGAGGGGGCCCGAGTCACGGAGATGCCCCGCTTCCCCTCTCCTTCAGCCCGGCCTCTCTCACTGACCTGCTTCTGTGGGCGGAGGGACTTTCCTGGCTGCTTCAGCTTCCGTCTCTGAAGCCTGCTCGGATCCGCTTCTCTGAGGCCTCGGCCAGGGCAGCGCTGGGGGTCGGGTTTACTCTCCGGGGCGTGCCGGACCCTGGGGACAGGTCCTCAGGGCTCCCTGGAACGGAAATCTCCTCCACTCTGCCTCTGCACACCTTGCACTCACCCAGAATCTATGGGGGACTCTTTCTACACCAATTCCATGGGCTTTGGTTTCGGAGCTCGTAAACGTGCGTCCTTCTACTCCGCCATCTTGGCTCCGCCCCCCTACCATGTCTTTTTCTTGTCTCAAAAAAGACTCTTTCTCTCTTTTGTTATTGGTCAGTCATTTCAGTCGTGTCTAACTCTGTGAACCCTTTTTGGATTTTCTTGGCAAAAATGCTGGAGTGATTTGCCATTTTTAAAATGGCAAAAAAAAAAAAGTCAGCTCATTTTATGGATGAGAAAACTGAGGCAAACAGAGTTAAATGATTTGTCCAAGGTCACACAACTACTAAAAGTCTGCAGCCGGATTTGAACTCAGAAAGGTAAGTCTTTCTGACTTGAGGTCTAGTACTCTTTCTACTGCACCACCTAGCTTCCTTGGAATATAACACTATTTTTGTCTTAGTAGGTTCCTATCTCTGAGTCATTAGGGAGGAATTATATTGTATTATCTGTTCTTCAGGATATTTACACATTTTTTCCAAGAAACCTTCTCTTTTTTTACCTCCTCCTATACAAAAGTGATCTCTGCCTTTCTATATTTCTCATTTTCTATTAGCTTTTTACCTAGATTTCTCCTTTACACATATCACAATCTCCCTTGCATAATAGTTGTGTATGTGCGTGTGTTTGTATGTGTCTACACACATATATTCTTCAGGGTCAAGTAAACTGTCTTGTTCATAGTAGTCACTAGATAAAATTAATTGAATTGAATTGATTGAATTGAAGTCTTCTTCTTGTCTTTATTCCAGGGCACTTTATCCAGGGTCAAAGAACTTTTCTTATGTGTTCTTTTTACAATGCCCCATGTTTCCCATCTAGTTTCAGGTTCAATGTACTCCCTGCTCTTAGGGCCTCTTTACAATCCTTAGGTTACTTTGAGGCATAAAAGTATTACAGTGGATAGAACTCTAAGGCTGAAGTCAAGAAGACCTGAGTTCAAATCTCAACCTCAGATGCTAACTCTGTGACCTGGAGCAAATCAGTTAACTTCTATTTGCCTCAGTTTCTTAAAATGCAGTTAAGTATAACACATACCTCTCAAGACTATTGTAAGGATCAAAATAAGATGGTATTTTTAAAGCACTGAGCACAGTGCCTGGTACTGAATAAATATTTGTTTTTTTCCTTAGTTTTTGGCATGAATTTTTGCTGCCTTTGTAGAGAAGCTTAATACCAGTTGATAAAAGTGAACAAAAATAATTACTACATGAAATCAAAATAACAAAAATTGTGGCATATGTTGTAATTGAGTTTGAATTTTTTTTTCAGAGAATCCCTAGTTTCCTGCAGTGCCCTTCCTTATGTGATTATGCACAGGATGATGAGATGAGGAAAGACACAAATACCACAACCAACTTAAATAAAGGTCTAATCAATTTCCTTAATTTGAAGTGGAGGCATCTTTAGTGCTAAAATTATAATCCTTAGCCTTTCATTCCTAAGTAAGACCAAAGTGTAGTCGGGAACCACTAGGATATGGAGAGAGAGAGAGGGAGGGAGAGAGAGAGAGAGAGAGAGAGAGAGAGAGAGAGAGAGAGAGAGAGAGAGAGACAGAGAGACAGAGAGAGAGAGAGAGACTGTCATAGGGCTCACGGATCCAAGAACCCAGTTTTCTCTACTGTGAGTTGGAAACTGGCCATCTGTACATAGGTTTAAGTAACACAAGAAACACAAGAAGAGTGCTCAATATCTCCAGGCAAAGACCTTCTTGTAATAGCCATGACACTCACACATTCCATAGGTTGTTTATCTACTAATCAGTCAGCTTTAATTAAGTAACTACTATGTACTAGGCACTGTTCTAAAAACTTAGGCTACAAAAATATAAAAAGTGAAAAAATAGATAGGTTTCATTCTATTGGGAAGCAAATAGATAGATAGCTTAAATATCTTTAAACTGCCCTAAATCTTTGAGGATACATTTTATAATTACGTATGTTTATGTGTGTGTATGTGTGTGTACTCATATAGAAAGAATAAATGCAAGTTTTTAAGAAAGGAGGGTGCTAGCAGTTGGGGGATCAGTTAAAGCTGGGTCTAAGTTGGACTGAATCTTGAAGGAACAAAGTGATTCTAAGAAGCAGAGATGGGAAGATGACCTAGAACAAGCCACTTGACCTTTCAATGGCAGGGCTACTAAATAAGGTATTGCACTTTAGGACAGCCATCAATCTATATTTATAGAGGGATTTCCCTCACTAGGAGCTCCCTGACTTAATGAAATTACAGGTCTAGTAAGGAGTAGCAGTAATAGTAGTGGTGGTAGTAGTAGCAGTGGTAGTAGTAGTTGTAGTGGTGGTAGTAATAGTTGTAGTAGTAGTAGTAGTAGTAATAGTGGTAGTGGTAGGAGTAGTAGTAGTGGTGATGGTTGTTGGTAGGAGTGGTAGTAGCAGTAATAGTAGTGGTAGTAGTAGTAGTGATGGTCGTAGCAATAATGTTGATGATGATGATGATAACTGGCTATAAGCTCACCTGGAAGGTACAGAGAGAAGCAAGAAGACAACGTCCCTAAGTCATTACTACTGAAGTCTTAAAGGGCTCAGGACTAGAAGATTTTTATCTTTTTCAATTTCCCTCTTCAGTGGTGAATCAGCAATCTCATACTCAGTCCAATGTTTGGGAAGGTATAAAATATTAAATTATTTCTCATCAATTATACTTTAAAATAAATTATCTCCTCAAATTTCTTAGAAGGGTTGTGAAGTATCAGACCCAACAGGTAAGTTTTAGTTGGGGATAGGCTTAGAATTTCAAGGGCTACTTGGAAGAGAGTACTACAAGAAGAAGCCCTGAAAAGCTAAAGGGCAGCATGGGACAAAATTTGACTCCCACAAATTTGCATCGATCATATAACTATTAAGCTTTATGACAGACAAGTAACAAGATTAAAATGTGAAATGTTAAGAGTAATGTTGCTGCTGATAGGAAGCATGTACCTTGTGGGTTTTCGTGGTCTGCCTACAGTGTTCTCTGATCTGCATTTGCATAGAGCCTCTGGAGGGACAGAACTGTGAAGATCCAAAAGGAAGTTATCTTACAGAACAACAGAGTTCAGAAAGCCTGAGGAGATAGTATAATGGAAAGGCCCTATGATCTTTCTTCTGTTTCTTACCTCTATGCTTTTTAATATATTCCCCCACCCTTCCTTCAAAGCTCAGCCCAAGTGCTCCCAACTAAAAGAAGCTATTTTGATTCACCCATTTTGTTAGTGCTCTCCTCCCAGAAATTACTTTGGATATCTCTTTGTAATTAATTTTCTGTGCACATGTACACATAGCTTCATCCAACAGAAAGTAAAGCCTTTAAGTGAAAAGACTGGTTTTTTTAAATTGTATCCCAAGATCCTAAGCACAGCTTGGGCACATAATAGGCACTTAATACATACATGCTGAATTGTATACAATCACCTGAAATGATTTTCTTATTTCTTTATAATTTCCCTATGATGATGCAAATTCCAATCTACACTGATGGCAGTGAAGAGTATGGTCCTGAAGACAGGGAGATGAGTTCAAATTCAGTCTCAAACACGGGCAAGCATGTGACCCTGGGTAAGTCACTTTGCTTCTGCCTGCCTCTGTTTCTTCAACTATATAATGGGGATCATAATAGCATGTACCTCCCAAGGTTGTGAGAATCAAACAACATAATATTTATGAAGTGCTTCACACAACTCCTGGTGCAGGGGAGTCACCATATGAATGCTTGTTCCTTACTTCCATCTATGCCTGCCTAACTTCTTTAGTTCTTGTCCTTATCTTCCTACAAGTTCATCACAAAGGGTGCTTTCAGCATTCTAGAGCCCTTCCACACTTTGTCCTGGATGTCTTACCAGGGTAGCAGAGGCACGCTCTAGCTGCCCATCCATCATCCCTCATCCTTGCCCTCTCTGTAGTCATGTGGCCAACCCATCTTCTCTTTATACCTCACAATTTCTTAATTATATCTTTATACCTTTTCCTCTTTACCACTTCTCATCAGTTATGAGCTTCAACCTACTTCCATACCCCTCTGAGTGATAATCATTTTGAATTCTTCAGAGATAGTTATAGATATGGAATATAGAAGTGGGAAGGGAAGGGAAGGGAAGGGAAGGGAGGGGAAGGGAAGGGAAGGGAAGGAAGGGAAGGGAAGGGAAGGGAAGGGAAGGGAAGGGAAGGGAAGGGAAGGGAAGGGAAGGGAAGGGAAGGGAAGGGAAGGGAAGGAAAGGAAAGGAAAGGAAAGGAAAGGAAAGGAAAGGAAAGGAAAGGAAAGGAAAGGAAAGGAAAGGAAAGGAAAGGAAAGAAAGGAAAGGAAGAATGGATCTGTCCAGATCAAGTCTGCCTGGAACTTAGAGGAATATGTTCAGGCAAAGGGACCTGGAGAATTGAAACTGAATGGAGAGGCTACTGGCCACTGATTATGCATTTTTTTGGCTTCAAGAAAACCAATTTTGACATGGAAGCAAAAGTGTAGACACTATGCCCAAATATTGTATATCTGCATTTCTCACTGGCTAAGGGGCTTAAGAGAAATACTAAAGACTTAACATGGAGATGGAAGACTATAACCATCTTGAGAGCACAAACTAGTTTTTTTTTTTTCTTTTCTTTCTTTCTATCTTCAGTATCTGGCACATAGTAGGTACTTAGTAAAGGCTTGCTCACTGACTCACATGCAAGGACAGAATAGTTCCAACACTAGGGCTACAAAAATTTACAGGGCAACCTAGAAAGCAAGTAGAGGAACAGTCTTTTAAGAGTCTGATTATTGTGTTCAATTGTGATAAAGTGACTAATGAGATTGCAACTGTAATTAGCCACCCACATATGTCTCATACCTCCCCTAAATCTTCTACAGATTTGGTATTCAAAATGGTTGATTATGTGCATGTTCTTCTGATGAGCCCCAGTAGGGTAGGGGTGTCCAGAAAGAGCCAGCGTGGAAAGCCTTGGAGCCAAAATCACAGAATGCAGAAAACAAGCCTTCCCTATAATTTCTTTGACAAGTAGCAGCAAAACATTATACAAGGTGGCAAAATGGCCAGGGATTCTCTCTATCTGAGATTTTCTTAATCTGAGTTATATAATATGAGGTCACTGGGAGTCGGGGGGCAAGAAGGTGTAGAAAAAGGATGAGGGGAGAGGCAGGGCTTTCAGAAAGTGAACAGATACAAGTGCCAAAGACAAAATCCATATGTCCAAATTATTTTAGATATAGAAAAGACTTTAGAGATGATCTAAGGTGATCCATACCCCTCACTTTACAGTTGAGGAAACTGAGGCCCAGAGAAACTGAAAGTGATCCCTCTACTTATCTGGTTTCTCTAGAGCACTTTGTCTAGATTGCTACATCACCCTTATTACATTCCATCTTGTATCATATTTATGTGAATAAATAAATATCCTCCTTATGTGGTAAGTTCATTAAATGCAGGGCCTCTCATATTTTCATCTTCATATTTCTAGAGCTTTCGCATAGCATATTTAAAAACATGTATATTTACGTGCCTATACACAAACATATACATTCATGTATTTTATAATATACCTATACAAAAACATATGCATATACACATATTTGTATTATTAAATTATAGTATCTCAGGGATCTATGGGTCCTCAAAGGCCGTTCAATCCAACCTGTACCTAAGCAAGAACATTCTCTCTAGTATGCCCAAGAAGTAAAATAAGAACCTCTTGAGAAGGGGAGCCCACTACCCACTGGGGCAGCCTATACCACTTTGAGACAGATAGGACTGTTAGGAAGATTTTCCTTCTATTAAGCCTAAGTCAATCTCCTTCCCTTATTAACCTGTCACTCCTAATTCTGCTTTCTAGAACCAAGTAGAACATCTAATCTTTCTTCAGTGTGATAGCACCTTCAGATATTGGAAGATGATGACCTTGTTCTCTCTGTCTCCCAAATCGTCTTCCCCAAATTAAACATTCCCAATTCCTTTTCCTGATCCTTTTATGACATGATGAAATGCTACACACAAGGAAGCAGGTTCTTAGAAGGGAGGTAATTTGCCAAATTCACAGTTAGAAAGTAGCAATCAAGACTAGAAATCAGTTCTTTAATCCAAGTTGATGCCCCTTCTAAATTGAATTAATAGCTAGCATTTATATAGCACTTCAAGGTTGACAAAGGGCTTTACAAATATTATCTCATTTGACAGTCATAACAGTCCTAGGAGATGAGAATAGTATTATCCCCATCTTAGAGCAACTAGATAGTATAATGCATATAGAACGTGGGACTTGGAATCAGGAAGACTCATCTTCCTAAGTACAAATCTAGCCTCAGGAACTTATCAGCTATGTGTGTGGGAAAGTCACTTAACCCTCTTTGCCTCAGTTTCTCATCTGTGAAATGAGCTGGAGAAGGAAATGGCAAACCACTCCAGTATCTATGCCAAGAAAACCCAAATGGGGTCATAAAGAGTCAAACACAACTGAACCCCCCAAAATTATCCCCATCTTACAGATGAGGAAACTAAGGCTATGACAGAGTTTAAATATCTAAGACCAGATTTGAAGTCTGAACTGAAATGAATGGAAATTAATAACCCAAGATCTATACCTGTTAATAACAAAGCTTCAGATTTTGACTATATAATTTTACCCCAAGGCTGGCTCTGAACACAGACCTCTTACTAATGAAAAAAAAGAAAGCTACTTTGGATCCAACTACAGCCTTGACTTGAGAGAGGGTGGAAGACTCAGAGTTCATTCTCAGTGCAGCAAGAAACATGGAATAGATTATTAATGTGATTGTATTATTTTCCCTCTACATATTCTGTTAACCCAAACTTAAACTTATGTCATTTTTCAAAGATAGTGCCAAGATGTTAGGGATTCTTTTCCTAGCTTGTATCTTGAGCTTTGTTTTCTTAATGAACCCTTCAGTTCACTTTGCCTGTTTTTTCCATATGTGCTTTGTTATTACTTTTTAAAGCATTAATTCATTCAGTTAGAAAGGCTTAAATTCCTGTCTCTTTAGATTACCATGAAAACTCGCTCATAGTCACATACTCAGTGTCATATACACCAAAACCTTCAAAGTAGCATTCTTTTGTGTGTGTGGCAGCAGGGTAACGGACAAAGATAGGTAGGTGATCATGATTGGGAAATAGAAAAATAAATTGTGTACATGACTATAAAAGAATATTATTATAATGTAAGAAAGGAATGATATAAAAGATTCAGAGATGCGTGGGAAGATTTGTATGAACTGATGCAGTCTGAAATAAGCCGAATCAAGGACATGATACATACAGTGCCTAAAACAATGTCAGATGGAAAGAACTTATATAGCCAAGCAGAGTTACCAAAACCCGGGCGCATCTTTCCTTCCTCCTTTATGAGAAGACATATTTAGAAATCTAATCATTTTATTTAATTAAATGAGGGCTAAAGCAGAAGAAAAGAACCAAGGAAGGAAATGAAAGGGAAATTTGCCTAACATTTTACATTTACCTTACAAATTACATTTGTAATTTGCATTACAAATTACCAGGTTACTGCTGGTGAGAGATTTAAATCAAAAACCTGGCTTGTGCTTACATGGTTCTGGCTTGGCAGAGAAAAGGCAGATGACTGCCTAACACAAACTCTTAGAAAAAGTCATCTTTTCTCATTGCCTCCTTGTCGTCTTCTCTCCCTGACGCTTGGCCTCACTTCCTGGTTTTTATCCTTACTTCACTCCTTGGTCTTTTCCTTGCTAGCTAGCTATTCTATCACCAGTACTGAACACTATGCCCAAGAAGACTTAACCTTTTGAACCCCAGAAACTCACTTTCTGGGGCTGCTCCTTTGATTGGCGGTTGCTTCTGGTTCCCATTATATGTAAGCATGGTCCCAACAGTGCTTCACTTATTCCCTAGGCATCATCTCATCAGCCACCTGTTTTTTTTTTTCTAGTTCTTGTATCATAATTGAATCAACTCTTATTTCTGCAAAGGATGTGTCAATCTACCCCACTAAGGATTCATTTATCACTCCTTTAATTTTTCTGAGATAGCTCAGACCTAGAGTCAGGAGAACCTGAATTCAAATCCTGCCTTAGACACTTAATAGCTGTGGACAAGTGACTCAACTATTGTCTGCCTCTGCTTCCTCAACTGTAAAATAAGAATAATAATAGGACCCAAATTGTTTTGAGAATCAAATTAGACAGCATTTGTAAAGTGCTTAGCACTAATAACTGGAACATGTCGTTGCTGCTGTGCAGTCATTTCAATCACGTCTGACTCTTTGTAATCCCATTTGGAATCTTCTGTGCACAGATGTTGGAATGGTTTGCCATTTCCTTGTCCGGCTCATTTTTTTACAGATGAGGAACTGAAGCAAACAGGATTAGGTGACTTGCCCAAAGCCACACAGCTACTAAATTTCTGAGACCAGATTTGAACTCAGAAAAAGAAATCTTCCTGACTCCAGATCTAGCATTCTAACCACTGCAACACTTATCTGCTCACCTGCCACATATTAGGCGATTAATAAATATCTCTTATAATATTTATTAATGTTAATAAATTAATAAAGTTTTAAATAAAATATTTATTAATAATATTAATAAGTTAATAAAGTTCCCAAACTAAATAATCTTCCATTAGTACCTCTCCCCTATATGTATGTATCACCTCCCTCCTAGAATGTAAGTTTGCTGAGGGAAGAGACATTCACTCTTCTCTTAATGTCCCCAGGCTAATAGAGAAGTTGGCACATAAATGCTCAATAAATGCTGTTTCATTCATTTATTCAACTCAATAAGACTTATTAAGTACCTAACGTGTGCGGAGGGACATAAGACAAAAACGAAATAGTCCCTGCCCTCGCGGAGTTTATATTCTACTTGGGAGAAACAAACTATATACATAATAAGTAAATTTTTAAAATTCTTTTTGGGCAAGATTTGTGATATCATTAGGTATCTTCATCAATGAAAATTGGCACCTGAAACTTGGGGTATTAGAGAGTTGCCTAGGGCAATGAGAAGTTAAATAGATTGCTCAGGATCACACAGTGAATGTATATCAGAGGCAAACTTGAGCCTACGTCTTGCTCACTCCAAAATCATTGCTAAAGCGTACTATACCAAGCTACCTGTCAGAAAATGAGATACACACAATGCAAATAAAGTAATCTGGGTTTTGAGTGGAGGAGCACTAATTACTGGGGGGTAGGGAAGGGGAGGACAAATTAAATACCTCAGGAAGGTAGCTGTTGAATAGGTCTATATGAATGAATAAGACAGATATAATCTCTTTCCACTAGGACCTTAACTGTGGGCAGATATTTCCCCTGGACCTTGGGTTGGCATAGTCAAAACAAAGAAATCGAAGGGGACTGGGTGATATTGGATCTAGTGCCCAAGGCCAGTGAGAGCTTTGCAGGAAGCTGACACCCCTCCCAACCCTCCTTGCCAGTTTTTAAAACTATCTGACAGGCTGCTTTCTTGTCTCTTTTTCCTTTACTTTCTAACGATGAATTGTTTTTCAAGAAAAGGCCAGATTCGATCTTTCCAGGCTACCCTTGAGGGAGGGAAGGGGTGGAACTTCCAGGTTCCCTCTGAGCTCTTTGAGTCGATGGAAATAGAAGCCAATGTAAATGAAACTCTTAGCTTTCATCTATGAAAGAAACCTCAGAAACCCACACAGATCCCAGACAACTTGGCGAAGCAATCATTCCTCCTGAACTTTTCAGCATGCAGCCCTCAAAGCAACATGCCCTAAATAGCTAGGGCTGGGTGAGAACTGCTTGGTGCTGTAGCAATTTACAATTATAGGGAGCTATAAATCTCAAGTAACATAACCTCAATAGGAGATGTCTGGCCAGAGTATTAGATTAAGTAACCACTACTAAATGTCAGGCAGACTTTAGGATCTGTGTGTAGGAATACAGAGTAGCCAAATAAGCCTATAGAGACCATCCACAGTAGCATGAACTCAAACACTCTGGGAAATTCCTTGGGACACTGAGGACAAATCAGTCATTGCTTTGGGCTTTTGAGGATGAAAAACTTCCTGAAATCTCTAATCTGATCCATGTGGTAATCTAGCACTGAAAGTACTATTCGGTGCTTTCGAATGATAGGATAGAAACAGCAATATTGTTTTAAGAACTACTTTAGGTGACCAAGTCATTCTGACTATTACAAATATCCAGTTACAAAGGTCCTATGAAGGAAGAGGCTATCTGCACCTAGAGAAACAACTGGCATATACAAAAAAAATATATATATATATGTGTGTGTGTGTGTGTGTGTGTATGTATGTACATATGTATATACATGTATATGTATATGAACATATATATACACATATATATGTATACACACACATTTTTATCTAATGGTAGCCATCTCTAGGGTGAGGAAGGGGGAGGGAGGAGGGAAAAGAAAGTTACATGATAACTGTTGAATATCTAAAAGGAATACCAACTTGTACAGGATAGATCTGCAGTTTCAGATGCAATCTTCTTTTTTTCTATTCCATTTTGTTATGGAAATGTTCATTTCATTTCTTAAGTTCAGAATAAAAAGAAAAGAAAAAAAGAATGATATGATAGATCCTGAATCGTCCTTTGGCAACCATCCAAGCCACCCTACCCTACCCCCACTGTTAATGATAGCAAAAAGGGGACAATGGGCTACAACTGATAAAGAAAAGGCTTTGGGCCACAGATTTCTGTGAGACAAGTTGTGAGTTGAGAATTGAAGAAGGATGGCCCCAATGTTACTCCCAACATAATGGCTATGCTTTCCAACGTAAAAGGTAGACACAACCTGGTGGGCTCATACTAGGGTCTTTAGCTGCTCTTTTCCTCTCCTGGGTATTATCTTCCTTTAATATTGACCTTGTGATCATTCAAAGACCATAGAAGACTTATGAGTGTTGGACAAAGCAGTCATTGTGCTTACAATAGAAGCAGTATCAACTGATGCCAAGTGAAGAGCTGGCACTGGAGAGACAGAGACCACTAGATAGATCTCTCTTAGCATTTGATGGGACTATGCCCAAGGGAAGTGACATATAAAATTTTTCATATGATGATAGGGCTTGAGAAAATGATTGTGTGACTAGTAACAAGTTACTGAATTCTGTTCTGATCATTCTGTAATGTGTGCTACGATTCCTTTGCACTTAGGATTTCTTTTTCCATGGAGAGACAAAGGATCAATACCATACCTACTTCATACTGGTATATTATACACCTTTTTTAAAAAATTCACTTTTGGGGGGAGGAGCCAAGATGGCGGAGTAGAAAGACTCATGTATTCTAGCTGCGAAGCCACAGCCCATAAATTTCCTGTAAGAAGAACTTCCCACAAATTCTGGATCACTGCTAGGCGCACAGAAACACAATGGAAGAGATTTCCGTTCCAGAGAGCCCTGGAGAGCTGTCCCCAGGGGTCCGTTGTGCTCCTGGACAGTGGTGTCCACCCCTGTGCTGCCCTGGCCATGTGGCCCCAGAGGAGCAGATCCGAGCAGGCTTCAGGGACAGAATCTCCGGCAGCCGGGAAGGACTCTCCACCCACAGACGCTACAGCTCGGTGAGAGAGATGTCTGGGCTGGCTGAGAGGGGAGCGGGGTGTCTCCGTGATTCGGGCCCCATCGGGAGGCAGCAGCAGAGGCAGGGGCAGAGGCAGTGGCAGAGGGAGCAGCGGAGGCAGCGGCAGAGGCAGCAGCGGCCTGGGACTCCCTGAGCAGCAGGCAGAAGTTCAAGTCTGCATAAACCCCCTGAGGGAGCTGAGCCTGGGAGGCGGCCCTGCCCCAACCCGCTCCATCACTGAAGGTCTCTGCATAAAGCCCTTGAGGGAACTGAGCCTTGGAGGCGACCCTGCCCCCACCTGAGCACCTGAACTTAAGCTCACATTGAATAGCAGCCGCTCCCACCGCGGAAAGCCCTGAGACTGGGAAGCAGCATTTGAATCTCAGACCCCAAGCACTAGCTGGGCAGATCTAGGCAGGGGTGGAGAGAAATCTCAGAAGTCAGGTAACTGGCTGGGAAAATGCCCAGAAAAAGGAAGCAGAATAAGACCATAGAGAGCTACTTTATTGGGGAAGAGATGTTCCTTCCCCCCTTCATTTCTGATGATGAAGTACAATGCCTGCCATCAGGGAAAGACATGGAGGTTGGGGCCTCTCAATCCCAGACATCCGAGGTGGATGTCCGGTGGGCTCAGGCCATGGAAGAGCTCAAAAAGGATTTTGAAAATCAAGTTAGACAGGTGGAGGAAAAATTGGGAAGAGAAATGAGAGAGATGCAAGAAAAGCATGAAAAACAGGTCAATACCTTGGTAAAGGAGACCCAGAAAAATGCTGAAAAAAATAACACCTTGAAAAATAGGCTCACTCAATTGGCAAAAGAGGTTCAAAAAGCCAATGAGGAGAAGAATGCTTTCAAAAGCAGAATTAGCCAAATGGAAGAAGAGGTTCAAAAGCTCACTGAATTTAATAGTTCTCTCAAAATTAGAATGGAACAGATGGAGTCTAATGACTTTCTGAGAAACCAAGAAATCATAAAACAAAACCAAAGGAATGAAAAAATGGAAGATAATGTGAAATATCTCATTGGAAAAACAACTGACCTGGAAAATAGATCCAGGAGAGACAATTTAAAAATTATGGGACTACCTGAAAGTCATGATCAAAAAAAGAGCCTAGACATCATGTTCCATGAAATTATCAAGGAAAACTGCCCTCAGATTCTAGAACCAGAGGACAATATAAGTATTGAAGGAATCCATTGATCACCGCCTGAAAGAGATCCGAAAGGAGAAACTCCTAGGAACATTGTGGCCAAATTCCAGAGTTCCCAGGTCAAGGAGAAAATATTGCAAGCAGCTAGAAAGAAACAATTCCAGTATTGTGGAAATAAAATCAGGATAACACAAGATCTAGCTAGCAGCTTCTACATTAAGGGATTGAAGGGCGTGGGATAGGATATTCCAGAAGTCAAAGGAACTAGGACTCAAACCAAGAATCACCTACCCTGCAAAACTGAGTATAATACTTCAGGGGAAAATATGGTCTTTCAATGAAATCGAGGACTTTCAGGCATTCTTGATGAAAAGACCAGAGCTGAAAAGAAAATTTGACTTTCAAACACAAGAATGAGGAGAAGCATGAAATGGTAAACAGCAAAGGGAAGTCATAAGGGACTTACCAAAGGCGAACTGTTTACATTCCTACATGGAAAGACAATATTTGTAACTCTTAAAACGTTTCAGTATCTGGGTAGTTGGTGGGACCACACACAGATGTACACACACACACATACATGCGTGCACGCATGCACACATACACACAAGCATGCACACACAGAGACAGAGAGCACAGAGTGAATTGAACAGGTTGGGACCATATCTTAAAAGAAATTAAGATAAATGGTGAGAGAGAAATGTAGTGGGAGGAAAGAGGGTGAAATGGAATGGGGTTAATTATATCTCATTCAAGAGGCAAGCAGGAAACTTTTTAGTGGAGGGAAAAAGAGGAGAGCTGAGAAAAAAACATGAAGTTTACCCTCATCACATTCGACTAAAGGAAGGAATAAAATGCACATTCATTTTGATATGAAAACCTATCTTACAGTACAGAAAAATGGGGAAGAAGGAGATAAGCAGGGAGGGAGGGATGATGAAAGGGAGGGCAATGGAAGAAGGGAGCAATTTGAAGTCAACACTCTTGGGGAGAGACAGGATCAAAAGACAGAATAGAAACAATGGAGGGCAGAATAGGATGGAGGGAAATACAGTTAGTCTTATACAACATGACTATTATCAAAGTCATTTGCAAAACTACACAGATAGGGCCTATATTGAATTGCCTGCCTTCCCAAAGGGAATGGGTGGGGAGGGAGGGATGGGGAGAATTTGGAACTCAAAGTTTTAGGAACAACTGTTGAGTACTGTTCTTGCTACTAGGAAATAAGAAATACAGTTAATGGGGAATAGAAAGTCATCTGGCCCTACAGGACAAAAGAGAAGATGGGGACAAGAGATGGAAGGGATGATAGAAGAGAGGGCAGATTGGTGATAGGGAAAATTAGAATGCTTGATGTATTGGGGTGGGGGAGGGGATAAATGGGGAGAAAATTTGGAACCCAAAATTTTGTGAAAATGAATGTAAAATGTTAAATAAATAAATAAATTTTAAAAAAATTCACTTTTGCAGGAAACTCTATATTAAAACTAAACATGGATTCTTTTTTTCCTAGAGCATCCAGGCTATGGAAGCAACCAATTAATAAAAGTGAGAATTGTTAAACATACTTCCCCTACTGAGGAGTCTAGCTTCCTAACGATGAATCTGATGGTATGACTGTATATGGAGCAGGAGAGGGTGACTAAATTGTGCCCCTTTAAATCTCAATACAATTTGCCCCTACCCTCTATGCTATAAGAGCATAACTAAAGAACTAGCATGTAGGGGAACAGTCAACTTCCACGTGTGGCTTCCTAGTATGGCTATCTCAAATCTGTGTTTGAAGTTCACCTGATTGTACAGTACTGACCTGGATCATGTCTACGTTGCTTCTCACCCCACTACACAAACACCTCAAAATACCTATTTGGTCTAGAATGGCTGTTCTCAAACTTTTGCATACCATATGGCTGTTAGATTCCATTACTCATGTCATTGAAGTCAACTCCTTCAAGAAACAAAACTTCCTTAGAAAGTACAGAGGGATCCACCAGCCCTGGAAAACCTTTCAAGGATGTAAAGGTTGTATGAAGGAGAAAAACTGCAGGAATAGAGAGAGAGCTTATTAAGCAAATTAGATAGAGCAAATGCAATGGAACACAGAACAAGAGGAGAGACAGAGTTGGCAAGAGTCATAAGAAAAAAACAGTCCTTGTGCCCCAGTCTATTGAACTGTTATATAGAACTATTGGTTCAGATTTTGACCTCTCATTTAATCATGGATGGTTTCCAAAAATCCCACCCTCCTCTGACTTCCCAGAGCACTTGACCTCTCATTAATCTGCAATGTAGATTCTTAAATTCTTTTCTAGCTCAAAATCCTATGATCCTCTGTGTATTTTTGTGTACATGGGAAGGGGGGTTCCCCCTGTAAGAATTAGATTGTAAACCTCTTGAGAACAAGAATAGTCTTTGTTGCTTTGTAATATAATTGAGAGGTGGTTCAGAGG
Source organism: Bettongia penicillata ogilbyi (assembly GCA_023548195.1). Classification (NCBI taxonomy): domain Eukaryota; kingdom Metazoa; phylum Chordata; class Mammalia; order Diprotodontia; family Potoroidae; genus Bettongia; species Bettongia penicillata. The sequence continues at coordinate 119,970 of JAJHZJ010000300.1, forward strand.
CAGGTGATGCAACTTATACCCCAAAGGAATTATCTCAACAATATCCTCAATAACTCAATTTAGATTTACTCAAATGAAGATCTCTAGTGAAGGAAAACCTACTACCTCCTAAAGAAACCCATTGTCCTACTTATTAGTAATTTTTTTTTCCCTATGTTAAGGCTACATCCATTTTTCTGCACCTTCTACTCAGAGGATAATTCTGCCTGTCCAACTGCTACCCATTAATCTTGTTTCTGTCCTCTGAAGTCAACCAAAGTAAAATAGATATCTCTTTCCCAAGCATATCAAATACCAGAGAGCAGGGATATCCCCCCCTTAGGCCTTTTCTTCTCCAATTTGAAAATTCATAATTCCTTCAACTAGTCCTTAAAAGGCATGGTCTCCAGAGATCTCTTACCAACCTGGATTTCCTCCTCTGGGAGCACTCCAGTTTCTCAATAGCCTTCCTAGAATATGGCACCCACCTAGAACATAATATTTTACTTGAGATGTGCTCTGGCTATTGCAGAGTGCCATGGTATTATCATCTCCCTCAATCTGGGAAGAAAAGAAAGAAAGAAAGAAAGAAAGAAAGAAAGAAAGAAAGAAAGAAAGAAAGAAAGAAAGAAAGAAAGAAAGAAAGAAAGAAAGAAAAGAAGAAAGAAAGAAAGAAAGAAAGAAAGAAAGAAAGAAAGAAAGAAAGAAAAGAAAGAAAGAAAGAAAGAAAGAAAGAAAGAAAGAAAGAAAGAAAGAAAGAAAGAGGAAGGAAGGAATAGAAATTTCTGTGAATGAGAGTGACCTATAAGTTACCATTCTAACATTTGGTAATTAGAAGATTATCCAGGTGTTATCTCTCACAGACATCATTTCCATCTTTTTCTCTAATGAACAGAGCCCATATCTTGCTCTCTACTGCTGCTTAAACCTGTAAGTGCTACAATGCATAATTACTTTAAAACTCTCTACCTAAAATCTCCCTCAAGTGGGAGAAATAAATGATACTGAAGATAATAGCTGACATAGCTTATAGGCTATCAACAAACATTTGTTAAGCACCTGTTATATGCCAGGTACTATGCTAAGCACTGGGGATACTAAATGAGGCAAAAAACAGTGCTGACCTCAAAGAACTTACAATCTAATGTTGGATTCAAAGCAAAAAAAATCTTCAGATTTGTATATTTAGACATGACGACTCAAAATCCATCAATTCAGTCAATGAACAAGTGTTTTATTAAGCTTTAACCATGTACAAAGCTGGGGATAGAAAGGCAAGAAATAATCCTCGCCTTCAAAAAATTCACAACCTAATGGGAAAGGAAACATAAATAGCAAGACATATGAAGGACAGATGGAGAGAAAACCTCAGGGGACAGTACTCTGGCATTCCCTCTAGAGGAAAGACCTACTGCCAAGGGTGCAATTTGAGCTGACTCATGGAGGAGACAAAGAAGAAGAGGCCAGGCTCAGGGCTGAAGATAACAGTGGGGAAAGAAAGACTTAGCGGAGAGAGTGCTGGCCTCAAAATGAGACGGGCCTCAGTTCAAATCCTCCCCCAGACACTTAGAATCCAGGACAAATTTTAACCAGAGCTGTTCCACTTCTCTGGGCCTCAGTTTCTTTATTTTTCAAATGGAGACACTATCAGCATCTACTTCATAGGACTTTCTGTGACACATATTAAGTTCTATACTTGGACTAAACAAAAATCGAACTCACAAGTACAAATGCAACGGTATTTGTAACATGCGTGGCAAACCCTAAGTCCTATACAAACATGAGCTATTATCTATTCCTGTAGAAAGCACCTAAACAAATTCTAACGAGACATGGGGGGTGAGGCTTGCTTCATGAAGGTTGAAAAATGGAGACCAAAGTCACCAATCTTTTCTTTTCAATTCAATTAAGTAGACAATACAAAGGAGGGAGAAATTAGGAAACACAGAATAGCACTTCCTATATCTCATCCATCCCCACCCCCACGAAACTCCCGAAGCAGGCAAGACTGAGGTGAACTAAGCGTCTGGTCCTGTGTGACCAGGGATAAGTCGCACCTCCTCTCCTGGTCTTTTTTGTCTTTTGGGGGCAGGGGAAAGTTGGTAGACTAGATAACCTTCAAAGTCCCTTTGATATTCTATTATCCTACATCTGTAGGTAAATTTGTACTTGAGCACCCAGAGCCATAGGAACCTCCAGGAAAGGTGAGGTGAATGGAGGATGGCCTGAAGACCAGGGAAAGGATCTTTAGAGGATAATTCCTTCATCTTCAGGAAGCTGGAGACCAAGACAGGGCCTGAAAAGACCAGGGTAACTGCAGAGCCAGAAGGTAAAATATTCTGGAGACCCATATGTCAAGGTAATGATAGGAAGAAAGTTCTGGACAGGTTTGAATCTCCCACTAGGCTCTGAAGTGAAGGCAACCCAAACCTATAACAGAAAAGGCACGTAAATATTTTTATTTTTCATCTAGACCAATTCAAATTTCAAATCCAGCCTCAAAACTGGGTGACTGAGCAAATTATTTAATTTCTGTCTGCCTCAGTGTCCTCATCTTCAAAATAGAGACGATCCGGGTCATTCAAAGGTCACTGTGAAGACCAAATGGGTTAACATGTGCAAAGCATTCTGCAAACATTCAAATGCTATGTAAATACTTGTTGTTATTTTTAATTAAATTTTATTTTATTTCCAAACAAAGATTCACCCTCCTACCTCTACTCCCTCCCCACTCCCATTGAGAAAGCAAGAAAAACAAAATCACCATTACAATTGCAGACAAGAAAAACAAATTCCCACATTGGCCATGTCCAAATATGCATATATACAAACATGTACCATCTATAACATACATACATATTTCACAACCTATACTCTAAGTCACAGCTTTCCTTCTCTCTGCTACTCCATCTACCTATTTCATCTGGCTAATCTTTTATGTATTTTTGCTATTGCTTGCCTAAGTATCTTAGGGAAACCGACCTATGAAATCTGCAGTCCATTCACAGGTTTATCCAGGTTAAGGTCCACGTACTCCACACCTTGGTCAATATAGATAGTTGGAGTTGCGTCCAGTGGTGACAAGGAGCAAGGCCAAACCAAATGCTGAGACTGTGACTTGAGGGTAACTGGAGAAGATAATATATAAGAACTCAGGAGGGATAACAAGAACACAGAATTTCAGAGATGAAAGTGACCTCAATAGCCATCTAGTTATAAAATCATTAGTTTGGAGTAAGAAGGGACCTTAGAGGTCATCAAATCCAACCCCTTTCATTTACACATAGAGAAACTGAGGTACCAACAGGTTACATGTACTGTCTCTAGTCACATGGCCAGTGTCCAAGGTGGATTCCGAACCAAAGTCTTCCTGATTCCAAGTATCTACCAAATGGTCGTCCAAAAAAGGCAGAGCTGGGAGCAGGTGGGAAAGCTTGAACCTCTTCCTTGATAGTCAATCCCTTCATATTCTCTCATTTTGCAGAGAAGGAAATGAGATCCTAGAGAGGTAAAATCACTTGCTCTGTGACAGAACAAGGACTATGTTTTTCGATTTAGAGTTTTAAGAGTCTTTTAAGGTCATCCAATGTAGTAGTGTCAAACACAAATAGAAAAGGATGGAAGGTCAATAACTGGCATATAAGGATCCCTGAGGGCTGTATATTGCCTTTAAAAACTACATATTAACATTATCTATTTTCTATTGCATTTTTATTTATTGAGCTAAATATTTCCCCATTACATTTCCATCCAGTTCAAAACACTTGGGGGTACTGCAACGCCCCATTAGCCAGGGATTTGACACCTCTAATCCAATCCAATTTGCAGTCTAGGGAAGCAGAGGTTAGAGAGGTAGGTCATACAGGTAAGGAGGTAAGGTAGCAAATGGGATTCAAACCCAGGGCATCTCGCTCCACAGTGGAAGTCCCAGTATACTTCACACCACATCCTAATGACTGGGACTGCCAATGTTTAGTCTTTCTGTTATGCCTTATTTTTGATCCCAAGTTTCTGGATTCATATTAGTTATTAATGTTTTTAAATCCTGAAAAATGAAGAAAAAGTTGATATCTTGATAAGTAGCATCTTACACTAGTTAAGCAGTTAGTCAATGAACCTGTATGGAAATCCTATTCCATGTGTAACAAGACTTGACCCTCCCTCCCCCTTTTTTATTTAAAACTTCAAGGAAGATTATTTAATTTCACTCCTTAACTGGTTTCTTTTAACCCCAGAGTCTTGAAATTGTAAACTTTCTCCATTATTCATTACAACTCTTTCACTCTCCTAATTAATTATTTTTCCTTCAGGATTTAAAATATATATTTTTCAAAATTCCAATATTTTCAAAACAGCCAGTATTTTATAATGCTTTATGCATGTATTATCTCTATCCCCACAACAATCCTGTGGGGTCAGTGCTACTATTTTACAGGTGAGGAACCTGAGGAAGAGAGAATTTAATTGGCTTGTCTAGGGTCACATAATTAGAGAGGGTCTCAAAAGGAATTTGAACTCGGACCTTCCTAAGTCTCAGACCCATACTCTATCCAGTCTACTACCCAACTGCCTCAAGATCATTAGAATTAAAAAGTGCCCACATGCCTTAAGCCATTGGGATTAAATTGCCTGTGTAAGTATCAGAAAGGAATCTTTCCAGAGATCTCTTGAATCCTACTGCATGTACTGTTCAAGGTCCCTGCTTTGGATAGAGATTGGGGAAAAGAGGAGAATACACATGACCATTTGCTTCAAGAGTTAGGGAACTTCCAGATCTAGATTATAAAATGAACCCCTTGGCCTACACAGTAAGAAACTCAGGCTTCCATTTAAGGTGACTTCACTCCTTGCTTATTTATCAGTTAATCATTCCTGCTCCCAAATGGCAAATCCCAAAGTCATAGAAGTATCCAACTGCATATGAAGAGGCTTTGGTTCTCATTGCTTTGCCAGACATTTAACTGTGTGCCCTTAGACAAGTCTCTTGACCTCTAGATCTCCATTTCCTTATATAAAAATTGAAAGAGTTGGACTAGAAGTTCTCAGATGTTTTGGCTCTGAATCCAATGACTCTAAGTTACAACATACATTAAGGGAGCTTATCACATTAAAATCATATTGATATACATCTATTAAATGAACCACACTGGAGTCAAACTATACAGTTTTTTGGAATTGTCACACAAGAAATTTCATCCAATTCAGTCATTAAAGTGCCTGACTTTAAAATCTGAAAGGACTGTTTTTCAAGCTGCTATTTTTGCAGTATAGTATAGCTAAACAATCAACTGATTGATCAACAAACACTTATTATGCATCTACTGTGTACTATATCTTGTTCTAGGCACTGGAGACACATATACAATGAATGAACAACTTCCTGCTTGCAGGGAGTTTACAATCTACCAAACCTGGAGTCAGGAGAACCTAGGTTCCTGTCCCAGAGAGAGAATAGCAACTTACTACTATGTGAGCACTGGGCAAGTCAGTTGGCCTCTGAGATTTACTGGCCTCATCTGAAAAATGGGGATCCCAATACCACCAATCTGATAGTTGTGGGACCGAATGAGGTGGTGTATGTAAGCTGTTTTATAAATCTTGAAGACACGGTTTTCAAAAATGAGCCATTATTGTAACTACAAAAAGATAACAGAAGTTCTTCACCTCTTTTCATACCCCCGTTGATCCACCATTTGAAATTTCTAAAGACTTAGAAGGAAAGGGAGTAGAGATTAAGACATTGAGGGGAAAATTCACAAGGGCAGAACAGAATAAAAGAGCCCATATCCACCTAGAAGTCAAAGAGTGATTAAAGTTTTATGAAAACTGTGACTAGAATGCACTCTATCCTTCACTCTCTCTCACTTCTCCTCTCTCCTGGCCCACACTTCAGCTTCCAGTATTGAATGAGCCCCAGATTCATTTGCCATAATCACTATATACATCATCTAGACTTGCCCAGTTATCTCCAGTACTAACAGAACTATAGAATTGTAGACTTAAGAGGCAGAAGGAACCTCAGACATCATTTCGTCCAATTCCCTTATATAAAAGAGAAGAAGAAAAATCCCAGAGATCTGAACTGATTTATACAGTCACAGAGCTGGTAAGCAGAGATGAGATTTGAACCCAGAATTTCTGATTCCAAATCCAGTGCTCAACTATGCCATGTCTAGCACTTAACATGGTGCATGGCACATAATAGGTATTTAATAAATGTTTATTGATTGACTGATATTATCTATGCCACCAGCTATATATGCCACGAGCCCTGACAGAGGAGTGGAAAGAGAGTGATGAGGACGCAGTGTTATATCAGCTAGTAGTATTGAGCATAGGCCATCAGGCACTGAGACAGGGCTAGCCTGTTATCTCAGAATGTCTCAACCCCTTGCCTGTCCTACCAAGGGAGATTCACCTGAGTTAAGGTATATTCCACCTAGAATTGTTCTCCTTACTTTCCAGAGGATAATATATAAAGTCATAGGGTTTAGAGGTAAGTCTAGACCTAGGAGGGGTCATCTAGTCCAACCCCTCATTTTCAAGTTGAAGAAACTGAAGCCAAAGGTTAAGTGACTTGCTCAAGATCACGCAGGGTCAAAATGGCAGATCATCTGATTCCAGATCATTCCACAATGCCACATTAAACTTTAACATTAACACCTTGAGAATTTTTTTTATTAAATTTGAGAATCATTCTTTTAACAAACCGTGTCTCCTAAGAATGTGGGACAAAGGGAAGAGAAGTCTTGATGGTTTGGGAAAATGTTATGTGTCTTACACACAACACGTATGTTATACCTGCATGTATTATATAATGTGTTACATTGTGATGTGTGTAAATGTTCTTTGTGTGTCCACACACATAGACATATGTGTGTAAATACGATAACATATATTGGGCCTATGGTGGGTACTCAATAGATGCTTATTCATGTTTAGGAGGGTCTTATTCTCTGGATGACAGATTCAAGGAGTTGTCACTGGGGAAAGCCCTGAAGAGCCAGGGTAAATCCAACATAGATGGGCCACAAGAAGGAAAGGGAGGCTGGGGAGACACACAAGGGAAAAAGGATCTGATTTAAAAAAAAAAAAAAGTAACTAGGGACAGCTAGAGGGCACTGTGAATAGAGTATTGATCCTGAAGTCAGGAGGACCTGAGTTCAAATCCAGTCTGACACTTACTAGCTGTGTGACCCTGGGCATGTCACTTAACCCCAGTTACCAACAGAAAAGAAAGAGGCAGGGAGCACTAATAAGTCTTCAACCTAATAATAGTCTCCAACAACTTGAAAATTTTAAGTCGGATTGTGTTTAGCTTTAATTGTCTGTGGCACTATGATTTCAGGGAAATTAAAGGAGGTTGGAAGAGCTAACGAACCTCTCCCAAGTACAGTAAGCGTCTCTAGTAGACTATCTCTTCCTTCCCAGTGCATGGTGTCTAGAGTCCCTTGTAGGTTCCATCTCTGGCTGTGCAGGTCTGCATTGCCTCCATTCTGGAAACAGACCTTAGGAACAGATAAATAGGGGTAGAATAAGCCCTTAACCTTGCGGTACTTGGACTCAAGACTCATGAAAAACATCCGGCTTCTAGGAATCATGTCATGGAGGTATTCCTGGTTAATTTTCCACTTGGACAATCCCAGGACAAACTCTGGCTGCTGAGAGAGGAAACAGGTGGCAGAACTTCTAGCTGCCTTCACCTAGTATCCAGGAACTTTGTTCAGGGGCTTCCTTTGACGTTCCCCTGGGCATTACTTTGGTGGTGGAGTATATGTTAAGATTGGAGTCTGTTGTAAAGAGTGTAGCTGAGTGCCACTGGAGAAAGAAATTAAAAAAGAAAAAATAAACCCATATGGGAGGAGCCCACAAGGGAGAAGATGGCTTGGTCTTAGCCTGCCCCTGGAGAGGAGCTATACAATGATTCAGTAAACATTTATGAAGGGCCTATTGTGTGCCAGGCACTGTGCTAAGCAATTTCATAAACACCTAACTTGTGAGTGTTTAGACATTAGTGGGACAATGTCAGCTAGGCACATCTGAAATCAGGTCACTATTGTATCCCTCCTCAATGGTTAGTAGGAGAGGCCAAAAGAAAGAGGGAATTATCTTGGACTTAGTTCAGTGGAGAAATAACAACAGACATTTACTAAAGTTGCCACTAACTTCTGGGCACTATGCCTGGAATCCAAAGACCAAAAAGAAAATAGTCTCTGTCTTCAAAGAGCTTATATTTTTTAATAGTATTTTTTCAATTACATGTAAAAATAAATTTTAACATTTTTTAAATTTTAAGTTTCTAATTCCCTTCCTTCCTCACCTCCCCCCTCCCTAGAATGGTATGCAATTTGACATAGGTTGTATATGTGCAATCATGTAAAGCATATTTCTGTATTGTCATGTTGTGAGAGAAGAAACATACCAAAATTTAAAGAAATGAAAAAAATAAAGTGAAAATAGTTTTTTTCAATTTACATTCAGACTCTTTCTCTGGTTGTGAATAGTATTTTCCATCATGAGTTCTTTGGAATTGTCTTAGATCAGTGTATTGTTGAGAATAGTGAAGTCATTCATAGTTGATCATTATATGACATTTCTGTTACTGTGTAGAATGTTCTCATTCTGCTCATTTCACTTTGTATCAGTTCATGTAAGTCTTTTTAGATTTTTCTGAAACCATTCTGTTCATCATTTCTTATAGCACAATAGTATTCCATTTCCCAATTGATAGGCATCCCCTCAATTTCCAATTTTTTGCCTCCACACACCATAAAAAGCTGTTACAAATATTTTTATTCAAGTAGATTCTTTTACCATTTTTTTTTAAAAATCTCTTTAGGATACAGATCTAGTAGTTGCATTGCTGGTCAAAGAATATACACAGTTTTATGGCTTTGGGGGCATAGTTCCAAATCATTCCCCAGAACAGTTGGATCAGCTCACAATGCCACCAACGTCTATTTTCCCACATCTCCTCCAATATTTATCATTTCCATTTTCTGTCCTCCTAGCCAAACTGACAGGTGTGAGGTGGTCCCTCAGAGTTCTTCCATTCTTTTGGGGTAAGGAAGAGGACAACCTGTAAAAAAAAAAAATACAAAACATATACCATGTTGTTTCTGGCAGCTCTCTAGGAATGCATCCAAGTTGCAGAGAATCTGCATTAACAGAGGGAGTTTCCTCATAGAGGAGTTCCTCGTATCAATAGAATTGGATTCAATTCCTTGTTCCTATTTTATACTAAACAGTTGTTGGGAGAAGGGGAATAACAGTTGGTGGGATCAAGATAGGCTTCCCAGGGGAAGTGGCACATGAGCTGAGCTTTGTAGGAAAGTAGGAATTCTAGGAGGCAGAGATGAGAAGGAAAGGCATTTCAAACCCAGGGAACAGCCTAGGCAAAGGTTCAGGGGCTAGAGGTGAGACATTGCATAGAGGGCACAGTAAGCAAACCAGTTTAGCTGGGATATGGAGTGATGTGCAATGATCCTGACTGTGGAGGGCTTCAAATGACCAGTGGAGGAGGTTTCATATTTTACCCCACAGGGCAGAGAACAGTCCTGGAGCTGGAAGTGACAGTGAAATGGTCAATAACTGAAGAGACATAAATATCCAAGTGTCCTAACTCCCAGGACAATCCAGAACAGAGCTCTTTCCATTACATTTTCCAGCCTCCCAGAATCCCAGAATGTTAGAGATTATCCAGTTCAGTTCCCCCATTTTACAGATGAGGAAACTAAGGCCCAGATGAAAGAAGTGATTTGTTTAGTGTTGGGTCGCAAACCTAGACGCTTGATTCTCAAACCAGTACTATGGCCACACTTTCTCTCTCTCTCATTATAAGATTAGGGACAGGAACTAGTCCTGTGATTTATTTCTCTGGTATCATGAACTGCCTAAGGACAAAACTCCCTTTACTGGTACAGAATGATCTTTTCTCTGTAATTATAGCCTTAGAGAGTTGTCTGGAAAACTAAGATGTTAAGTGACTTGCCCAGGGGCATACAACCAGTATGTGATGAACCCACGTCTTCCTGGCTTTGAGGCGAGCTCTCTCTCCATTGAATCCTATGGACTCTCCTGGATCATTGCACCTCTCTTAAATGATACACTTTCCTCACAGCATATGCTCAAGGAAAAGATCTGAGTCTTGTGTTTTCCTTACCAGGTGATATTATTAGGGCTATAACTAATAATTTACTCATGACTATTAGTTATAAATTTTAGCTTAGAATTCTATCAATCCAAGCAACGGGATCCAAGTTTGATAACCTGGAGTCAAAAACTTGAAAGTAAAGGAACATGGTAAGGAACCCTTTCATGCAGGACAAAAATTGGTTGGTTGGTTGGTCGTTCATTTGGTTTTTTGAGGGAGGTCAAGGAAGCATTGATGGCATAAAGTTTAACTATAAGTGTAGTTGTACCAAGAAAAAGAAGAAGAGAAGGGAGAAAGCCAGACCTCCGGGAGAAACACCAGTACAATAGACCATAAATGTGGAGATCTTGTCTTTGGAGGAGGAGGGAGGTCATGAGGCCTCAGGCAGGGCAAAGATGGGTGTAAAGGAATAGAAGAAGAAGAGGAATCCCAGTGGAGAAGAAATATATCTCTCTGGGAGGAAACATAACCTCCCTCCCCCATCCAAGATGTCAGCCCTCGGAAGCAAAGCCCTAGAGGTTTGCCCTCATTACCACCCTGCTTATAAGGAGGCTTTTACCACAGGGCTATAGTTTACGAGCCCTGCCTAGAAAGAAGGCTTTTCCAAAATTCACTGGCTAACATTTTCTGGGCCCTTCTGTAAGCAGAATCCTTGCTGTTAGATAGGAATCTGCAGCATTCTCCTGCCTAGAGAGATTGCAATGCAATGCCTACACTGAGAGTTCTTGGGAGCTTTCAGGCCAGGAACCTCATCTATGCTAGGGAAGCCTCTGGTGAGTCACAGTATATAGTGCCCAGAGAGATATTAGCAATAACCATAAGGAATAAACTAGCAAGAAGAATTCAAAGACATGGAAATACTAGTATGAAACAAGTTTAGAGTCAAAGGAGCTGAATTCAAATAGCCATTCTGCAGCTAATCTGTGTGAGTTTAGGCAAGTAAATTAACTCTTCTGAGACCTCAGTTGACTTATCAGTAACAAGAAAGTCTTGGATCTACACAGATAATTGCCTCCCAGCTCTAAATCTACAGTCCTATGAGTCAGCATAGAAAACGAAAAGTCAAAAGTACAATATACATAATGAATACAGCTGAATAGCTGAAGACAAAATTAAGCAATACTCATAAGATATTACTGACATTTGTGTTAAACTGTTGATGTTAAATCATGCAGTCTTCTTTCAATCGATGACACATTTTTTAAAGTGTATAGTTGTATCTGGTACAGTCACAGTTGCACTTTTTGGTTATTTGGTTATTTGACAATTTCCAGAGAATATAAAGTTATTTGGCAATTTCCAGAGAATATAAAGTTGGTGATCTCTTCCTGGGTTTAATTAAACTTGTTGACTATGTCAAAATGAAATTTTTTCAGTTAAAAAATGAACAGGCTCATATGTGTATGGCAGCTGCTTCGATTTGACTATCTGGCAAGCAGCCACTAAAAAAATTTTTTTCAAGGTTTGGGTATGACTAACCAGATTTGGAAAATGAATGGGGAATGAATGTCAGGGCAGTTGCATGACTTCATGAACATCTGGTTAAAATGTGCTCTTCAAACAACCCTCCTAGTCTACATTACATGGTTTAACCATTTGATCATCGACTGACTTCGGTCAGAACAAATTTATATGAACCATGTTAAAAGAACCATGTGTTGAAAATTCCACAGACGGGGCAAAGTGCCAAGTTCTTCTTCCCCATCCTCCTCCTTACCCTTCTGGGCTATGTCTTCAGGCTGTTTTACCACTCAGTTGTCAATTGTATCTCCAACTACAGAGCCCCAGAAGGAGCAGAAAGGACTCTTCTTTAATATGCAATTATTTTTTTTAATATTATCATTAATTTGTTTTTATAGCACCCATATTCCCCAACATATCCTTCCCCCTCTTCTTCTCAGAGAGCTATTCTTTATAATAAGGAAAAAAATGTTCAGCAAGACTACCCAACAAATTAAACAAATACACTTTACTGAATGCAGCATTCTACACTCAGAGTATCTCGCCTCTATAAAGCAGAGGATAAGATGCCATATCTTATATCTTATCTGAGACCAGGTTTTGTGATTACAATTTCATGGCATTGAGTTTAGATTTATCCTTATTATTGTTGTTAATAATAATAGACACTAATTAATGTAAATAGTAGACCTACTTTGTTGCTACTGTTAAGACTTCCAGTCCCGTCTGACCCTTCATGACCTCATTTGGGGGTTTCTTGGCACAGTTACTAGAGTGATTTGCCATTTCCTTCTCCAGCTCATTTTATAAATGAGGAAACAGGTAAACAGAGTTAAGTGACTTGTCCAGGGTCACACAGATAGTAAGTATCTAAGGTCAGATTTGAACTCAGGTCTTCCTGACTCCAGACCTGGTTCTCTATCCACATCTCTATCCACAAAAATATAAATGTTAACTCATTATCACAAATAAGAAAAAGTTGTTAGAAATAACAATATTTATGTAGCACATACAATGTACCAAGCATTTTACAAATATTTTCTCATTTGATCTTCATAGCAACCCTAGGAGGTAGGTACTACTGTCATCCCTGTTTTACAGATGAAGAAACTGAAGCAGACAGAGGTTAAATGACTTGTTCGGGGTCATAGAGCCAATAAGCGCCTGAGGCTAGATTTGAACACAGATCTTTTGTCACCTTGGCTAGATTTTCTAGGTGGTAGAAAAAACTTCACAGTTGTTTAGATTTGCATTTCTCTTATTAATAGTGATTTAGAGCTTCTTTCACATTTTTGTTAAGTTTGTCATTCTTTTTAGAACTTTTTTCAAATCCTTTGACTTGTTAGCAATTGGAAAATGGATTTTAGTTAAACTAAATAAATAAGTAAATGATTTTAAGCTAAATAAATAAATAATAGCTAAATAGCAAATAAATATTGATTCCTTATATAGCTTGGATATCAAGCCCTTAAGAGATATTTGAAGCAATTCTTTTCTTTCTCAATGTCCTCTTCCTTTCTTTTCTCAGCTACATTCAAGTGTGTTTTAGTAAGATTTCATTCCCCAGAAGAGTTCAGGAAAACCTGGGAAGACTTACATTAACTGAAGCAAAGTGAAGTGAGCAGAACCTGGAGAGCATTGTATTTGGTAACCACAATATTGTAATGATGAGAAACTGTGAAAGATTCAGCTATTCTGATCAAGACAATGATCCAAGACAATTCCAAAAGACCTAGATGAAAAATGCTATCCACCTCCATAGAGAGAACTGATAAATGATTGAAAATTGAAGCATACTTTTTTTTTACTTTTTATTTCTCCTTTTTCTGCCAGTGTTTTCTTTTGCTATATGGCTAATATGGAAATATGTTTTGCATAACTTCACATATATAATCAAAATCAAATTGTCTCCTCAAGGCATGGGAAAGAGGGAGATAATTGAAAGCTCAATTTAAAAAAAAATGAACGTTAAATTTTTTTGCATGTAATCAAGAAATAAAAATACATTTAAAAAAAAGAATTCAACCCTCCCACCACTACAACCGTAGCTCTGAAAGTTATCTTTACTATTCTAGTTATGTCTTCTTTTTGAATTGTTTATGGTATATGGTAGAAGATGTTCTAAAACCAGTTTCTACCAAACTGCTTTCCAGTTTTCTCAGCAATTATTTCTCAAGTTGGAAATTCTTTCCTAAGTAATTTATTTTTGCAAGTTTATTGAAGACTGGATTATTGAGTTCAATATTTCTGTTTCTTCCTTATCTAATCGTCACATTCTTCTTTTCTATTATTTTAACCAACTTCTCTCCCTCTGAGGCTTCCTATAAGAATATCAATGCACACAGAAGTACACCATCCATATTACTATGATAAGTTGCTCCCAGAAAGGAGACAGCAGTGAGCTAGGTGATAGTCTTTGTATCAGAGCAGTGCAGGAACAAGGACAAAGTATTCTTGGGTGTCTTTTCCTGAATATCTGATTATGTTTCCCTAATGTGTATCCCTGGGAAAGTCTTGCACGCCAGGGCATTCTATAAACTGTCTGAAGTTTGAGCAAGAGAACACTGAAGGTTCTGAGTACTGATGACTATGTCATAAAATTAGGGATCTATGTGTTTGCATAATGCTAGTGAGGGAAAAAAGTTAAATTTAAAGCCCAAAGTTCTAAATCAGAAATCCAGCTTTGTTACCTACTATTAAACTGGCTATAAGTTAACCTCTATGGAATGTAGTTTCTTCATTTGTAAAATAAAAAATTTGAATTAGATAACTTTTAAGTTCCCTTCTGGTTCAAAATCCTTTGAGATTCCAACTCTTCTGAGCCCCTCCCTGTTGTCTCCATGTGTTTATGTGTCAAAAGTCAAGGGATGCTAATCCTACCCTAGTCTAGATTCCATACATATCAGAGTTTGAGACTGTTAGCTGGAAGAAAAGCCTTGAGCCCTCTGTAGATTTCATTCACACTTGCTGTTTTCTTTTGTGTTGTAATTCCATAAAATATTAAGACCATGCAATCCTTGTTCACACTTTTGCAATCCTGCCATGAAGAATGTATTTGGCAGCTTAGTAGAGCAGAAAAAAAACACTGAAATGATAGTCCAGAAACATGAGAAATTCTATCTGTGCTACAAATATTTTAGATGGTTTTAGGTAAACTAGTTAAAAGTCAAGTCTCTAGGCCTCAGTTTCCTTCTTTATAAAATGACGGATTGGTCTCAATCAGAGATTCTTAATGTGATGTCCACATGGACAGATTTTTTGGGGGGAGGAGAGGAAGTGTCTGTGAAAGAAACACACTATTCTGAGAAGGGGCTCTATAGACATCACTGGACTGCCAGAGAGGTCCATAATGTTAACTTGATATTTATGCAATATATATTTTTAAGTGTGGGGCAGCTAGGTGGCACAGTAGATAAAGTACTGGATCTGGAGTCAGGAAGACTCCTCATCCTGAGTTCAAATACAGCCTCAGACACTTACAAGCTGTGTGACCCTGGGCAAGTCACTTAACCCTGCTTGTCTCAGTTCCCTCATCTATAAAATGAGCTGAAGAAGAAAGGGCAAACCACTCCAGCCAAGAGAAACACAAAGGAAGTACAAAGAGTCAGACACGAGTGAAAAATACTAACAAAATATTTTTATGTATTCTCAATCACCTCCATTAGAATATAATGTCCCTAAGGGTAGGGATTTTTTCATTCTTTGTACTTACAGCCTCAATGCATGAAGCTTATATTCTAAGGAAGAAGGCATATATATGTACATATATATATATATATATGTACATATCCTAAGTATAAAAATTAACAAATATATTAAACAAGATAGAATGTAAGTTCCTTGGGGAAAGAGACTGTCTTTTCATCCATATTTTTAATATTTATTTTTAAATATATTTATTATTTATATTATTATACATTGCCTAGCACATAGTAAACACTTAATAAATGCTTGTGGACTGATCATTTCATAGTAGAACAGCAGAGGAAGGGCTCAAAGCAAATCTATTTATAATTTTGTCTTCCTTCAGATTCCTGGAGGAGTGTGGTGCTCATGCCCCACAAGAGGAATGATTATTTTGCGAAGTTAGGATTCTTTGTTAGGCTCAGAAATATTTCAGTCCCTTCCTAGCATTCTTGGATAATGAGGATCATTACTGTGGAAACCACAGGATCCTATCTATAGATAACATGAAGCCTATGTCAATGCCAACAGAAGCCCTATGTTAATAGCTGATGGGATTCCAGAAGAATTGGTCATAGGCAGCTTGCTCGAGTTTTCCATAAGTATAGAAGGGAAATTGTTTTTTCTCCATAGTGGTGTGTATAATGGTGCTCAAATGAGGGTTTCTGTATTTTTTGAAAGATTGAGTGAAGTCAAGATAAAGTTAATACAGGGATGGAGAAAAGAAATAAGAGGATATCGAAGAATCATTTAAAAATAAACAGGAGAGCAGAATGTAGTTTAGAAGACAACAGAGAAGCTTGTCACTGTTTAAAGTGAATTTGAAATATTTTTCTAAAATATGCGGTAGAGATTCATGATTTATATATAATTCTCTTTTCCTGCTCTTCTTTGAATGAGGAAATGCTCCTGTTTGTTGATGTATGTAAAATAATAGTGATGAACATCACAATAATTAAAAAGGAAATTGTTTTTAACAAGAAAAATAGTGCATAGACTTAGAAATGCTAAAAAAAAATCAGGGTTAACTAGAGAATCAACAATGATAAGCTATTACTTATTAAGCACCGACTTCATGCCAGACATTGTGTTGAGCTCTCAGAGTACAATGTCAAGAGGAGAACATTCTCTCTCCTCAAGGATTTTACCTTCTTACAGGGAAGATAACATGCACATATGTAGCTATATAAAAAAAAAGATGCAAGGTAACCTTGGGATGAGGGAAAGTCATAATGGATGAAAGCCACTTACTGTGTACTCCTAGATTTTCTGGGTTTTGTTTTGTTTTGTTTGAGAGGGGAAGACAGGACCTGGGATTTTGTTGGTATAAATAACTCCCAATCAGAAAAAGTCTGCCAATACAGATCTACATTTGTTCTGCAATGTATAGCTTTAGAGAGTTGCTAAGGGTACCAAGTGCCTTCAACAGAATCAAAGAGTCATTATGTGAGAGAGAAGGGATTTGCCAGAGCTACCTTACTGCAAGAGCAGCTTTCAATCTAATATTCAGCTCTGCCTCAGTGCCTTTACCTAAAGCCAGGATTTGATTCCATCAGAATGGTGGTTCTGGTCTTGCTGGAATGCACACACATGTCTTTTCAGATATAGAGGATGTACCTTAGTCATTAGACACACATCTATTGAGTGCCCACATTGTAAAAGATACTGGGGACATAAAGACAAAAAATGATAGAATTCCACAATTCTTACTTTAAGGAGTATCTTCTTCAGGTATATACCAATAAGTATAATAAGTATAATAAGTGATGGAGGGGGTTGAGGGCAAGGAACACATACAATGTATTGTAGGAAACTTTGAGGAGAGAAGATACCCTTTCATTTAGAGAGGGAAGCAGATAAGACTTCAATGGAGTAAAGCTTAGGAGCAAGTAGGAAATACATATGTGTGTATGTATATGTGTATATATATATATATATATATACACACACACACATATACATGCATAAATGTATGTATACATACACAAGCATATGTACAGTTTATATAACTGTATATATATACATATATATATAATTTATATACCTTAGAATATATCTATATGTGTTCATATACAAAGAAAAGCTACTTAATAATTAAAGCTAGTCCAAAAGTGAAATAGGATTGCCTCAGTAAGTTTCACACCACCAGAGTTATAACTAAGGTAGGGTGACTGAGAGTTTGTCACAGACTTTGATATCGCTGTGGTAGTCTGAAAACCCTCATCCCCATGCCTGATAGTCCTTTTGTGGACTGTGTCATGCAGCTTGACTCTGGGATCACCAATCCCAGAGCCCTGTTACTGGGATACCACTCTCCCAGAGCCTACATTTCTCCTGAACCTCTACTGGACTCTCTGGGAGCAGATTGCCCTCTCTTTCAGCATTCAATACTAGTAAATACTCTGTTCTTGTTAGATTGTTCCTTATGCCTCCTCTCCCCTCCCCATTCCTCATTATTTTCCCCAGCTGGAAAAATTCCTAACTGTAGCTCTGACCATCACTGGCCATCTTTAGGCAGAAGCTGAACAAAATGGAATGATCTTCCTTGGCAGGGAGTGGATTGCCCATTGCTAGACAACTTCAAGAAAAGCCTCAATGGCTACTTGTTACAGTTATTGTACCAAGGATCACACTTCAAGTAAGAGTTGGATTAGATTATCTCTAAGGTCCCTGTTACTACATCTTCAAGCCTTTCCTCAAAGATTTCTAGGAAGAGGTAGCCCAATCCACTCTGAGCCAGCTCTGATTATTAGGATGATTATTTTTTCTGATACCAAGCTGAAATCTGCTTCCCTTGCAATTTCCAGTCACTGTTGCTAGTTTAACCCTTTGAAGTCAAGAAAAAAAAGGATGGCATCATAGCAATATTAAAAAAGGATATCCAAGAAAAAGCATCTCCCTCCCTTCTTTGCAGATAGCAGAGATATCAAACATGGAATATTTCATATTTTCAGACTCAGTTAATGTGTTTGTGAGTTTGGGTGAACTCTTATTTTTTCTTTTGAATTCTGTTACAAGAGAAGGTTTTCTGTCAGGAAGTTGTTAAGGGAAAAGGATATACTTGTAAAGAAAGGTGATAAAAGAATAAAATGTTTTGGGGGGAATGAGGAGGGGAAGAAGAGAGAAAAAATTTGGAACTTGGAAATCTTATCAAAGTGAATGTTGAAAACTGTCTTTAGATGTAATTTGGAAAAAATAAAATACTATTAAGTGGGGGGAGAGAGTTTTAAAGTTGAAAGTGAATCTTCCCCTAAAAATATCTATCTGTATAACTATCATCTTTTTATCCTTATTTTGGAGACTGGCTGTGCCAACATAATGCTAGAATTTTAGCCATACCACAGGTCTACCATACCAAAGGACAGTGGAGGAGGCCGAGCAGGTTAGGAAACAATATTCCAGTAAATATGCATCTATCCCAAATAGTGCTTCAAATCGTTCAAATTAATTGGGGTTCAATTTCAAGGAATATTTATGATTATATAGTGTTAGTTTAAAAAAAAATAAAACAGGTCTTTAACTTGGGCAATTTCTTTGGAAAAAAACAATAAAATGTTTTTAAAAAACATTAAAGGTCATCCTATAAGCCCTCTAGTTGAAGCTGAATGCCCTTCACAATAAGAAGTCAGAGGCATGTATATGTATACGTGTGTGGGCGTGTGTGCATGTATGTGTATGTGTGTTCATGAGAGAGAATACATTTCTTTCTCCTCTTCAGGGCTGACTAGTAGTGGAAGAGAGAACTTGAGATTTGTCCTGCTGCCTACAAGACAAGGAATCCCTACATTTGTGTTTTTTAGTCTCATTTTGTCCCAAAGGTACACTCATATTCAGCCCCAACCAGGATTTACAATAGTGTCTAGGTCTACTGAAAACCACAAGGTTATCCCTGTAATTTAGACCTCTAGGTTGCTGTATTCAAAAAGTTGCAGATTCCTAACTAAACAGAAAGTGCTCTTAGGAAACCTGAGACCAGAGTCCTTTCAGGCAGGTGGCTCAGCAAATGCCATTCTAGGAGCTTTGGACTGATATGGGTTGCAGCTGAGCGGGTCCATCACAGCCAGAAAGCCATCCTGAGATGTGTCTTGGCCTCTGCTAAGGTTTCTGAATGTATGCCACATGCCTGACCGACCAGGCTTCTTTTAATTGCAAAATGTCACAGCTCTTGGAACTTAGGGCCAGCAGAATCACCCTAAGGCAGGGCATAAGTGAGAACGGCAATCACTGTAGTCATGGCTGACAGTAGGTTGGTGAGATTGATGAAGCAGATCTGAAAGGCAACCAACATTGCAAAGTAGAAAGAGTTCTTTTAGGCAAGCAGCAAATAAGCAAAACAGTAATCTGCTTACGAACCAAGTCAAGTCATTTCCTTTTTTATTGGGAAATTGTAATAAAGCTCATCTCTTCCCTTTAAATGGAAATAAAGTGTGATTGTTCAATACACAAGCAGAAAAACAGAGAATTCTGGGACTTCAGAGATCTGAAAAAGGACATGATGTCCATCCCCCTTCCTTTAAGAAAGACCACCATAAAAATCTACCCTATCTTAAAAGTAAGAGCAAGTGTCTCCAGATTCTCAGACAGCCATTCTAAAGTTTAAGTTTCTGCTCATCAGATGCCTCTCACCTCTTAGTGGAGAAGTAATGGACAGTAGATGAAGAATGTGACATATATTTTCAGATATGTCCAATACAATGCAAATTTATTTTCATTTAACTACAGTTACCTGTTACAGGGAAGGACTTTCATTGGAAGAAGGAATTTTGAGGGAATGTCCTTGAGGATAGAAATTTGAAAAAGAAAAGAATATCATTAATGAAACATTTTTAAAGAAGAGAGCAGAAGAAAGTGAAATGGTGTGTTGATATAATCACTTAGGGCAGGTAAGTGGTGCCATGGATAGAACCCTAAGCCTGAGTACAGAAGATAAGTTCAAATCCAGTCTCAGACACTTACTATTTGCCAAGCCCACAAGAAATGATAGATGTTGGCTTTACCCAGCTACTTGAAAAGAAGAGAACAAAGGAATCAGGTGAGCTACAACTATGAGCTCTTATGCCAGACCTAAAGGGAAATGAAACCTACCTAGGATGAGTCTTGCACCTTGCCCTCCAACCCCGTAATATATCCAGCAACTGGAGGAGGCTAGGGTAACCTTCCAGTCCAAACTCAGGAGTCTATCCATCAACAAAGAGATGTGAGCCAGCAATTCAGGGATATAAGAAAAGGTCAAAACACCAAAGCTATCAAGACAAAATTGTATCAATAAAAAAATGACACATAAGCAATTAAATCACCAGAGAGAATGCTAAAAATGGAAGACTTGAGTGAAGTCTCAAAAATGAACATAGTTTTCATAACAAATGTTATAATGATATAATGCCTTTTAAAAATATTATTGAGTCTCAGAGAGTTTTGATCAAAATAGACCATATAGGATTTTATAACTGGTTTACAAGTAGGAACTAGATAACTGAGTACTATCCCCAATTTGAGTCACTAAGAGATACTGCAGAATCAGAAATGATAAATGATGATCTTTGGTGAGTTGCTTTTCCCCTTCATTTTCAATATCTACAGTAATAATATTGTAAATAGTAATAGTGTTCTTATTACTGTTAATCTTTTTATATTTTATATCTATTTTCTTTTGATGCTTATAACAATGTTGCCTATGAGAAAGGTATAAAAAGTATTACTGTCCTCTGTGAAATCTATTAGAAGTCATCGATAAATGGTCAAAGGATATGAACAAGCAGTTTTTCAATGAAGAAATCAAGACAATTTATAGTCATATAAAATGTTCTCAATCATTATTGATTAGAGAAATGTAAATTAAAACAACCTTGAGATATGATTTTATACCTACTAGATTGGCTAAAATGATAGAAGGGGAAAGTAACAAATGTTGGAGGGGATATGAAAAGAAATTCACTATTAGTGGAACTGTGAACTAATCCAATCATTTAGAAGAGAATCTGGAATTATGCCAAAAAAATTATTAAACTGCCTATACCCTTTGACCCTGCAGGTCAAACAGACCACTATTACCTCTGTTCCCAAAATGATTAGGGAAAAAGGTAAAGAACCTATACATTCTAAAATATTTATAGCAACTCTCTGTGGTGGCAAAGAACTAGAAAATTGGGGAATGTCCTTCAATTGGGGAATAGCTAAACGAGTTGTGGCATATGATTGTGATGGAATACTACTGTGCTATAAGAAATGATGGGCTGGCTCAGTGATCTTAGAAAAAGATGGGTAGACTTGCAAGAAATAATTAAAAGTGAAATGAGAACCATCAGAACTTTTTATACAGTAACAACAATCTTGTTTTAAGAACAACTTTGAGTAACTGTGTCATCTTGACTATCATAAATACCTAATGAAGGAAGATGCTGTCTGCATCTAGAAAAAGAACTGATAAATAGAAGTATTCCACATACATATATGTGGTGCTTATGGTCACCAAAGACCAGAGTACAGGCCAAGAGAGTAGTCAATATACCACTTCTTAGATCATACCACGTTGGAAGAACTAAAAGCTCACAGACCCCCAGAACTAACTCTAAAAACAACTACACAGAAAAACCTAGAGTTGAGGACAGTGCCCTCTTCACCCCAGGAGCAGAGCCCAACTACAATATAAAGTAAAAAGAAAATGGGCTGGAAAAGTAAGTAAATGACAACAGCAACGAAGATCCCGACCATAGAAAGTTACTGTGATGAAAGGAAAGATCAAAATACAAACTCAAAAGAAGACAACGAAGTCAAAACTGCTGTATTCAAAGTCTCAAAGAAATATGTGAATTGATATTAAGCCATGGAATTATTCAAAAAGGGCTTTGAAAGTGAAACAAAAGAGGTAGTGGAGAAACATGGAAAAAGAAATAAGTGAGAAGAAAAGCATGAGAAAAGTCAACTTCTTGGTAAAGATGGCACAAAAAAATACTGAAGAAAATAACACCTTTAAAAGAGAATGGGTCAAATGATAAAAGACATACAAAAATCCAATGAGCAGAAGAATGTCTTGAAAAGTAGAATTGGACAAATGGAAAAAGAGGCACAAAAATTCAAAAATATCCCCAATTAATACATAGTCAAAGGATATGTATAGGCAGTTTTCAGATGAGGTAATCAAAACCATATATAACTATATGAAAAAATACTATAAATCATTATTGTTAAGAGAATTACAAATTAAAACAATTCTGAGGTACCCCCTCACATCTAACAGATTGGCTAATGTGACAGGAAAGGAAAATGACCAATG
The DNA here is from genome assembly GCA_023548195.1 of Bettongia penicillata ogilbyi. Taxonomy (NCBI): domain Eukaryota; kingdom Metazoa; phylum Chordata; class Mammalia; order Diprotodontia; family Potoroidae; genus Bettongia; species Bettongia penicillata. The sequence goes on from JAJHZJ010000300.1 coordinate 142,520, forward strand.
TTAGAGGAGATATGGAAAAATTGAGATAATGATGTACTATTGGTGGAATTGGTTCCAAGACAATTCTAAAGGATTTATGATGAAAAGTGTTTTCCAGCACCAGAGAAAGAACTGATGAAATCTGAATACAGATTGAAGCATACTTTTTTTTTCCTTTATTTTTCTGGCTGAGGGGGTAGGGGGGGCAGGTTCTGTTTTCGTTCACATCATGCCTGATATGGAAACATGTTTTACATGGCTATTAAACTGATTACTGTCTCAAGGAGGAAGAAAGGGAGGGAAGGAAAGAATTTGGAACTCAAAATTTAAAAAAATGTTGAAAATTATTTTTACATGTAATTGGGAGAAAAATAAAATACTAGATTAAAAAAAGAGTCAGATTCGAGAAGATTCAGGAGACAGGAGAGTCCCAAAAACATAGAGAGAAGAAGGTATCAAGAAGAAGAGAGTAATTGATAGCATCAAAAACTTCAGAGAGGTCATGGAGAATTAGTACTGAGAAAAGACTAATGGATTTGGCAGTTGGGAGATCATTGGTAACACTGGAGACAACAATTTTATTGAAATGATGAAATTAGAAGACAGATTGTAATGGTTATGAAGACAGTTGTGGGGAACAGACATGGAAGCATCTATAGTAGATGGACTTCTCGAGGAATTTAGTCACAAAGAAGAAATATAGGATTACAGCAGGGAAGGAAGGATCAAGCAAGGAACTTCTGAACAACAAAAATCTCATTTGATCCGATCAATGCAGAACACAGAGGGAAAGGGGAAGGGAATAGAATAGATATTCAAGTAGTGCTCCCTGTGTGCCAGGCCCTATACTGAGCACTTTTTTCTTTTTTTTTTACAAAGCTCTCATTTGATCTTCATAACAAGTGATATTATACTCAGTTTTTTAAATTTATATTATTTTTATTTGATAGAATAAGACAAGCATTTCTATACCATAGTACAATTTTTAAAAAGATGATTGCACATGAAGCTGCAAATCTATTATGTACAATTTGCTGTTCCTTTTAAGTATGTAATAAAGTTATTATATAAAATTCTTTTTTCTTCGCTCCTCCTTCCCCGCCCTAGAGATAGTTCTCATTAGATACAAATAGACATATGTGTGTGTGTATTATTCTATACATACTTCTACTTATCAGTTCTTTTTTTCTGGATGCAGATAGTGTATTTATTCATGTATCCTTTATTTTTAATTTGTGCATTTATAGTAGTCAAAATGACTTATTTGCTCAAAGTTGTTCTTAAAACAATATCACTGTTCTCTTGGTTCTGCTCACTTTGCCCTTCAGCTTTTCATGCAAATCTTCCCATGCCTTTCTAAGATCATTAAGCTCATCATTTCTTATAGAACATTACAATTCTGTCACAACCATACACTACAACTTGTTCAACCATTCCCTAGTTGAAGAAACTGAGGCAAATAGAGGCTAAGTGCTTTGCCCTAGATCACGCAGCTAGAGAGTATTTGAGATTGGATATTAATGACCTTCCTGACTCTAGGCTCCAAGTTCTATCCACTGCCCTACCTCATGGTACCTCATGGTACCATCATCCCTTATTCCTAGGAGTTCTGTATCTCTTAATGCAGCACAAGACTACATTAGCTTGTTTGGCTTCCACTTCACAAATCTTTTTCAGATAAACTGATATCTAACTATGCCTCTTCATCTTGTGAAGATACTTGGAAGTCAGGCATTGTCAAAAATTCAGGAATCATTTTATTACCTGGGTTGGTTCTTGGCACATTAGCTGTACGGTCTGCTGAACTGCATCTCATTCATATTTAGGTAACAATTTAAAGTATGGTACTTAGAGATCCTTTTCATATAACTAAAAGATTTCTATTCCAACAGTTAATCAGGGGTATGATGGTAAATGTTTAACAACCAGCTCTACATACACACACATACACCTGTACATACACACACACATACACACACACACAGTACTCATGACACATTTTTAAGTTTAATTTGCATTACTAACATTTTCTCCTTTGTTTTCTTCAGTATAGAAGCTTAATAAACATTTCAGATTTATATTATTTGTTGATTTCTAAGATGTGAATGGTCACACTGAAAATTTAACAATTAACTCTCATGAGGCAATTCCAACTGGTAATTTAATATACTTGGCCAGGAGAACTCAATGTTATAACCCAAACTCCTTTTGATTTAAGATTGCCTTCCATGTATTTTAGTTCATTTTGAGGATGCAATAATCTGTGAGTTAGGTGGGACAAAAATAATTACCATTTTATCAATGCAGGCAATATGCTATAGTTGAAATAGCACCAAATTTGAAGTAAGGCAACCTCTCTCTAATCACCATACAACCATCTACTAACTCTGTGGCTTTGGACATGTCACTTTGTCCCCTCTGCACCTCAGTTTCCTTGTCTATAAAATTAAAAGGTTGCAGTAGATGACCTGTACAGTCTTTTCCAGCTCTAAATCTACAAGGAAAATGAGGCATAGGCATGAAGGAACTTTTCCAAGGTCACAAAACTGACCTTTGCCAAGACTAGTTTCCAAGGTTCCCCATTCCAAGATCAGTTTTCTTTCCCTTAGAATAAACAGCCTCTTCTATGCCCATGAGTGATTCTTCCAGAGGCTCACTTCTCTCTTCATATTTGCTATTATTTGCTCTCAGACTGAATGCTTAAAACAACTCCAAGATTTGCCTCCTTTGAGGGCTCACAAAATTTCCATCTTGATCTTTTGTTATTATATTTGGTCTAAAGAACATGATGAACTTTTCAAAGACTGATTTCTGGCTTATGGGGTATGCAGAGTGATAAAACGTATCGATCTCGGTGACTAGATATCTCATGGGTCTGTCCTTTCCTAGACCTGCCCCAAACCACAGATGCAGAATAGTGGTTATCCAGGGCCAGGTCAAAAAAAAATAATAATCTTAGTATAAAGTACTGGTATGGTATATAGCAAAAAAGAACGTTAGGTAAGGTCTCTACTTTAGTCCCAGCTATAATATAGAATTCAATTTTAGAAAGTATAATGTTAATACATGCAAACATATATAAATGTATGTATATACTACATATATATGTATGTATATGTATTTCTTGCTGCCTACAAACCTGCCCATGTCTTTCCCATCCTGAAAAAAAAAAAAACCTTCTCTTGAACCAATCACCTCTGCTAACTATGTTCCTACTGCCTTTTTGATTAAATTCCTTGAGAAGGTCATCTACAATACATGACCACTTTCTCTCCTCTCACTCTTTTCTTAAATCCTTACAATCTGGCTTCCAGACTTATCATTCCACTGGAACTACTCTCTCCCAAGTTACTAATGCTCTCTTGGTTATCAGACCCAATGGCCTTTCCCAGTCCTCATTCTCTTTGACTTCTCCATGGCCTTTGGCATTGTAGATCACTCTCTTCTCTGTGATGCTCTCTTCTCACTAGGTTTCTGGGACATCACTCTCTCCTGATTCTCCTTCTACGTATATGACTGCTTCTTCTCTGTCTCCTTTGCTGGATCCTCATTCAAGTCATACCCTCTAAGTGTAGGTGTCCCTCAGATCTCTCTGTCTTGGGCCTTCTTCTCTTTTTCCTTTATTACTATTTCACTTGGAGATCTCATGAGCACCCATGGATTTAATTACCATGTCTATGCTGATGATTCTCAAACCCACCCAGACTGCCCCAAACTCTCTGGTGACCACCAATCTTGCATCTCCAACTGCTTTTCAGACATCTTGAACTAGGTATCCAGTAGACATCTGAAATTCAATAGATTCAAAAGAAAACTTATAATCTTGTAAGTATATAAACCCTCCTGCCTCCTACCTTCCCTATTGCTATAGAAGGCAACACTATCATCCTAGTCCTTCAGGCTTGCAATCTAAGTATCATCCTAGATTCTTCACAGTCTCTCACCCCCATATCCAAGCCGTTGGAAAATACTGCGAATTTCAGCTTTGCAACGTCTCTCAGCTATGCCCCCTTCTCTCTCTAACATTGCCATCACTTTGGTATGCGTCCTCATCACCTCATGTCTTGATTATTGTAACAGCTACTGATGGGTCTGCCTGCCTCAAATCTCTTCCCACGCCAATTCATTCTTCATTCAGCCACTAAAGTGATTTTCCTAAAACGCAAGTCCGATCTTATCTGTCCCCCTTCCATAAATTCCAGTAACTCCCTATTGCTTGCTGAAGCAAATACAAAATTTTCTGTTTGGCATTCAAAGGCATTCGTAACTATACCTGCCTACCTTTTCAATTGTCTTACATCCTCCTCTTGACATGTCCTCTCTTCCGGTGACACTGAACTCCTGGCTGTTTCATGAACAGCCTCATTCTCTCTGCTCTTAGCATTTTTTTCTGTCTCCCATGCCTGGAATACCCTCTCTCCTCTGCTCTAACTACTGACTTTCCTGGCTTCCTTTAAGTGCCAACTATAAAATAGTACTTTCTACAGGAATCCTTCTCTAGGCCCCCTTAATTCTAGTGCTTTCCTTCTTTAATTATTTTCTATTTATTCTATATATAGTTTGCTTTGTATATATTTGTTTATATGTTGTTGCCTCCATTACATTATAAGCTCCTTGAGGGTAGTGACTGTCTTTTGCCTCTTTTTTTTATTCCCAATGCTTAACACAGTGTGTGGCACATAGTAGATACTTAATAAATGTTTATTGATTGACATGCACAATATACATGCATGTGTATATTATTGTAAGTATGTACATATCTATGTTCATATATGCATAAGCATACACATGAATATTTACGTGTAGATATATACAACACACGCATGTGTGTATATCCATGTATTATGTTCAAGTATATACATACATACCTAGGTATTCATATGCAATGCACATGATTTGTATATATGCATATATTTGCATGCCTGCATATATAAGTATATGTATATGAGAGACAGAGAAAGAGAGAGGGGAGGAGGGAGAGGAGAGAGGGAGAGAGGAACGAGGGAGAGAGAGATGGACAGCGACAAAGAGAGATAGAAATGGATAGGGGAAAGACAGAGAGTCAAATCTAGTCAATGTATTGATTAGGTTTATTTTCTCTCTCTTCTTCTTTGTTATAAGGTATAGTTCACTAGGGAAGGGAATATATTTGAAAATGAAGAAAGCACAAAAACATAAAATTATGTTTAATTAAATCTAGGATTTTGAGCTAGGATAGATTCTGGAGATCATGTAACCCAACCCTTTTGTTTTATAGTTTCAATTCAATTCTACATGCATATATTAATCACCAGATATACCAGATCCTATGTTAGATGCTAGGGGTACAAATACGAAAAAAATAATCATAGCCCCTTTGGCAAAACAAGAACAGGGAGGTGGGAGCAGACCACCATGGTTACAAGCTCTGATGGTGTCAGTAGAGAATTTTAAAATAATAAAACCCACTTAAAGTTTTTATTATCATTATGTTCCATTGGTTCTAAATATTGTGAGTTATAAATTACTCCACCTTCCCCCCAGGAAAAAATCCTTTTTGTTGATCTAAGTTCTAAACCATTATTGCATTAGCACTAGTCACTAACAATACACACAAACTAAGGTACATGTATTTGTTTATAGAGTGTGTTTTTGGAAGTTCAGAATTATTGACACCAATTTTAGGTGCAGTTTGTCTCCAGTTCCTTTGACATTATATATTCTTACTTTTAACAAGTGTATTCAAGGTAAATAATGATAGCACAGTAATTATAAAGATGAAGAAAAAAATTAAATTACTTCAATTCTGTGATTCTATATGACTTCTAGGAGTATTAATTTTTGTTTAAAATTTATAATTGTGAAATACTACAAATGGAGAGATGTGATACTTTTGTTTCACATGGGCAAATTTTAATTCATACATGAAATATTGTACTGAATTTGATTACCTTTAAGATGGACATTTCTGCTTGTTTTAATTGGTAATTGCTTTAAAACTAAAGAACAAGTCAAGGGAATAAAATGTTACATCAGTGATATGATTTAGTAGTTTAAATTTATCTTTTGCAGAATTTCAGTTTTATTAAAATTGACTCTTGAAATGAGATTTTTAAGAATCTCTAACAATCTTTTCTTCACGTTTAAGACTTCTTTTCTAGCCATATAAATCTGTTGCTTTATGTGAAAAAAAAAGTTTTCAAACTTAAATAAAAAGTATTCTTTGATCAACTATGAGCAATGATAGATTGCCAAATCTGGCTATATTCTCTATGGAACATGAATATGTGAACATCAATTTTGACAAAATGTGACGGGAATTAAAAATCTTCTCAGCCCATCAGTAGAGCTCAGGTGGAGCTACTAAGGGAAGCTTGATTAGGGGAGATCTGTTTTGTATGAAGGCACACACCTTTTGTTAATTGCTAACGAGACACTAAGAAGGTCACATCCTCCAGCTCTAGAAAGTGTATGTACTCTGAAGTGAGGTTTTGCTTTGGGGCTCAAATCATTGGAAGAGCATTTGTGTGATTAGGCCAGACAAGACTGGGGAGTTGTTAAGGAGTGCCCCACACACACACCTTTGAAAACCATATGTTGGTGCTTCTCTCTCTGGTAACGATGTACGTATTGTCTGTGGTCAGACAGTTGGAAGCCCTGTCTGTTGTTCTTTCCGTTTGTAATTTCTGTTTGCATTTTCTCTGAAGTTCAGGATGCTGACTTTTGCCCCCCAAACTAAGTGAAAGACATATGCTCCTGGGTAAAGTAAGATTGTTTACCCTTTTTAAAGTTTCTTTCCTTAGAAAAGAAGATCTAAGAACCTGTGCAGCAAGGGCCCTCCTGTTTATGCTGGAGTGCCTGCTAATACAGAAAATCATTGGCAAATTTGCAGAAGAGAAGGTTCAAACACAGAAATGGTAGTATTATTCATTACTGTTATAAACAAATATGTAGATATAAGACTTCGCCATCCCTTTAAAAAATAATGTATTTATAAATTATTATCTATTTTTTCTTTCTTATTCTAGAACTTTATATTTTAAAATTTTTATTGGCATGATTACATATATAGAGTTCAATTAAAGGAAGTTTCTTTCCTGGCTGCTATTATTATTATTCATTTTATTATTATTACTTAAAGTAATTTTGTTATCTAAAGAGGTAGGGTGTTAAAAAGTGATACATTCTGAGGGTTGCATACACTAGGTATACCACTGCCTCAATGAACTGGTTTACATTCTGCTGGGAAGGGGAAGAAATAACATTTGCACGGATAAATAAATATAATGTGTATACCAAGTAATTTCTGGGGATGGAGACTAAGGGAGCACAAGAATGAGTCTTGAGGTCTTGAGGTGACATTTGAGATGCATATGGAATGATGCTAGGGATCCCAAGCTGTGGATGTGAAGGAGAGCATTCCAGGAAGGAAGGCCTGTGGAAAGGAAGGAGATGAAATCACAACAGAATTATGGTCTATGCTTGGGTCTTACCAGATCCTTTGTTCCTTGTACTACACCAGAACTGTCAAATACATATGGCCAACCACATGGCCCAAGGGCCATAAGCAGCCCACAACTCTCCAGAGAGCATCTCAAGTCAAATTAAAATGTAGCTCCTTTCTGATTTTAATGTACTGATGTATCATTTTTTTAAAAGAAAAGAAATTCATAAACATGTGTGGCCTTCTAAGTTAATATCTGGTCTGAATGGATCTTGTAGTTTAGTGGGCCCTATTTCTAATTGAGTCTGACACCACAATCCCAAAGCAGACCCTCTCTCTCTTTGCCACCAACTAGCTATGTGATTTTAAACCAGTCACATTGTACCTCTCTGATTTTGCTATGTATGAAGTATAAGGATGTGTTTAGATGATCTCTAACAGCTTTTCCCAGCATAAAAAGCATTTGCTTCTTCTTTTCTTTACATGTTCAGCCAAAGCTTCCAATTAGATCTGCAGTTTACAGTTGCTAAGGAAAAACAAAATGAGTAACTATTGACATCCTCAAGAACTTCTAAAAAAATCCCTAATTGTTTCCTTGTGGTCCCCCAATTATCCTTTCCACTGGGTCAAGAAGTCACCCAGGAACTTAAGAAAGACCTTGGGAAGAACTAACTCAGCATCCTGGATGGGCTAGAGAGTGGAAGCTACCAAATGATATGGAAATTGTCCCTTTTTCTTTGTTAATTTGCCAGAACAAAAACCAATGGACCATTTTTACAAGCCCAGTAGGAGCTCAGATGCCATCCTGCTCTTAATAGAAAGTATTTGTTGTTTGTTGTAGTTTGGGGTTTTTTTTAAGAAAGTACAAAATCAATTACTCTCAGAATGAGTTTCTTGATTAAAAAATTAGTCTTCTCTTACATTTTTTTCCTTACTTCAAAATTAATTAAAAACAGAAAAAAATCAGAAATCCTAGATCAGGGTGGGAAGGGGATGGGACTGGAAGCCCTCTAAGGATCATTCGAGTGAGCTAGAAAATTTTAGCTTGGAGAAAATAAGACTTTCATGAGACAAAATAATTGCCAAACACTTAAAGAATTGCCAGGTGGAAGAGAAATCTGTTTTGCTTGGCTCCAAAGGTCAGAACCAGATCTGATGGGTAGACGTTAAACACAGGCAGATTTTGACTCACTATAACAAAGAACCTTCTGAAATTTAGAGAGATCTCAAAAACATTGCTTCAGGCAGCAACAACTTCCCTGATATTGACATTTATAGTGTCCAAGAAGTGGATGTTTGGAAGTGTCTAGAAGTGAGTAAATTATCAACTGATGAAGGATATGAAAGAAAGCATCAATCCATTGGGTAGAGAGTTAAATTAGATGACATCTAATATCCTTTCTAGCTGTAGGATTCTAGATGGTGGAAAGAATAGTGGATGTGAGTCAGAAGACCTAGGTTCAACTACATACTCTACTACACACGCTTTTCCGCCTCTGGGCTTCAGTTTTCTCCATTAGAATGAAGGTTCCTTGAGTGAAAGAAATGTTTCATTTTTTCTTTGTATCCTCAGCATCTAGAACAGTGTCTGGAGCATGGTAAGCACTTTACAAATACTTTTTGAGTTGCATCAAATTTATATGTAGCCTAGTTATGCTCTAAAGGTTCCCATCCCAACTCACAGTAACATGATAGAATGTGGCTAATTAAATCTCCCCTCTGCTTCTAGGGGTAATCCCAAGGACGTAAGGAATGATTTCTAATGCTTGTCATTCAAATCCCCAATCAAGTGCACTCTTTCCAACATCAATCATTACTTACAGTTACTATCTTTCCATTTACATTACATATATATATATGTGTGCATGTATATATATGTGTGTATCTAGTATACATATGTACATATATGTCTGTGTATATACATCTATATGTATAAAACACCCAGTTATTTGCATGTTTTCTCCCACATTAGAATGTAAACTCATTGAGCATCAGGACCATTGTTTGCCTCTTTCATTTTATCCCTAGTGCTTAATGTAATACCTGGCACAGAGTACTTAATAAATACTTATTGCCTATCTGACTATATCCTTGATTAGCACCCCAATATCATTTTTCCAGTTAATATACATTAGTTTTGTAGAGGAATATTATTTCAAAGCACTTAGCAAAGTGCTTGGCACATAGTAGGTCTTTCATAAATGATGCCTGACATCATTCTCTAACAAGAACCAAAACATTAATATGTCGTCTCTTAACAGCGATACTCTCTCCTTCTAGTCCTTGGAGCAAGTGGGCTCAAACGTAGCATGGTACTAAAAACATAATACAGTTGGCCCACCAACTTCACTTCCAAATTTAGCATCACCACTGAACAAAGCATTGCCTTGCTTTCGGGACGCAGCATCTTAGTGTCAGTTTGTTGCTGGGTTATTCCTCAGGACTGTGTGAGCTCACCAGGCTTAGCTTCCAGCAAACTCTGGTACAGTTTCTGGACCTTTGGGACCTTACTTTTCCAACCCTTGGAAGCTCAGAAGGTTAAAACCACCTGTGATACTCTTTTACCTAAGAGTAGGAAAGAATAGACAGCAGAAAACAGAGATACCATACCCATAACCACAAGTAGGCTGGGCCACTGATTTTCTTTCTTTCCTTGCCCAAGAGCTTACCACAGTCTTTACTTCCATCCCCACAAAAAAAAAAAAAAAAGGATGAATTTGAACGACTAATGCCCTTTCAATATGATCTTAAGAGCAATACGAAAGATTTCTTCATCACCATACAGTGGACAGGAAACTGATTATAGAATGCTTTCATGCTCTGAAGTGCAACCATATCATCACAGATTTCTGGAAACATATCCCCCAAGGTTCCCCATGCTTCCTATGTGTATACTCTTAGGACTGGACCCTCAGTACACATACATCCCATTATTCCTCTAGCTATTAGTGTCCCCCCTCATTAATTTGAAACTATATGTATGTGTATATATATGCAATCAATCCTCGATTTTGGTGGGGATAGTGTTCCTAAAAAACAGCACAGAAATCAAAAACTTGAATACTGATATATTGAATCTATGGGAAACAGGGAGTTAGGTTCCTATGACCGACAAAAACTGTAATTGTTCACTAGAGATTCCTGAAAATACACTTTTCTTCATACAATTCTATATAATAAAACATAAATTCTGATAACATGCATTTTTCCTAACTTAGTAACCATGAAATAACCCATAAAATTCACTATGAAAAATAAAATTGGTAACATGAAAAACATTTTTCTCGCTGGTAATTCCCTGCAATTCTGTGACCTTTAGTGCTAATATGTCAATAAAAATGAATTTCAGATAATATTCATTTTTCATAACATGTGAAATCTATAGTACCATAAATACCATGCAGCAAATAAAATTTTTCAAACTAAAACATTTTTCAACCTGAATCTTACCTTCCCCTGTGTTGAACGGTGGTGTGAGAGCATTTTAATAACTATATACTATACTGCTGTAAACTTCTATACCTTGGTTGCCATCAGAAAACCAAGGAAGAGGTGGCTGAGACTTCAGTCACTATTTTCAGAAAATACCAAGACTGGTAAGATCTCGACATCACCCCTGACACTCTACACATCACAGCTGATAGACAGCACTGGAGATTGTGAAGGATACACCAGCTTGAAATAATCCATCAGCAACGTCTGCTTCATGGATTGTTTGCTATCTCGAAGGGTCTTGGTGTATGGCTGCTCCACAAACTTACACACATCATGCTCCTCATTTTTTTTTCCTCTAAAGGGCATAACCATGAATGTGTGTGGTTGCCAATACAAAAGTGAAAATTAGGTTACTAGTAAATTCATGGGAATGCTTGAAGCAGCAAAAATTAAACACCTGAATATTGAAGATTGACCATGTATCCATATATGTGATGTGTGTGTATATACACACACACACACATACACATGTATAGATAAATAAATAGGAAGGGCAGTTAGGTGACGTACTAGATAGAATACTGGGCCTGAAGTCAGGAAGCCTCATCTTGTGATTTCAAATCCATCCTCAGACACTTACTAGCTATGTGACCCTGAGCAAGTCACTTAACTGTTTGCCTCAGTTTCTTCATCTGTAAAATGAGCTGGAGAAGGAAATGGCAAACTTCTCCAGTATCATGGAGATCATGAAGAGTTAAAACAACTGAACTACAATAACAACATCTATCCATATAGTTACAGGTAGATAGATTAGATAGATGATGAAACAGACAGACCGAAAGACAGAGGTGATTTAATGGGGCGTACGTAAAGGTCCACTACTGAGTAATCAGATCTTCCTACTCTGTGATCAATGAAGGGATTGCTTCCTTATCTCAAATCAAATAATTTTCAATGAAGAGTTGCACATGGTCAAAAGCAGTCAGACTCTTGGTCATCTCCAAAGCACCCAAGCATGGAGTTAGTACTTGGTTTTGGAAAGAATCAGGAAGGAAAGTTTTCCACATGGCCTTTTCAACTCATTACACCGCATTTACTTATCTGTATGCATGTTTTCCCCTCAGTAGAGGAAGGCAAGCTTATCGAAGGCAGGAATTACTACGTTTTTTACTTTATCACTAGTGCTTAGTACACAGTGGGCATTTCATAAATGTTCGTGGAGTTGTATTGAGTTAAGCTGGATTAAATTATCCCACCCAGACTCTGTGAAAATGCAAGTGTGTTCTGAGTGCTGCTGAAAGATTCCTAACACCAACTGCTATGGTGAAAGACCAGTTCTGTCAATTAAAACCTTTTGACCTCTGTTGCTTATGATAAGCTCAACTTCAAACATAAAATACAAAACACCCAAGCCAAAAGGGCAAGCCATTGCACAGGAACCTCTCTCGGGGACAAATTCCTTGAGTTAAAGAAGACAAAACCCACCAAACTCAGAACCAAAGAAAGAATTAGGAAGAGTAAAGCAGGAGTTAGACTCTGGCCTCATTCTCAGGCCTGGGTTGTGATTTCCTTTTATCATTTCTGGACTAGACCCTTTCCCAATTAGGAGCACAGCTGCTAAGAATGAAGTGGTGTGTGTCTAACTGGCAGGAAGCACAATAGCTGCACTCAAGCCATCAATGGGAGCCATTGTTCAGGAAATATTGCCATTGAGATTTTTGTAAATGCTAATGGAATTAATTTCTCATTCATTGCTGATGGTCACACAACTTCTTTTTTTTTTTTAATAATGGAAGAGGAATTTTTTTCCCCAAATAAAAGAACCAAAAGCATTTCTCATGGAAAAAATATATGGAATTATGGAATTTTAGATCCAAAAGGGACCAGAGAAGAGAATGGAGCCCTGAAGGAATTAAGTGACTCATTTAGTCCACAGACACTTAGGAACAAAATCATGATTAGAACTTGTCTCCCAGTTCCCTATCCCTACTCTTTCCACACCACTAATCTGCTACATCCCAATCGTTTCGTATAGGAGGACCAATTCATAGAAGGCTCCAACTTACCTTTCCAATTTTTTCTCTCACATGCCCCTCTAATTTCCCTACACACTAGCTAAATTGAACTACTTTCCTACCTCCATAGCTTTGCCTATGATATTCCTGAACCTGGTCATGAGTGTTTCCTTCACTTTCTCCTTCTCTAACCACCGCCATCCTATGAATCCTTCAAAACCCAGTCCAAATGCCACTTACTCTATGAAGCCCTCGTTCAACTCCTCTTTACAGAACAAGGATTCCCATCCCTTCCCCAGACAGATTAGTGTCCTCTGATGCCCTCTCTCCTACATGTGATCTTCCATTCTCTACTCCTTTATGCATTTTAATTCAACTGAATGTCTATTAAGCACTCATTATATTCTAGGGGCAGCTAGATAGAGCAATGGAACTGGAGGAAGACCAGGGTTTAAATTCAGCCTCAGACATTTACTAGCTATATAACCTTACACAAGTCACTTGATCTCTTTTTGTCTTAATCCACTGGAGAAGGAAATAGCAAACTATGCCAGTATACTTGGCAGGATAATCCCATGGACAGTATGGTCGGGGTCATAAAGAGCAGAACGGAACTCAAGGACCGAACAACAATGTTCTAGGGAATACAAAGACAAAAAGGAATCGGTCCCTGCCCTCATTCTACTGGAGTCTTTACAATGTGGAAACAGACAAATATAATATAATTTGAGGAAGAAGAAAACGCTAAGAACAAGGGAGATTTTTAGCAAAGACTTCCAATAGAAAAAAACTAATTTGTATTCAATATATCTCTATACGTGTTATCTCCACTACTAGACTATAAATGTCTTGAGGGCTAGCACTACAACTTACTCATTTTTGTATCTCCCTCAGGCTCTAACACTTGGCACATAGGACTGGGAGATGTATTTTAGGAAGGACACTGAAAAACTAAATTCCAATAGAAAGTAAACTCAGCAAGGTCAGGGGCTGTCTGACTTTCTGTCTTCATATCCCAACCAGTATCTTGAACAGCATAGGTGTTTAATAAATGTTTATTGAATTGAATGAGTGAATGAATGAATGAATAAAAATTAGAGAGAATGTAGAGAAGGGTGCCTAGGATGACAAAAAAAAAACCTGAAATCAGGCCATATAAGAATTAAGTGAAGGATGTGGAAGTGGTTGTTAGCTTGGAGAACAGAACACTTGGGCGAATAGGATACCTATTTTCAAATATTTGACTGATTGTCTTCTAGACAAAGGATTAAATTTGTTATTGGCTACAGAGGACAAATTTAGAAATAATGGGTATAATTTTCAAAAAGGAAAGTTTAGTCTTGATGTAAAGAAAACTTTCTAAAATTAGAGCTCTCCCAAAGTGAAATGGAAATGGGTTCCCTCTCACTGAAGGACTTTAAGCAAAAACTAGATGTGTTACAAAGGGCATTCTTGTTTTATTATAGTTTGGACCAAATGGCCTCAATAAATCTTTGTTGAATGAATGAATGTTCTTACTGTCACTCTGAGATCTGTTCATCCATTCGAAAATGACTTATTAAGCACTGACTATGTGCCTTTCATTGTAAGAGATGTTTAGGCAAAAAGATAAAAAGAAATTAATCCAAACCCTCAAGTTGATTATATCTCTTTTTGTAGCAATATTAGGTTCCCTGCTGAGAATTAAAACTTTATTCACTGCTTTAAGCCTAGTACATTAACGGGTGAAGGGATTGGAACCTGTGATTTCATCACCATTAAACATGGTACATACCTAATAATTATTTAGAATGAAAGAATGTTTGGTGGACACACAAGTAAACATCTCCCTGGTGCTGCTAAAAGAAATTAAGTTAGTAATAGTGGCTCTTATTTGTACAATATGGTAGTTCCATCATTGTCCTGAGATGAGGTCTGCATATAAATAACTCTAGCCCTCACATCAATTTAGTAGATATCAATTGGATAAGAATATCATCAGCCCAACCGGTCAGGCTTGTTTGTAAAATTTCATGCATTTGCAATTATCTATATACCCATGGACAGCAACAGAATTTATCTCACAAAGCTACTTTTTATCTCCCAATGCAAATTTCAGTAACTTCCAAAGGAATGGTTAAAGCAGTAATATTGGGTAAAAACCAGTCTGCAAGTATAACAATATGAAACTGCTTTTAATCAAGTGATAGATGGTCTCTTGGGTCAAAATGTATATTTTTAAGCAAGTAAAAAGTACCTCTGTGTCCAAACAGTTTTAGCAAGATAAATACACAATAGCTGGTGCTTACATTGGACTCTGTAAAAATTAGCTCAATAATTGAACTCTACTGGACAGTGAAGGAGAGAGAGAGAGAGAGAGAGAGAGAGAGAGAGAGAGAGAGAGAGAGAGAGAGAGAGAGAGAGAGAGAGAGAAACTACCTTTTAGAGTATTAAAAATTCTGAAAGAAATATAAAAAGACAAGTTCTGCAAAATGTTTTTGCCCATTTGAGTCATCTTACGCAAAATATTTCAACCCCTGGATATTCAATTCCTTCATCTGTAAACTGAGGCATCTAGATGAGATGACGTCTAAGAAAACCTCCACCTCTTACATTCTATAATTCTATGATCTCACTCCTTGAGTCACAGTGATTCAAAGGTGCAGAAGATGAATCAGAGACAGGTTAGGACTTTGGAAGGAGTAGTGAAATAAGCCAGAAAGTCATCATTAGAGTTATCACCCTGCAAATTTCCCACCACAATTCTGGCTTGAAACAGGAATCTAAACTCTTATGTGTACCAAATTTGAAATTTTGACTGCAGGATATATTACCCACTCTACCTAGTTCAAAGGAACCCAGTTTCATAGATTACATATTTAGAGGTAAGAGTGACCAAAGAGGCCATCTAGTCCAACACAATTTATTTTACAATGAAGAAACTGAGTCGCAGAAAGGGGAAATGATTTGTCCAGAGTCACATAGATCTTGACAGGTCCCCTAACACCCATCAGTGAGTTAGGGGATGTCTACCCCAAGAATGCGAAGACTTCCCCTGGAGAATGGGCTGATGAGAATAATTTGTTACAGTGGCCATGAAGGAAGCTGAAGCAGATACTGTGGAGCACTTGGTGCTTGGTCAGACACTGAAGACACCAAGGTCATCCACTGAATCCTGAGCCATTGCCAGTTGTCCTGGCTTTTGTCTTACCATTAGACTTTGGTGACTGGAAGAGAGAGCAAGGCTGATGATGACTCTGTGAAACTCTGCCTCATTTAAATCCAATTAATCCACAAGTCAAGACATTACCCCATAAGGTATTAGGGCTCTTCAAAAATGAAGGACAAACAACAACTCTAAATGCAGAACATCTTGTACCATGACACAGATTCTTCCTAAGTCACAAACATTTATTAACTACTTACTCCTTGCAGATCACCCATGCTAAGCCACTGGGGGATGTAAAGTTTAATAAAATGTGTTGCCTAATCAAATGGAGCATTAATGCATACTTAAACAGCTATAATACAAAACTGAAAGTGGTAATGGAGGAACAAGGAATGCACCATGTGAGGCATTCCTTCTACCTAAGGAGATCAAGGTATAACCACAATACAGGAGGTAGCATAGTGGGAGCAGGAAGTCATCTGTTCTTGATAATAGCTCTAATGTAGGTTTCAAATTCCCTCCTACTCTAAGGAGATAAGCTGTTCTTCAATCACTACAGTTGGTTTTCTTGCCAAAGATATTGGAGTAGTTTGCTATTTCCTTCTCTAGATCTTTTAACAAGTGAGGAAACTGAGGCATGTAGGGTTAAGTAACTTGTCAAGGGTCATACAACTAGTGTCTGGGGCCCGATTTTAACTCAGATTTTCCTGACTCCACTTCCAGCACTGTATTCACCGTACCACCTACCTACACATAAAACACATAAAAAATAAGAAATCCCAGGACTATAAAATAGTGTTTCTAAAATAACCTTTCTATTATGACTTTAGAATTTATTATATTGGAAGAAGGGAGAGCACAGCAATCATGTCAGTACTTTTCCTGATGAAAGAATGAAGATGCAGGGACTCTGATGTTTTTGAGCGACTTTCCTTGTGATTCCCTCTGTTGTATACCTCTTTGGCAAAGGTGTTGTCTATTGGGCTATCCTATAAGTTGCTTGGGGAAGGTAGGGGGCATAGAGGATAGAGTACTGGGTTGGAATCAGGAAGACTCATTTAAGAGTTCCAATCTGACCTCAAAAACTTACCAGTTGCATGACCCTGGGCAAGTCACCTGTTTGCCTCAATTTACTCATCTGTTGAATGAGCTGGAGAAAGAAATGGCAAACCATTCCAGTGTCTTTGCCAAGAAAACCCCAAAATCAGGTCACAAAGAGTCAGACATGATTGATAAACAACTGAACAAAAAAGTAAGTTGCTTGAGGTCTTGGACACTGAGTAAATCAACTCTCTGGGCTGTGATGGCTCTGTCTCACAAGGTCAGTAACACAGCTGTGTCCTTGAGAATACTTGCAGAGTACAAGTACAACCTACCGAGCTGGGGACATGTTGGGAGGGATTCCAAACATAAGAAAAGAACGTAAGTAGGAAAGACTAGAAAGTACATGAGCTATGTGAGTAGCCCAATTCAGTTGGAGAGTGAGAAGATCAAATCAATATTCTTCTCTGATCTTTCACAAATGCCATTGTCAACCCGCAGATAAACTGACCAGTTCATCAGATGCTCCCACATAGCCCATGTAGAAGCAAGATCTGTAATGTCATTAGGTGCAAGTATTGTTATAAATGCATTCATGGTTGTCTGAAGAGAGACCCTCAAAGAATAGTAGACAATAACCTAAAGAATTTTTAAAACTGTTAATAAGAATTATGCTTTACATTTGTTGAATACTTTTATCTCTTTTAAAAAGCATTTACATATCTATTACATTATTCTTATAATAACCCCGACAAATTGTTGGAGCAGGACCTATTATCTCTGTTTTATAGGCTTGTAAGTTCCACGTCTTCTTTGACTCATCCTTTTCATCTCCTCCATCACCCTCCCCCATAAAAGATCAGTTGGCAAATTCTATCCATTACATTTCTGAGATCTCTCACTCCAGCCACCTTTGGTCAGGTCTACATCTGTTTTTGCCTAGAGTTTCTTGGCTGGTTTTCCTTCCTTTCCTCTTTTCTTTTTCCAATCTATCTCTCACACCATAGGCTGGAATAATCTTTATAAAGCATCAATATGGTCACATCACTACTCAATACAAATTCTCTCTCAGCTTCTCTGTCTCTCTGTCTCTCTCTGTCTGTCTCTCTGTCTCTTAATTTCCTGTCCCTAAGTTTTTGCTCATACCTTGAAAGAATTTCCTTCCTCCTTGCTCCAAACTAGCCTTTTGGAAGTTCCTCTCTTCCTTCAAGATGTAACCAAATTCCACTTCCTTTATGGCGCCTCCCTTCTCAACCCTCAACCCCAGCTCCATCACTCCATCAATCGACAAACACTTACTAAGTGCTTACTATGTTCCTCAGTGTTAAGAGCTAGGGATACAAACAAAGGCAAAAGACGGTCCTTGCTCTCAAGGAGCTCACCACCACCCCCAGTGATCTCATCCTTCAGTTTTTTATAACACTTAGCCTAAACCTCTTCTTTGCATTTATTTCACTATCCCTTTTATTGCATTCTTTTATTGCATATCTTTCCCCCACATCAGATTCTAAACTTCCTGAGAGCACACCTGTATCTTATCTGTCTCTGCATTCACGGTCTTTGGAATGTAATAACTCCTTTATAAATGTTTGAATTCATTGGGCTGTGTTTGATCAGAGGAACGCTTGATCAATTTTGTGAGTTCCCAAATACAGCCTGATAAGATCACAGGGCATCCTTTCTTTGGAGATACCTGAAGAGTACCTCCCCATGAAGTGTGAGCCTGGCTAATAACGCCTAGATGATAATTCATGGTGAGCTCAAGATGAGACTGGCTAAAATCTCTGATGATGAACTCATTGTCAAAGTTGCTCTTCTTTGTCTTCTTTAAAAGCTAGCTGAAAGACTCTGTCAGGCTCAAGGGGAAGAACATGTTGTGCATGCATGTATGTGTGTCTTGTAGCATGTGTCCCCAGACTAAAGTTCAGTAGGGTAAGCCTGTACTGGAGAGATGGGTGAATAAATATGCATAGTTTCTCCTCCCAGGAACAGTTGTTGGAGATCTAAAAAACACCTGGTCAAAGTAGACTTGCATGTGGCCCAAAAAGAGAGAGCCCCTGTGTGGAATCTTCCAGCTCAACAGATGGTAGCAACAAAAACAGTGATAGATGTTCTGCAAAAGTATATGACCGACTCCGATTCATAAACATTGTTTTTTGTGGGAAAGAGGGGAGGGCTTGAATTCCCTGAGCATTGTGATCCTAGAATCTGACCTTTTAGTCAGAGAGAGACTTCCTAGGCAGTGCCTTGAGAATATCATTGTAGATCCTATTAAATAGTGACAACCAAAATTCATTCCATAGCATCTAACTTTTGGTTTTGTGGTCTTTTTTTAAGTACATTTTATGAATACCTATTAATTTTATATTTTCTAGATTCCCCCATATCCTTCTCTAGAGCTATCCCTTATAGAAAGAACTTTTTTAAAAGAGGAAGAAGAAAACAAAAAATCAGCAAATTCAATCAATACATTAAAAAAATATTATATTCAATGAGTGATCCCTATAGATCATTTGTTACCCTCTCTTGGAAGGAGTGGCAAATGATATCATTTCATATGTTCGCTCTGGGGTCAAACTTGGTCTTTACAATTTTACAACCTTCATTTTCACTTGTTTTGTTGTGGTTGTCATTTACATGACTGTAGTCCTTGTGTATATTGTTTTCTTTGATCCGCTTACTTCCCTTTGCATTAGTTCACGAAAGTCTTTCTTTGCTTCTCTGTATTCATCATGTATAGCACAAAATATTTCATTACATTCACGTACCATACCTGTTTAACCATTTCCCAATCATTGGGTGACTATTATTTTGGTACTATATGTGATCTTTTTTTAACATCTGTAAGGATGTATGCCTCTAAGCACATTATAATGGAGCAAATTCTATCATCTCTTTGAGAAATGTTAATGAATCAGCATTGCTTACTATAGTGCATATATGTGCATACATACATTTATTGAAAGATATGTTCATTATTAATGACTTTTCCTTTTGTTAGTTTCTTTGTATATCAAAAGATTATTTCCTCTGTCCTTTAGAATATAAATTTCCTTGGTAGAGTCCCAAAGGTAAAAAATCATAAACACTTCCATAAAACCTTTGATTCCCACTTGAGAATATATCCCAATATCATCCTCCTGTCACTCCTCCTGAATTCCCTGGGAAGGCTCATTCTCATATCATTTGGTTAGTATTTTATAAGTATTATTTCTTGTTTTCTTTTGATTTCACCCTTAATAACAGTTGACCTTTACTCCTCATTTCCCAATTATAATTCAAAGAACAGCATCCATCTGGGTGCAAACCAAGGTTATCATAGACAAGACCTTCCAAATGACCTTTACCTAACCTGGAATGAATCAGACAACATTCTAATCTCCTACTCTCTTTCCCCTCAAGCAATTACTTTGCTCAAAGGTCCCAAAGCAGATCTTAAAGTAGAGATAGTAGATAATAGCTTTCTCTTTACCTCTAACCATCTTGGAATGAAGATCTCAAACACATGTCAGATATGGTACCAAAATAAACTCACCAGAAATCACCATCATCAAAGTTACTTCAGTTTTGGTACTCAGCACATCCTCAGTACCATTAATTTCCTTTCCTCCCAGAGCCTACTTTTACAGAGGGCTCACAATTTTCAACTCTTCATTTGCCATGAGTTACTCTGCTTGGCTACTACTTCATGAACATCATGTCCTGCACTTGATGACTTGTGCTCCTCTCCCTTTTCAGCTTTCTTTTGTATATTGTATTCCCCCATCAGATTGTAAACTCTTTGAGGACAGAGACTGACTTTTACATATCTGTATCCCTAGCACTTAGCACAGTATCTAGCCTGTAGCAGGCATTTAATAAATGTTTGTAGATAATGGACTACTCTTGTACAAGAAAGGAAAGCTGGGAAGCCATCTTTGGAACTGCCACAACAACACCCCAATCTGCAGAACTGTAACACCATCCCCTCAAGCTGGATGCAAATTGGAGTCATATCTTTAGTCAGCTGTAAAGAATAATCTTTAGTAAATCACTTTGGGTAATACATATGTTTTGTAAAAAGATTTCCTTTTCCCCTCAGTGCACATGGAGGTTTACCACTTAATCATTCTTTGGAAGATGCTTTTGCTACCAAATGAAAGAATTGGTTGGAGAAACCAATCAAGTGTCCTCAATTTTAAACTTCTGGAACTCAGAGAGCACTCCTTGAGAGAATAAATTAGGAATTAATTCCTAATTTATAATCCCAAATTCTAGAATTTAGAGATTAAACCTCCTAGAAAAAGCAGGGAAATTCCTGATGCATATGTTCCAGGATGAAAGAAGATTTTTTTTTGAATAAATGGAGAAAAATAAAGTCAGAAAGAGGTTATCATTTTTCTTCATTTATCCAGCCAGCATTAGAATTCCATTTTCCTAATTCCTAAACCAGTATGGTTACTTTGTATGGCCCTCTTCTTCAAACACTCATTAACTGCCTCTATTCTGGTTCTACATAGGAAGATTACATTTTCACTGGTGTCTGAAAAAGTTAGCAGCACAATATGGAAATATGTTTTGCATGATTTCACACATAAATTGATATCACATTTCTCACATCCTCAATGGGTGGGAGAGGGGCAAGAAGGAGGGAAAGAATTCAAAACTCCAAATTTAACCAAAAATGAATGTTAAAAATAAATAAATGAGAATTTTTTTAAGTTAGCATTATATGGGCATGTGCCTAAGGCTACAAGTCTAACCTGCTCTGACCACCTCAGTTGACAGGTCATTTTGTCCCCAAGTGTGACAGGGTGAATATATTCTCTTCTTTCTTCAACTTTTCTCTAAAACATGTGATAGCAATGTTTTTGTTTCTTGGATCCTTTTGGCAGACTGGTGAGGCCTCTGGACATCTCCTCAGAATAATGTTTTTAAATGAATAAAATAAAATACACAGGATTGCAAAGGAAACTAATTATATTGAAATATAGTTTTCAAAATATTTTAAACAGAAAAAAGTTCACAGACATTAGGCTAAGAACCACTTCTCTAAAGTGTAAGGGAGAGAAAAAAATCCTTCCTGATTCCTGCCTTTTGTGAGACAGGCTTCGAAGACCAATGGGTCCAGAAATTAATTCTGATTATCCTCTTCCAGTGACAGTTTCCACCCATAAGCTGTGAGGTCTTCCTGCAAGAATATCTGGAGAAGACAGAGGACTAGTCATGGCCTTTCTCGCTTCTTTTTAATCTTTTAATAAACTGTGAAGTAGTTGGCTTAGTAAGTAGAATGTAGGAATTCAAAGTCAGGAAAATTGGGGTCCAACTCCTATCTTGATCTGACAGGGTGCTTAGGTACATATGCTTGGGCCCCAATTCTAAAATCACATTTCTCTTTAAAAGTCCCATTTCTCCTTAACCTCAAAAGATTATCCCAGGCAGTTTCTCCTCAGGCCAAGGACACAGCTTATCCCAGCAACAACTGTTATTGCCCTTCTTGATACAGCAGCCTGTCACACCTATAAAACTTATTAGTCTGAACCAGCTGTGTACTGGGTCATAATGACATTTACTACTCACTGACCAATCATATGTATCCTAGACTTAGACATATGCATACTCCCTTACATTTATCTTGTCTGACAAGACATTGACAAGAGCAACCTGGTATTCCTGAGTCAATACTGACTGCTAGTTGACTTAGTGGCCTTTCAGACCTAAAACCACACCTCCAGGTAGCCCTTCCTTGGGCTATTCCTCGATAAATTTTAGGTAAAATACCTACACAGTAGATACCAAAAGTGCATGTTCCTTCAAGAACTGACCACTCCTTAACCACTCCCTAATCCCACCCCAAAACACTTAGTATATTTGGCACATGCTTTACTGTGGAATATCCTATATAAATTTTACCTGTACCCCTCTAAGGTTGCAGGTTCCCTAAGAACTCTTGCCCTCTGAAAAGTGTAATGAATCTTTACCTCGATCCCAATAATGCTTGAGTCCACAAATTATTTCCAGATGATCTTGCACCTCGGTCTTTGTTGGGGTCTCATTTCCTCTTCAAGCCCTCAAAAGATCCCTTATTAGCCAGGTAGTGCTGAGCAAATCACCTAACTTCTCCAAGTTTCAGTTTCTTCCTCTGAAAAATGGGTAGGGTGATAGATTAAGTAAGTACTTCACAAAATTGTTGTATAAGGGAAGTGATTTGTAAGTAAGTACTAGCATGTTATATAAATGTATTGTTAGTATTATTATTAACATTATCAGTATCTTTGCTTTTTCTTGACATCTGTAGGATACCATTGGAATACATGAACTCTCCCAGTGTTGTTCCTCAGTTTCAACACATGACCACTCCATCTTCTTTTCCAATTTTTTATTTATTTGATAATAATAGTTCACATTAGTATAATGCTATAATTTAGTTTGCAAAATCCTTTGCCTATATTATCTTTAAGAATATAGATTTAGGGCTGGAAAGGATCTTGGAAGTTATTTAGTCTGACTGCCTTATCTTATAGACGAGAAAACTGAGACCCAAAGAGGTTTTTTTTTACCCAAAGTCACCCAGGTAGGAAGTAGAAGAGCCAAGACTTTAACTCTGGTCCTTTGCCACATTCCAGCATCATGCTGCCTCCCACTGTGAGGATAGGTGATATTGTTAGGCCCATTTTACAGATGAAGGAAACTTTAAGTAGATTTAAATGATTTGCTTAAATCACTCAGTTAATTAGTCAAGGCAGAATTTAAGACAAGATCTTTCTTTGTAAGTTATAGTCCAACACTCAATCTACTTCTGAACGGATGCTTTTATTGTGTGAGTTCTTCATAATGCCTTGTTATGTGTTGAAGTCATTCTATTACCCTTTAAGTGATAGGACCCCAGAACCATGGGTGAGCCCACTGTGACAAGCTTTGGAGAGGACATGGAACAGACCCTCATCTGAATGGGTTTCAGTCTACAACATCACTGAAATCTAAACCAATGAGATCACAACTCCATTTGAGTACTGATATCAGTAATGATAATAATCAGTTCCAAAAGTTGGAATTTTTTCATGTTTGGTGTGAGGCAGGTTCTATCTCCTAGACTCTGATTCCGCGCTGTGTCAATACTGAACTTACTCTCATGGTTTGAACTAGCCTATTGTTTTTTAAGTAGAAGTTGTAGTTCACCATAGAATCATTAGCCTCATCACCTTAGCACCTTTGACCCTGGGCAACTCTTTTAACCTTCTCACTTCTCATTTTTAAAGTGGGGAAACTTGAGAATTACTGCACAAAGATGCTGTAAGCCTTCAATGAGATCATGTCTGTCCAGAAACTAGGCAAACTCTGGGGTAAGAAAAACCTTTTTTTTTTAAATTACTGTGATCTGGGTTTTGTCTGCAGTACATGTGACCAATTGGTTGTCAGTCAAGGTAACACATTTCCCTGTGAAATAGTGTATGTATGTGTGTGTATATATATGTATATACATGTATATACACACATGTGCAAATGTATACCTACACATATTCATATATCTAATGATCTCCTCAGGTGATTGCTTCTCATAGGATCTAGAGCGAATATTATCCAAACTGGGTGTTCAATAAGAAAAAAAGGTAGAATTGCAGCCATTCGGACCCTTCCACAGTTTCTGAAGCTAGAATAGGAGATGCCAGCAACTCACCCAGAGACAAGACTAGAAAGGAAATTCTGGAGGCATGGGAACTAGGGACCCCACCAGTCCCAGAAGTGATGCAAATCCAATCTATCTAAGTCCAGAAGCTAGACATTACAAGATCTGGGTTGGAATCATGGCTATGCTGCTCTTAAGCAATGTGACCTCAGTAAATTGCAAAACCCTTCTGAACTTGTTTTCCTATCTGAAAAATTGAAATAGAAATATCTTCCCTACTTGGTTCACATGATTGTTATAAGGTTTGAGGAAGGTAATGTATTGGAAAATGCTTTATAAACTAAAAGGGCTATATAGTTGACCTAGCACAATGTCTGACATAGTAGGTGCTTAATAAGTGCCTATTAGGTCATTTTTTTTTTTACATTAAGAAAAGGGCAGAAGATTCAGAAGATGTCTTTATTCTCTAGAATTCACCAACATGCTTCAGCTGCTTTTTCTTTCTACTGTCATGGTGCCCAGAACTTCCATTTTGAAGAAAGGTCTACACCAGCTATGCTTTTCTCTCTGGATGTTGGCACCATGCTCCCATATGGGCACCTTTCCCTGCCTCTGCCTTGCTTTTCAGTTCTGTTTTATGTGTTGTCTTACCTCATCAAAATGCAAGTTTCTGGAGGGCAACAACTGTCTTCTTTGTATTTCCAGAACCTAGCACAATGCCTGGTACATAGCAAATATTTAATAAATGCTTGTTGACTTGAGGGATGGTCAGCCTCATTTGTCATTCAGAATTCTTTTCTTCCAGGTTGTTGCTTCACCACATTAAGCCAGATTCTCTTCAGGCTTAGGTTACTCCGGTTGTAAGATATTCTTTCAGGCCACCATGGTTTAGGACCATGAAACAATATTTTACTAAGTATCAAGTACATTTGGGAGGCAGTATGAACACTGGCTTTCAAGTCAGAGGATCTGGGTTTGCAGCTGTAAAAAAAGGGGCGGGGCGGGGATGGGTATTCAGTAGATGACCTCTGAGGTTCCTTGCTGTTCCAAATCTATGGTCCTACTTGACAAAGATGATGCCTTGCAGGCAAAGGAGTAGACAGATTGGAAAAGAGAGCAATGTCACCTGGGATAAATGATCTCATGAATGCATTTATAGAGTATCTTTCAATTATTGAAGATCAGTCACTTAGGAATGCCATATATATGGTTGACTCCAAGTCTATAGAAATGGTTTTAGAAGCCAGAAGATCTAATGCTATATAAGTCAGCATTGAGAGCTCTAGCATTCCAGAATTAGGAAGCTGGTAGTCCCATCATACTCTGATCTGCTCAGACCATACCTGGAGTGTTGTGTTCAGTGTAGGGTGCTATATTTTAGGAAGAACACTGATAAACTAGAAAGTGTCCAAAAGAGGTCAATGAGTATGATGAAGACCCATGAGATCAGGTGAAGGGAAAGAAAAGACTTACGGGGGCATGACAGCAGTCTTAAATATCTGAAAGTCTTGTCACATGAAAGGAAAGGAAGGAAATGAGCTGTGTACCAGACTGACAGCTGTGAAGTACTTTATAAATATTTATTTCACTTAATCTTTACAATAACCGGGGAGGAGGGTGCTATTATTATCCCCTGTATATTTACAGATGAAGAAACTGAGAGAGACATGTAAAATGACTTGCCCAGGGTCACACGGTTAATAAGCTTTTGAGGAAGGACTTAAAACCCTGTCTTGCTAACTCTAGGCCCAAACTTCCATTGACTGAGTTCCCCTAACTACTCATGGAAGAATGGAAGAGAGACCTGGCCCAGGAAGCAAAACTAGGAGCAATAAATGGAAGTGATTGAGACAGAAAGGAAAAACTTCCTATATTTTGAGCTTTCCAAAACTGGAACAAGGTGCCTGAGGAGGCAGTGTGTCCTTCCTGGAGGCCTACAAGGAAAGACTGGAAGATCACTTCTCAGGAACATCCAGGCTACAGATTGGGCTAGAGGACCTCTCAGATCCCTTCCCCTCTGGGAATCTGTAATTTGTTGTAAGTCAGGGGGTAAAAATATTTGTGAAGGAATGCTCAAGGTCAAGGTAAGAGAATTCAGATAAATTCAGTCAAGAAGCTAGTAAAAATACAAAATCACTCAGACATTGAAGACTGGCAAGAATACATCAGCTCCTAACATTGTACAGCTGAAAAGGTACTTAGAGGATATTTAATTCAACTGACTCCTCTGAAAGGCAGAAATCAAGACGTAGAGATTTGAAGGGACATGACCAAGGTCACACAGCTAGTTATGGTAGAACTGGAACTGGATTCAAACTCAGGTACTCTAATTCCAAATACAGAATCCTTTCCATTGTACCTCACCATTTGGAATCTAATGCCAACTCACAAAAGTCTAATTGATCTACATAATGTAACTGAAGCATAAATTCCTATCAATTGGATCACAGAGCCTAGCCACTACTGTTGTTCTTGTTGAGTCGTTTTCGGTTGTGTCCAACTCTTTGTGACTCCATTTGGGGTTTTCTTGGCAGAGTTATTGGAGTGTTTTACCTTGTTCTTTTCCAGCTCATTTTACAGATGAGAAAACTGAGGCCAACAGAGTGAAGTAACTTGCCTGATATCACATAGCATCTAAGTGACTGAGGCCAGATTTGAACTCAGAAAGATGAGTCTTCCAGACTCCCACACTAGATCCACTGTACCACTTAGCTGCCCTAACCAACACAAGAGCAATATTTCTATGAGAGAAATATTTAGAGTAGCAACTTCAGATGCCAGAAATTTATGGCTGTCTTCTCTTCTCCCTCCCCTTATTTATCTCCCCCTTGATGAGCACAGGGAATGGGGATTCTTTCAGCTCCAACAGTTGTCAGGTATCTCATAAAATCGTGGAACTCTCAGCATGAAATGGACCTCAGGGATCATCTAATCCAACACCTTCATCATGCAGTTGAGGAAACTGGAGCCCAAAGAGATTATGACTTACTCAAGGTTCAGTAGCCTGGGGTCAGTGACAGGGCTCTAGCAGCTGAGGGGCAAAGAGCTGGCAGGAGACTGGCAGTGAAAAGTGGGATGTGAATTTGAGCTATCTGGAAGGCTAAGAGTTGGAAGAGAGATTGTTAGCTAGAAATAGAGGTTAAACAGGGGGAGCAGAGGGGATGAGGATTAGGGGAGAGTAAAAAGTAGGAATTAGTGGAGGACAGTCACAGACACAGTTTTCTTCTCTTCTTCAACATTTCTTGCTTTTTCTTCCTCATCTTCTCTCCATCTCTGCAGAAACAAGAGGAGATACAGTTAACATTCCTTCCTCCCTTCTCCCTTCTTATTTCTCTTACCTTCTGTCTTCCCGAATTTCTCTTTCTTCTTTTCTTTTCCCCTATTCTTACCATTGTCCATCTGGTCTCCAAGGACCTCATCCTCTGCCATAGATGAGAATGGGGATGAGAAAAAAATGCAGGTGACTTATGCAGTGGACTAAGGAACTAGAGGGATATCTACAGCAACAACATTGAGAGGGGAAGAGGCAAAATGTCCCTGATTACACTGGGGAGGAACGGTGAGTACATGGCTGGGACTGCCATTCACAGAGAAGAAATCCAGAATACATGCATGCATATATATACATATATATACATATATTTGTATGTATGTGTATATTTATTATATATAAAATATAATTATATATAATATATTTTATATATTAGTATATAATATATACATATATATGTACATGAGTGTACCTGTGTATGTGTGTTTATCCAAATACAGGCTGACTCTGTATTAGTGCAATTTTAAAGTATTAAAATTTTAAACTGGTACTAAGACTTTTAGAACACCCTATATACAAACAAATACATGAACGTGTATGTATGCATACATATATAGTATAAGTATGCAGGGAACAATTTGCCTACCTATATATCATATATCTATCTATATCTATACATATATGTGTACATTCATGTGTATATATATGTATGTATGCATACATATACACACACATAAATATGTGTGTTTGTTGAGAGAGAGACAAACCTTCTGTTTTCCCATTTGATTAGTATTTCCACCTTCACAGATGCTAAGACATGATAGACAAGACAGACTGCTAGGAAAAGAACTGCATATTATGGCTGATGCCATACTTCCATTCAGCTTTTCCAAGACACTGCTGCTTCCCGACTTATGTTGTTATATCATTGGTAGGGAGGCAATTGTCCATCAATCTCTGAGTGACAACGAATGACCAACTGTTAATGTAATTCTCCTTGATAGAATGTAAAGTCCTTGAAGCAGGGATGGTTTCAGGTTTTGCCTTTGTGTCTCCAGCTTGGTGCCTGGCATAGAGTAGGGGCTAATAAATATTTGGCGATTGATTATATTAGTAGAAGTAGATCAGCGAACATTGATTAAGCCTAGGAGTCAGGGGCCTTGCTAAGACCTGGAGAAACAAAGAAAGACAAAAGCAGCCCTTGCCTTCAAGGATCTTATTTACTAATGAGGAAGATAATACACAAATAAATAGGTACATATCAGAAATCTCCAGAGTAAAAGAAGGAATTTTGAGGGGAAGGCAGTAGTAGTTGGTATAACCAGAAAAGCTTTCTCCCAGAGAAAGAAGCATTTGAGCTAAATCTTGAAGGAGGCTAGGATGTCAAGAGCTAGAGATGAAGAGGGAGAGAAATCCAAGCATGTCATCCCTGTTCGTATGTAAACTTAAGAGCAATCAAAGTTATGGATTTGGAGGGTGGGTTGTCTTAAAGGAGTAAACACATGAGCTGGTATTGATGAACTGCAAAGGACTGAGAGTAGGGTAAAGTATAAGACTAAAAAGATAGGAAAGATCCAGGCTGGAAAGGGCCTTCAATACTAACTAAATGAGTTTATATTTGATCCTGGAGATAATAGAGTCACTAAGTTATTGAGTAATGGGTAACAAAGTCAGACCTACACGTAAGGAAAATCACTTTGGCAGCTGTATAGAAAATGGATTGGAGAAGGGAGGAATTCAAGGTGATAGAACTCATACTAATGCCTGCAGGGAAAGGTTTGTATGAGAGATGTGAAGATAGATTCTGCAAGAGTTGGCAAATGATTGGCTATGTTGGGTGAGTGAGAGGGAAGGGAAAGGGGGTTCCCTCAATAGTAATAGAGAAATTTAGAAGAGAGTTTCATGGAGGGGGAAGATGATAACCTTTGTAGAAAATCAACAAATTTTTATATTGATGATTTCCCAAGAAAATTTGGAGAGAAAGTTTTATACTGGAAAAGTTACTGTCCCTGTTTCCTTATGGACCAAGAGATATTCATAAAGAACTAGATAGTCCCTTTATGCATAAAGCAATATGCCTTTATTGTGACTGCATTTTAGCTCACACAAGGGAAGGTCCAAAACCTAAAATGAAACCCGAGGAATAGAGGGCAATGAGGGGTGAAAGATTGTGGTCAAAAGATGCCACAAGATCATCAGTCACCAGAAGGGTCAACATTCAGGCAACCCTTTGGAAAGGCCTTGGACTTGACACACTCAACTTCACCTCTTCCTTGGTAATCTGTGGGCTTCTGTATGACATCACTTCCACAACAGAACAGAGTAGCTCCTCTCCTTGTAACAGCCCTGACTTTGAATAGACAGAAGCAAACAGTGGGCAATTTTAGTTTCT
Source organism: Bettongia penicillata ogilbyi (assembly GCA_023548195.1). Taxonomy (NCBI): domain Eukaryota; kingdom Metazoa; phylum Chordata; class Mammalia; order Diprotodontia; family Potoroidae; genus Bettongia; species Bettongia penicillata. The sequence goes on from JAJHZJ010000300.1 coordinate 172,830, forward strand.
CTACCTTCGCCTCAAGTGTCACAATAGAGTGAACCAACCAGGGGTCAGTAAGTCTCTACTTTCCTTCTCTGACTTCTTAAGCAAAAGACCATTTCTAATTTGTCAACATAAATTTCTGAAGGGAGTTGGTTTCAACAATGTGGCTTACAAAACATAAAACAGTGCAGAGGTTGAGGAAGTGAGTAGGAAAAGAAAGAAAGAAAGAAAGGAAGGCAGGAAGGAAGGCAGGAAGGAAGGCAGGAAGGAAGGAGGGAAGGAAGGAGGGAAGGAAGGAAGGAAGGAAGGAAGGAAGGAAGGAAGGAAGGAAGGAAGGAAGGAAGGAAGGAAGGAAGGAAGGAAGGAAGAAAGAAAGGAAGAAAAAAAAGTATACAGAAAATGGGGCCTCCTTATCTTGCCACGTTCCATTTCTAGAGAACTTGGGGGCTATCTCATTAATACCATACTTTATTTTTAAAGAAATTATTAATTTAGATTTAAAAAGCCTGACAGCTGTTTCCAAATCTGTTCTTTTGCATGAAAGGTAGGTGTGTACCACCCGCCCTACCCCGCCCCCCAATCCAATTCAGTTATTAAAACCTGTACGCAGTTTCCACTCTGAAAGAGAATTACAGATTTCCTGTTGATTGTTCCTGGTTTCTCAAAGCACAGCACTTAAGCAGGAGGTATAAATACAGTGCTCATTATTTTCATTAGGGCTTTCTGTGACATTAATTAGTCCATGTTTGCAAAGTGCTTTTAAAGGCAGAGCCGTTATTTAGCCCAAGAGCTATGCCTTGGCTATCATGATCGCAGACTGGTTTTCAAGCTGCCAACTGGTCGGAGTATCACAAAGAAGGGAATTTCATCCCTCCAGCAGTGCCTGGAGAAACAGCAACGTTTCTTTCATTTCTGAAAGACCCTCAGAAAACCATCCTCAGTCAAACTATACAGGAACTGAAGAAGGTGAAAACATACTGAGGAGGAAAAAAAGAGAAAACTGGCCATGTTGGGCCTTGGGGTGAGGGATGATGGTGGGGAATTTCCTGAAAATAGATCACGGTGTGTCTGTGGGCGCCTGAGGAAAGTCACCATTGTGTTCATTGTTTCTGCCTCGCCAACATTGTTTTCGACTATTTCTCAGAGGAGCCAACCTTATAGAAAGCAGTCCGCCCCAGCACCTGGGCTCTGAATGCTGCTTTGTGTATTTGTTTAGAGGGAGGAGGGAATATTAAATCACCTTTTCAACATTCTAAATAGGATCCTACCACCCCCAAAGAGAGCGAGCTGAAAAGGATATTAAACATACTGTTAAAAGCCCTAGAAAGATTTCAAGGTCTTTATTGGATGCTCACTAGCTGAGCGACCTTGGGCAAATCATTTGACCTCTCTTGGCCTCAGTTTCCTCATTTGCAAAATGAGGATAACAGTCGCAACTACCTCACTGGATTGTTGCAAGGTTCAAATGAGATAACATACATGAAGTGCTTTGCAAAGCTGCCACATGAACACTAGATACCAACAGCTAGATGCCAGGTTTCTCTTGTTTCATTTCTGACATGTGGGTTAGCAAAATTAAGGACCTTACAATGTTACCCAAATGTCTCTAGAATTTTTTACCTAAACTGTCTTTGTATGCTTGCACCATTGATTGAATAACAAATGTTTTGTGCCATTTAGAATGACCTTTTTTTCTGTAATAGGGGAAGAATATTGAGTTTTGGTATGTTTGTTATTCAGTAAAAATCATTCTTATAGAACCAAAACTATTTGAAAAGCAAATACTAATAGCTACCTCATCTGGGAGAAGGACAAAGATTATAATAATCTAGCATCAGTAATCAAACATCCAGAGCCCAGTACATTGCAAGGTTTTCTTCCTGTTTTGTTCCTTTGTTTTTTGTTCCTGGCCAACTCTTTGTGACCTTATTTGGGGCTTTCTTAGCAACGATACTGGAGGATTTGCCATTTCCTTTTCCAGCTCATTTTACAGATGAGGAAATGAAGACCAACAAAGTTAAGTGACTTGCCCAGGGTCACATAGCTCCTAAGTGACTGAGGCCAGATTTAAACTAAGGAAAATGAGTCTTCCTGACTCCAAGCTCAGCACTTCATTCACTTCACCACCTAGCTGTCCCATTGTAAGGCTCACAAACCATAAATTTAAATATAAAGAGTTTTTTCTTTTTTTCTATAATGATTGAAGTGGTAGTATAGAAAAAGAGCCTGTAAGAAATTAAACTCAAATGACTTTTCAAAAAAATGACTTTAAACTCAAAAGATTTTATTTAAATTTAAAAATTTAATTAAAAAAAATAGACAAAGAAAACTATCTAGCCTTTCCTTCATAATGAGATTCTCCCAGAGAATAAGCCCCAATATTTCCTTGTCAGCTAGACATTTAAAGAATCTACATTAGCTCTTTTCCCAGGTCCATTAGTCCCCAGGTGCCATTTTGGATTGTAGTAATAATATTTACTCATTCAATGTCACCTGAAGGTCATAAAGAACTGATGTCCTTTGGAAAAGCATCTGACTTAGAATCAACAAGTAGTTTTGACCCTGAGGGATTCTGATTTGTGTAGAGGGACCCTCCAGCTGATATTCTAAAAAAAATTTTGACATAAAATGTTCAGAAAATGGTTTCCATGCAAAAGACTGATTTTAGCCATTAACAGAACATCCCAGGTTATTTATGAGAATTCATTTTTTTGTTCCTTGGTCTGGGCCTGTGATTTCATGTGCATTAGTAACTCCTACTCCTTTTGTAGAAACTCAGATTACCATATAGATCAACCTCTCCATTATAATTTATTCCTAAGCAAGTTGCCTAGAGTACTGAGGTACTAAGTAACCAACCTCTAATCATACACCCATTTTGTGTTAGAGTACACAAACCAGGTAGGACTTGAACCCAGTTCTTCCTGATTCTAAGGTAAATTCCATAACCACTACATTCTATTCCATTTCAGGAGGGTTAACATCACACCGAGTTTAAATCTCATTAAATGATAATTTCTGCTCTGTAATATCTCCTCTTTTCTTTTTCTCCATCTCTTCTTTTCTACTACTGTTCGGATTTCAATCTTCATCACCTTTCACCTGGATCATTATAATAGCCTCCTATAATTTTTCTCTTCCCTGTGTGCCTCCTCTAGACAATCTGTCCTTGAGGCCATCATGTAAATAATCTTCTTCATGCTCTGCTCAAGTCATATCACTCCTCTACTCTACACACTCTACTTTAGACTAGAAAGTCCCCAGCCCACTGAAAGAGTATGTGGCTTATGATGGCATTCAAAGGCTTCCGTGTTCTTATTGTAATCTACTTTCCATCCTTCCTCACACTATTTTTCTTAACATATATATCCGCCATGCTCTAGCTAAACTAAGCTATTCATGAAGAAATGTGCCACTTTCCTCCTTCCCTTGATTAAATGGGAGGTGTTTTAAAGGATAGAGCATTAGACTTGAAGTAAGAAAGACCTCAACTCAAATCTTGTCTCAGATACTAATAACTGTGTGACCTTGGGCAAGTCACATAATCTCTGCTCATTTTCCTCAACTGTTAAATGAGGGGGTTAGACTCACCCTTCCATCTTTAAATCTATACTCCTATGAATGGGAATATTCTTTTCTCCTAACTTCTCCAAGATTCCTTAACATACTTTACATCTCTTTGTTATCTGTGATTCCAGGTGCTATGGTACTGTTGGGGTCCAAATGACCATTAATCTACAAAGTCACAAGTTTTAGAGATCAAGGAGATCGTTTTGACTGGCTTAGAGGCATAAAGCAAAAAAAAAAAAAATAGAGATGCAATTAAAATTCCATCAGGATTTAGAATGATAAATAGTTGGTGTGAGCATAAACATGCAAGGAGGGAATTCTATCTCTAAATAGCTTGGCCATTAGGTAGCTGGTGGCACAGGCGATAGATGACTGGATCTGGAGTCAAGACGTCCTGAGTTCAGCCCTGGCCTCAGTCACTTACTAGCCATCACCTTGGACGAGTCAATAAATTCTATCCAACTCCATTTTCTCACTGTAAAATGGGATGATAATAGCACCTATCTCCCAGGATTGTCATGAAAATCAAATATGATAGTAATGATAAATGGGTAGAACATAACTAAGTACTGAATAAATGTTATCTATTGTTATCATTGTTAAAGTTCTTAGCAGCAGTGCCTGGCACATTGTAGGTGCTTAAGAAATGTTTATTACCTTCCCATTGTTATGGAAGCTAGGTGGCACAATGGATGGAACGCTGGATTTGGAATCAAGAAGACTCATCTTCATGAGTTCACATTTGGCCTTGGAAACTTACTAGCTGCGTGGCACTGGGCAAATCACTTACCTGTGTCTGCCTCTCTTTCCTCATCTGTAAAATGAACTAGAGAAGGAAATGCAAACCCCTTCAGCATCTCTGCCAAGAAAACCCCAGATGAGGTCAGGAAGAGTCAGATACAACTGAAACAACTGAACAACAAAAGCCTTCCCTTAGCTCACAATGGAGCCCTTGGTGAAATAAAGAACAAAGACACCATTGTCTGTGACCTGAATTTCTGATTTAACTTTTAACTCTTCTAATCTAGTCTTCAGTCAACAAGTATTCATTTAATGCCTTACTATGTAGGGCACCATACTAGGTGCTGGGGATACAAGAAAAGGAAAAATAGCAGTTCCTGCTCTGGAGGAATATACATTCTAATGGAGAGCACAACACGTAAACATCAAAGTTTGTAAAGGAAGGTCACCTAAAAGAGCATTGTTCTAGGTGTAGTAAATCAGTCTATATTCACTCAGGATTTTTTGTTCGGTACTTCTCATGTAAAGGTGTCTTGCACCCATGAGATGGGCCACCAAGCAATTACCAGGGATCTAGAATAGGTCCTAACCCACTGTACATTTGATTATACTAGTGCCCTCATTGCCTGGAATATAACTCAGGTTTATCTCCATGCCACAATGAGGCATTCATGAGACTAGAATTTGTGACTGTAGGTGCGTGTCTATATTAAACCTGCTAAATAATAGATCACAACATCAACACAAGCAGCAGGAAGATGAAACTTGGCTGACTCTAGGGCTGGCCCTTGGAAAACTTGTGAGGTAAGAGAAGTTTATCTTTGGCGTACTTCCCTCCTACCCTCCCTCCTTAACTCCCTTCCTTTTCAGACATTAACCAGTCCTCTCATACTCTGTATACTAGTCAAGTCTACCATGGCCAGACAGTGCCTCATACAACAAAATGAACAATCCTTCATTGATGGATGACAAAACTTCCATTCCTTCAGGGCCCTGTTCATATCCTATTCTGTCATAAAGAAAAGGGAAGCTGGAAAAAAAATCTAAGACTTAAAATGCTAGACTTGACAGGTTGGAGTATTATTACTCCCTCCAAAGGGTATTTGTATTGGGGAAAGACAGGGAGTTTGGTGGCTGCTCTTACTGAATTTCTAAAACTGGAATGTTAGATTCTGTGTCAATCTCATTTGGCAAAATATTTGGGGGCAGGAGAAACATCTCCTTTCCATCCCCCTTCAATCATATCACATCATATCACATGGGCAAACTGCCCTCCCAGAGGCTATTTAGACTTACTCTAGACCCCATGCTTTAGATCAGCAGTCATTAATATCTACCCATGGGTCAATTTCAACCAGTCCCAGTTTTTGTACAGGCCTGGAGGTAAAAATTTTGCATTATAAAATGCCATTATTGGCTTGCTGGTCAATCGCGGCTCTGGATAACTGCCAATTACAGCACCTTGGAAATGTCCATCCATGTTTGTTTGTTGTGGTGGGTAGTGATTATGGTTGCCATTATTTTGATGTCTCTTTTGATTTGACCTGTGATTTGATCAGAGTAGGGAGCTGCTGGTGAAGGAAACCTACCAAATTCAATATCTGCTCTCCAAGGAAACCTTTCTGAGTCCTCCCAGTTGCTTGTGCCTTTCCCTCTCAGATTGCTTCCTCTCTATGTCTTGAATGTACAGAGGTATTTCAAGTTGTCATTTCCTTAAAGACAAGGACTTCTTTTGCCATTTTTTAGTTCAGTGCACACAATAAATGTTTAACAAATGCTTGTTGACTGACTATAAGTAATAATTTGAGAGGATTGACAGCACTCGACTTTGCGGCTCACAGGTTTAGAGAGCTGCCTGGGGAGAAAAGAAATTAAATAACTTGCTCAGGATCATAAAGACTATATTTGTCAATATTTGGACCTTCCTGTCTTCCTTCTTGACTTGAAGCTTGCTTGCTGAATACAGCATGCGCCACACTGCCTCTCCTCTCCTTAAGAGAAGAGAAACCAAAGGGAATACAAATTCTCTGAAACTGTGTAGTGGGTAGAGAACCAGGCATGGAGTCAGGAAGACCTGAGTTCAAATCCGACTTCAGAGACACTCACTAGCTGTGTGACCCTGGACGAGTCACTTAATACTGTCTGCTTCAGTTTCCTCATCTGTAAAATGAGCTGGAGAAGGAAATGGCAAACCACTCCAGTATCTTCACCAAGAAAACCCCAAATGGGGTCATGAGGAGTCAGACACAACTGAAAACAACTGAAATTTGTACAGTGTGAGCTCCTTGAATGTAAGGGCTATTTTCTTCCTGCCTTTCTTTGTATTTCCAGAGTTGAGCACAATACCTGACACAGAACTATTTAATAAAATGCTTGTCGACTACCTGGGCGGAAGTCTTGCGCTTGATTACAAATGTCTATCATTGAAGCTATAGGGAATGATATGAACAAAAGTTTTATAAGGTCTGACTCTGAGTACTTCTAGGGCAAGTCATTAATTTACTTTTCTTAGTCATATTAGAATCAGTTAAAAGTGATGGAGATGGCTAGGAGCAAAAAGTTATTAGGACACATGGATGGAACCATGCCCATTTTCAGGTCAAATATAACAAAGTCAGAAGACCAGAATTTGATGTTTGTTGTTTTTTTTTTTATTTCTAAATTTGTGACCCTAGGAAAGGCATTTAAATACTTGGGCACTCACTTTCCTTACCTAAAAAACAAAGGTATTGTATTAAGTGACGTATATGGCCTTTCCATTTTTAAATTCTCTGACTTCCTATGACAGGTGTGGGCAAAAATAATAGCTAACAATTAGAGAGGCACTAAAGTTTCATTTTATTTCATTTTATCCTAACAACAACTTTAGAAGACAGGTGCTATTCTTATTCCCATATTACAGGCAAGGAAGCTGACCTAGAAGGGCTGAGGGTACACATAAAGCTTGGTGCTTGAGGCCATATTTGAACTCTGACCTCCTGGAGTCCATATCTAATGCTCTCTCCACTGGATCAGATTGCTGTGGTTATTCTTTTATTGTTGTCTTTTATTCTCAGAGAGAACCAATGACCTCAGGAGCATGCTGTCTTGAATTGCAAGTGAATTGGATTTAAGTGAGGCAGGGCTGTTCAAGTTATCAGCCTCACTCTCTCCTTCAAGGTTATCTGAGTCTAGTGGCAAGACATAGGTCAGGACACTGGAGATGACCCCAGATAAAGTGAGAGATCTTGGTCTTTTTAAACTAAGGTCTTTCTCAGGTCCCAGTTTGTCTGAGGCAACACCCATTCAGTGGCTAAAGGCTAGCTTCCTAAAAGAGTTAGGAATATAGGTTTGGGTCCTGGTTCTATTACTTATCAGCTATGTGGTCCTGGGCAAACATTTAACCTCTTGGACCACATAGTAAAGCAGAAATAATTCCTCTTACCCTATCTCACAAGGTGATTATGAAGGTCAAAATAAGATAATGTCTGAAAGCATTGTGGAAACTTTTCAGTACTATATAAATGGAAGGCATTATTTGATTTTTGATTTGATATTTCCATATACATCTTTTTTTATATCCCTCCTCCAGAGAGTGTTCTCTCCCCCCAACACCACTATCCCTATCCCATTCATCCACTTCCTGCCATATTTGTAATACTTCTTTGTCTCCTCCTCCATTCCATTCCAATCTGCCTGTCCATTTCCAAAGGCCAGTCCTTTCCACAAAGGGCAGGACTATTCTGAGTCTATGAACCATTGTTCTGTGGCAGATCCCTGGGGAGAAGGTTTAAGAAAAGCTGGGTGACTTTCCAGATCAGAGTTCTGAATTTAAGTTGACATCATTGTCTTCTTGTGTTTGCCAGCTGCCCAAACGGTCCTATTTCCTTTGTGATGCATCTCATTTGATATAATTTGTGAGTGACTTTTATCAGAAAAAGTATCATTTTCCCCCAACGTTTTAGTCCGATTATAAGTGTGGTTTTATTCACTCTGGGTATTGAAAAGTTTTCAAAAGATGTCTCCAATTTTATAATTCAACTCAATGTCTCCAATTTTATAATTCAAGTCAATATGCTGCAATTTGCTTTTATGAACCAATTTTTTTAGCCATATTCCTTCTGTAAAGCAACATTTACCTGAATAGTTTTTGTTTCCCATGTGCAATCTTAGTGTTATTTGAGTTTCTTTACAAAGACCTATGACAATAATGGCCAAAACCAGAGGCTACATGTTCAAGTGAGCATCATTTTGGCTTGGGTTCAAGTCATAACTCTGACACATATTGCTAAGTGTGACTCCAGTCAAGTCATTCAACCTCTTAGTAAGTGGTACAGTGGATAGAGCACGAGTGCAGGAGTCAAGAGGACCTGAGTTCATTATCTCACCTCAGACACTTGACACTCACTAGCTCTGTGACCTTGGGCAAGTCACTTAACCCCAATTGCTTCATCCTGGGTCATCTCCAGTCATCCTGGTGAATATCTGATCACTGGATTAAGATGACTCTGGAGGAAAAGTGAGGCTGGTGACTTGCACAGCCCTCCCTCACTCAAAACAAAGTCAAGTGCAAGTCATGTCATTATTTCTCTGATGGAAAGATCTTCTTTGGCAATGAAGGACGAACACACTCCAAACAACTCTCTAAGATTCTAATTTGCCAAGGGTGTTCCAGCCTGCATTGGTGGAGTTCCCTACACCACAGGTCCAGTTTTCATTCCTAGTATCAGGCATTGTGTTAGAGATGAAGATACAAAGACAACAAAACGTAAACAGACATGACCAGGTCCTTCATTGAGGAACTGACAAATAAGAAACCATAATACAATAAACTTGGAGAAGGGACAGCATAGCATGTTTACAAAGAAGTAAAAATAAGGTAATCTAAGGAAGAAGAAAAGGTTTTTACAGTGGTAAGATCAGAAAAGGTTTCATATAGGTGGTACCTATGCTGAGCTTTCAAAATTTTAAGGTTCTAAGAGGTAAGGATGGAATTCATTCTAGACATGCAAGAATCAAAGAAGTATATTTTGCAGCAAGACCAACCTTTGGGGGAAAATAAATAAAATTCATCTTTGGTAGTTTCTTAACTCTGCTTTCAGACTTTCCATGACCATCATGAAATCATGTTATCTGGTTCCCCATTTCTGCAGAGCTATCAGTCAACTGATTATCAGTGAAATGTTAAGTGAGAAGGACTGAAGGTATGACCCCAGGTTTATAAGATATCCTTCCTATTTGCAGACAGTTTGTAGAGGGAAGGAAGAAGGAAGAGAACAAGAATTCATTAAATTCCTACTGGGGACCATCTCCAGTCATCCTGATGTGTATCTGACCCCTGGACTCAGATTACTGTGGGGGAGAAAGTGAGGCTGGTGATTTTGCACAGCCCTTCCTCACTTAAATCCAATTTTCTTGCATGTCATGACATCACTTCCATGATGTCATGCACAAAAAGAAACAACAACAAATTCGTACTATGGGCTCTAGATATTCATTTTGATATTTGTTCAAGTCAAAAGCAAAGTCCTGCACTTAGAATCAGGAAGACCTGGGTCCACATCCTGCCTCACACACTTACTAGGTGTGTGACTCTGGGAAAGGGACTTCATTTCTCTTCATCTCAGACAACTCTCTAAGATTATATAAAGTTAAAGTGGGTTGTGAACTGCCCTGCTGAAGATAGCTCTCTTTCATTCTTAAGAAACCAAAGGTCCTTGACTTATAACATACTTGTTCAGGACTCAAAATGCTTTGGACAGCTGCCTATCTACCATTGTAGAACCATCTTGGCAGTAGAAGAGGGTTTGGATGGGGCTTAGTAAGCATAGAATAGCTGGAAGCTAATAGAGACCATCTAATCCAACCCCCTCATTTTACCTATGATGAGACTGAGACTCAAAGAACTTAAATAACCTCTCCAGGGTCATACAGCTAGTCAAATTTGAGGTCATATTTGAATTCTTGCTCTTTCATATTCCAAGTCCATCATGCTATCCACTAAGCCCTATTGCCTCCCAAACCAGCTTGCATATAGTAATGAACAAAAGGAATGGGTGGTGAGATGATAGGAAGACTGAGTGAACTGGTAGGAGTGGTTAGCTACGCACTAGGTTTTTCTTCCCTATGTTTTCGTTCATTCTAGAAAGTCCATTGACTGCCCAATGGCACCATTCAACATCTCAGACATTTCCAGGGTCAAAACACCCTTTGTATGTCCCCTTATTAGAATATAAACTATCTAAGAGAAGGGACTCTATTTTTTTCTATTTTTGTTCTTAACATTTAGCACAATGTCTAGCATATAGTAAGTACTTAATAAATGTCTTTTTAAATTTCTTCATTCGCTGTAGTGAGTATGGGATGTTCATAAGCTCCTGTGGGGGTCCAGGGTCATATCTTGTGTTGTTCCATAGCCAAGACAAAACTCACACCCACTCAGTCAATCAGCAAGCATTTATTAAGAACTGAACTTTGTGCCAGCTATTGTGTACCAGTGAATGACAATGATTTTTTCCAGATCTAACCTTGAAATACCTCTCTAATTTTTCCAAGCTGAGTTTACTCTTGTTCTCCTACCAAAAGAGAGGAGGTCAGAGATGATCCGACACCATTGTTATCTCCAGCATTTTCCCTTTGTCAATGTACAGAATTTTTCTGATTGCAGCAGGGGAAAAGTGCTTAATGCTTAACTTTTGGATACTCCCACTTAACTAATACCTGGGAACTTCTGATTATCTCCAACAAAGGAGAACTACTAAGCTGAAATATTCAATAAATGCGGGTCAGATTTGAATTTGCTGAAGAAAGGCAGAATGACATAATGGGTAGAGAGCTGATCTTAGGGCTGGAAAGTCTTGGATTCAAGATCTGACTCTGACATATACTGGCTATGTGACTTGGGCAAGTCACGTAACACCTTTCTGCTCTGGGCAACCCTCTCAGATGATTGCATGTTACTTAGAAGGTGTTGACCTTCATTGGTAGAAGGACTTGTCCCGCTAGAGAGAGTCCTCTTATTCTCCTGAAGTCACAGGTTCAGTCCCAGTCCCAGAAGAAAGGCATCACCAAGATCCCAGGTCCCTGAATCAGAAGCAGCAAAAAGGAAGAATGGGGCAGAGAGGTGGTGAGACCAAAATTGCCCTAGAGCTGGAGCTGGGGTCTTGAAAGAGTCAAAGACAAGAGGGATCATAGATTTTTTTTATCTAGAAGAGACCTTAGAAATCATACACTCCAACTTCCCCATTTGACGGAGGGGGATCCTGAAATTTAGGGAAGAGAAGTGACTGGTCTAAAGTAATCGAGAGAGCACAGAACAATCCATGATGCATATCAGATTATGCAGCAGATATCCGAAACCATAAATCTTGAATAATTCATCATATTTCTTATTTTCCTATTTTGATAGGTGACTTAAAGGCTGAAAAATGTTTAAGATCTAAATAAGGTAATTCCTGGCAGAAGAATCTTAATCACTATCACAGGGGTTAGGGGACATATTTTTGAGCATGATGCCTGACTCCATGGCATTCTTCAGACCTCATGATGTCTATGGCAAACTATTGTTTCTACTCTAAGGTCAACACTGATTGTGAGCTACCATTGGCTTTATTATGATGATTCTCTTGAGAACAATGGGAAAAGAAACCTTTTGAAAATTAGATGGTAAGGCACTATAGAGATTAATTTCCTTAGTTGCTCATCTGTCAGATGGAGATTGTAATGACAATGATGGTGATGATTAGCGATAGTTATACAATTCTTTAAGATGCACTTTACCTTCATCAGAACTCCACAGCAACCCCATGAGGCAAGCATCACAGATTCTCAGCTTAATTTTACAGATGAAGAAACTGAGGTAGCAAAAGATTGACTTACTTGCCCAGGGACAAATAGCTAGCAAGTACATTTTCTCTCAATATCACAGGGTTGTTTTGTAGTTCAAAAGAGATAATGTGCATAGAAGTATGGAAAAACTTTTTAAAATTATAAAGGGTTATACAAATGTAAGGCAGTATCATTCTTTCTCTTATGTCTATAGATATGGAAACTTTCTTATTATTTTCTTTTACCCCTGAAAGATTTTTTTTTCCTGTTCTTGGTCATATGATTTCCCTTTACTTATGATTACTGGGATTTTTTTTAATTACTTGATTTTCTTTGATGTTTTCAAAGGTATAAAATAATTTCTCACCTCCTCTGAGTGCCACTTAGCTGAAGGTGAGAATGTTACAGCATGTGGGGGTGCCAATTAGAGCCCATTACAACCAATCTGTCCTACTGTGACACTGAAGCACTTGATAGAACTTGTTCTCCTTCTTGCAGATGGTTTGCTTTGGTTTGGTCTGGTTTTCCTTTGTTTTTCTTTTTTCTTCAGTGCATTCATCTGGCTTGGGAGACTCATTTGTTTCTGAGTCTGGATAAAGTGATTGATGTTAAGCAGCAGTGTCTGAGTCAACCAAGCCTTAGAATGGGTTCAAGCCCTGCCTCCCCCCATAGGGATGTTCTGCTAGCTTTCAGATACTCTTTCTCTTCTCAATAGATGTAGACAGATGATGCTGTCTCCAATGACAGCAATACTGTGCAATAACTTGCAAAGACCAGCGTGGAAGGAAATGTGGGCTGCAGGTTCAGTGAAATTGGTAAAACTATGAAAGATATTTTCTTTTTTCTATTCATCCCTCTTTCAGTATCCTTTCCTCTGTTTTTTGAGTCCTTCTCATTTCCAGTTACTGAGTCCACATAATGCTACCCAGTAAACACTCTCTCCTATCTCTCTGCATCTCTCCACTTCTCCACCCCACCTAGCCTGCTTTCCTTGGTAGCATTGTTAAGAATATGCTGAAAAACATACCTGCAAAAAGAATTATGATTTTCCTTGTCAACTCAACAGAGATGGGCATAAAGAAGACATAGAGTAGGCAGGAAAAACCAATATTAATCAATCATTGAACTTTCATTCATGCAGTTCCCTTTCCACTTCCTATAATATGTAAGTCCTGCTTTGTTTCTTCACTAGGGTGTGGAGATGGCCCCAGGTTCCCAAAGGTTATGCCAGGAGGGTCCAAGAACTGCCAGGTCCTACTAAGCTGGAAATATTTCAAGGAGGAAATCATTATGAAGAAACTCCTCCAAATGTATTAAATAATTTTTTTTTATAAGAGTTGTGGGTTGATCGTTTGGGGTGTCGTTCATTTGGGGGATTTTTGGTGGTGGAAAGAGTTAGAGCTGATCTCTCATAAAAATGTCCTAACAGAAGAAGGGCTGTAAAGTTTTGATCTGTGTGTCTCTGTGTCTGATGAAAACATAAACCTTTGGAAAAATTGAAAAAATATCCCGCACACAAACACCAGTGAGAGTGCATGTGTGGACACATATACACACAGACACACACACACACAAATCCATCCCTGCAACGCCTCATTCCCTCTTCTCCTCCAATCTATAACCATCACCTCAAGTTCCAACTCTAAATATCTATTCACTAGGAATCCTTGACCAAGTCCCATCCCACTCTGATCTTTCTTTGGATATCCAACACTTGTTTAACTGTTAACATATTTATTTGTGTTTGATAGTATTTCTATAGCACTGTTTTTCACATTGTGTCCTGATGGTATAGGATGCTAGTATCCCACCTCAGATACTTCCTAGCTGTATGACATTGATTAAGTCATTTAACCTGAGATCCAATTTCCTCATCTATAAAATAGAAAAAATGGTAAGACCTGCTTCAGAGGATTGTCGTGAGAATCAGATGAGCTAATGTATAAAAAAGCACTTTGCAAACCTGAAAGTGTTGCATCAACATGATTCATCATCATCACTAATATTTTTGTCTCACCAAACCCTGGTCCCTTAAATCCCAGGTTATATAGAGCTCAAAGGGGCTTAAAAGAGCATTTAATCCAAGGTCTCTTTGTTTTACAAATGAAGAAACTGAGGCACAATGGAACTGTGTGTTTTCCTTCTTTTATACCATCCAAATACCTAGTATATTGGAATCTATGATATTTAGTTCTAGAATTAAATAACAATTCGAATAATATAGAACTCAAAGACATAAATTATTATCTCAGAGCTGGAAGGCACTAGGGAAGTAATTGTGACCATACTCTTCCTTATGTCTGAATCTTTTCTATCAGATCCCTAATAAGTAATCTCTGAACCTTCCCAGGGGTGAAGAATTTCATGAGACAGCCCTGTTTATTTTTGGACCACATTGATTATTGGAAAAGATGTCCTTATATTGAAATAAAATCTTCCTTCCTATAATTTCCACCTGTTGATCCTATCTGTTCCAACTATAGTAATACAGAAGTCTATTCTTCCTCCCTTGCAACAATCCTTCAAATATTTGATGACAGAGTAGGTCTCGGGACCAGTACCAGGATAGGCATTAGGCATTTGGTCATTACTCTGTTAAATAATTTCTTTTTTATCATTATTTAGGAGAGGGGAGTTGGAATCATCACTGTCCCATTGGACCTAGAAATATGAAAAATGGACTTAGAATGTGGTTTTTTATAGTGCCTTATCCCTGCCAGACATTATTTAGGTTAAGTCAAGACTTTTCAGAGCCACTCAGTACTAAAGAAGTTCTCTTAATATCTACCTCTCTCTTTCACAGGTTCTTCCTGATGTGAACCAAAACCCTGAGAGCAAAAATAACACAGTCTTGGGGGACTGAAGTGACTTGTGCCCAGGCACTCATCCACACAAATTCTTCTCTTTGTTGTTTTATTTATATTGCATTTCACAAACAGAGGATTCTGGGATCACAGCAACTTAAGGGCAAAATATCCATACTCCTTCTCCATTGGGGCTGTTTTGAATAATGTTATTTTGGGTCTTTTCCTTCTTTTAAAATAAAACTTCTAGCATTTTTTTCTAAAATAAAATGACATGACTATAACTTTACAATGATATCTTTCCTGTCCTCAATAGAGCATTCTATCTTAATAAAAAATATAAACTAGCACAACAAAACAATATTTTTGCTAAATTACATAATAAATAATAATTATTGTGATTTGTATAATATTTTAAGATTTGTAAAGTATTTTACATATATTATTTTGTTCTTATGATAACCCTGCTACTATTACTCCCATTTTTCAGATGAGAAATAGAAACTGAGAGAGGTTAATTGATTTACCCAGGGACATACAGCTGTTATATTTGCCTGTGGCAGGATCTGAGTTCTAATTTTCCTTTCTCTAAATCCAGGACTTTAGCTATAGGACCACCTACTCAACTCATGTAACAACATATGCCACACTGCACACCTATAGTGTAACTCCTTTTTGTTGAGAGATGGAAGGTATGTTTCATTCCGGGTCCTTTTGTCCCCTCTTACCTCATTTTACCAATCTTTATGCATTTTTGATTCTTAAGTATAGTGAGTTTGGAAGAGGGAAAAATGTTGTCATCTATCAGATATTTCATGGAAGTAAATAGTCTGGTGTTAAACTACCCAACTCCATTGGACTGGAACTTGTTGAGAACAGGGACTGTTTTTTGCCTTTCTTTGTATCCCCAGCACTTAGCCTAGCATCTGGCACATGGTAGGTACTTAACAAATTCAGTGCTGACTGACTGACCAACACAAAAGTGAAAGCCTACTATTCACAATCATTAGGTCCCCAAAGAGAAATGATTCCTGAGAGGGAGTTGTTGTAAACTCTGATAGAAGTGCCTTGTGGGAGAACATCAGAGAAAGGAGGTATGTGAATATGTCCTTCTGACTACATCCAAGTAAGACCATGGTCTCCCACTGAATCCAAGGCCACACCAGTCATCTTGACCTGTGTCTTGCCATGGACTCCCAATAACTGGAAGAGAGAGTGAGGCTGATGACTTTGCACAGCTCTGCCTCACTGAAATCCAATGTACTTGCAAGTCAAAACATCACCCTCTTAATGCCATTGGTGCTCTTCAAAAATGAAAGATAAACAAACTGGGGGTTGTAGTAGCAAAGTGAGGAAGGTTTCAGTGGATAAAAGTTCAACATGAGTCAACAAGATGATAGAGCAGGCAAGAACTTCAATGCTACCCTAGGCTGTATTATCAGAGATATGGAGTCTGGGACCAGGTCAGTGATCTTGCTTCATTTTGCTCT
This sequence comes from Bettongia penicillata ogilbyi, assembly GCA_023548195.1. Taxonomy (NCBI): domain Eukaryota; kingdom Metazoa; phylum Chordata; class Mammalia; order Diprotodontia; family Potoroidae; genus Bettongia; species Bettongia penicillata. The sequence goes on from JAJHZJ010000300.1 coordinate 189,217, forward strand.
GGCTAGAACACATCTGGAATATCGCATTCAGTTCTTGGCATCGTATTTTAGTTGGACGTTGATAAGCTGGAGAGCATCCAGAGGAAGGCAACTGGGAGGTTGTTGTCCCTCGTCTTTGAAGAGGACCAAAATGACATCACCATAATAAAGAGAAATTTCAGTGTGTCCAATGGTGGCTGATCAGACCAATACGAGCTTGGAATGCTCTACTACAGGTTGGGCACAGATAGTCCATGTGAATATTTGGGGTGGATATCTCAAATTTGCGCATCTTGTGTTTACTTTGTGCTGTCTCAATTCTGCTTTGCTCAAAGAGTGCAGCATCCTTTATGATGTGGGCACACCATGCTGAGCAGTGCCAGTGTCTCCCATGTTGCACAGTCAAATCCAAAGTTCTTGAGAGAGACCTTGAGAGTGTCCTTGTATTGCTTCTTCTGACCACCATGGGATCGCCTGCCCCATGTGAGCTCTCCATAAAACAGTCTTTTTGGCAAGTATACATTTTGCATTCAAACAACATGACCAGTTCATCAGAGTTGCACTCTCTGAACTGTAGTTTGAATACTTGACAGTTCAGCTCAAGCAAGAACTGGGTATGTTTAGCTTGGAAAAAAGAAACTCAGGGTTAGGGATATAATAGACATTTTAACCAGTCTGTGAAAGACTATCCATTCACCCAGTAAACTGGCAAAATGACAAAGGACATGTAATGTTTGGAGGGGCTGCAGAAGATCAAGCATATGAGTACAATGTTGGTAGATTTTCAGTTGGTCCAACCATCATGAAAAGCAGAGTTGTGTTGGAAAAATGACAAAAATGTGCCTGCCCTTCGAACCCAGAGGTCCCACTGCTTGGGCATATACCTCAAGGAGCTCAAAGATAGAAGGAAAGGTCACAAATACACCAGTGTGATTTGAATGTAAGTTTCTTTTGAAGAAGGATGTATTTAGAAATGAAGGTGATCCTTTGAATCTTTGATCCAAAAACAAAAGATATTAGGGGAAAAAAATTAAAAGAAACATTTTTATGGGAGAGGCAGTTGGACCTCTGTTTAGAAGAAGAGTGTAAGCTCTTTAAACACAGGGACAATGAACACTCTTGTGTTTGTAACCATAGCAACTGCAGAGTCTGGTACATGGAACCCATTTAAGGCAGGCTTGTTGATTGACTCCATCAGGTGCTAATAAAAGCGAGCAAAGAAAGTTGCAGGGAGTCAGTTTTTGGCTTGTTATAATAAAAAAATGTCTCCTTCTTTGCAATTTTGTTGTTATTAAGTTGTTACAGTTGTGTCACTCTTCATGGCCCCATCTGGGGTTTTAATGGCAAAGATGCTGGAGTAGAGTTTGCCATTTCCTTCTTTAATTCATTTTACAGATAAGGAAACTGAGGTAAAGAGTGAATTGTCCAGGGTCACACCACTGGTAAGTATCTGAAGCCAGATTTGAACTCGTGAACATTAGTCTTCCTGATTCCAAACCCAATGTTCGGTCCACTCTTCCACCTACTTGCCCACTGGGACCATTCATCTAAAAGTTGAATGGGCTGTTTTGGGCTTCCCCAGCGCTAGAGATCTTTGAACAAAGATTAGATAAGTCTTTGGCAAACATTCAGGGTTGGGGTGCAGTGGGGTTAAAGGGGAGAGCCTTGTTTAAATGTGATTTGCATCAGATGGGTTCTGAGGTCTCTTCTGACCCTGGGATTCTGCAGTTGTGAGATTTAGAGGCTTTTAAATGATTGTTCATCCAGTGCTTGGCAGTGCAGCTATACTAGACTATTTGCTGGTCCTTACACATGATGTTCCATTTTCCACCTCTATATCTTTGCACTGATTTTTTGTCTCCCATTCCTGAGGTGTTCTCTGCCCCCACCCCTTATTTCTGCCTCTTAGAATCCCTGGCTTCCCTTTAATCTCAGCGCAAAGGACACTTTTTGCAGGGGACTTTCCCTGCTTTCTGCAGCTGTTACTGCCTTCTCTTCTAAGATTACCTTCTATCTACTCCAAAATTGCCTTGTAGATGCCTATTTATCTCTATGATATCTTCCCCCATTAGAAGATGAGTGCCTTGAAGATAGGGGTTGCTTTTTCTTTTTCATTGCATCTTTAGTGCTTAGCATAACACCCAGCACATTGAAAACACATGCTGCTTGTTGATTGCTCATATAAGTCTTGAGTTCCTTCTTTATTTTTTTCTTCATGTAGAATGAAAGTTCTTAACCATTTTTTGTGTCATGGCCTCTATATGCAGCCTAACAAAGTCTATGGAGCCCTTCCCAGAATATTTTTAAATGCATAAAATATATGGCATTACAAAGAAACCAACTATGTTAAATAATCATTTTTTTAAATTTTCCTTTAAAGTTCAGAGACCCCAGGTTAAAAATCTCTGATTTAGATAGTCACTCCAAGCAGAAGAAGAAAAAAAATTCATCTGGCATTTAAAATAGAAGAGAAAAATAAAACTTTAAATAGATGAGACCATTTCGTCCATCGTCCTTAAGTTTACCCGAAGCAGAGAGTTGCTATAACTACAACAGCAGCTTGAAACCTTTAGCAATGAAAGAATTTGAGACCTTACTTATAAATGGACTTTTGTTCATCAAAACCTAACTTCGCTCTAAGCAGATTCCATTGTACAAAAAATAAAAAATTCTTTCTTCCAAAAACAGAAATCCTCAACAACTCCAGACAAACATTTCTTTTCTGTTGCTTAACTTTAAAAAAAAAAAAAAAAAAGGCTTTAAAGTCCTTTTTCCTCCCTTGCTTTTGGCCTTCAGAGAAAAAAAAAATGGAACTCCCTTACTCTGATTGCAATCTAAAGTTGCTTTTTCTCAGGGGCATTGATGGTTAGTGACATGCACAACACCAGCCAAGGTTTTTTGTAACCTTTCAGAAAGCCTGTGGGAGAGGTTGCAAATACACCAATGTCACGGCTGCCAAGGACTGTTTCTTCAGATGAGAGGTTGTTTCACTTGGAGGCCTCCTTTTTAAGGTGATTTTAAAGCCTTTCACTCTAGAGACCATGGGGTTCACTCCTGAGTTTCAATCAATGAAAAAAAGTCAATTTTTTTTTCAAAGTTTATTTCTATCTGTGCCCTGGCCCCTTCCTTTCTATGCTTTTTTTTTAAAGTTGCCTTTTGGAGAAGGGACAATAGTACTGTAGTAGGGCCTGACTCTGAACAAACAGCCTTCAGGCCATGCAATAGTAGAATTTGCAATCCCCTGATTAACCTTTCAATTTGGAAAAAATAAATTGGAACGTTCTGACCCACACAAGGGGGTCAGCCTCATTTTACTTGCTTCTGATCATCTCAGAGCTACCCTTCTACCAAGCTATAGCAATCAATCAATCAATGAGTAAATGTTCATTGGAGATCTTACTACATGCAACTGACTTGCTGAAGAAACAAATAGAAAGGTGGACTAGAATGGAGTGGAATTTGGGAAAACAGAATTTTAGGCACAACTTTGCCAGTGCATTCCAGCTGCATGACCTTGGGCAAGTCAGGCATCTGTTGATTCATCATTTATTAAGCACTTATCCTCTATGGCCTTTACTTTTTTTCATTTGTAAAATAATCCCCTCAGCTTCTTCACTATCTAGAAAGGATAAAATAAGGCCCATACTCTCACAGACATTACAAATGGATTGGGCAACATAAGGCACAATCAATATAACATTTATCTTTCAACAATTATTTATTAAGTGCTTAGCCCCTTGCTTCCTTAAGTGGGTTTCTCCCAGGGTCTCTAGGTTGGCGAGGGACCCTGACTGGCTATCCTTCATTCCTCTCCTAACTCTGCTTCTAATTCTCCAGACCATCCCCTCTTCCCTCCCCTCTTTGCCCCTTCCCTCCTCTCTCTTCTCCTCCCCTTCTAGGTCTGAAGTCAAGAAGATTCATCTTGCTGAGTTCAAATCCAGCCTCAGACACTTACTCTGCATGACCCTGAGCAAGTTGCTTCTCAGTTGCCTTTTATGTGCTGTCTTCCCTCATTTGAATGTAAGCTACTTGGAGGCAGGGGCTGTCTTTTGGCTTGTATTTTTAAGTGCAGTTCCCAGCACAGTGATTTGGCACATAGCGAGTACTTGATGTCTTTTGCCTGATAATACACTTTGCTAGGAAGTGATGAGATATATAAAGCTAAAAATGAAAGCCTCTACCTTCTTTAACCCTACATTCTAAAGGGAATGGAAAGGAAGAGAGAGATAAAAGTATACATATGTATCAAGTAAATAAATATAAGAAGGAAAAAGAGCTAACAACTAGAAGAATGAGCAAAGGCCTCAGGTAGCAGAGCACCTGAGTATCTGGGTACCTGAGTTGTACTTTGAAGGAAGCTAGGAATTCAGCAAGGCAAGGGAAAGGGAGCAATTTCTAGAGATTGCTTTCTAAGCAGGCCATTTTGGTTGAAATGGAAGTACATAAAAAGAAGTAAAATAAATCAGAACTAGAAAGGTAAATGGAAACTGGTCTAAGGAGGCCTTTAAACACCAGGCTGAGAATTTTGTGTTTGGTTCTACAGGCAAATGAACCACTGAAGAGCTTTTGTATGGGAGTAACCTGGCCAGATCTGTATTATAACAAAATCAGTTTGGTAAGCTGCATGAAGAACAGAATGGAAACCAACCCAGAACTTCATTATCTTCCAACCTTTCCTCAAGGTAAAGCTAGACAGAAGTGCTTCCATTTATTTGAAGAGAGCACCCACATCTACGTGACTATAGGTTCACTGGAATAAAATAAGGAATTAAAAAAAAATAAAGAACTGAAGGATGAGAAACCTGGGGTTTAGAGAGATTAAAGTCATTTTGTTGCTAAAGATACTGGAGTAGTTTGCCATTTGCTTTCTAGCTCATTTTACAAATGAGGAAACCGAGGCAAACAGGGTTAAGGATCTTGCCCAGGGTCATGCAGAGTGTCTGAGGCTAGATTTGAACTCAGCAAGATGAATCTTCTTGACTTCAGACCTAGCATTCTACCCACTGTACCATCTAGCTGCCCTTAAGGGGACTAATAAGTAGAAGCGGTTGGAGTAGAGCCTAGATCTTCGGACTTCAAGTCTTGACCTCATTCTATTGCACCACACCACCTCTTTCCTCTTTCATTCACTTGCTCTGTCCCCAAAGCCTTTCCAGAACAGGTCACACTTGGCTCCTGCCACTCCAAAGACTATAATAATGCCCTAGTATAACTTGGTGCAATGTCATAGCAGGAACTTCTGGGCCAAATCAAACATCTCGCAAGGGAGCCCTTACCTTTTGTTAATTACAAAAGACATATTCAGCTCCCCTGAGATGTGGAGTTTTTATACATTACTTTGATACTTTGAAAGATCGCTAATTTCACCAGTCAGCAGGTACTCTATCACCCAAGACAGATTGAATCCCCTCTACTCCTTTTCATCTTGAGGGATTGTTTCTCTCCCATAAATCTTCCGAAGAAGATTGACCCAAGTCCTGGAAATTTGCCTTTCTGTTTTAATATCTCCAGAGTAGCAATAGACGATTTAGGTTGTCCATCTGAGAGAGAGAAAAAGGAAGCAGCTAGCTCTTTAAACTAATTCTTATTTGCTCCAAACTACCTTTCATACCCTGTCCATGCAGATCAAATCCCTTGGCAAAGATATATCTCCAAATTTAGCCAAGTTTAAATATGCATATAAATTGGATATTATGGTGTATTTGGAAGCGTTATGACTGTTATTTTTTATTGTCATTATGTTTTTTTTCCATGAGAGAATGATCAGAAAGGGGTTGTTAAGGCTCCAGTTATTCAACTTATAACACAGATTTGACAGCACCAAATCCCTTTGTTGTTCTCTAGGCCCCAGACCTTGAGTAGCTAAGAAGCCAGTGCTCAGCTCTGATTACTTTAAAAATATCTCTGGTTAAACTGGCAGAACCTCCAAGAAGAGGCAGTGTGGTGGAGTGGAATGAGTACTGGACCTGAAGTCCAGAAATCTGGATTGTCCAGCTCTATAACTTATTAGCTGTAGATAATTACTTTAATCAGGGCAGGTAGGTGGCACACTGGATATGCAAGGCTTGGAGTCAGGAAGACTCGTCTTCCTAAGTTCAAGTCTAGCCTCAGATACTTACTGACTGTGACCCTGGGCAAGTTACTTAACCCTGCTTGCCTCAGTCTCCTCATCGGCAAAATGAACTAAAGAAAGAAATGGCAAACCACTCCAGTATCTTTACCAAGAAAATCCTAAATGGGGTCACAGAGAGAGTTGAACACAACTGAAATTATTGAACCACAGATAACAACAAACTTCCAGACTCTAGGTCCTGTCTGTGTTCTGTCTACTGTACCTTTTAGCTGCCTGTAGGTAGCTAGCAACATGTTGAAGCCTGTTCACACCACCATGCTCCTCTACTTTACCCTCCAGATGAGAGTCATGTTCAATTCTGTAGTTGATTCCCTTGGTAGTAATAAAGATCCTTGCCTATATTGTATGATTTTTAAACAGATAAAATGAAATAATGCTGCAGATCTCTGTGTAATGAAAATGCTACAGCATCCCATGGCCTTCCCTCAACCAGCAACAAAGAAATGTTGGAGATCTCATCTGCTCCCACAAGTTCGTGTATCATCTCTGTAGGTCATTAGATCATAAGTTCCTTGAGGGCAAGAGCTATCTTTTGCCTCTTTTGGTATTTCCAGTGCTTAGCATGGCTCCTGACACATAGTAGATGACCAATTAATGTTTATCAAATTAAAATGTTATCATACTACCATATCTATATAACTAGCCCCACTGTATCTAGAACTCTAGTGAAACTCCTTCAAGTGCTCCACCTGGATGTCTCATAGCTATCTTATTCTCAATATGTTTATAGCAGAATTTGCTGTCTTCCCTCTACATTCCATCTCCTAGCTTTCCTATTTTTATCCTCTTAGGAACCCAGGTTCAAACTGAAAGTGATATCTTCCCTTCCCAACAACTTTCTTTTCTTTCATTCCGCACATCTAATCCATTACCAAGTCTTGTTGCTTCTACCTCTACAACATGTCTTATATCTGTCCCCTTTACTCCGTTAGCAATAATACTAACAATAACATAGTTAACCCTTTCACGTAGCTTTAAAAATACTATCTCATTTTATCCTCACCACATCCGTAAAGGGAGATGTTATATTTTTTTTACGAGTTGTTTTTTTTTTAGAAGCTACTTTTTACAAGTGAGAAAACTGAGGCAGACCAAGGTTGAGTGACTTGCTAGGAAACACAGAGCTAGCAATTGTGAGCCATATTCAGGTTATGGACTCCTGTCTTCCTGACTCACCACTGTGAAATATCACTGCCTAATTACTCTCCTGGGGTTAGCGGAATATCCTCTTCATTGGTCTTTCTACTTCCACTCTCTTTACTCTTTATTCTATTTTTAAATAGGTTCCCTAAGACCAAGAACTGACTTGTCATTCACCTGCTCAAAAAATTTTAAATGACTCCCCATCAATTCTAAGATGAAATGCAAATTCCTTAATCCAAACTTAGCCTAGAAGATAAAACCCTTCTCGTTACAGCTCCCACTTACCTTTCCAGACATTTCATGCTACTGTCCTTCGTAAACCCTATTCACAACTAAAGTAGACTACTCCTGGACAAACCTGAATTTGATATACCATCATTCACCTTTGTGAATTTGCAGAAAACTGTTTTGCATGGCTGGAATGCAATCCTTCTTCATCTCCAACTCTTAGAATTTTTATCTCTTTTAGGCTCAAATCAATTGCCATCTCCTCCATAAAGCTTCCCTTGATTTCACTCTCCCTCATCAGTTTGTTGAATTCAGAGGCACCCCTGCTGGATGAGTGTAGGATATATCCAACCAAGGGAACTTAACTACTAAGATGGCCATAGCTCAACTTTGCTTCAGCATTCTGTTGGCTACCTATGTATGTGGAGTTGATACCTGGCCAATCTTCATACCAGCAGTAAGGTGCTTTTGTTACATTCAAACCAATTGTCCATACTGTTTTTGTATGTTCAGCCCATCACTTTGTACATAGTTGTTGTGTTCGTCCTTCATTTTTGAAGAAGACCATGACGTCAGAGAAATGATGACATGACTTGCACTGGACTTTGTTTTGAGTGAGGGAGGGCTATGCAGGTCACCAGCCTCACTTTCTTCTCCTGAGCCATCTGGGTCCAGTGACCAGATATTCATCAGGATGACTGGAGAAGCTCCAGGGTGCAATGGGAGACCTTAGCCTATTCAGGTATTCACTTAGAGTAAGGTAACGCCCATTGAATGAATAGGCATCTTTAAGAAGTAGTCAGGGAATGGCCCTTTTAATGAGTAAAAAAAACAAAAATAACTAAATCATAGTACATGCTTACTATATGCTTGTTGAATTAAATTGAAGGTCAAGTTTAAATCCTACAAAACCTCTTCCCAGGTACTTCCATTCATTGGAATCTCTCCATATATAAACCTGAAATATTTTTTGAAGGGTTAGGGCCACATGTAGCCTTCTAGGTTGTTGGGTGCAGCCTTTGGACTGAGTCCATGTTTTACAGAACAAATCCTTTTATTAGTTTGGATTAAGTCAAAGGACCACACTTGAGGACCTAGAGGGCTACATGTGACCTTGAGGCCACAGGTTCCCCAATGGCTTAGGGTCATTGGGGATTTATTCAGCCTCTAGGTCTCCAGAGCTTTGTAGGGACACTATTGGCACCAAAACTTTCCCTTTAATACTTAGATGCAAATAAAAACTCTTCTTTCCCTCTCCCATGCCCTAACTGAAAAAGAAAAATCTTGTGACAAATTTGCATAATCAAGCAAAACAAATCCCTGAATTGACCATGTCTCAAAAATATATGTCTCAATCTGTATCCCAAGTCTACCATCACTGTGTTAGGAGGTGAGTAGCATATTTCATTGTGAGTCTTCTGGAATTATGGTTGGTCATTGCATTGATGAGAGTTCTTAAGCCTGTCAAGGTTGTTTTCAACACAACAGCCCCAAGTGATAGATCTGTATCACAGACCTGTATGCAGCCTTTTTTAAGATGGCAAAGAACTGGAAACTGGGTGTCCATTTACTGGGGAATGTTGAACAACAACAAAAAACCTTTATGACAAATTTGCATAATCAAGAAAATCAAATCCCTGAATCAGCCGTGTCTCAAAAATCTGTCTCAGTCTGTAACATGAGTCTATCACCACTCTGTTAGGAGGTAGGAAGCATATTTCACTGTGAGTCTTCTCGAGCTACTCTTGGTCTTTGCATTGATGAGAGTTCTTAAGCCTCTCAAAGTTGCTTCTCTTTGCTATGCTGTATAAAGCATTCTCCGGCTTCTGTTCACTTCACCGTGTCAGTTTATACAAGTCTTCCCCAGTCCTGATGAAACTATTTCCTTCATCATTTCTGATAGCACAAGAGAATTCCATTACATACCTATACCATAATTTGTTCAGCCATTCCCCAATTAATGGACACTCAGTTTCCAGTTCTTTGCCACCACCAAAAGGGCTGCTATAAATATATTTGTACATAGAGGTTCTGTCACTTGGAGCTGCATTATGTTGAAAACAACTGATGACTGAGCAAGAAGGGTTGCCTACTCATTAGGCTTTGAAATGAGAAACAGCTGCTCTGTCTCTTCCCCTTTGAAACTTGTGACTTGAGACTAAAACTCTCCCTCAGACTTCTAAGTGGGAACGAGGGAAAGGCATCCGGCTCCATCCTGATCTCCAGCAGCAGTCACAGCATAAGACTAGGCTCTTGCCTAGGCGAGCCTAAGACTAGATCTCAGGTCTCTGGGGGCTGCTTCTGCTTTGTGTATCATTCCCTCTTTAAAGAAGAATGAATGGTGATTCTGAGAGATAGATGCTTCCACCTTTGATAGCTAACTCATGAGTTTAAGAATCTGAAGTTTGCTGAGAGGTCCAAGTCTTAGTCGTGTAGTGGGAGATGCTCTTACAGCTCCAAGTATGGGGAACCTGTGACCTTGTAGGTCCTTGGGTGCAGCTTTTTGATAGAATCCAAGTTTTCCAGAATAAATTCTGTTATTAAGGGAATTTGTTCTGTGAGTTTTGGATTCAGTCAAAGGGCCACACTTGAGAACCTAGAGGGTCACATGTGGCCTCAAGGCCACAGATTCCCCACCCTTGAACTATATACCCTTCTCTAAAGAGAAAATGATCACCACTAGGAAGATGAACAAAAGATATTTGTCTGGCCAAGAGATATGGACCTTGAGTTGCTTCTCAGACAGTACAAATATAAGGCAAATGTGAAATATTTATTTAGAAGTCTCAGAAGTGTGTTGGGAATCTTTCTTATGTTCCAGAAGATCTAGATTATATTAGGAGAGGTGGATTGCTATTTCATGTTTTAAGTATTTGTCAATATATACTTAAGAAGCTTTTGTGTTTTAAGCATTTCTTTTGTGGTAGAGGAAATGGTTGTTCTGTAACTTATATCTGCTGTTTTGTACACCAAGTACAAATGAAAAGTAACTTTTCTAGCATGGATCCCTTTAATCCCTTTTGAGGAAATCCTAGACATGAATCTAGACATGAGCTCTTTGTTTAAGAGATTTTCCCTGAGACTCTGGGCACAGGGACAAAATGAGCCAGAGAATGTAAAGGGGAAAAATCTGACTTTTCTCTTTGTGATCAGGGGCCCCCAGGATGAGCCCAGAGCTGGGACCACTCTTTCTATGTGACACATAAAAGCAACAATTAAAAAATGCAAAAATAGTTTTTATTATAATACATAATTACTATAATGTTTTATATCATAATATAATGAATGTTTTTTTCATTCATCACTTCAACATTTATCTCCTGATGAGGCAAATGATAATATCATGTATATATGTGTGTGTATATACATATATATATATGTAAAATAAAACCTAAAAGTTTGCAAACATTTTACTGTGTTATTTCATTTTATCCTTACAATCATCCTATGAGGTCTTACTTATCATTATCCTCATTTTACAGATGGGGAAACTAAAGTTGAGGCAAGTTAAGTGACTTGTTCAGGGTCACAAAGCTAGTAGGTGTCTAAGGCAGGATTTGAATTCAAGTGGTCCTGAGTTCAAATTCAGCACTCTACCCACTACACCAGAAGTGTTAAACATGCAACCCAGGCCACATGTGGCCCACAACACTCCCAAGTGTGAATCAGATAAAATATAAAAGGGAAATATTTAACAAAATAAATAAAAATGCATAAATAATATTACATTTTAAAACTAAGTCAACATGCAGTCCACAGGGACCTCTATGTATGGCTTATTTCACACTGTTTCTATTTGAGTTTGACACAACTTCACTCCTCTACCTACCTGTCTGTATGTGCTCATCCTGGTGCTAATACCATGAGTAATGCAAAGAAATATCAGAAAGGGATATGATCTTCAAGGGCGCCCCAGGAATAAGAGAAGATATATGCATCATATTCAACAAACCTGTATTAAGCACTCCCATGAGTGAGTGAGCAAGGCACTCTGTTCACTCTGCTGTTCACTCATTTTTCAGTCATATCCAACTCTTCATGATCTCATTTGGGATTTTCTTGGCAAAGATACTAGAATGGTTTGACATTTTCTTCTCCAGCTCATTTTACAGATAAGGAAACTGAGGCAAACAGGGTAAAGCCCAAGGTTGTACAACTTGTAAGTGTCTGAGGCTAGATTTAAACTCAGGAAGATGAGTCTTCCTGACTCTAGGCCCAGCACTCTATCCACTCTACCATCTAGCACCTAGACATTATGCTAGATGCCAAGAACATTAAGAATAGAAAGATAGATAGATAGATAGATAGATAGATAGATTCAGTCCTTGTTCTTAAGATTATGTTCTACTAAGAAAACAAGGATAAAACATTTTAAAAGATAAGTAAACTACCAAGTAGGAAGGTATGAGCACAAAAAAGCCTTTGTTAAGAATATTTCTGGAGGGAGGGAGAAAACACTTTCAGCTGGCCTGATCAAACAAAAAGTCAAGTGCTTTGCACATTCTAGATGGTTTTTAAATAACTTTTTGGTCAGATGAATGAATTTGAAATAACAAGCCAAGGCAGCATATAATTAAGTGCCAAATAAATGAGAGCAATAACCAAGGTTATGAGGAGTTGGAAAGAGAGCAGTGCTAATGGGCTGAAGTGATCAGAGAGGGCTTCATGGATAAGGTAAAACCTGTGGTGCTGAGAATGGATGAAGATTTGGGTAGGAGGAGAAGGGGAAACAGTCTATGAGCAAAAGTCGAGGTCAGAAGGAACATTAGACATCGAGGAGGCTGACCTGACAGTGCATGCTGGGAGCAGTGGGAAATGAGATGAAATTTTTGGTTAGGGGCAGTTTATGGAGGGCTTTGAAAGCTGGGCAGAGCTGGCATAATGGAGTAGGCAGTAGGGAGCCCTGACAGATTGCTGAGCAGGAAGCGACATGAAGAAATTAATGTATTAGGATGTTTAACTGGGCAGCTGTGTACAGAATAGATTAGAAGAGGGAGAGATGAGGTAAAGGGCTAAATGGGAGAACAAATTTAATAAGTATGGAGTTGTTGGAGAGAAAGTAAGTAAAAAGAATGTAGTTGATAGTGGGGGTGGTGGTAATTAGTGATCTGAGGTGATAGGCCACCTCATAATAGATAACGAGCTAGCAGGTACAGGTCTGGAGTCAGGAAGACCTGAGTTCAAATGTGACCTCAGATACTTTTATTAACTCTGTGACCCTGGGCAAGTCACTTAACCCTGTTAGCCTCAGTTTCCTCATCTGTAAAATAAGCTGGAGAAGGAAATGGCAAACCACTCCAGTATCTTTATCAAGAAAATGCCAAAAGGTTTCACAAAGAGTCAGATATAACTGAAAATGACTAAACAATGACATTTTATAGAAGAAGAAACAGAAGTCGGGTGTAGGTTGGATGGTTAAATTGACAAGTCAGAGTAAATGACTGAGCCAGGACATACACTCAGTCTTCTAAGTCTTTTGACCCTATGTCCTTTTCTCTTTCACATTGCTCCATACCTCAACACTCCCAATGGCCCAACATTCATTCTTAAGCTAATAAACATCCTTGGAAAGAATCCAGTATCAATCTACATCATACCCATTTCTGCTCTTTAACAAAGAGCGTTATAACAAAGCTCCTCTGTATTTGCTTAAAACTTCATTTTTTATGCCCTCATTGGATTATTTCAAACCTCAATTCTTATTGGGTGTGAAAGAAAAGACAAAATGACTAAGGAAACAAAAATTTGATCTTCTGAGCACATCACTTTATTAATCAATGTATGGCAATTGCCCAACAAGCGGAATGAGACTTCCTCAGCTCAGGCCTGGACACTGAAACAAGGAGAGAGATAGACTTTTATACATTAATAGCAATGAATCAAATAAGGCCAATTAATTAAAAGGAAATAAGATAACATTATATAACATTAGGTAATCTGACAGGAGGAAAGATCAGGAACTTTCCAAGTTGGGAAAGGGTGAGTCAACAGGTACAGTTCCCTGAGTTTGGAAAAAGAGGTGTCCCACTCCACCCAGGTGTCTGTAAACAATCAAAGAAACATGAAAATAATAACTGATTGATCAGTCCGGAGCCAGTTATGGGTTACTGGAAATGTACAATCTTTGGATTTGACTGGGTTTCTGGTCAACATAACCTAAGCTTAGTTAAGGGTCTTTAAGCCACAAGTAGGGATTATCCACCTTCTCAGCCATGCCGAGCTAGATTCAAATACTGCAACAAAGTTTTCTCCCATTTTTCACAATTGAAAAAGTTTTCTCACAAGGCAGAATCTGAACTAGGCCCATAATTGAATAGAAATAAGCTAGTTCCAAGATGGCAGAGTAGAAAGACTCATGTATGCTAGCTCCGAATCCACAGCCCATAAATTTCCTGTAAAAAGAACTCCCCACAAATTCTGGAGCATTGCAAGCTGCGCAGCAACGCAGTAGAGGAGATTTCCTTTCCAGAGAGCCCTGGAAAACGGATTCCAAAGGTCCATTGCGCACCGGACGCATGGCCCCAGAAGAGCAGACCCGAGCAGGCTTCAGGGACGGAATCTCCAGTGGCTGCGAAGGTCCCTCTAACCACAGGCACTACAAGTCAGTGAGAGAGACTTCTAGCCTGGCCTAGAGGGGAGCAGGGTGTCTCCATGACTCAGGCCCCCTCGGGAGGCAGCAGCAGAGGCGGCGGCGGCCCAGGACTCCCCAAGCAGGCAGGAGCTCAGGGCCATTACCCAAGGTCTCCACATAAACCCCCAGAGGGAACTGAGCCTAGGAGGCGGCCCTGCCCCCACCTAAGCACCAGAACTTAAGCTCACATTGAATAGCAGCCCCGCCCCCTGCTGAAAGCCCTGAGGCTGGGGAGCAGCATTTCAATCTCAGACCCCAAGCACTAGCTGGGCAAATCTAGGCGGGGGTGGACAGGAATCTCAGAAGTCAGGTAACTGGCTGGGAAAACGCCCAGAAAAAGGAAGCAAAATAAGACTATAGAGAGCTACTTTGAAGGGGTGCAGATGTTCCCGCCTTTCAATTCTGATGACGAGGAAATATTCTTACCATCAGGGAAAGATGTGGAGGCTGGGGCCTCTGTATCCCAGACATCCCAGGATGTCCGGTGGGCTCAGGCCTTGGAAGAGCTCAAAAAGGATTTTGAAAATCAAGTTAGACAAGTGGAGGAAAACCTGGGAAGAGAAATGAGAGAGATGCAAGAAAAGCATGAAAAACGGGTCAATACCTTGCTAAAGGAGACCCAAAAAAATGCTGAAGAAAATAACACCTTGAAAAATAGGCTAACTCAACTGGCAAAAGAGGTCCAAAAAGCCAATGAGGAGAAGCATGCTTTCAAAAGCAGAATTAGCCAAATGGAAAAAGAGGTTCAAAAGCTCACTGAATTTAATAGTTCTCTCAAAATTAGAATGGAACAGATGGAGTCTAATGACTTTATGAGAAACCAAGAAATCACAAAACAAAACCAAAAGAATGAAAAAATGGAAGAGAATGTGAAATATCTCATGCGAAAAACAACTGACCTGGAAAATAGATCCAGGAGAGACAATTTAAAAATTATGGGACTACCTGAAAGTCATGATCAAAAAAAGAGTCTAGACATCATCTTCCATGAAATTATCGAGGAAAACTGCCCTGATATTCTACAACCAGAGGACAAAATAAGTATTGAAAGAATTCATCGATCACCGCCTGAAAGAGATCCAAAAAGAGAAACTCCTAGGAACATTGTGGTCAAATTCAAGAATTCCCAGGTCAAGGAGAAAATACTGCAAGCAGCTAGAAAGAAACAATTCCAGTATTGTGGAAATACAATCAAGATAACTCAAGATCTAGCAGCTTCTACATTAAGGGATCAAAGGGCGTGGAATAGGATATTCCAGAAGTCAAAGGAACTAGGACTCAAACCAAGAATCACCTACCCAGCAAAACTGAGTATAATACTTCAGGGGAAAATATGGTCTTTCAATGAAACAGAGGACTTTCAAGCATTCTTGATGAAAAGACCAGAGTTGAAAAGAAAATGTGACTTTCAAACCCAAGAATGAGAAGAAGCATGAAAAAGTAAACAGCAAAGAGAAGTCATAAGGGACTTACCAAAGGTAAACTGTTTACATTCCTACATGGAAAGACAATATTTGTAACCTTAAAACTTTTCAGTATCTGGGTAGTTGGTGGGACCACACACACACGTACACACACACACACACACACACACGTACATGTGCACTCACACACACATACACACATGCACACACATACAGAGACAGAGAGCACAGAGTGAATTGACTAGGATGGGACCACATCTTAAAAGAAATTAAGGTAAAAGGTGAGAGAGAAATGTAGTGGGAGGAGAGAGATTGAAATGGAATGGGGTAAATTATATCTCATTCAAGAGGCAAGCAGGAGACTTTTTAGTGGAGGGAAAAAGAGGAGAGCTGAGAAAAAAACATGAAGTTTACTCTCATCACATTCGACTAAAGGAATGAGTAAAATGCACACTCATTTTGGTATGAAAACCTGTCTTACAACACAGGAAAGTGGGGGAGAAGGAGATAAGCAGGGAGGGAGGGATGATGGAAGGGAGGGCAATGGGAGGAGGGAGCAATTTGAAGTGAACACTCGGGGAGGGACAGGATCAAAAGAGAGAATAGAAACAATGGGGGGTAGGATAAGGTGGAGGGAAATACAGTTAATCTTACACAATACGACTATTATCGAAGTCATTTGCAAAACTACACAGATATGGCCCATACTGAATTGTCTGCCTTCCCAAAGGGAATGGGTGGGGAGGGAGGGATGGGGAGAATTTGGAACTCAAAGTTTTAGGAACAACTGTTGAGTATTGTTCTTGCTACTAGGAAATAAGAAATACAGTTAATGGGGAATAGAAAGTCATCTGGCCTTACAGAACAAAAGAGAAAATGGGGACAAGAGAAGGGAGGGATGATAGAAGAGAGGGCAGATTGGTGATAGGGAAAATTAGAATGCTTGGTGTATTGGGATGGGGGGAGGGAATAAATGGGGAGAAAATTTGGAACCCAAAATTTTGTGAAAATGAATGTAAAAAGTTAAATAAATAAATTTATATTTAAAAAAGAAAAAAAGAAATAAGCTGGTTCCAGAATTGACTCACAAGATGGAATCAGTGTGGTTCAGTCAGCTCCCACAATTAACCACTTGCTGTCCTTATTTCCTCAATTCCCTCATAGGGAATTTTCTAATTTCCTCCTTCAGCCCCCTCCAGGTATAGATGTTACAGCCATATTAGACTTTAAGGATTTAAGGGAAGGGTTCTCTAACATTGCACAACTACTGTGACTCCTCAGTATAGTCCAGCAGCTCCCTAATATTGCTGGGATCAAATATAAATCTGTCTGCTACTCATTTAGAACTTTACAACCAAGCAATCAGTTAAAAAAAAAGCAAAACACTTATTAAGTGGTTTCTCTGAGCCAAAGACTGTTCTAAGTGTTAGGCAGATAAAGAAAAAAAGCAAAAATAGCCCCTGCCTTCGAGGAGCTTAAATTTTAAAGGGGACAGGGGCAGGTAACAACCAAGAACATCGGTATATACAAGACACATGCAGGGGAGATAGAAAGTAATCTTAGAGAGGTAGGCACTAGCTAGAGAGGGGACAGGGCAGGCCTACTGCAGAGGGTGGATTTTGAGCTGAAGGAAGTTAAGGAGGTGGAAATAGGCAGGAAGAGGATTCCAGGGATTGGGAATAACCGGTAAAAAAACGTGGAGAGAAAAGATGAAGCATCACTAATAGGAAGAGAAAGTAGGCAGGTGTAGCTGGACCACAGAGTCCATGGAGGGAAGAAAAGTATAAGAACAGGAAATCAGGAAGGGGCTTGATTATATAGATTTTTAAATGCCAAACAAATGAGTTTAAATTTGATCCCAGAGATAATAGAGAGTCACTAGAGTTTATTGAATAGAAAGGAAGGAAACATGGATGTATTAAGTGCCTACTGTGTGTCAGGCATTGTGCTAAATTTTCAGCAAATATTATCTCATTTGGTGCTCACAACAATCCTGGGTGTTATTATCTGTTATTATCCCTGTTTTACAGTTGAGGAAATTGAGACAGCTTTAGCGATGGAAGTCACTAAGGCTAGATATGAACTCAGTTCCTTCTTACTCCAAGTCCAAGGCTTTATCCATTGTGCTACCTTAGCTGCAGGAGACTAACATGGCCAGAACTACTCTTTAGGAAAAATCTCTTTGGCATTTGTGTGGAGGATGAATTGGAGTAGGGAGACAATTGAGGCAGGAGACTGATTAAAAGGCCATTTAAAGAATCCAGGGGAAAGGTGGTGAGGGCCTTAAAGATAGAGGGGCTATTCAAGTGGAAAGAAGGGCATATATATATATATATATATATATATGTATATGTGTATGTATATGTATATATGTATGTATGTATATATATGAGTGTGTGTGTCTGTGTGTCTGTGTGTGTCTGTGTGTGTCTGTGTGTATTGATGGCTGTAGGTGTATTCATGCATTTATATTCAGTCAATTGCCAAATCTTGTGATTTCTAACTCCACACTATTTCTCATATATAATATATATATATATACACCATCAAGTATACGTGCCTCTATTTATATATATACATATAGGTGGATATGTATCTATACATTTGTTTTTCAGTTGCTTCAGTTGTGACCCTGTTTGGGGAATTTCTTGACAAAGATAATGAAGTGGTTTGCCATTTCCTTCTCCTGCTCATTTTACAGTTGAAGAAACTGAGGCAAACAGAGGTAAGTGACTTGCTCAGGGTCACACAGCACTAAGTGTCTGAGGCTGAATTTGAACTCAGAAAGATGAGTCTTTCTGATTCCAAGCTGGATTGTTAATGTATTTTTGCTTAATTTCAAAGATCTTTCCCACCCATTATTTTAAGACCTGCTTAAATCACTTGGAAGTGTAAGTCACACGCGGTGGAAGGAGCTTGCTGAATGGGTGGAGTAGGAAGGGTGGAACACAGCTGGGAGAAAGTAGGTAAGAGCAGTTAGGGTGGAGGAGAGAAGACACAGGCAGGCACAGCTAGTGTTGTGAATGTTTGCATGTTGGAAAGGCCCCCAAAAGAGGGAGGGGAGGCTTGGAAAGACCTTTGTCTGTAGCAATGCTAATATGTATTGAATTCTTGGTTACTATGATGGATTTGGCTTTCTGGTGTCTGAATAAATGTTTTTCTTCTGCCCTCTATATGGAGAGTCTGTTATACTTTGTGATTCAGAACTACACAAGCATATTCGTAGTTGTCATCGGTGCCGTGGATGTTGCCTTGGTTATCACAAGTACAGTGCTCTGTCCACTTCAATACCTAGCTGCCTTACGCGCACACACACACACACACACACACACACACACACACACACACAAAATGTCTACCCTCAAGAAGCTGACATTCTTATATGAGACATAGTATAGCTATCTAGCTGTGATTGAATGGTCCCATAAGAGTCATCCCATGTTCTAAATCACCAACTGCATACCAGAATTTTGAACTTAATATACAATACACATACATGTATATATGTGTATAAATATCCACACATGTATTCATATGTATGCATATATGTATGATGACTAAGAGCAAGGAGTCAAGAATGTTACCAAGGTGCAAACGTATGTGACTGAAAGGATGGTAGTGTCCTCTATGGCTCTATGGGAAGAGATATTTTGCAATAGGCATGAGTTTTGAGGGAAAAATAATGAGTTCTGCTTTGGATATGTTGAGTTCAAGATTATGCCAGGATGCCAGGATGCCAGGATGCTCATTTCAAAAAGTCCAGCATGCAGTTGGTGATGAAGAACATGGAATGGCTCCTGCGGGACCATTTGGTCTCAGCTAGACCCTATGTCATCTCTTACATTCTAATGTAAGGTAGAGACTTTTATTGGTAATTTTGTGTGTGTGTTTCCAGCACCCCTTAGCACAGTGCCTGGCACATAGTAAAGCCTGTTGAATGATTGATTGATTCACTTCCTCCCCCAAGGCAACTACCTATTCTGTGATTCTTAAAATTCCTCTAAGAGGAGGACTACGGCCTTTATGCAATTAAAGATAAGGTTTAAATGCACATCCCCTGGAAGAGATAACACATTGACTTAAATTCACCCTAAGGAGTAATGAAAGCAGATCATTTTCACCTCGTAGGCTTTGATAAGAGGAGAGCTTTGGACCTGAAATTGGATGGGGAGAAGAGGGAGTAGAAGAAAGGATTCAGAAAATGAAAGGTGAGGAGTCTGAAGACAAACCTGGAATACTGAATAATTTTGCCTAGGGCTAGCCCCAGTCACAGGATCTTATAAACTGAAAGGGAACTCAGAGATTATCTAGACCATTCTCTTTGAACAAAAAAGCAAGATAACTTGCCTGAAGGTTTCACAAAGGCAGAAGTGAATGGTCTAAAGAAAGAAAACTAATTGCTTTTGTAATTCAAATGCTAATGTGGTCACTCACATGGCTCAAGACCAAAAGTTAGTCACTTAACCTCAGTAGAACTCAGTTTCCTCATTTGTAGTAATGGTGGTAGTAGCAGTGGTGGTAGTAGTAGTAGTGGCGGTGGTGGTGGTAGTAGTAGTAGTAGTAACCTGCATTTATAAATCACTTTAAAGTTTGCAGATTCCTTTAAAGGTGTTATCTCATTTGATCTGCACAAAACTTTGTGAGGTAGGTGTTATTAGTACACCCATTTTACTAAGAAGGAAGCTAAGACTCACTGAGATTAAGTGATTTGCCCGTGGTCACATAGTCTGAGGGAGGATTTGAATCTCATTTTACTGACTCCAAGTCCAGTGCTTTATCCAGTGAGGGGATGGGTATGAGGGAAGAGAGACTCATTAAGATTTCTTTTATATCCAAGGTCAAATCCAAGGTCTCTTTTAACACTAAATCTTATGTTTCTATGACACTAGATAGTAAAGTGCAAAGGTAGATTTCAAACCTAAATCTTTTGTCTTGGAGTTTTCCAGATTTGGAATCTGATGCTCTTTCCATTGGTTGCTTTCCTCAGTCTATCAGAGCCTTGAATGTGAGAGGATAAGGGATAACTATTACATATTAATTCATGTTATCATGTTTTATGTCATTATTGGGTATAAGTTCTGGCTGAGGGGGGATGAGATGTCTCTTTTAAGGGATTGACTGACAATATGGCATTAATCCAGTGGTCTAAAGCAAACAGAAGGGAGGTAAAACCAAAGGCACTGAGTGACATCCTAGGAGAGTCCAACCCACCACAGCCATCCCAATCTAAAGAAAACTAAGCACCTTTTCTCCAAAGACTCCTCTTTGCATTTGGAGTCCAAGGGCGTAAATTTGAATTCCAACTCTGACACTTAGAAAGGGTATGATTAGGTAGGTGATCTAACTTTCCTGGGTCTCATTTCTCTCTATTCTATCATCCTATGTTTTTCATTTAATCTTTGAGATTTCGTTTTTCTCATTCTTTCCTTCTATGGTCCAAATAATCAGAATGCTGAGCTGAAAGCCCTTACTACCCTTTAAACTGCCATCAGACAAACCTCCTGCTTCTTAACTCTTCTTTCCCAAGTAGAATCCCTAACTTAAATGATCTGAGCCTTGGTAACTGGTGGGTTGGGAGATTGGAAGGCTCAAGGAAGAGAGTTGGGAGCTTGGTATATGCATAAGAACCTTTGAATCAGAAAGGGTAAAACTAGAGGGAAGGATTTCCCCAAGAGGTAAATCAAATGAGTGATGTTAGCCCCTGATTAGTGGAGACATGAAAGGTCCCTATTTGTATCAGCAGAGCCATACAAAGGACTCCTAAGTCTACTGGAGAAGTGGTGTCAAACTGAAATAGAAATGGGGGCCACCAATCCATACCTAAGGATCTACAGGCTGCATATTGACTTAGAAAACCACACATGCTTATATATTTGTTTTATTTTTTTTTAATGGATCAGCACATTCAAATCATATAGGAACTACATCTTAATTTGGTTCTGACTAAACTCAGGCTACTCCTGTAAACTGTTAGACCCCTCTTCACTAGAATATCACACTTTTTTGGGGGGGTGGAATTTAATTAGTGCATTTTTTTTATAAATATTGAAATCCAAAGAAGGTAAAGCAGTATCATCTACTCTAGGAAATAGTGGAGTTCTTTGACAATCTGAGAACAGTAATGGGAAAAAATCAGTAAGAGAAGTAGTGAAAGGTCAGATCAGCAGTCAGGCTACAGTCAACAGCACAAAATATATCCTCTGAGTTCTGCTTTGACCACAGAGGAAGAAAGGCAATTTTCCTTTGTGCTTCAGGAAATGATGAAAAAAAAGGGTAGGGAAAAAAATGTTAACAGAATTTGAGACCTTTGAATTAGGAATGAAGTTAATTCCAATTTTATGTGGAATGATTTTAGGGGTGCTAGAAGGATACCCCTTCTGGCTATGGGGGAAAAGCTTTTCATTTCAGAAGAATTAGGACCTAAAGGGCAAATGCCCTCTGGGGAGGTGCAACAGCATTGTATCAATGCCCTTACAACAGCCTGCATCCTTCACCACCATCACCTAAATCTGCTATCTCTATTTCCAAAACAAATCAAAGTCAGTCACTTAGGTGCCAAGAACCGATAACCAATTTATTTGTTAGAGCAGGTTGGGATATGGTTGCCAGAGGTTATTTTTTGGTGGGGAGGGCAATGCAGAATTAGGGGAAAGGGAAGGAAAGAAAAATAAAGCAAAAGGAGATAGAGCATGTCAAGACAAATGCATCTAGCTGAACCTGTACTTAATGCTAACTCTGCTACTTAACGTCTGTGAGAGAAGCATGGTGCAATGAAAAGAGCCTTAGTTCTGGTGTGAAAGGCTCTAGGTTCAATGCCAGTCTCTTCTGATTATTAACTTGCCTGTTTTAGCATCTGTGGGTTGGATTAGATGACCTCTGAATTCCCTTATAGCTCTAGATTTTGAGCAAGTCGTTTCAACTCTCTTCGACTAAATTTCATCAGGTGAGGGAAATTAGCTAGATGACCTCAAAATTCCCTTCTTGCTCTAAATCCCAAGGTCCTATAATTACAGAGGGCAAGATCCTCTGTTGACACTGCTTCTAAGACTCTACGGGTTTTTCACTTGTCTCTGTGGTCCTAAAAATGTCCTTTACCCCATCATGCTTTTCTTTCCTGCATTTGTACATTGGTGTGATCTGCTTTTATAAAAATAAGTTCATTCACACACACTCACATTCATACTCATACGTGTATTCTGCATTGCCTAAACTCATAGGAAGGTGTTATTGTCCAGTCATGTCTGATTCCATGTGAACCCACAGACATTGTCTGTGGAATTTTATTGGCAAAGATACTGGAATGGTTTGCTATTTCCTTCTCTAGCATGTCCCCATTCTGATGAGAAACTGAAGCAAATAGGGGTTAAGTGACTTGCCCAGGATCACACAGTAAGTATCTGAGACTGAATTTGAACCAGACCCTATTGACTCTACGTCCAAGCACTCTATCTGCTGAGCCACTTAGCTGCCCTCAAATTAGGGAAGTAGTAAGAGCTAATAAAGGGCTAGAAATAGGATGGAGTGGGGGAGAGACATAAAATTAGGAGATTTAGGTCAGAACAAGGTCTGACTAGATACCAAGGCTCAAGAATTTTCAGTGACTCCTTATTGATTCTTGGATTACATGAAAATCCTACACTCGTCTGTTTTGATGTTTGAAGTCCTTCATGATCTGGCTCCAGGCTAGTCTTCCAGACTTATTTCCTGTTACTTTTTCTCGTCTTCTATTTTTCAGCCAGACTTGCCAGTCTCAATTCAGAATTCCATCTTCCACCTTCATGCCTTTACAATGGGCTGTCCTCTCTGCCTGAAAGTTTTCCTGCTTCATTTGTTAGGTCTCTCCTGCACAGCCGCAAAATTATTACCTTGTACACATTGTATATTTACTTAACTATATACACACTGTACATTGAGATCCAGCACAGAGTTCAGGTTGAAGAGGGATTCCCTGCGGAGGGTGATGCCTTCCAAACACTCCTGTTTGCAAATGACATTGTGTCAATTGCATTAAGCCCCAAGATATTACAGAGCCTGGAAGAGATCTATAATCACTCAAAAGATTGAGGTAGCTCCCTCTCACCTCCAGGATTGATATAAAATCCTCTGTTTGGTTTTCAAAGCCCTTCATAACCTAACCGCACCCCCTTTTCAGTCCTTTCCAGTCTTCTTACCACCAGTCACTTTCCCCGCTTCCTGTGTACCCTTCATTCCAGTGACATTAGCCTCCTTACTGTTTCATGTGCAAGACACATACCATCTCTTGACTCCTCGAATTTTTTCTCTCTATTCTCCATGCCTAGAATATTCTACCTCTTCATTTCTGCATCCTGTCTTCCCTGGGTTTTTTAAAATCCCAGATAAAATCCCACCTCCTCCTGGAAGTCTTTCCTAATCCCTATTTAATTCTATTGTCTCCTCTCAGTTGATTATTTACCATTTATCTTGCACATATCTTGTTTGTACATAGTTGCTTGCATGTTATCTCCCTCATTGGACAGTAAGCTCTTCAAGGTCAGAGAATGTCTTTGCTTTTTTTTATCTTCATTGCTTAGTAGAGTGAATGGCACATGTGGCAGAACTTTGAAATAGTTTGTGAGACATAGAGACATTGACACAGGACTGCCCAGCGGGGCGTGCTCAAATTGAAGGAGATGCTATACACTATGAGCAAAGATATGTGAGATGCACAAATTTAGAGATATCTTCACTCCAAATGTTCATTTGGACATTTGTGCCCGACCTGTAGTAGAGCCTTCCATGTTCATATTGGTCTGATCAGACACAGACGCACTGAACCTTGACCCTAACATAGTAATGTCATTTTTGTCCTTTTGGAGCATGAAATACAATCAACCAATCAAGGCACTTGATATATGTTTACTAACTGACTTCACAGATAAGTTTGTTGTTTATCCACCCTGGAAAGACCAAATTGGTAAAGGACTATTATCCAGATTTCTACATGCATCTAAACAGACACATAATAGAACTTGTCCTGAGAGTGTGCATACCTGGAGTAAGTAGCATAGATGGACAGTAAGGTACACCCAGGACTGAAAAAGAAGAGCGTGGGCTGGATTGCTTTTGAAAAATTGCAAAGCCTCAATCTTCTTATGAAAGCAAAAATCCACCTTTTCAGTACAAAAATGTGACTGAAATTGCTGCATGGCAGCAGGACATGGCATGCCCCTGAAAATCTAAAGATGAAGAGTGCACAGAGAGTGAAAAGGACAGGAACATTTTTGCAAGAGGGAAGACTGTAATTTATAACCCATAAGAAACTCCAAAGCAGAACAAAAGTAAATGATTGTCAATGAGGATTTGTAAGATAGGAAGAAAAGATGAGCTGGTCACAGGTGGAATGCCTACAGCATGTGGAGTGGACCCCCTGTGGCAAGCTTTCAAGAGGATACAGAATGAAGACTTCACAAGACTGGAAGGTATGGGTAGAGGGAATTCCCAGATCGAGATCAAAGGCCCATTTGAGAGTAAAATGTATACTCCTCTTAAGTTTAATATAAGCTTTTTGAAGGCAGGGATCCATTTCATTTTGTCTGTTTTTCAATATCCTAAGCCTCTGACACAGTGTCTTGAATGTAGCAGAGACAATTAAAAATGTAGTTAGATGAAACCAGAGGAATTTGGGTCCTGAAGCTCACACACCATCTCTCCTAAGCTCCTATCAAATATATCAATTATCTGAGTTTCATGAGAAAAACTGGAACCTGGTATTGACCTTCCAAGATGAAGTCATGGTTACAAGGTTATAACAAGGATGTCATGTTGCCTTGTTGAGCATGAGATGCTGTAAGTGGAGGTAAGTTGGAATAAGTGGAATAAAATGCTGAATGCAGGCCTAGTAGGAGGCAGAGTACACCCTGATCTCACTGTAAAAGACCAACAAAAATGTGGAACTCAGCATCACATACTGGGAAATGGCATGGTTCACATTTGCAGGTTGGGATGAAATAGAAGAAGCCTGATTAGGAGTCATATTATTTGGGTTCTAGTCCAAAATCACTGTGTAGATGAATGACCTTGAGAAAGTCACAGAATCACTATGAACTTAGTTTTCCCGTCTGAAAAATGGGAAGGATTGGGAAAGTTGACTAGAGGAATTCTAAGGACTTTTCCCACTATGACTCTATGAGAAAGGACAGAGGAGAGTACAGGCAGTTCCTGGCTCACCAACTCATAGCTATAGACAGTTGCCAGAGATGGCACTTCTAGTGCCATATGAAAAACATATATTTCTAAAGATTTTGGGCTTCAGAAGTGGAGCAAGGAAAGAAAATGAGAAGCAGAAATAGTCTTGTCAGGAGACTGACCAGGCTGGACCAGCCTGCCTATCTAGTGTCTCCAGAAATATCTTCTCTCAAACTGCCTGAATTGTTTTCACTTTGCTTTTTATATCAATGGAAAGCCCATTAATAGGAGATTCATTTTGGTTAAGAAGAATTCTTGTTCTTAGAGGCAAAGAGGGAGAATTCTCATTTTTTTAAATGTGAAGGGAGAAGCTGTTACCTCAAGATTAATAACAGTACATTCAACCAGATTATATCTCTTAACATCCATTCAAACAAAATTTGAAATTTTGTTTAACACTTGCTATATGCAATGTATTATGCTATGATAATAATAATATTTATTTAACATTTTAGTGTCTGCAAAGAACTTTATATATGTTAGCTTATTTTATTATCTGTGAGTTGGATGCTATTATCATCCTCATTTTACAAATGACAAAACAAAGAGATAGAGAGATTAAGTAATTTGCCCCCTGGTTGCAAAACCAGTAAGTATCTGGAGTCTTCCTGCTTCCAGGTCCCATGCTATCTTCTACGTCACTAAGGGGCTTTGAGGATACAAGGACAAAAAAATTAGAGTGTCTGCTTACAATGAAATGGTATCCTATAGGGGAATAGAACATGAAAATAATAAAGGAAATGCAAAATGTGTGCAAAATGATACCAAGTAATTTCTTTTTTTATTAATTTGTTTTCAGTTTTCTACAATCACTTTCATATATCTTAGATTTTCCTCCTCCTTTCTCATCCTTCCCCTCTCCCTATCTGAGACAATGTGCAATATTATATAGGTTCTACACATATTCTTATTAAATACATTTTCACCTTAGTCATGTTGCATAGAAGAATTAAAATGAATGGGATAAACCATGAAAACAAAACAAAACATAACACAAGAGAAAATGGTCTGCTTCATTCTGCGATCCAATTCCATAGTTCTTTCTCTGGATGTGGAAGGTATTTTGCCTCGAGTACGCTGGGAATTTTTTAGGTTCTTAAATTGCTGTGAAGGGTTAAGTCTACCAGAAAAATTCCTTGCACATTGTGGTTGTTGCTGTGCACAAAGTTCTCCTGGTTCTGCTCCTTTCACTCAGCATCAGTTCATAGAAGTCCTTCCAGGCCTCTCTGAAGTTTTCCTGTCCATCATTTCTTATAGCACAACAGTATTCCATTACATTCATATACCACAACTTATTCAGCCATTCCTCAACAGATGGGCATCCCTTCGATTTCCAGTTCTTGGCTTCCACGAAGAGAGCTGCCACAAATATTTTTGTACATGTGGGACCCTTTCCCATTTTTATGATCTCTTGAGGATATAGTCCTAGAAGCAGTATTGCTGGGTCAAAGGGTATGCCTTTTGGGCATAGTTCCAAATTGCTCTCCAAAATGGTTGGATCACCTCACAGCTCCACCAACAATGAATTAGTGTTCCAACTCTCCCACATCTTCTCCAAAATTTATCATCTTCCTGTTTTGTCATGTTAGTCGATCTAATAGGTGTGATGAGGTATTTCAGAGTTGTTTTGATTTGGATCTCTCTAATCAACAGTGATTTAGAGCATTTTTTCATAGGATATCATATAGATAGCTTTACTTTCTTTCTCTGAAAACTGCCTGTACATATCCTTTGACTATTTATCAATTGGGGAATGATTTGTATTCTTGTACATTTGACTCAGTTCTCTATATATTTTAGAAATGAGGCCTTTAACACAGACACTGGTTGAAAAAATTCTTTCCTAGTTTCCACTTCCCTACTAATCTTGGTTGCATTGGGTTTGTTTATGCAAAAACTTTTCAATTTAATGTAATCAAAATAATCCATTTTTCACTTCATAATGTTCTCTATCTCCTGTTTGGTCATAAATTTCTTCATTCTTCATAAATCTGACAAATACACTATTCCTTGCTCCCCTAATTTGTTCATAGTATCAGTCTTTATAGCTTGATCATGTATCTATTTGGACTTTATTCTTTTATACAGTGTCAGGTATTGGTCTATGCCATTTCCACCACACTGTTATCCAGTTTTCCCAGCAATTTTTTCAAAGAGTGAGTTCTTATCCCAGAAGCTGGGGTCCTTGGGTTTATCAAAAAGTAGATTGCTATATTCATTGACTATTGTGTCTTGAGTACCCTAACTTATTCCACTAGTCTACCCCTCTATTTCTCAGCCAGTACCAAGTGGTTTCGATGATTGCTGCTTTATATTACAATTTGAGATCTGGTAGGGTTAGGTCACCTTCCCTAGCATTTCTTTTCATTAGTTCTCTTGATATTCTGGACCTTTTGATGAATTTTGATATTTTTTCTAGCTCTAGAAAGCTCTGGTAGTTTGATTGGTATGGCACTGAATAAGTAAATTAATTTAGGTAGGATTGTCATCTTTATTATATTAGCTTGGTCTACCTATGAGCAACTGTTGTTTTTCCACTTACTTAGATCTGATTTTGTGTGAAAAGTGTTTTGTAATTGTGTTCATGTAGTCCTTGGGTTTGCTTTGGCAGATAGACTCTCAGATATTTTATAGTGTCTACAGTAGCTTTAAATGGGATTTCTCTTTCTATCTCTTGCTGTTGGGCTTTGTTAGTAGTATGTTAGTAATGCAGATGATTTATGTGGGTTTATTTAATACAAAGTAATTTCATTCTATGAAATAATAGGGAGAGAGACTGGATTTGTTATTTTATTATGTGTTGTTCATCCTTCATTTTTTAAGAGGACAAATGACACCACTGGGTAATATCTTGATGCGTGTGTGTATGTGAATTAGATTTGAGTGAGGCAGGTTTTCCCAAAGTCATCGGTCTCACTCTCTCTTCCAGAGATATAGAAGTCCAGTGACAATACAAAAGTCAGAATGACTGGCGATGGCCCGGGATGCAACGGATGGATGACCTTGGCATCTTTGATGTCTGACCAAATTCTAAGTGTTCCATGGATCCTCCTTCAATTGGGCCATACTGTTTTCATCTACCCATTCTGTTGGAGGAAGTCTTCACAGTCTTGGGATAGACATCCCCTTAATTTACTATAAGAAACTTATAGAGGAGAAAACTCCTTTTACCAAAACAGATCAACACCTTCTCTTTAATATAAAGCACTACAAAGGTGAGGAAGGGAGGGAAGTGAGAGGGTAAATGGTTTTCCAGGATCACACAGCCAGTATGATGAAATGAAAAAGATACTTTGCATGATTCCCATGCACCAGATCAATGAATCCTGCTCTTTCTGGCTCCAAGGCTGGCTCTCTACTTGTTAGGCCACATTGCTCACAATATTTTGTAGCTATTGAATAATTTCAACAGATGAGAGATAGCCTGGTGTAGTGACTAGGGAACTAGCCTTCTTTCTGCCTTTAAGGGATACTAGCTGTGTGACCCTAAGGAAATCACTTAATCTATCAGTGTCCCAGACAAAGTTCTAAGGCAAAAAGTCAGGTTGTCAAATACTTACAAATTTCCACTGGAAGACAAAGCTTCCTTACTAGGGAGCTTCCCATAAGGATGAAATCACACATCTGGACTAAAAAAATGAAGAGTTTCCCTAAAAGACAGAGTACTAATGGGGAAAAGGAAAGGAAAGATATTGTGGAGGAGATTTCAATTTTAGCCTTTGGGGATCAACTTTTCCTGTAACATTGAAAAGAGGGCTGCATTTGGAGTCAGAGGACCTGGCTCCAGACCTCAGCTCATTCACTATATTTATTACCTGTGTGATTCTCTGAACTTACATTCTTCTGTAAAATAAAGGGGTTAATCTCTATGAACTGCAAAGATCTTTTCCACCTAGCAATCTATGTTCTAGCATTTTCTGACTTTGACCAACAAGTCTCAACTTCTGAATGCCTTTGGCAATTTTCTAAGATTTTAAGTTACAGCTGAGTTGAGGATCTTTATAGGTAGAAGAAACTTCCTACACTGATGAAATGTCCTGTCCAAACCATCTCCACCAACCCCCAGCAACCCCTCAAAAAGTCACTGGACTTGAAGAAATCGGTTGTACTAAGAGAATGGGAGTTATGACAAGACAAAAGAGGTCAGTATGTTCAGAACATGGAGAATTTTGAGGGGAAGGGTGGATTAGGCACTGATAGGCTACTGCAGTGGGGGATTGGGGACAGTATGAGAATAGGCAATAGCAGCATGAACAGGCATCAGGAGTGAGGAGAATGCCACCTATTTCAAATGTTTGCCTAGGACTAGCCTGGTGGCCATTAAAGGACAGAACATGCTCTTCTTTTTCCTATTCCTCCCTCCATACTGCATGGTCTCCTGGTCTCAGAACCCACATTTTAGAATAGCGCCATTAATACTATTGTTATCTATTATGCTATTAAAGCTTAAAGCTGCATTGAGTTTTGAGAAACCCAGTACAAAGCTCATCTACATAATAAATTAATAATAATAAAGCTTATATTTCTGTAGGGTTGTTGTGAATAAAGCATTTTAGA
Source organism: Bettongia penicillata ogilbyi (assembly GCA_023548195.1). Classification (NCBI taxonomy): domain Eukaryota; kingdom Metazoa; phylum Chordata; class Mammalia; order Diprotodontia; family Potoroidae; genus Bettongia; species Bettongia penicillata. Next base: position 219,518 of record JAJHZJ010000300.1, read on the forward strand.
AATCAGAAAGACTTATACAGGGGAAGCTAGGATGTGCAGTGGATAGAGCACCAGGACTGGAGTCAGAAAGACCTGAGTTCAAATCCAACCTCAGACCCTTACTAGCTGTGTGGCCCTGGACAAGTAACTTAACCCTGTTTGCCTCGGTTTTCTCATCTGCAAAATGGGCTGGAAATGGTAAACCACTCCCTTATCTTTGTCAAGAAAATCCTAACGAAGAGTCATACCTGACTACAAAGCACTGAACAAATGTATTAGAGAGGCAGGGTGGCAGGCCTTGTAGCAAATAATCCCAGGGTTCGACTCCTGTGCCTGGCATTATTGGTTATGGGACACTGGGCAAGGTGCCTCACCTTTCAATGCTCGAGAGCAACACTTTTCAAATTTTTTGCTCTCAAAATCCCTTTATACTTTGAAAAAATGATTGAGGACCCTAAAGAATTTTTATTAACATAAATATCTATTGATATCTACCTTATCTGAGATTAAAATACAAATTTTAAAAGCATTTACTAACTCATTTAAAATAAGGACAAGCCCACTACATGTTAACAAAGATAACATTTTATGAAAAATAACTATATTTTCAAAACAAAAAATATTGAGTAAAAATGGTATTTTTTATAGATTTTTGCAAATCTCTTTAATGTCTGGTTCAACCGAAGATGGTTAGATTCTCTAACTTGTTCTACATTCAATCTACTGTCATGTTTTTCCTTAGGACAATCTGGCCTCACACAGTCAGATAGTTGGGAAAAGGAAAGAGCATTTTAATAGGCAAAAAACGAATTATTATTGTCGTGAAAATAACTTTGCCCTCATGGACCTCCTGAAAGGATCTCAGGGACACTTGGGGGAGGGGGTGTCTACAAACACTTTGAGAACCACTGCTCTAGGGAAGGTAATGGCGCTAGGTGCTACACACTGCACTAAGTATTTTACAAATATTACTTCATTTGATGCTGACAGCAACCCTGGGAGTTACAGTTTATTACAGTTATGATTACCTCTGTTTCACCAATGAGGAAACTGAGAGAAGCTGGCTACCCATGGTCCTTTATGTCAGTGGTAGGACCAAAAATGGAAAATGGAAATCCAGGTCTCCTATATGACTGAAATGATTCAATAACAAAAACTGATGCTGAGGGGAGCACTATTTCCTCCACAGCATTGCTGCCTCTGTAATAAAAATAAAAGGAATAAATAATATCAATAAGATCTAATGTTTATGCAGAATCACTTTTAAGGTTTGAAAAGTGCTTTTCTGGCCTAGACTGGCAATGTACCAGTCTTTTGTAGCATTTTTCTACATATTCCCAATTCCAATCAACTTCAAAAAACAAATTCTCCATACACTGGAGCCTAATACGCCCTAGTTAGAGAAGAAATAGGAAGGAAGTAAAGTTTGGAATGGGATTAGGGAGAAAGGACTAATAAAGAATACAAAATAAAAGAACAAAATCGGATCGAAGTCAAGGCAGGTGGCCTCTCTTAGCAAACCGGGAGAGAGCACAATAATTCATGATAGCAGACGTTGAACTAAACTCATTTCCATTCCTTGGACATGACACAAAGCAAGTCCTCTCAGCACCGAGAGCCTTGAGGAATTGGTTACTATGGGGACTAAGGGTTGACCCTAAAGTCTGGATCCTCAGGGTCTCCTTTTCTCCGGATTTTTTTCCTGAGGGTGCAAGCTACCTTCTCACTTAGCCCCGGAGTCCCCTTGTCTTTGACTTTCAAAAAAATTTTCATTAAGACAAGAAACCAACCGAAGTTCAGCAGAGAGAGGAAGGATTAGGTTTGGCCAAAAAAGTAAGAGATGGCCCTTGGTTTATTTCAGAAGGGGGAAAATTAGAAGGGTATGTGGCAAGCTTAGGCCACGAGAAAGGATAGCAGATGTGGCCCAACAAGGCTAGCTGGAGAGAAAAACAGCTGAGAAGACCGAAGTTGAGAGGAAAAAGTCTGCAAAGTGGAAGGGAGCCAAGGCAGCGAGGGGGCTCTTGGCACGGATTCGGGAGCGGTCGTCAGCTCAGGTCTCCGCCACGCTGAGTTGGGGAAGGAGGGGTGTCGGTGGGGTGGTGCAGCATTGGTTTGCCTTTGCTGCGGCGGCAGCGGCGGCGACTGGAACAGGTGAGCTGCGGGTGCCAGGTCTCTTCCCTGCCCTTCTCCCAGTGCCCTTTCCAGAGAAACCCTGCCCAGCTCTGTGCAGTTCGGCAGCTCCCCTCCGATTGGGGTTTTGCAATTGGCGGCAGGGTGCTTCTCTCCCCCCACCCCCACCTCCTTCTTGTTTTAGGTTGCTCCACCCCGCCCCGGATCCGGCGAGGGGGGAACCCAGCAGAAGCGATTAGCTGGCGCTGGCCAACTCGTGCTTGCGGAGTGTGTCTCTGAACTCCGCGAGTGAAGTCCCGCGGCGGCGGCAACGGCGGGCGCTGCCCCTCGGCTCTCGGGCTTCTCGCTCCCGCGGGACCCCTTGGCCTGCCCCTACCCCCTTCCCTCCAGCACACCCACCCTTCCCCACTTTTTTTTCCTTTTGCAATCACATGGTATTTTAAGAATGCTGGAAAGATGGCGGTAGCAGCAGCAGCAGCTTCGGCAGCGCCGGCTGGAGGAGGCGGAGGCCGGGGACAGCGGAGCGGGCTGCTGGAAGTTTTGGTGCGGGACCGCTGGTACAAAGTTCTGGTGAACTTGAACGAGGACGCCCTGATCCTGAGCAGCGAGGAAGGCGCCGGAGCTTACAACGGCGTCGGGAGCGGCGGAACCACCAATGGCTCTTTCTGCCGGAGCAGTGGCGGCGGGGCCGGTGGCCACGGCCCCGGGGGTCCCGGGGGCGGCGGTGGCGCTGGGAGCGGGAACCAGTCCCTGGACACCTCTGTGCCGCCGGTCGGGGGCAGCCCCCAGGTGGGAGTACGCACTGCCTTCACTGACCTGCCTGACCAAGTGCCCGAGTCCATTGCCAACCAGAAGCGGGGCGTGAAGGTGCTGAAACAGGAGCTCGGGGGGCTGGGCATCAGCATCAAGGGGGGCAAAGAGAACAAGATGCCCATCCTCATCAGCAAGATTTTCAAGGGACTGGCAGCTGATCAGACCCAGGCCCTGTACGTGGGGGACGCGATCCTGTCTGTCAATGGAGCCGACCTAAGGGACGCCACCCACGACGAGGCGGTTCAGGCGCTCAAGCGAGCGGGTAAAGAGGTTCTGTTGGAAGGTAAGGGGTTAATGCCGCCTGGGACTCGCTGCGCATACTGACACAGGCATACACACAGACACATAGACACACACGCCAGGTGGAAAGACACACGCACTCGCTGCGGGCCGCGCCCTCTTGACAACTTTTGTGTCCCACCAGCCTCACCTCCCCATTCCATGAAGTCTGCTAGCGTCAATGGAGAGTTGAAAAGCCCAGGTCACTTCAACTAGCTTTCCCGACCTGGCCTTGTAAACACCACCCTTGGGCTGGTACTACAGTAAAGGTCGGGGTCTGGCTGGGATGTGAGGGTGTGGAAGGAGTATGGTTGGAAAAGTGGAAGGAAGAGAATAATCCTAACCTCTCACACGAGAATTCCTACTCCGGCGCTTTGGGTCTAGGGGTTGACTCTGGGCGAATTGGGGGAGACAGGGACCGACCAGGAATGTAGAATCGAGCGCATTTAGGATTAGGGTTAGGGTTAGAATCGAAGGTCCCCTGTCCCACCCCACCCCCTTGCAGATGGTGTTGAGCAAAGTCTAAGACCTTTCACTGGCTGCACGTGTGACCTGTGGAGACTGGTGATGTGAGAGAGACAGAGACAGAAACACTTGTCAGCTAGGTTAGGCCAGGAGAGAGTTTTGCTAAGAAAATGTGGCAGTTTCGTGCAGGAGTTCGCCACTCCTTCTGCAGGGCGTCTGTCGGTCCAGTCAGGCTGGATTCTTGATTGCGCTGGGTGGAGAGCTTTGAGGTCGTTTTCTGCCCACATTTTTTTTCTCTAGGCTTTCTTACTGTAGTCATACGGTCTGGGGCTTCAATCTGCACTAGTTTTTTCCGTGCCTTAGAAACTGCTTCGATTAACCTGAACACCTCTACACCCCTCACTAGCACTGCGTCTGAAATACCCCAGGAATTGCTGTTCATTACAGGTTTGGAGATGTCCAACGTTGTGAATGCGGGAGAACAGTTGCAAACCAGATAATTAATTCTTCATGCCAACTGCGCGCACATTATCCTTCCATCCTATGGAACAAAACATTCCATCTGAGACCCCGTAAAAAGCCATTTGTTGTAAGCCTGGGAGCACGGAATCTGGGTGGAGGACGACCAGTCTGTCCAGACTCCCTGCTGGCCTTGTGGTGGTGCTGCTGTCTCTTGGTGTGGAGCTGTGAGAGGAAGAGAAGCTGCGGTCTAGCCCAGCGCTGCGGGGAAATAGACTTTGCAACTTGTGACAGGTGATGCAACTCCCTGAAACGCGATAGCCCACCTGATGGCCCAGAAGAAAGGAATTAAAGAGACGCGGAGTGGGGTGTGGAGGTGTTTCTGTAATCTGCCGGCGTTGTGCTTTGCGCCTCCTACTTCCACCACCCTCCGCAGCTAACTCGGCACTAGTCCTTTTGCTTTGACTTGGTGATTAACATAAGTAAACAGTCAAGTTTTTCTTTGCTACGATGTGTGGGGGTGGGTGGGTAATAAGACCTGGTCCCAGCCAATTATAATTGTGTGTGTATCTATATAATATACACACATACACAAACATACACATACACATACCATCCAATCCTATGTCTTTCTGGAGCCCAGTAAAATATGAATAGAGGCTGGTAGAATCATTGCCTTCAGGCTGTTACTTTGGTAACCAGACCCCTCACCTCTTCTCATTGTTTTCTTTTTTCTTTACACCCTTTTCTCTTTTTTGCACAATCCTGGGTGTTTTCCGGTTTTCTTACCAGCAATTCAGATAAATAGTCATCCAAACAGATGCTTTGTGATGTAGTAGGCAGCGTAATCTGAGTTCCAGTCTAGCCTCGGGCTCTGACTGGTTATACGACCCCAGACTAGTCTTTCAGTGACCCTGGGAAGTTCTTTCCTAGACTTGAATTGCAGAACACTAGCTCAGTTGAATTGATTGCAAATATTTCCTCAACGGGGAGCTTTCTGCCCCGATGAAATCATTGCCCTGGACAAAAAATTATCTAGTAAAGTGGAAAACGTTACCCTGGGGTTGAGGTGGGTAGGGTGGTCTTGGAAAGGATAATATCAAAGAAACATATGGTGAGGGAAAGTGGGAACATGCCAGATAGAGAATGAGCTCGCCTGGCAGTTGGGGGAGGTAATATAATGCAGCTGGGTCTAGGTAAAGGGAAGGATGGTGTGCCCATCATAAAGACCCCTAAACTGAGAGGTTAGGTGAGAACAGTAGGTGAAGGAATGGAACATCTTCAATGAACAGTTTGTGAGGATTTCTCACCAAACCTCCCAGATCTGAGAGATAGAGGTTAGGGATAAGGGTAGAACTAGGAACCTGGAGACTTTTAGCAGCCCTCAGCAGAGGTAGAGAGTATGCTCAAAATTAATGTAGGGAGGTTTGAAGCTAGAAAATAAGAGTTTTAGAATAAGTTAGGGAGATACTTTCTTCACTTGGGGGACCACAGATCAGAGAGGACTTAACTGGTAGGATCAAGAGGCTGCAAACTAAATGTATTGCCCAAATTGGGACATACAATATTAGAAGCAGGGTCTAGGAGAAGAGAAGGGATCCCATCAGGCCTGAAAGCCCAATCAACCCAAATATATTTTAGGCTTGAAAGTTATTTTTTTCAGCTTCTAAAATGTAAACTATTAGAAGATTGAGGAGAAAGGACAGGAGGGCAGACACCTCATAAGCTGTGACTGGATATTAAAGTTTTGAAGCAAAATCCCATACTTTGTAAATTTATTGGTTTCTGTGTTTTCAATTTCTCATTCTCCTTTAGTTTCTTATTAGAGATACATTTTTAAAAATGAAGAACGGGAATTTTCCCATATACTAGTTAGAATAGAAAAGTCCCAAGGTTTTTGTGCCTCTAAAGAACTGTGTGGGGTGGGATGGGATGGGGCTTGTTGGGGTGAGTAGAGCAGAGCAGAGAAAAGGACGGATAAATATTTGAGATACAGAACTGAGGCCAGAAATGAAAGGCTAAACCAGGAAAGAACGGATGTAGGCTGTGGAAGTAGACCCCTTCCTCACCTTTGGTCACTCCTCCAGAGTAATGCTTCACTCCCTAAAGAATGATCATTTCTTCTTATTGTAGTGGATGGAAAGGAGGTCTCTAAGCCAGGAAGACCTGGGTTCAAGTCCTAGGTAACTGTAATACTAAAAGTTAAAAAGAAAGTACAGACCTCCTTTGGTAGAGGAAGTTGCCTCAACCCAGAATTCCCTTTACTAATAAGATCATAGCGCCCAAGTCCCTCTTCTGATCTCCTAGAATACTATAAGGGAACTTTTTATCAAGTGTCCTAAAGAGAGAAAAACTGACCTCTTAGTGGATTCTCTCTGGGTAGCCAGTTATCACCTGAAGCCATTTTCCTTTTAATGAAAATTCATACGACTATCTGTGACTTTGACTGACTTCCCTGTATGTCTGCCAAAGGCACAGGTTAGCCAATTATATCTTGAAGTGTGCCTTTTAGAACCTCTCTGACCTTATGCTGTCAGATCATTTACAAAACTACCTCTGTGGCCATGTTCAAAAAATGTATGTCTTATTCTACATCTTGAGTCCCTAGTCTCTCTGTCGGAAGATAGGTAGTATAGTTCACCATCAGTCCTGGAGAATCGTGGTTGTTCATTTTATTGATCAGAATTTTTAAGTTTTCCAAAGTTGGCCAATTTTACAATGTTTTAACATAGTTTTTCTCTTTGTTCTGCTCACTTCACTCTGCTTCAGTTAATCCAAGTCTTCCCAAGTTTTTTCTGAAATCTTTTCTTTTGTCAGTTCTTATGGCATAACAGTATGGAATCGTTGACTGTCAGAGTTGGAAAATACTTTACAAATCATATAATTCAACTCCCTTTTTTTTTTCAGATGAGGAAACCAGAGAGGTTACATGATTTGTCTAAGGTTGTATAGCTGGGAAATAACGGAATCACAACTCAGACCTAGGCTTGTGATTATTAATTCCTTCAAGCGTTCACACTACACACTATAAATTGCATTTCCTGAATCCCAGTATACTACAAACTCAAGGGATTTTGCCCATCCCTGCATGGGGGAACAAATAAACAGACCCTCAGTGTCTCCTCAAGAAGTTTTCTTTCAAATTAGTACATCCATATGAAACTAATTATACAAACCAATAAAAGCTAAGTACTGAATGAAAGGCACAAATGAAAAGTGCTTTAGGAGTTCTGAAAAGAGAGAGAAAAGTGCAGTTATCCCTTCCATACCTCAGGAGTTAGGGGCATGGCATCTTCCGAGATCTGGACAATCTGTGTAAAATTTTTTTGGCCCTTCCTTCGTACCAGAGAAGAAGTAAGAATGGTTATGGCATTAAAAGATAAACTACACTGGTGTTATACAGTACTATTCATGCATTTCCGAGTTTTTAAACTTTTACTGTATTATCTGCTACTTTTGCAAAACTCCCCCAAAATTCCTCATTTAATTTCTTATGTCTACCCACAATATATGGAAACCTCAATGGGAAGGGATAATGTCTGGGCTACAGTAATCTTGGAAGGTTTTATAGAGGTAGGTTTTGAATAGTACATGGACAGATGAGTAATCATAACAGCTGACTTCTCTATAAATGCCTTATATACATTGTTACACCTGAAACTTGCAACAGCCCTGTGAAAGCCTTGGAAAGGTTATGTGACATGCCCAGAGTCACAGAGCTACAGGTCTTTTTAATGTCAGCATACTACTCGCTATCTCCCTGCTTATTTGGATATGTAGCAAGACTAGGAAGGGGCCCCACAAAGAGGAGTGGGATGAACAAAAACACAGAGGTGGAAAGCCAAGTCGTGGCCATGGTAGAATAGTTTGGGAGGAGCAGAGAATTCATATAGGGATAGACTAAGAATGTAGGTTCAAGGATAGAAGGTGAAGGACTATGGATGTCAGGCTGGGTTTTTATCCTATGGACAATAGGGAACCCTTGAAAATTTCTGAGCAGAAGGACAGGTTAAAATGTTTCAGAGATTAATCAAGTTGATTATGTGCAGAATGCACAGAAGAGGGCAGAGACTATTGTAAAAGTAGTCTAGGTGTCCATTGGATAGAGCAGATGAGCCCATAACTCTCCCTAAGTGGGGCTCTAACCAGATTAAAATGGGATTGGGAAATACTCAACAAAATTAATAAAAATAAAATAAAACATAAGTAATGCTACATTATTAACTGAATGAATATATGGTCCACAGGGATCATTAGTACAGATTTGTGGTCCCGTTTTGGTTTGAGTTTGACACCACTGGCAACCAAATCATAGGGAGACTTTCTCATCTCTCCTTTGCATGTGAATTCTCAAAGAACTCATCTTTTACTGCCTGACAATCCATTTTCTCCACAGGAGTATATATTATCTTATATAATAAACCATGCCATATGTAGAGCAGAGCTAAAATAAAGTATCCTTCATCCATTAAGAAGACTGGAGTTTTCTTTTCTAAAAGTGGCAGTGACTTTTCAGTCCTTTGCTTCCTTCCCTTCTCCATTCCACTCAGGATCTATTTTGTGAAAAGCTAGTCAAAGGTAGGAGGAGCAGCCTGTGGCCACAGATAAGAGCAGTACTAACTGGCCTGTGCAGGAATGAAACATCTTCTAATTTTAAATTTTAGAATGTTAGAAATGCACTTTTTCTTTTTCCCAGCCCATCCTGAATAATAATGAAAAATCTTCCTTAAGTATAGAGCTAGTATGTCACATTTCTGCTCACAATTCTTCAGTGGCTCCCCTTTGCCTCCTGAATAAAGTTTTTATCACTTGCCTGGCATTTAAGGCCCCCCCTTAGGCTAGTGATTGACTGAGATTTCCTCCAATTTAAATATAGATAGATGATAGGTTGATATACACACATAGGTGTATGTATATATACTATGTATACATGTGTATATATACTATATGTATGCATGTATGTATATGTGTGACTTGTATGTATGTATATAGTTATTTGCATGTTTTCTTCCCCATTACAATTTCAGCTCTTTGAGTTCAGGGATTGAGTTTTTAGCTTGCTTTCTATCCCCAGAGTTTAGTACAGTGCTTAAAACAGTAAGTACTTAACAAATGTTAATTTCTTGCTTGTTTTCTAGTGCTGTCTCACCTTTCCAACCTTCTTTCCTATTACTTCACCCTGTGTTTCAGCCAACTACTTTCTCCACCCCCTTACACACCAGGTATCCTCCATTCTCTTATTCGCCTTGCTTCTGATGCCTGACATACTGCTCTCCCTCTTCATCTGTAAAATACTTATCTATACTTTAAAGTCCAGTCCCCTTGGATTATAGAGCTAGGGCTAAGCGGGTCCTCAGAGGCCCCCTAGTCCAACTCTGTTATTTTACAGATGAGGAGACTGAGGTCCAGGAAGGTTTTGACTTATTCAGAGGTAGACAGGTCAAAAAGCATCAGAGGTGAAATTAAAAACTGGTCCTCTGAGTCCAAGCCCCATGATCTTTTCATCATTCCACACTTCCTTCCCCCAGGAAGGAGCAAGAAAAGAGTGATAGGTTGGAAGGAAATGCAGCATTATTCTTTCCATTTTAAAGTCATAACTAACATTTTTTTTCCTGTAACTAAGAGACCTACAAGCCTGAAATTCTAAAAGCTCTTTTTACCTGAGGAGACTAAAACTGTCTGCTTAGATTGCTAAATTGGTTCTTTTTAAGGTTATATATACTTCTCCGAGTTTGGACCCTACTCTTTAAGTAGAGTTGATTGGCCTCATCCATCAATTACTTATTTCTGCAGTGGTGGGATAACATTCTTCATGTTCAGCGGTGCATTTTAATAGTCACCCTGTAGAGCAGTAAAAATAACAGTCCACAGTCTTCCACATCTGTGAGAGGCATCTTGCCTAGGACCTAGTGGAAGGAGAATTATCCTATGGCCACTGCCAGCCTGCTCAAAGGACTGGTTTTTTCAATGACGCATCTCAAAGCAGTTAGTATGAAAGAAAAACAAATGATAATGTATCTTAAACATCCTACCTACCTCCTTATCAACTCACTGGCATTAATGAGTGAAAATCGATGTTAAAGAATATCCTTCAGCTCTTGCCTAGGTATCCTCACAAAAATATTTAGTAGGATCACAGAGTTAGAACTGAAAAAGACCCTTAGAGGTCATCTAATCTAACCCTCATTTTCCAAATAAGGAAGCTGAGCCTTAAGGAAGTTAAGCGACTTAAGATCACAGAGCTAATAAGTGTTTAATATGTTTATGGTATGAGTACTTGAGCCTTCCTGACTCCCAATCCAGTACTCTCTCCACTATGCCATGCTGTACATAAATATTGAGTGACAGAACTAGCTTTTGAACCTAGGGCCTCTGACTTTCTATTAGCCATTCTTTCCACTTTTGTTTCCAACTTAGCACAAAATAAATACCCATGTGCTCTGCTGCCTCAGCTCTAAGTCCATGTCATATGGGGATATTTAGCTTAGGGAAGAAAAGACTTGAGGATATGAGAGCTGTCTCCAATTAGTTGAAGGTCTGTCATTCAGAGAAGGGATTTGTCTGGTTCTGTTTGTGCCTAGAGGGCAGAACCAAAAGCACTGAGGGGAAGTTGCAAAGAGAAAATTTAACCTTGACAGAAGTAAAGCTTTCTAACAATTACAGCTATTCAGAAGTCTAGTGGGTGGCCTCAAGAGGCAGTATATTCTTCCATTTTGGAGGATTTCAGGTTAAAGCTAGATGCCGACTTATTGGATGTACAAGAAAAGAGTCTTTAATCAATGAGCAAGCATGTACTAAATGGTTCCTATATGCAAGGACCTGTACTGGGCACTTTGGATACCAAGGCAAAAATGGACAATCCCTACCCTCAAGGGGCTTTATGTTCTTTTGGGAGAGAAAGGTGCCATATAGATACATGCAAAATAACCATGTGCAGAATTCATTCAAAGAGAAATAGAGATAGGTAGACAGAATGGTATTTCCCAAAACTCACAGCACGTATTTTTTTCAAAGGAACATTAAAAATTATCCCTCTTTGGAATGGAACCTTTTCTCTGCCCCTACCGTGGAGTATGTTCATAATGGCTACTACCTAGCTCTTTTCCTGTCTCTGCTAATACTCCAGTCATTCTTTCAGATTACAAAAGAAATATTCAAAAGACTTGTGCAAGTCAACAACTTAAGTTAGTCTCAGCCAGAAGGAAAAACATAAAGAAAAGAAGAATTTTGAGGAAAATGGAAATGATAAGCCTTGGTCCAAGACTAATTTTTAACTCCCACTGCTTTTGGCTACCAAAGGACTATGGATTTAAAGTTGGAAGGGACCTGAGAAGCTATGGAGTCCAATCCCCCCATTTTACAGATGAGGAAACTGACTTGATCACAGTCACATGCTGATGTATGCAGAACTGAATTTTCCATCTAACCCAATACACTTTCCATGAGGTATCCTGCTCCCTCTCCAGCATTAGCTCTGCGATACTGTTAAGCATAAGAAAATCTTGTAGATCCCATTTATATAGTGCTTTGTGGTTCTAAAGCAGTTTACTGCATGTTATCACTTGATTTTTACGGTGGTTGTGAATTAGTTAAACAAATCACAAATTTGTAGATGAGGACATTGAGTCTCTGAGGCTCTTGCTTAAAGAGGCACAGCTAGTTCAGTCCTTGATTAAAACCAGATCCTCCTGACTTCAAGCCCAGGTCTTGGTCTTGTGATAAGCTACTCACAGTATGGCAGGCTGTTCAAAATTTTTCTTAGTAGAGAGATTTGAGTTTATCTTGCAAGGTTATTCATTTAAACTGGATTCAAATTCCTCCTGTGACACTTACTAGCTGTGTGACCCTGGTTATATCACTTAATCTTTCCCTCTCATTTCCACACTTACAAAAGGAAGAGTTTGACTCAATTTCTTTTAAGGTTCTTTCTAGCTCTCAAGCTATAATTCCATGATCATATTTGTTGTAATCATTTCTTCCATGGCCATAGTCTTTCACAGGCTCTAATGTGGCCCATCCCTTGGTGAGCTAGGCATTTTTGAGAAATAAAGGGTTCAATCATGTAAGATAAATGAACTCATTCAGGAAACGTACTAACCAATTGGTAAATTGCCATGTTAGGACACTGGGTGGTAACTTGATGCCCAGGATGAGTGAGTTAGCCTTGCATGGAAGAGCACTTTAATCCCAGGAGGGTATGTCATTGGCTTTGATGGCTTAAATCACATCAGATGGTTTTCATAGAAAAGGAGCCCTCTGTGTGGGTTGTCGTGGTTTTGGAAGACTAAGAGACATGAAGTATGGTGTTGTGTTACCCGCTGATACTATCCAGAACCACGTAGGAAAATATGTAAAGTGAAAGGCAAAGTGTGGGCCCTGTGGAGGGATTTTGCTTACAGAGCAACATTCAAGTTACTTGTCAAGATCTCTAGAAATTCTAAGAATGTGCAGCTTCTATTTTCCAGAAGAAATCAAAATGTTTTCTTCTTAAATTAAGTGAAATATTTAACTTCGGCATTATTAATCAAACATTCCAATTTCTTAATGCCTACCCTGCATTTTCAATATCATTTTTATAACTTTGCATTTCTATTGAAATTTATTTTATTTTAATTATCTCTCTGTTCCTGTTTGTTTGTTTTTCGTCTGAACCTGTCATTTCATCTTTGTGGGAACTTCCTAGTTTGAAATTTTCCTCCCCAAAGCATATTGGGAATTGGCCTACGCTTTTAGAGAATCACCAGGGGCACTGAGTGATGATGGAGCTTGCCCTTGGTCCCACATTTGTGCGGTATTTCAAACAGAACTTGAATCCATTTCAATGGGTGAAAAAACTGACTTCCATGTTGAATAAAAATTGCTGTGACTCCTCTTGAGAGGCAGGATTGCCTAGTGGATATAGAAGGCTAAACTCAGAGCTTTAGTTGTTTTCCCAGCAACCTAGAGAGGATAGAGTTAGCCCTCTATGCCATCTTTCTTCACAAGAAGTATCACAGTGATTTTTACAACTTAATTCTTACAAATTCAGAGGTGGAAAGAATGCCCTTCAAGTTAGGCCCACCTGCAATGATCATGATTTGATTTTTGACAATTTCACATATATAATTCTGTCTCATGAAGAATGGATTTATACAACCAGAGCAAAATTTTGATTGTAGGCAGTTTTATGGATCATAAGATTGAAGTTTCTTCCACATTCTTTCCCCCTATGTTACCCCGACAATTGAGTGGGATGAGAATGGGGCAGATGCTGGGTGTCTTTTTTGCCCAAATTATCCAGGTAATTTCTTGAGTTTGTTACTCCCCATTGTGTTTTTGGTGAAGTCTCACAGGAAGCTTGTTCACAGTTTCTCAAGTCAAGAGATTTGTTCCAGTGTTGGTTTAAGCAAAAAACACAAACAAACCCAACCCTAAACCAGTAATTCTCAGTTTTTTTGCCATAGTAAAACTCTTTAGCTTGAACAAAAACTTTGATTCCTTGTGGTAAAATCCACTAAAAATTATTATTTTTAATGTAGAGTATCACACAACATAAAGTTAATAAAAATAAAATCAAACGCCACCACAGGAGAACTTCCTGGTTCTTCGGAGCACAGTTTAGGTCTCATTTAAAAACAAACAAACCAGCCTTTGGGTGCTTTTTCCTGAGTCCTTGAAGCACCATTTTGGAAACACTGTCTAAATGATATCGACCACATTTCCTAACTGAATGTTTTGAGGTATAGGCAGAGAACTGGAGGGATAGAATTAGAAGGAAATAAACCTTGTAGAAACTTTTCTGCCCATAGCTTTTGTTTGATAAAAGACCTGGCCCTGGCAGGGTTAAGAAGGGATCAAGAAGTGAGTAGCCCCAGAGAAAAGTGGTAGGCAGAAGCTTTGGATGCAGGTCTGCTCTGCTAGTTCAGTAGCTTCAGAAATGTTAACACAGTGTATCTCCCAGGGAAGGAGATACCTCCTGATACACAGAAATTCTCTGCCTATCAGTCAGTCAGTAAACATTTATTAAGCATCTACTGGAGGTACAAAAAGAAAAATAAAACAGATCCTGATCTCAAAAAGCTTACAGTCTAGCCAAAGTAAACAGTATTTACAAATTAGTTACATAAAAAATAGATAGAAAATAGGTCACATATTGAAGGCAGGTGTGAGATGACAGTAAGGTACCACATTGTCTCCAAAGTATCTCCTCATCTCTCAAGTTACAATGTCTGCAAGTGCCACTGTGACAAATTTCCCCCTGTCTTTTGAATAATGGAATCTCTAGGAGGCCTCAATTTAAAAGAAATACTTAGGGGAGGACAACTCACTAAGCCTGTCAGCTGTTGTGACTCATCTATAAATTAAATTTTCATATTCCTGCTAAAGGACTGAGGACTTGCAGGCAGCATGGAAGAGCCCAACTGACTAGATCATTCCTGAGGTGTCTTGTGGCTTAACATTCTATGAGTTTCTCACTCTGTGTTTTGATGAAGGTAGACCTTGAAAAAAGGGGTAGTGAATAGGAGGAAAGACCCAGACAGGGGCCCTGAGCATCCAGGAAACAGTACCTGAGGAGGGAAGGAGGGGGCAGTCTATCAAAGTAGTTTCCCTATTTCACTGCTTTTCCTCCCCAGTTGTGTAGATTTATTTCTTTATTTGTGGATCTGCTTTGGAATGTACACAAGGTAATTATGGAATGCCTTTCTTTTGACAGCAACCTTCATTTCCCATGCTTCAGTGAGGTCAAACACGCCTCAGCAGAGCCTAAATAATGGAAGTTTCAGACCAGGATATCACTGCCTGGCTGCCATCAAAGAGTTTGGGAGGGAGGAACCATGGCTAGTTAGATTTGAGAGAACTTTGACTTTAAATCACAGTATATGAAATTACATATTTTGTTTCTAAGTCAATAATTCTGATGTAATAATAGTAGGGGACTTGGCTTTGAAAGACCTGAGTTTGAATCCTACTCTGACACTGGCTAATTGTATGATCTGTCATAACTGCTCTGTCTCAGTCACCTCATCTGTAAAATGCTGATAATATCTACTAAGGGCATTATAAAATTTTTGCAAGAAAACAACCTCAAAGTGCCATATAAATGTGTAATATTGTTATTAATAGTTAATCTCGGAGCTTTAATTATCCTTCTAATGGCCACAAAGAGAGCAGCATTAAATAACAAAGACAAATTTAATCTTTGGTAGTCCTCAGGAAATACTGTTTTCTAGAAAAAAAAAAAGTTTATATATTTGTACATATGGAGGGGAGGGTTGAATGGTCAGAAATAGGCTCCCAGATTGTACTCTACTTGTTACATTTAAAAATTGTAATCTGACAGTGCTTAACAATGCTTGTCATAGAATTGAAGTTTCTAGATTGTCAGAAAAATGTTCTTCATAAATTCACCTTTGCCTGAATAATTGTGAGACTACAGAAAAGCATGTTTCTGGAACAATGTTCCCATTAATCTATATTTGCTGTGGTAAAAATAAACACTTTATAATGTTCCAAGCCACTGGGTAAAGCTATATAGATCTTTTGCAAATGAACCTTTGACCTAGGAACTCTTTAAAAGAAGAAATTTTTTAAAAGAGGTTTCACAAGAGTTTTCCTTATCCATTCTAAATAATTACATAATTGTGTATGTAATTACCATATGTGTATCTGTGTGTATATATATGTATATGTATATATATGTATATTTATTTTATTCATTCATTAATGTATTGAGCTGTCAACCATTACTGAATACCTATTAAGATCCAGAGGAAAGACTTATTGGAATATAAGATTCTCGAGAGTAGGGACTTTTTTCTTTTGTTTTTGTATCACCAGCACTGAGCAAAAGTGCCATGTACATAGTAGAAATGTTTGTTTAATAGAATTGAATTTGGAGTTTTTGTGCTACCCATAGTACTTTAATAAGGCAGAGACATCCTTCTGGTGTTTATCTGTTTGTTAGTATTTGGTATTTAAAAAATACTAACAGATAAAAGCCAGAAGAAATGAGAATACTATAAGACCTGAAAGGACCAGGGTCTCACATTGCATCCTGGGCTGTCTCCAGCTGTCCTGATGAATATAAGGCCACTGGACCCAGATGGCTCAGGAGAAGAAAGTGAGGTTGATGACCTTACATAGCCCTCCGTCACTCAAATCAAAGTCAACTGCAAGTCATGTCATCATCTTGATGTCATGGTCCTTTTCGAGAACAAAGGACAAACGCAACAATCTATTAGTTACTTTAAATGTAAGTTGGCCATTCTCCCTGCATACTCACATCTTATACATTTATAGTACTTTTTTGGGGAAGAGGTAGGGGGTCCTGACCTATGATTTTAACAGTGCAGGGAAATCTCAGTATGGAAAAACCCCTTCTTTGCAGATTATAGCTTATAGTCTTAGAGAGTTGCCTTGGGCATCAAGAAATTAAATAACTTGCATATTCCAGACATCCTGTGTGTTACATAATTGGGACATGGACCCAGTCCTTCCTGACTCCAAAGTCAATCCTCTGTATTTCGGGCCCTTTTATTTCTAGTCTTGCATAAATAGGCATTTAATAAATGCATGTGGAATTGAATTGAACAATTTGGATAGAGAAGTGAGGAAAACTATAGGGAGGCAGATTTCAATTTAGTGTAAGGAGCAACTTCAAAATAGTGATATCTGTCTGAGGATGGAACGGATTCCTATGGGAGGCAGTGAGTTTCTTTTCACAGGTGTTCAAACAAAAGTTGAATGACTACTTCTTAGGGATGTTGTAGACAGGATTTCATCCAGCCATCAGGGATGAGTAGAGAGCAATAGACCATCAAGTCCCCACCAGCCCTCAGCTTCTAGGAAGTAGTAATAAGAAAGAGGAGGAGGGGCGAGGAGAAGAAATGTAGCTGACAATGACACGGACTTTACAAAGGTTTCCAAAGCATTTTATCTTTTGTGATCTTCATGATGATCCAGTGAGGTGGGCACCTCAGGTAGTATTATCCACAAGACCAACTTTGGTCATTATAGTTGCATATTTTAATTTTCTCTTATTTTTACTTACGTTGTTGTAGGCATTCCATATATTCCTGACTGTACTTACTTCAGTCTTCGTTAATTCATGTCTTCCCGCATTTCTCTGAATTTTTCATATTTGACATTTCTTACTCTATAGAGATAGTCTATATTCGTGTGCCACAGTTTGTTTAGCTATTGCCCAGTAGATGGGCATCTATTTGAAAAACATTTCTTTTCGAAATTTCCAGTTTTATATACCCACTGATCTAGGCAGGCTAGGTTAGATACGTATTGGACATCTAATTGTAGATGTCTGAAAGGCGGTTGGAGATACGAGACTGAAGGTGAGCGGGGAGTTTGGGGCAGGCTAAATCTGTTTGAGAATCATCAGCATAGAGATGGTAGTTGATGAGATCAACAAGTGAAGTAGTATGGGGAAAGAAGAAAAGGGAGCCCAGGACAGAATCTTGGGATACCTGTAATTAGAAGGCATCATCTGGAAGAGGATCCAGCAAAAGGGACAGAGAACAAGGGGTCAGGTAGAGAGGAAGAGAACCAGGAGAGAGTGGTGCCCCCAAAACCCACGGAGAAGAGAGTATCAAGGAGTAGAGAAGGTTCAACATTGTCAACAGCTCCAGAGAAGTTTAGGAGATTGAGCGTTGAGGTTGTGTTTGGCCTTCATTCTCAAAGAAGACCATGACATCAAGATGATGACATGACTTGCAGTTGACTTTGATTTGAGGTAGGGAGGGCTGTGCAAGGTCACCAACCTCATTTTCTCTTCCAGAGCCATCAAGGTCCAATGGCCTGATATTCATCAAGGATGAGTGGAGATGGCCCAGGATGCAGTATGAGACCCTGGCTATTTTAGGCTAAGGTTTTATCAGATTCTCACTTTGAATGAGATATACCCTTTCAACGAATAGGCTTCTTTAAGTAGTCACTCAAGGGATAACCCCTTTAATAAAAAAATCAAACTGGGAGGGGAAGACCTCAGGGATCCTGGGTAAAAGAGAAACTGTTACTATTTACGATTTACATTTATTCTGTGCTGGGTGGGCAGGGATCTGTCCTAGAATCTATTAGCTCCAAGCTCCAGGTGTGGTCTTTGAGCAAGAAATCTAACCAATAAACCCAAAGGAAAAAAGGCAGCTTTTGGCCATGGAAATGTATCCTCCCCTAGGTGGAGCACCCCAGGTAAGGATGGAGAAGAAAGGAGAGGAGAAGGGAGGGGAGGGGAGGAGCTGCTGCTACTCACAGGATATGTTTGTCCTTCATTCTCAAAGAGGACCATGACATCAAGATGATGACATGACTTGCAGCTGACTTTGATTTCAGTGAGGGAGGGCTGTGCAAGGTCACTAGTCTCACTTTCTCCTCCAGAGCCACCCCTGAGGATTGAGCAAAAGTCAATGAATATGACAACTAAGAGATCATCAGTAACTTTGAAGAGAAAAGCTTCACTGAAATGATGAGGTCAGAAGATGTAATATAAGGGGTTAAGAAGAGTGAGAGGAGGGAAAGTGGCAGCATCCATTGTAGACAGCCTTTTTGAAGAGTTTAACTACAAAGGGTAGAAGAGATATAGGACTATAGTTAGCAGGGATGAAGGATCAAGACAGGTTTTGGGTTTTTTTGTTTTGTTTCGTTTTGTTTTCCTAGATAGGAGAGATATGGGAGTGTTTGTAGTCAGTAGAAAATAAACCATTAGTCATGGAGAGTTTGGGAATAAGTGAAAGAGTAAGTATGGTAGAGGAGGCAATCTACTGGAGGAGACAGGATGGGTAGAGTGGGGCAGAGTGCTTGGCCTTGGTGAGGAGTAAGGCCACTTCATGTGACACAGAGGTGATGGAGATGATAGTGGCAGAAGGCATCAGAGTGATAGAAGATGAGAAAAAGGACAGGAGAGAGAGTTCCTGGTAAATGACCTCAATTTTTTCTGTTAAATATGAGGCAAGGTTCTCAGCTGAGAGAATGAGGGGGCAGAAGGAGACAGGAGATGTTTGAGGAGAGACGAAAAGGTTTGGAGGAACTACTGTAGAGAATGGAATAGTGAGTTGATAAGGGAGATATAGTAGGATTGCTTGGCAGCAGTGAGGGTGCAGTTGAACATAAATGTAACATAAATGTGTTGTGGACCGAATCAGAATGGTCAGAATGGTTGCATGATTTTCTCCACCTTCATAGGAGTGATCCAAAGCTGAGGCTTGGAGATTTGATGAGAAAGCAATGGAATGCAAGAGAGGAGAACAGTGTAGAGTTGGATTGGTTCATCAAGTAGTCACGATGGGAGAGAGGGACAAATGCAGGGAAGATACCTTAGAAGAGAATCCAAGGGTTAAGAGATTGGCAGTCATGTGCAGATAGGAATAGGGTTTTACAGAGAAGACAAAGGGAGAGATGAAAAACCAATAAATTATGATCAGATAAGGGCATTTCAGAGTCCTTGAACATGGAGGTGTGGTACATTTGTGGGTGATAGCAAGATCAAGAGTATGGCTATCTTTGTGTGTGGCTGAGGTGGAGTGGAGGAGTAGCTCATGGGAGGTAAGTAGGTTGAGAACTGAGTGGTTAGAGTATTTGAGGAAGAATCAATAGGTATATTGAAGTAACCAGCATTTAAACCCCAGGTTTTGTGTGTTCAGTCTCCTTTCACCATAGCCCACAAATAACAGGATACTTGTTCTGTCCTTCACTTATTTGGGAGGCAGAGGTGGTATGGGACAGCTATTTATTCTACCACCACACTACCACCATCAGCGGAAAAAATACTTATAACACTTAAAGCCTAGTAAGCCCACACAGATACTTTCAAAGACATGATATAGTAACCTTTATTAAATAGTATAATATCGCTCAGACTGTGAGCTCCTTGAAAGCAGAGGTGTCTTTTTTTTTAATTTTATTCTGTTTGTTTTTCCGATGCTTAGCACAATTTCTGGCATTTAATAGTAAGCATTTAATAAATGCATGTTGACTTGTTGACCAATGAATGCCTCAGGGGACTCCTTAGGATTCATTTACTTAGTCCAAGTTGGGTTCTGATCAGGTTTTGGGGTAGATTGTCCTCCCCCCTAGAGTTCTCCATGTTGAAGCATTCTCGACTAATAACAATAATAGCTCATATTCATGTAGTCTTTTAAATTCATGTTCTCATTTGATCCTCACAGCACTCCTGTGAGGTAAACGCTATTATTGTACCCTTGATACTGATGAGAAAAATGAAAGTCAGAGATGTTAGATGACTTGCTCCAAGTCACACAGCTTGAGGACTTGCTGACTCCATAGATCACTCTCTTTACTTGAAAAGCAAATAGTCTGCTTTGCCGTTGTAACATTTCCCACACCCTGCGGCAGGCAGCCACAGCCTTGGTAATTCCAGTTATTGGAAATCCATTACAATGAGAAAGTTTCTAGACTTCAGTTGTTCACTAGAATGGAACACTTTATAGATTGTCTCCTGATAAGTTTAGATTGAGATTGGGTTATGGGCCCCTTTCCATCAGCACTCTGAATCTTCCCTCAGAGATCTGAACTAATTTTACCTTTTGAGCAACACATTTAGAAGAGAATGTCTCAATTTATGTGAAGAAAACTGGGAGATTCTCATATTTAATATGTTTTAGAATTTTTTTTAAAGACTTTGATAAGCCAATGTTCAGCCAATAGCAGTATTTCAGTCAGTGCCACCATGCTGGCCAGGTGTGCTGTACACCATTAAATCCTTCTTCCCTGAGGACATAATATTGTTCTCCAAAAGTACTTGCTCCCCTTCCCTCCTCCCACCCGTTGTATTGCCAACCAGGGCACATTTCCCAGGACTCACTCTCCACACCCAGTAAGATAGCTCTTCTGGAATTCATGTAGTTTTTAACCCATTCTATCCCAAGTCAACCTCAAAGTTTACTGATTGCTTTTTAAACAGCATGCCACCCCTAAAATCATCTTCTTCTAGCTTCTAGCCACCAGATTTTCTCTTGTTTTATAGTACATTTAAGGGAAATGGTAGTACAAAATCACAGTTCAGCCTAAACCTTATCTGTAATTTTTTGAATGCTTATCAATTAATTTTTTTAAGGAATTAAAAAGTTCAAACATTTTTTTAAAAAGTTTTATTAATGCCTTTGTTTTTTTTTTTCATCATAGGCATTTCTGGATTTACATCCACCCATTATCCCCAATGAATCTTCCTTTTGTAATAAAGTAAAACAGAAGCAAGCAAGAAAGAAAGAGAGGCAGGGGAGGGAGGGAAAGAGAGAGAGGAAAGAAAGGAAAAAAGGAAAGAAGGAAGAAGGAGAGAGAGAGAGAATGCAAAAAATGACAATATGGTGATAGTTTCTGATAACAAATAAAACATTCTTCACCCCCTACCTAGTCCTGTGTTAAATTCTGTTCAAATGACCTTTTCAGAGGAAAATAATGAGAAGATTGCAGTGAATCATTCAGGTTTTGGACAAATGGAGTATAAAGTCCAAATACTTTTTCCTGGCATTCAAGACTTGACCCCACCTTATCTTTCGAACCTTATCTTTCACTCCTTCCCAACAGGAATGCAAAATCCCAGGCAGACCACATTTATGGATCTTTAATATGTCATGTATCTCCCTGCCTGCACTCAGCCAGTGCCCTCTGCCTGACATAGTCAACAGCTATGTACCAGTCACTGTGATATCAACGCATTCCTCTCTCTTCTTACTCAGCTTCTCTTTCTCTTTCAAGATTCAGCTTGAAACATTCTCTAGTTCTTCCATTCAAAAATGTATCTCTCTACTCTCAACTTTGGTACTGCTTCCTGTTGGTACTAGCTGTGTGCCAAGAAGTGAGTCATAAAACCTCTTTCAGCCTCAGTTACCTTATCTGTAAAATAGAAATATTATCTGGACACTTTTTTCAAAGGGTTGCTATGAGAATCAGATGACCTAATTGACATCAAGCACTTTGTAAACCTTCAGGCTCTATATAAATGTTAGTTATCATAATTTATTATTATTAAATGTGTTTTAACATAATGCATTATAATACATACTATATTATAACATACTATACCATAATGTAATATATAGTATATGTTACATAATAGAAATCAATCATTTACTAAGTCCTGACTCCATTCCAGGAACTGTGCTAAACACTAGGGGTACAAAGAAAAGAAGAAATGTAGTCTCCTGTCGTCAGGAAACTCAGATTCCAGTAGGGTAGAAAACATGCAAACAACTGTATACAAGCAAAATACATACAGGTAAATCTGAGGGAATCTCTGAGGGAAGGCACTAGCTTTGGGACGGAGGCAGGATGGAGAGCAGCAAAGCCTTGCAAAGAAGATGGGATTTGAATTGATTCTTGAAGAAAGTCAGGGAAGCCTAAAGGCAGAAGTGAGGAATGGAGAGAATTTCAGGGGTGGAGAGACATCCAGTGAAAAAACACCAGACTTGGGAGTGTTGTGTAAAGAAACAGCAGAAAGGCCATTGCTGTTGGATTGTAACATGTGGAGGAGAGGAATATGTTATTTGTTAACACTCATTTGGCACTTTTCACATACTTCTGGTGCTATTTAGCTAATAGCCATTAGTTGGGCTAATTTCCCTTACTAAACGAAAAGCTTCTTAAGGTCAGGGATCATTTCTTACATGTTTTTCCACCCCAAAGTACCCAGTGCAGTGTTGAATACATAATAGAAATTCATCACATACAGGCATGCCAGGTTGGTGCCTTCTGTTCTCCTTTTTGTTATTTTTTTCCTAGTGGGGTAGGACTAGTTAGCCGTTTACCCCAGTGAGTTCCTAAGTGAGAATCTCTCTACATCTTGCTCAACATGTGACCATCCCGCTTTTGCTCAAAGAACTCCAGTGATAGAAAGCTCACTGACTCTTAGGGCAGCCCATTCAATTCGAAATGGTCTAAAGTAAGGAAATTTTTCCTGACATCAGGTCCAAATTTACCTCTTTCCAGTTCTCACCCATTGCTCAATATTCTGCCCTCTAAGACCAAGCAGAAAGTCTGATCTCTCCTCCATACAGCAATCCTTCAGATGCTTCAAAGTAACTCTCTTGGCCCTTCCTCTACCTCATGAGTTTTCTGCCCTTCAGGCTAAACATCTCAGCTTGTTGAACTGATCCTCATATGCCATAAACTCAAGGCTCTGGTTGCCTTCCTCTGGATATTACAGTCTAATAAGCACCTTCCTCAAATATGGTACACCAAGAATGCAACATAACATATACCATATGTAATGTAATGATAACAATGACATTATTTTTAATTGTCTAGTATTATATAACATTATTTTTAGTTATGTAGCACTTTAAGGTTTACAAAACAGTTTGCAGATATCTCATTTTATCCTCACAGCTCTAAGAGATAGGTGCTCTTATTATACCCATTTCATGGATGGGGAAACTCAGGCAAACCAAGATAAGTGACTTGACCAGGGTCATTCAACCAGCATGAATCTGGAATCATATTTCAACTCCATTCTTCCTGACCTCATAAAGGCCTATCCTCTATCTACTTTGTCACCTAGCTGCCTTTTAAGACCAAGGAGAAAACAGTGAAACTCTCATTAATTCTAAGTTCTGGATACTCCTAACACTAAGACTCTATTAGCTTTCTTATTTGTTATAGCCACATTGCTGACACTTTTGGAGCTTGTATTTCAAGTTCTCCATAACCTACCTCCAACCTATTTTTCCACACTCATAACATATTACTCACCTTCACGTACTTTATTCACCAGCCAAACTGACTTTCTTATTGCTCTTTCCCTATCATATTTCTCTTTCTCATGTCAGTGCCTTTGTATAATTTGTATAGTTACTCCTTCCTTGGCCTCTGAAAACTTGTTCTCTTCAAAGCTCACCTCCATTGCTACCTCCTGTACAAGGCCTTCCCTTCCCTTTCAATTCCATCTCACTCCTACCTGGAGTAACCAGATCCTTCTGATCTAATGGTGATACCTGGGGGCTGGTCTGTCTGACTGACATGGCATCTTCCTTGTCATCCACTTGCTCCTATCATAAAAAGTGCACATCTCAGTCATCTTCACTTATCTGGTGGGAAACAAAGCAAAACAAAACATTGACCATGGAGTAAACCTGGATTTTGTCCTAGACTCCAATACTTATTTGCTTTGTGACAGTGAACATACACCTTCACCTCCCTTAATCACAGTCATCTCACATGTAAAATGGAATGAGTACACCATCTTCCTCACAGGATTGTGTGGAAAACTTTTGCATACCTTAAAAATCTGTCTTAAAGATCAGAAGACCTGAAGATCAAATATATCTGAAAGAGAGCATAGAGGTTTTATAGTCTAGCTCCTCTCATTTTCCAAATGAGGAAACTGAGGCTCAGATGACTTTAATGACTTGCCCAAGGTCACCCAACATAGTTTGTAGTAGTCCTGCACCATCTTTTACTACATCACTCTCACATCATATAATAACAGCAACAATAATAATGTTAATAACAGTAATTCTAATAATAGCATTTATATAACACTTTAACGTTTGCAAAGTATTTTACCTATGTTATGTCCTTTGACCCTCACAGCAACCCTGGGAAATAGTGACTAGATGAGAAAAGTGAAATTAAGAGCGGTTGAGACTTGCCTGGTCACACACCAACACCTAGTAAGTGTCTGAGATCTTCTTGCTCACTCTCCAGTCAGCTCTGCTTCCCCATCTGCTATGGGACTTTTTCCTTCCCCTCATCCCCCTTTCCACTTTTCTTTTGTTTCCATCTTTCCCTATTAGAAATGTGGGCTTCTTGTTTTCTGTATCCCCAGGACTTCATACAATACTGGCTTATAGTAAGTACTTAATCAATGCCTTATCTACCTATTTAAATTAATAGTTCACATGTATATGGAAGTGTAGGGCTTTAAAAGAGAAGTAAGAAGTTCAAATGTTAGTATCCCTATTTTACAGATGAGAAAACTGAGGTTCTAAAGGTTAAGGGGCTTGACTGTGGTCACACAGCTAAATGATAAATAATCCAGAACCAGGATTTAAGCCCAGATCTCTTGATTCTATAGCTCCCTTGCTTTCTAATCAGGCTATACTGTTGGCAGAGATAGAGTATTTCAGCTACAGATTAAATAGATTTTCATCATTCAGCCTGAAAATCTAACCATTCATAATTTTGTTTCCATGGGAAAACATATTCTGAGTCCCAAACAAACTTTGACTTGCAAATCAACTTTTGGAACACATTCCATTTGTGTAGTGGGTTTGTGAGGGAACACTTCAAATCGAAGTGTAAGAAGTATGTAGGCTTTGAAAATTACACTAATATTCATGGATAATTTACCACCGGAAAGATACCTTCACTTAATTTATCATTTGATTTGTTCTATGAAATTATCCCATTTCTTGAGTGAGAAAGAAATCACAGTAGTGACCGAAATTGTAACCTGAAAAGCCTTATTAGTTCTTCTGTAACAAGTAGTATACATTTATCTGAAAAGACTTCTTACTGTAACAAAGTAGCACACATTTAAGGTTGTCTTATCAGCAAACAAAACTGTAAAATTTTGTAAGAGGTCATTTTCCCCAAAAAGTAATTTAAGGAAAAACATTCTGTTTTAAGAAATATAGTATGAATACCTTGGACAAGAGGGGAGCCTGCCACCCTTATTTTTATTTCTGTGTGAAATGCAAAAGGTAAATATCATGGTTGAATGAAAAAGTAAATTGGATTTTAAATTTTTATGTGTGTTTTTATAGTTTGAAGTGTTCAGATTTCACTCAACTGCATAACTGAAACTGACAAATGCCTCCAAAATGTAGCATATCTACATGAGAACATGCCTCAATCAGATCTCAGATGATGCTTTTAAGTTCTCAGATGATGACAGTATAGTAATCTGCCCTTTTCTTTATAATGCATGCCTTTGTAATTTACTTTGTGATAATCTATAATACTTCCCTTATCCACAAGGGTCCAAGGTATTCTTGCGGTGGTAAAGGAAACTATGTGGTTATTTACCATGTAGAAAACAATCACTGTTTACTCTACTTTATGGAGTATACCCAAATTCATAAATGCTGGAATATGAAATGTCTTTTTCTCTTATACAAACCCCACAAGGGGTGACTGAGTCTTCTCAACCAATCTCAAAACATTTCCTATGTAGTATCATTTCATCCAAATGTTGGAAGCATCCTGCTCCTTTCCAAGTTGATTAACTAGGTTGTTTGCCCTTGGTTTCCTATTCTTTCATTGATGGATTGATTGATTCAGTAGATATACTCTAACCTATTAAAGGTGTCGGGGTTGATTCACTTAACTTTCCACCCTTATAATAATACATTCCAACCAAATTAGCTATAAAATGAATTTCTCTTCAAAGAACACTATTTATCCATCATGAAATCCTTTATAAAATCAGGGATCTATTCCAGAAAGAAAAGAACATCTAATAAAAGCATGTGAAAGTTCAGTTTTCTTTTGAAAATCTTTTCCTACTCCTTGATCTCTTATCCACTGACTAGCACCATTACCTTGACCACAGGAATTTCTTCTTATTTCTTCTTATTTACTCCTTTTGCCCTTTGATTATTTGGGTCCAAGAAAGCTTAGCTGTAAATTTGCACCTTACCAGTACATGCTACAGTTTAATATCCTATCTTCGTCTGAAAATTCCTAAAAGTTCAAGATGTCAGAGATAATACATTAGTTCCCTATTTTATGAGTTCCATCCAGAATTCTGTTTATCAAGATTACTTAGGAGAAAGACTACCTGTAATATAGTGATATCACTTGGGAATTTTGGAGACACTGTTAGTGAAGTGTAGACCAAATGGACCTTTGACTAGTCTGTACAACTCTCTGTGGACCTAATTTGAGCACAGTTTCTCTAGTGGTCAGAGGGAGATCAATGTTCTGATACTGTCTAAAAGCCATAGGACAAGTGGATTTACTATTCACTCTGGGATTGGGCCTGAACATTCAAGACATTCTCCTTGCCAGTATTATTTTCTGAGTATTTTTACTTAATTAAAAAAAATCACCTCAGAATCCAAAATGTAGACACAATGAAAAAAGGATATGCTAGCAGCCCTTGTTGACCTCTTTTCCATTTGCTCACAATAAAGAACAAACAGAAGGTTTATTAAGCACCCCTTCATCACTCATTGTAACACTGAAAGTTAAAAAGCCTCTGTGCTCCTGGAGCTCACAGCCTAAACACAGATAAAAATATCCTTTTCAATTTAGCTTAATTTTTATTAAACACATGTTATATACTAGGTACTGTGCTATACATTGGGGATATAAAATAAAAAAGTCATCCTTACCCATAAAAGATCATAAGATTCTAAACAGACAGCTAGAAGGGATCTTAATGGTTATCTGCTCCAACTTTCTCATTTTACAGATAAGGAAACTGAGGTCAAGCTAGGTTAAGTGACTTTTCAATGATATTGAGCAAACATTTATGAAGGCATAGGTAAAATATGTTCAGGTAACATGGGAATTTAGTGGTCCAGGATGAGGGGAGAATTGCAGCTAAAGCACCAGGCTTCGCATCAGGAGTTCAAATCTGGCCTGAGACACTTACTGGGTGACCCTGGGCAAGTCACTTAACCTGTTTGCCTCAGTTTCCTTATCTGTAAAATGAGCTGGAAAAGGAAATGACAAACCTCTCTAGTATCTTTGCCAAGAAAATCCTCAAATTGGGTCACAGAATATCTACTGGACATGACAAATAACTGAAAGCAAAAATATGATTTATATGAGCTTAATAAATAGTCATCAGTTGAATAAAGATAGCATTCCAGGAGCACAAATTACTCTCATTTTACAGATGAAATAGAGGAGCAGATGGGATAAGTTAGGGGTCTCCATTTTATTTTTGATCAAGTATGCCCATTAGGCAAAGAGAGCAGGTGGTAGAAATAGCTGTGGCAGGCATCTAGGTGAGGTTAAGCTATGATGTCCCCTAAGGAACCTACACCTAGTGCAAGCACAGAAGGCCAACTTGTGCAAAGGGGCTATAGCCTCTGCTTTGGATATTGATGAGTTAAGTGATTTGAGTAGGTTCATGACAAGTAAGCCACAGATTCAATCTCGAGCTGTCCTGACTCCAAATGTATAGAGATGGAGTTAACAAAGTGAGAGCCCTCCAGAGACTTCAACCTAAAAGATTTGAGTGGCCACTAACATTAGAGCTGGATTGGATTCTCAGAAATTATCCAATCTACTTGCATCATTTTACAGGTATGGAAATAGTCCTAGCCTAAAATCACATTGTAAGTGTAGTAAATGATAGAGCTGGGATTATAATCTGGGTCACTAGATTCCAGACCCAGGGCTCTTTCTACTGTAGTCTACCTTTTCAGGGCTGCTCATGCACCTTTGGAGTTCATATGGCACTCAGCTCTCACCTGTGGTTCTAAGAATCTGTAGCATGCATAACAGTCATGCCTGGTAAAAACCCTCTCAGCTGATGGGCTAAACCAGGTAACCCACAGCCTCAGATCTGTTGGTCAGTTGTGGGGGTGTCTAACCCAAGTATGTGAAGACTTCCTCCAGTGTAATGAGCAGATGATAACAATTTGTTCTAAAGGCCATGAAGGTAGCTAAAGCAGTCTCTGAGGAGCACTTAGAGCTTAATCAGACATCAAAGATGCAAAGTCATTCCCTGCATCTCGGGCCATCACCAGTCATCTTGACTTTTGTCCTACTGCTGAAATGAAATTCCCAACTTTATATAACTATGCCTCACTTAAATTCAGTTCATGCAAAAGTCAAGAAGTCTTCTTCGAAAACAAAGGATGATCAAATACAAACACTTCCCACTGGCACAGAAATGTCATGGTGGTTTCCGATACTGTTTGGGTGCAGGAAGTGGCAATTTGTCTTGGACATAGTGCTTAAGTGGAATCCAACTTGAAATTTTCTGGAACTGCCTCACCCTACTTTGTCCTTTCAGGTACTTCATGAGGTATGTTGACTTTGGCACCAATTCGTTGCTTGTTGATGGTCCCATACCTGGTTGAATTCTGGCTGAATTCTCTTTTCCTACTTCCTTTCTCCCTTCTCTCTTCACTCCCCAATGTCCTGTCCTTACTTCTGGCGTCTCAGCCTAGAATTCTATGTTGCAAGTACCAGACTCCTGGTTCCGAACGGCTATGCTTCTGGACTTGACTTTTCCATGTGTGACATTCATGAAGCTTTAGGCCTAATTGATAGTGGATTCTAAACCTTGTCCCTGAAACCAAGGATCACTCCTCCTTTGTTACAGGCTGAAGTCTACAAAATTTTCACTGGGAATATTGCATCGTAAGATTTAGCTGGAATAGACCATAGAGCTCTAACACAGTTCCCCATCATGCCCCCATTTTACAGAAAAGGAAACTGAGTACCAGATAAGTAGTTGAATCTACCCAGAATCCTACTGGTGGCACAGAGCAGAACCTGGATTGGAGCCTGACTCTAAATAAAGTATGGGTTTCACTACACTAAAGTTCATTAAAATCCCTATGAGGTAAACAAAGAGACATGTGACCTTTTTAATATAGTATTTTATAAGGATGTTTGCACAAATCATTGAAGCCCTGAACAGGCCCTTTGGCTCAGTTCATTTCAGTAACAATACGTGAGGCACCACAGATAATATAAAAGTTATAGAAATGGGTCATTCTTGCCCCAAAAGAGCCTATAAGCTAGTTAGGTAGGCAAAACATGTACCGATGAAGACAAGTCACATGGATGCTGGTTTAGACCAAGAGTTCTTACACACTTTAGTGTCATGGATCCATCTGGCAGGTGAAGGAGCAGTTGGCTTAAGAAAGAATCTAGCCTGTGGACTCCATGGCAGAGTAATGTCTTTTAAATACTTAAAATGCATTACATTACAAATGAAATTAATTATATTGAATACAATTATCAAAATCTTTTTGAAAAGTAAGTTCTTGAACCCCATGTTAAGAACGCCCAATTTAGATTTATTTCACTTGACCCTAGGAGGAAGACAGCAAGGTCCAGTGATTGCAAGTTAAAAGCAAGCAGATTTTTGCTTAATATAAGAACCTTCCAACATATTTGAAGACAAATTTAACTGCCCATTATTTATTTATACCACTGACAAATTGTAATTATTTGAACCAAATAAACATCAACAGAGATGTTTGTAAGTGGAATAGGCTATGTCATGAGGCAGTGAGCTTCCTACCTCTGCAGATATTAAAGCAAACGTTGGATGCCCAATTTTCTAGGATATTAGAATATATACTATTATACTACATGCTTTATACTACATAACAGGGGTGGGGAACCTGAAATTTAGATTCAGTCAAAGGGCTGCACTTGAGGACCTAGAGGGTCACATGTAACCTCAAGGCCACAGGTTCCCCACCGCTTCTATATGCTATAGTAAAATGTAGCATAATATCCCAGAGGGAATCCTTGTTTTAGGTAAGGATTATACTCATTGATTTCTGAGGCCTTTTCTAACTGAGATTCTATAAAAAGCAGACAATATGAACATTAAATAGCAAGTTGTGCATAACGGATTTGTAATTTCATGTACAGTCATCTTTTTTTTATTGTACTATGTTATGGAAACGCTTGTTTTCTTCCCTAGATTAAAAAGAAAATTGAAAAAAGAAAATTAGATACTATGGCAGAATAGACTTGTATTCAAATAAGTGGCACAGAGAGTAATTCCTGCAATGATTCTCTGCCCAGTGTTAGCTCTCTATCAGACACACATAACACAATAAAAAATAAACATGAAATATTATTTACTTTTCTTGCCCTATCTCATGACTTTAGAAGATGCATAGATTATCTTGGTATTTTGCCATTACACTGTTAGACTTTGAAGCAATTATAATGCAAAATTGCTTTTTGGTAATGTCGGGTTTATTTTTGGCTGTTTGCTTATCTTGTTCAAATAAGCACCAAAATTTCTAAGTGGTGGAAATAAATAATGAGGGTTAGAATTTTTTTCTCTACATCTCTACTTAAAGAAAACATTAGTCATTGTTTTCATAGTACATCAGATAGTATGTAACATTGCATAAAATATAGGCCCTAATTATAAGGAAATGAGCCAGAACAGTAGATAAGCAAAGACTGTCTGATTAGCAGTGGTAAACTTACAGTGCGCACCCTGATTCAAACGCTCTGTAGTCTTCTCAGGAATTACCATGAGTCGTGGCTTTTGGAAAGTTAATAAGAGCATATCCTAAATTGTTGTATTCAACAAGTCTAATATTCAACAAGTCTAATTTTAAAATGTATTAAATGACTCAACTTCCTCACTTGTAGAATGGGGACAGTACTATCTGCATTGCCTTCCTCACATGGTTATTGGACAATAACAACAGCTAATATTTAAATAGCACTTTAAAGTCTGCCAAAATCTTTATATAGGTTATCTCATTTTGTCTTCATAACAACTCTGGGAGGTAAGGTACTATTACTATCCCCACTATACAAATGGGGAAACTGAGGATGAGGGAGGTTAAGTCAGATGGCTAGTTAAGTGTCTTTGCTGCTGTTCAGTTGTTTTCAGTCATGTCTTAACTCTTTTGTGACCCCATTTTGGATTTTCTTGGTAAAGATCCTGGAATGGTTTGCCATTTCCTTCTCCAGGTGATTTTACAGATGAGGAAAAATGAGGCGAACAGGGTTAAGTGACTTGCCCAACATCATACAATTAAGTTTCTGGGGTCAGATTTGAACTTAAGAAAATGAGTCTTCCTGAACCCAGGCCTAGCTAGCACTTTATCCACTGTGCCACCAAAGCTAGTGATTCTACATTTAGTGCTCTGTCCACAGAACCTCCTAGCTACTTATGAGTATAGGAACTCAGGGCTGGGAGGGACCTCCAAGTTCACCTAGAGGCAGCAAAGACAGTTGATGTAATCCTTGTTCATGGTTCCAGAACTGACACCCTGCTCCTGTCTTTTCCCTTTCCCCCCTCTCCTCAAGAAGGAAAGTTCTTTGAAGGGTGGGACTGTTTGGAGCTTTTTTTTTCCCTAAATTTCCAAGGAGACAGCTTGGCATTGCAGAGAGAGGTTCTGGTCTAGTTCCCTGTGTATACTGGCTGTGTGACCCTGGGTGTGTTATTTCCCAGGTATCTCTCTAATATGAAACATTGCTGAAAAGTTGCTGATCACAGACTCCTCTTAATTCCACTGCCTTCCTTCCGTTGGTTATTTCCTATTTATTTGGCATGTAGCTTGCTTTGTATGTATTTGTTTGCTTGTCTTCTCCCTTTAGACTGTGAGCTCCTTGGAATAAGGAGCTGTTTTTTCTTTTTTGTATCTCCCAGTGCCTGGCACATAGTAGATATTTAAATGTGGAAGGGAGGGAGGGAGGAAAGGAGGGAAGAAAGGAGGAAGGGAGGGAAAGAGGGAGGGAGGGAAGGAAGAACTCCTTACCAGGAGTTCCCTACACCAATGACATCAAAGGTCCAGTCAAAAGTACAAACTCTCTAGCCCTAGTACAGAGGTATAAACATGACAGGTGTTATTAAATCAATGTTTGCTGGATTGGATTGTGTCCATGCTTACTTCCAGATAGTTTAGTGTGATACAATGTAATGCATCCTTGCTCTGGAGTCAAAAGACCCGGGTTCAGATATACTTCTGATGCTCCTTGCCCCGGGCTCTCAGTTTCTTTATCTGCAAAATGAGGGGATTAGTCTAGAATGGCCTCTAAGGTCCCTTTCAGCTTGATGCTCCAAAAAGAGAATCTTGTCTTCAGTACCTTCCGGTGCACAGCAGACAAATGGCTGCTGAATGAAGGCATGAAATGAAAGAATTATGAAAGTAAACTATTATAACTGTGGTTTAGCTGGGCTTTGACCTCAATCTGCGATTAAACGTGGCTCACAGACTTACCATTTCAGAGCAGAGCTGGGGTTCAGATCCAGATCCTCTTACATCCCTTTCAAGGGACCACACTCCAAATCTACCTTTAAAAGAAAATCTAGGTTTCTTCATTGTATAAAGATAACAAGACTATTTAATTAGAGTGCGTGGTTTAGTTTGTTTTTTAAACCAGGAGATTGCCATTTGAATGCTGGGGATCATCATGCTGCATGCCAAGAATTCTAGTTTACTTTGGATGCCGAGAAGTCATTTTGACCAAGCTTTCCCTGCTTCCCTCCATACTCCACCAGCGCCTCTTTCCCTGTCTTTCTTGATTTCCCCACTCTCCGTATCTGTCTCTTTATTTCTTCCTCTCTCTACATGTCCTCTTTCTCTCCCTCACCACCCCTCTATCTCCCTTTCTCCTCTTCCCTCCCTCTTTCCCTTTCTCTTCCCTTCTCTTCTCGTTTTCAATCTCTTTCCTCATCTCCAGTGCCCTCTCTTTCTCTCCTTCTTTTCCTCACTTTTCCCCTCTCTCCCTTTCCCCTCACCTCTCCTTCCTTTCCCATTCTCTATGCCCTTCTCTTCCTCCCCCATGTCTCTCTCTCTCTCTCCCTCTGTTCTCTTCTCACCTCTTCATTTCCCTCCCTACTTCTACCCCCCTCTTCCCTCCCACATTCCCTCTCTTCATAAAAATCATTGACTTAGAGAGTTTTGGGCCACTTACTCACACTTTTGACCTTAAGTCTTTGGGTCTCCTGGATCACTTCAGGTTAAGATTTTGGCCTGTACTTTGCCATTTGGCTGAATCCAAAACTTTTAAAATCCTCTGACGTTCAAGGGAGAGTACTCATCAGGCTTTGTATTGTGTAACTCACTTGTTTCTCTGAGAAAGGCTCAAGAAGGTATTAGGAAATGTAATTGTCTGTGCATTCCTCAAAGCAAGTACTTTTTTTCTTTGTCTGAACATAAAAGGGAAAGAATGATGTGAAAGCATACCCTACTTCTCCAAGGAATAGTCATCCTCATAACTCATACCGGTGGTGTGCTTTCAGGCTCACAGAGTATTCCCCATTAACCACTCTGCAAAATAGGTACTGAAGGCATTGTTGCGGCCCCTTTTGCAGAGAAGGAAATAAATAAATTAAGTCATTAGTCAATCACAAAGGATTTATTAACTGCCTGCTGTATACCTGGCACTATGCTAGGTGTTAAGAGAAACAAAGATATATTAAAATAGTTCCTGCTCCCAAGGTGCTAACATTCATCTGAAAGAGGTGAAATGACTAACCTGTGATCACATAACACAACCACTAAGAGGCGGAGCTAGGAGAACTCGGGTTTCCTCACCCCAAATCTAGTGTTCTTTCCATTGAATCACACAGGCACAGAACCACAGAGTTTGAGATTTGGAAAGTACCTCAGTAACCATCTGGTCCCACTCATAGGTTTTGAACAGTGGAATATTTCTGTATTCTAATAAGTCTGGAGTCTTTAGTGTCTTAAAAGTATAACAACCACCTGGGGAAAGTGATTAAGCATGATCTAATGGCAAAAGTGTTGAACATGGAATAAAATAAAAAACTAGGTTTGAGTCTTATGCTTGATTCTGACTAGTGATGAGAGCTCAGCAAATTTGATAATCCTCTCTGAGTCTCAATATCCTCGTCTGAAAAATGGGAAAAATAATTCTTTTTTTATGCTTAGTTCACAAGGTCATCGATGAGAACCAAATGAAATGATGGGTGGAAGGTCACATATTCTAAAAGGGTTTGGAAACATAAAGCACTAAGTAAGCATTGTTATTAATCAAAAATCTGTAAATTACTTTGAAAGTGCACAGTGTGCATTGTAAAGTCATGAAGGGAGTGTCATAGGTGTATGGAACTGAATGCAAGAAGCCAAGTGGGAACGAGTTGGGAAGAGAGGAGGGGGGGTTGTGGGCCCCTTTACTGGACTTGGAGAGAAGGAAGTATAAAAGCAAGAAAACTGTAGCTGGGTCTTTGAGTTCCCTGGATCAAGTCTAGCATGGTGGTGGGGATTGATTGGTCATCTGAAATTAGAGGTTCCATTGCCTTTCCTAGTGGTGGGGTACCATGGATTTGCAGCATTGCAGATACTGTTAGTTGAGGTCAAATTGTCCTTTGAATTTTGCTTAAATTTTCCTTTATTACAGGAGAGGTGTCTTTGGGGAGGTGGTGTATACTGGGAAGTGATCCTGATGTTAAAAAAAAGGCATAAATAAAAATAATTACTCAGAAAATAATGAGTGGTTACAGATCTGTCTGAGTCACACACTACATATTTAGGCTGGAGTTAAAGAATGAGTTGGGGCATTTAGCAAGTCAGAGAAGGAGCT
This sequence comes from Bettongia penicillata ogilbyi, assembly GCA_023548195.1. Classification (NCBI taxonomy): domain Eukaryota; kingdom Metazoa; phylum Chordata; class Mammalia; order Diprotodontia; family Potoroidae; genus Bettongia; species Bettongia penicillata. The sequence goes on from JAJHZJ010000300.1 coordinate 254,813, forward strand.
CAGAAGGGGCTGCCTGGTAGCGTTATATAGCCCTGTGCTCTGGGCTTACAATCAGGAAAACCTGAGTTGAAATCCAGCCTCAGACTCTCCCTTGCTTTGTGACTTTGGGCAGGTCACTTAATCTCAGTTCTCACGGCTGTAAAGTGGGTGTATTGTATAGCACCTATCTCTCAGGGTTATTGGGAAGATTACGTATTTGTAAAGTGCTTAGCTCAGTGCTGACCACATAGACATTAGAGAAATGCTAGTTATTGTTGCTGTTATTTTTAATATTATAGAAGTCAAGCAGCAGTGGAGGGTAGGGAATTACATTGTCTTTATATTCCTAGTACCTATCATAAGTACATAACAGGTGCTTAATAAATGCATATCAATTGATTGATTAGAAGTAGGAAACTTTGGGTATCCTGGGCATTCTGAACTCATCAGGACCAACCCTAGTAATAGCAATATTATTTTAAGAATGACTTTGAGCAACCAAGTCATTTTGACTATTATAAATGCACAGATTAAAAATAAAAGATGTGCGAAGAAAGATGCTTATGTTCGTCCTTCGTTTTCGAAGAGGACTATGACATCAGAGAAATGATGACATGACTTGCACTTGACTTTGTGTTGAGTGAGGGAGGGCTATGCAAGGTCACCAGCCTCACTTTCTCCTCCTGAGTCATCTGGGTCCAGTGACCAGATATTCATCAGGATGACTGGAGATGGCCCAGGATGCAGTGGGGAACCTTGGCCTTTTTAACATGAAGAAAGATACTATGCATCCAAAGAAAGAACTGATAAATAGAAGTATGTATAGAATAATTTTACATACACATACACACACGTGTGTCTGTGTTTTGTATCTGATGGTAGTCATCTCTAGGGTGGAGGGAAGGGAACAAAAAAGAGAAAAAAAGAAATTTACACGATACCATATATTTGATGGGAATAGCAAGTTGTACATGGTAGATACCTGTGCAATCATCTTTTTATTGTACAGAGTTATGGAAATGTTTGTTTTGTTCTATGAATTGAAAATAAAATAATCTTTTAAAAAGAAAAGAAAAAAGCAGTAGAGCAATGACGAAGACTCATTAGCCTTCACAGTGAGTGAAACCACCTTGGTACTGTATCAGTATCCCTGAATTCTCCACGACTAGTGGCCATCCAGATCAGCAAAAATACATTAATATGATGAGAAGTTTCCTATTTGTACATGGATGGTTTCCACTTAATACCCTTTGAATTCTCATGCTGAACTAGTTTCAGGAATGAGCAGATCATTTTTAAAACCTCCGCATCCAAGGAAGCATTTATCCACAGCAGGTTCTAGCCATTCAGAAGGCATAGTGTATGTGGCCTTTGAATAGTAAATATCTTTTACTTAACTCTTGCTTTAAATGTTTGTAGCTTTTGGAGATTGCCACTTTTTAAAATCTAAAAGTCCTTAATTTTTCTGTCTATGATCATTTTCCACTTTCATAACCTCCATGTTGTAAAATAAATAAAATAATAATGTTTTATGGAGTGGGAGAGGTTTTTTAATAAATCTCAGCTGCCAAACCCTTTCATATTATTTTTGTTTTGAAAGTAAATATAGAATCAGGAAGAAATGTTCCTGGGAACAGGAAGGGAACCCGTTTCAAGCTAAAGTGAACTTCATAACCACATATTTTCCTTTCTAACAGGAGTCCTGGCATTAGTCTTAGAGGAATTGAATACAGTTATTGCAATTTGCTTAAGTTATGTATGTCCATGTATACAGTGGTGGAAGTTGGATGTGGCATAAGTGAATGGTCTGGCGTTGTTAGCACAGCTGCAGTTTAGCAGCTTATTAAACAATAGAAGTGGCTTTCAACTTATCCAGAAAGAGTGTGCAAAAGTATGTGTGTGTGTTGTGTGTGTGTGTGTGTGTGTGTGTGTATAGCAACCTTACTCTGACTAAAAAGATTTCTGCTGCTACTGCAAATACCACTGTTAATTTGAATTGCCTTATTACCTCAGTTGCTCTCGATGATGCACTGGTGGGGAGGGGGCATGTCACTTTAATATTGTTTGAATTTGTTTCTGCCACCAGGACCTAGCCAACCTATGGGCATTTTTACAAGCATTCCATTAGCTAAGAATAGGGCATTCAGTCTCTTCTCTTCTCTTACAAATAGAAATTTCTCCAGGGACTGCAACCTCCTGTTGAAAGCCAAGCCTCCTGTCAAGGTTCATTGGTACAAAATGTGAGCCTAATAATGCTTTGAATTTCACACGGTGCTTTTCACCTGTGGCTTGCAGAAGGCTTTGTGGTTATTACCTCATTAATCTTCTCCCCGAGCCCTGTTCAGGAAGGTAGTGTTAGATGTTTTCACTCTTTCATACCTTGTGAACCTAAAAGGTAGACTGGCCATAAGTGTCACTGCCAGATCTGATCTGGTATTCTTAACCTTTGTGACATGGAGCACTTGGTTAAAGCCTATGCACCCTGCACCGAGTAATGTTTGTACAGGCATACAATAAAATACGATCACAAAGGAACCCAAATGTATTGAAATCGTTACTTTTATTATATATTTAAAAGGACTAGCAAGTTGTACATAACAGATTTGCAGTTTCATCTGCAATCATCTTTTTTTTATGATGTTATGTTATGGAAATACTTGTTTTATTCCATAAATTAAGAAGAAAATAAAAGCAAATAAAAAAGAAATACAGTTACCAAGATACTGAAAAAGTAAGTTCAAAATGCTGCCAGAGTTGCTGGTGCCCTTTCTCTAAAAATTATCTCCCTCTCACACACACACCATCCCCCTATAAAACCTCTCGGCAAAGACATTTTTTTCTTTGTATTGTGAGCACTGAGCGTAGTATTTGGCACTTAGTGTAAGGGCTTTCATTGAATTGGATTGCACTGTTGCATTATGTCATACACTTTTTTGTTCATATGTCATGTCTCAACAGGACTATAAACTCTATGAGGGCAGGGAACAAGTCTTTGTTCTTCAATCTTGTGTTCCTCAGCTACTGTCCCAGAGTTCTGCTTAGTATGGGTGCCTATGATGTTAGTTTAACTCAAACTAATGGACCTCCTCTTTCTTCCTTACCTGGTCGTCTTCAGTGGTGGACAGGAATCCTTTGTTCCCCAATTAAGAACACAAGAGATGCGAGATTTCTCAGCTGATGCCTTCTGTAAAGAATGCCTTCCTTTTCTGTTCCACTTTCCCCAGACTATACCCTTCACATTTGAAGTCTGTTTTCTCCTCTTAGTTATTCTTCTTAGAGCAGAAAACTCTATTTGTTCTCCACCTTTCCCATTGAAGCTCAGGTGACTCCAATGGAGGAGCAGAAGCCAGGGTTAAGTGTATTCCTTTTCTAGCAAGGTATGGGTATCACTCTCTCTCCTTCCCCCCCATCCATCCACACATATGTGTGTGTGTATGTATGTATGTATGTATGTATGTATGTATCTAAATATGTTTTAAAGTATTCTTTATATATGTGTATATATGTATTCTATATGCATACATATACAAACATACATACAAATGTATATACATGTACACATATACATGAACACATGAACACATGCACATACATACACACATATGCATACATATGTATTTTAAGTATTCGCTAATCTCACTGAATGCTTTGGCACAATGAGAAGCACTTCAAGGACTCTGAGCAGCAAAAGCTAGGAGATTTTTTAAAACTGTTGATAACTGTTGATAACATTGTTACCAAACAAAGCACTTAGGACAGTACATTTTGGAGAGATGTCAGATAGTGTCATTTAATGTTACGCAGGCTTGATCTTAATAGAAAAGCTTTTATGTTTTGGGTTAAATTTAAAAGAAAATCAGGTTATGTTTTGATTTTCTTTTAAGTCCTTTTTGGAGATAGCATTTTTTCCATTCAAAGTCTAGGATAGAAAATGCAGTATCGCCAGGAAAAAGGGAAAGTGATCAGCTTTGCCTCTCCAACTGTATCTTGAGTTCAGGTCCTGAAACATAATTGGTACTTAATAGACATTGATTGATTGACAAATAATCTAAGTGAGACATGCATTAGCTTCCAAGGATATTTAATAATATTAACAGTATTTGTCTTTGACAAGAGACCGCTTCAATCTTTGACTTTGAGAGGGTTAGATAATTTTTCATGGTAAAAATATCCTTTAAAAGGTATAAAAATATCCTTTCATATGTAATATTAATAATAATAGCTAACATTTATGCACACATACATATAGCTTACAAAACACTACAAATGTCATCTCATTTGATATACATGTATATGTATGTGTAAATATGCACAAATATAGGAGAAATTTAAGGATGTTTTAAAGAAAGAGCCCTCTCTAGATATTAGAAATAATGACCCAAAATGAAAACTACTGAAGATTTCTTTTCATTCTCTAAATTCCAATGTGCTTTCATCTTATTCTGCACATTCTAAAAATTCAGTTGCTGGCTGTATGCCTGTGGCTTTCTCTTTTCCCAAAACCTTATCAACCTCCCTTCGGGACTAAGCATTTTCCCATTTGGCTGATTTTTTCACAACCAGATCTTAACATTTCAACCAAGCACTATCTTCAAAACACCAGCCTGAAGTCATTCTGCATTGTCTTCTCCCTGGCTTCTCTTGTAAATGATCTTGTGTTGGGTTAGTCAGTGTAAAGTGAGTCTAGCCTTCAAGGTGAGGCATGACAAGAAGCATTTAAGTACCTACTATGTGCCAGGCACTATGCTACATGCAAGGGATACAAAGAAATTTTGAAATCATCAGAGTGTGTTTTTTTCTTTTGCTTTTGCCCCCTCCCACTCTTGGGCAGTGCCAAGATGTAGTGCAAAAATTGTTGATCTTAGAGTCATAAGACCAAAGAGGAAGTGTATGCCCCTTAGCAGAGTGCCACAGATTCAGAGCTCAGAGGGACCTGAGGAGTCTTTGAATTCAACTCCCTTATTCCACAAATAAGGAAACTGAGGCCCAGAAAGGTTAGCTGAGTTGAGTTAATATCACACAGGGAGTCAGCAAGATGGTATAGTAAATAGAACTTTGGGCCTAGATTCAGGAAGACTTGAGTTCCTATTTGGCCTCAGATACTTCCTATCTGTGTGGCCAGTCATTTAACCACTCTCTCAGCTTCCGCATCTGTAAAATGGAGACAGCAACACCTAAGGTTGTTATGAAGATCCAATGAAGCAGTATTCCTAAAACATTTAGCACAGTGCCTGGCACATAGTAGGTTCTTAATAAAGACTTGTTTCCTTTCCTTCCTCCTTTCCCTTCCCTTGAGTGGCAAAGCTCTCCGGAGTCTGAACCTGGGCCTTCTGACAGTAAGTCCAGTGCTATATTCCCTATGTCACACTGTAGTAAATTAATTGATATTGGAACCTCAGTTTTCTGATCTGCAAAATGGGAATGATTTTCACATTCTCTACCCTATTGGATTTTTGTGAAGAAAGCAAATGTGAGTTATAATCCCTAAGATAAAATTAGTGGTCACAAAGAAATCACAATCTCTGTGAGTAGAAAGAGGTATGTGTTCATCCTTCGTTGCCAAAGAAAAACATGCCATCAGAGAAATAATGACATGACTTGCACTTGACTTTGTTTTGAGGGAGGGCGGTCTGTGCAAGTCACCAGTCTCACTTTTCCTCCAGAGCTACCTGAATCTAGTGACCAGATGTTCATCAGAATGACTGGAGATGACCCAGGATGAGGCAATTGGAGTTAAGTGACTTACCCAAGGTCACATAGCTAATAATGAGTGTCAAGTGTCTGAGGTGATATTTGAACTCAGGTCCTCCTGACTCCTGCCCTGGTACTCTATCCACTGCACCACTTAGCTGCCTCAGAGAAAGAGGAGTTGCCCTATGGAGGACCCTGATGGAACTGGTCAGTTGGGCAACATAGTTCCTCTCCTCTCCTCCCTCCCCTTCCCTCCCCTCCCCTCCTCTCTCCTCTCCTTGTAAAATATCATACCCCTACCTGATGGTGCTCTACCCAAATGAATGTAAATTTTGATCTCTGAAACTTTTTTCTCCCTTAAGGACTAACCTTAAACCCAAATCACTCTGGCTATCATTGATTAGCTAACAGTAGGTCCCAAGACAAGCCCCATTTTGTTTAGGCTCTGATTGGCTCAGAGTAAATATAAATAGCAATTCTTTCTGTTTTGATCTGAAACACTGAGGGTCTTTTCCTCCCAAATTGATTTTTTTTTTACTAGGTAAAAAGGCCATTCTCTGTCTCATTTCTTACTTAGCCTTAATCACTGAATGGGTGCTGTCTCAGTCAAACTGAGACCTGTTAACTTTAAAAGGTCAAGGTCTCCCATTGCATCCAGGGCCATCTCCAGTCATTCAGATCTATATCTTGCCATAGACCCAGATGGCTCCAGAGGAGACAGTGAGGCTCTCACTTAAACTAATTCACTTGCATGTCATGGCATCACCTCCCTGATGTCATGGTCCTCTTTGAGAATGAAAGATAAACAACAGTAGTAACAAATACTTGTCTTAAGTGAGACCTTGAACCTTGTTTCATATTCGCTGTCCCCAAATGTGGAGGCAAAAAACTCTAAGGTCTGTTTTTTAGATAAGCTCTTTAAATATGCACCAGAAATGGAGACCTAAGTGACAGCATTGGACCACACAATATTAGGAATGGCTTTCTGTAAGTTTACTGAGTAGTAGCTGTAGATCTGTGCTCTTGGCATTTATCCTGGCTCCAGGAGCAAAGCTCGTTTGACCAGGAAGAGTTAGTACAACTAGAATTGGGAAAGATATGGACGGAAGGAAGGAAGGAAGGAAGGAAGGAAGGAAGGAAGGAAGGAAGGAAGGAAGGAAGGAAGGAAGGAAGGAGGGAGGGAGGGAGGGAGGGAGGAAGGAAGGAAGGAAGGAAGGAGGAAGGGAGGGAGGGAAGGAAGGAAGGAAGGAAGGAAGGAAGGAAGGAAGGAAGGAAGGAAGGAAGGGAGGGAGGGAGGGAGGAAGGAAGGAAGGAAGGAAGGAAGGAAAGGGAGGGAGGGAGGGAAAGGAAAGGAAGACAAGAACATTCTCTTGGTGTCTTGTCATTATCCAACTGTCTGTGTTTTCAGGCTTTTTCTTTCATCAAGACTTCCAAGACCATAGTGAAAATATTTCCAGTAGATTAATGAGGTAGTCATGAGTCTAATCCTAGCGTCATGATTACAGGAGCCCAGGAATGGGAGCTGGGAGACCTATGGGTTGAGCCTGAGTTCTTCCATGGATGTTGGACATGGCATTTTTCCCCCTCCCCAAGCCTCAGACTTCTCATCTGTCAAAATGGGGAAAGCAGTGCCTCTACTACTCATTCATTGTGTTATCCCAACAAAAGTGTAGTAATGTGAATATTCATATGAATATTTGGGGGGAAATGAGCATAATAGCACACTAAAAAATTTGTTCAGTGAATGAATGAATCTAATAAATGTATAATAGTAGAGCAGATGCTATGATTTGAAAAGAGTAGTGAAGGGAGGGAATTTTAAAGATTCTTGGTGTTTCTAAGCTGTTTGGGGATGGCTGGTGGTTCCAAACCTCCTGTAGGGCCTAGCAGCTAGGGGGAATAGGGATAGATAGAGCACTGGGTCTGAAGTGAAGAAATTCTGAATTCAAATGCTGCCCCAGACATGTATTAGTGTGGGGATCCCAACAACTCACTTGACCTGTCTCAGCCTCAGTTTCCTCTTCTGTAAAATAGAAATACCAATCACACCTACCTCACAGGGTTCTTGTGAGATAATACACAGAAAGTTCTTTGAACAGCTGAAGGGGTGTATGAAGGCTGTCTTCTTGAGATCTCTATTGTAGAGGCTTCTCTTCACTGACATTTTCTGCTACAGCAGAGCCCTGGTGTTTGGGTAGTAAATAACCTTTCTGTATCTTTCTATGTGTCTGTTATCACACACACATTTATGAAGATATGTATTTATATTCAGTGACACATGAGGAGGTAATATGGTGGTGAAGAAAATTCCCAGAGGACTTGAGTTCGAATCCTGCCTTGGTTACTTGCTATCTATGTTGCCATTGGGCAATTGAACTAATCAGTGAACGGCATTCGCTTAAGGTTCTCTGAACCCCACTTTCCATATTCATAAGTGAGGAAATTGGACTAGATCTCTAAGTTCCTTTAGACTTCTGTATCTATGAACGTTGAGTTCTAGTCCTGGATAGCACTAGAGAGTTCTAGTTCACCTTATATCCTAAGCATGGACACCTGACCCTAACCCCCATAAGAATGGCCAGGTTTAAAAGCCATTCCCCAATAGATCAATTTATGTGAAATAATCCTTGAAAGACGAATTAAAGACCATTAGCAACCATATGAAATCGAAAGAATGAGAGAAAGGCAAATCAGAACAGCTCTAAGATTTCATTTCATACCCTAAAAATCTGCTTGATGGTAAAAGATGGGAAGAGTCAATTCTGGGAGGATTTCAGGAAGTTAGGCATACTAATGCATTGTTGGTAGAGCTGTGAAGTGGTACAGTTTTGAAAAGCAATTTGGAATCATGAAAATAAAGTGAATAAAATGTCCAGACCTTTTGACCGAAAGATCCTACTTATTGGCATATGCCTCAAGGAGGAAATTGATAAGAAAAATCAGAGTATTCACTAAAATATTTGTAGCATCACTCTTTATAGTAGCTGAGAACTGGAAACAAAGTAGTTGTCTGTTGATTGGGGCACATGGACCTAATAGAGTATTACACAAACAGTTGAATATGACAGATACAGAGAAACATGGAAAGAGAGTGATGCAGAGTGATGTAAATTTAGAGCTAAGAAAACTATACACAATGACTACAAAAATGTCATTGGAAAGAAGAACCAAAAAAATCAACACTGCAAAATTACATAGAATAAATATGGAGTCAAAGAAGGGATACAAGAAATTGCCTTAGGCTAGGAGGTCCATAAGTATGGTAAATTGCACATATTTTCAGACTTTTGTGATTCATTGATATGTTTTTTTCTTTTTTTCATTTAGAATATTATTTATTATTTAGGGTGAATCTCTGGGATGAGGGAGATTATTGCAAAAATTATGGTCAAATAAAAAAAGACATCAATAAATTTTTATTTAAAAAATGACCAGGTCTGTTCTGGGAAGGTAGGTGAAAAACCTTAGGGAGACAGAATACTGGGGATTCATTATTTATGAAATTTATCAGAACTATTTAATCTTGCTAAGTAATACCAATTACCATAGCTAGTGCAGACATCTGTGCAGAGTCTGTGTTTTCAGGACAGCTAACTCTCTCCCAGGAGAGAAGGGCTAGTGATGGAATGTTTGAGTTAAACTCCACAGCTGTAGTCATTGGAAGCCAAAAAGTTGTTTCCCCTTGTGACTTCCATCGATCTGGAGAAGAATTATTTTAGCCACAGAACAGTGAGTTCACAAGCATTTGCTGAGTACCTACCGATGTGCAGAGAACTATTTATAGTGGTTACAGGGCAGGGACATGAAAATAAAAGAAAAGATATAATCAGTTCCTTGGAGAAGGTTATGACATTTATGTGGATATGGGATGTTTTTATTGAGGGAAAAGGATAGGATTCAGAGGCATGGGGAGTAGTTGGACTTAAAGGGCACAACAGACATGGTTAGCCCAATGTAGGTGAGATCGTAAGACAACATTTAAGTTCTTTTAATATGAGTTCAACTCTCCAGGCTCTTGAACTAAAAGTAAAGAAATTATAGATATAATTGCTGAATTACTTTTGGCAGTAAATAACCATAGTAAAAGGAGAAAAGTGCTGAAACAATAGAAAACATTGTTCCTATTTTCAAAATGGGAGAAAATTCTGATTCTTATAGACTTGGAGAGATTGATAATGATTCATGGCTAAATTTTCTAAGAGTTTATTAAATAAGAATCTTAAGAAGGAAAACAGTAATTACCAGGAACCATTGTAGATTCATTAAGGACAAGTCATGTCCAGCTAACCTCATTTTGTTTCTCATAATGTTTTGGGGATGTTAGTTTAGGAGAATATCAGAGTCAACAAATATTTAGATTTCAGGAGGCACGTGGCATAGGTTCTCATGAGAGCCTTATAGACAAAGTTTAGAATTTGTAACTGGTTGAACAACCAGTTAATAGACTAAAGCCAAACTGGAGGTAGGTGTCCAGTGGCATGCCACAGGTCTCTATCAGGACCTTGGCTTACTCAATATTTATGTCAGTATTAGATAACAATATATAAGATTTGTTTTGACACCAAAAAGCTGGGAGATAGAGGGAAATCTAATATGCTGAGTAACAGAATTATGTCTCAAAAATATCCCAACGGGCTGACATAGGGTCAGTTTTTATAATATGAAATTTAAAAGGGATAAATGTAGAAGTCAATAAGCCCGTATTACGTGCCTACTATGTACTAAGTTCTGGGAATACAAATGTAATCTAAGAAAGATAATTCCTGCCCTCCAGGAGCATGAATTCTAATGGAATAAGATAGCATGTAAAAGGGAGCCGAAAGGAGGAGAGAAGTGGAAAGAGATGAAGGTGTCTGACTTCAGAGCATTGTAAAGAAAGTCCAGCAGAGTCAAGAGTGCTGTAGGAATGAAGACATAGCTGGTCTAGGCCTCATCCTCAAAATGGAGGTTCTAGTTGGGGTGTGTGTGTATGTGTGCGTGTTAATGTGCACGTGTGTATGTGTGTGTTGTTTTTATCTGGAGTTTTTGTTTGGTTTTTTGTTTTGTTTTCTAATCAGAGAGCAAGGCTGAAAGGGCTGAGGCTACTGCTGATGTGTGATATATAAAGGGTGGAGTGAACTTCAGGGTGAAAAGTTTCTGGGGAATTGTAGAAAAAGTTTGGGAGACTCAAGTGCAGCATGGAGAAGAAAATCCTTGTACTGTATGTTCATGGATTTCTACCCCCACCCCCACCAAAAAAAAATCTGTAAGTAAAAGATTGGGGGAGATTTAGTTAAAAAACAATTCATATGCAAAGGACACATAGGAGATTTTGTTGACGGTGAGCTCTGTATGTGTCAATGGGGTGCCATGGCTGCTACAAAATGAAAAAGATATATTAGGCTGCATTCCCAGAAGTCCAGAACAAGAGAGTTTAGATTCCCACTGTGTTGTGCTGGTCAGATCACATTTGGAGTTCATTTCTGGGCATCACATTTGAAGAGGCAAGTAGATAAACAAGAAACTGGTTAATTTTAGACTAGAGGAGAGAATAGATAGAGAGAATGTGATAGCTATCTTCACGTATTTGAAGGGCTATCATAAGAAGAATGAGTTAACTTGTTTTGTGTGTCCCCAGAAGGCAGAAGATTTAGGACTAAGCTTTGAAGACTGGAATGAGATGTCCTAAGAAATATCAAGTTTATGGTCAGTGGGAATGTTCAGATGTTCCTGGGTGATCACCCCATATCGATGGTGAATAAGAACAGATTTTTGCTTGTGGTGGAAGGCTGACCTATGTATGTAACCTTTGAGGTCCTTTCAATTCCAAGATTCTTTTATTCTAAAGAAGGTTACCTGGAAGTTGAGCCAGGTTTTCGAAGTGGTAATAGATATGGGCTGGTAGAGAAAATGCACCCATTTTAGGTGGAGAGGAGGTCATTGGCAAACTCTTGTTTAGGGCTGCCTTAATGCTGTAGCCAACAGTTGATTGGTTCATAGAAGTAGAGCTAAAAGGGATCTTAGAAGTCATCTCCTCCAATGACCTCTTTTATAGATGGGTAAACTGAGACTCCGAGGGGGAAAGGGATTTGTTCCAAGTCACATAGGGAGCAATGTGTAGAGCCAGGTCTGGGTGCCTACCTCTGCCATTTCACATTCCAAGTAGAATGTTCTTTCCTTTGCACCTCAGAGCAGTGAACCTGCATGTGAAGCCAAGTTCACAGGTTCAACAATTCATACATGCCAATCAAGTTAGCTCTGCCTCAGTGTCCTCATCTGCAAAGTGAAGATAAGATAATGATGCCTGTAGCATTTAACTCACAAGGCTACTTTGAGGATCAAAGGAGGAAATACATATAAAATATTTTGCAAACCTTCAAGTACCATAAGTATCTGTAATGGTTTTCCCTGAGCCCCAGTTTCTTTATCTCTAAAATATGAACAATAATACTTGGGTGGGGAGTTGTTGTGAGTGCCAAATAAAACATGAATATATAAAGCACTTTGAAAAATATAAAGCAATATTCAAATCAACTAGGAAGTATTTATCAGATACCTGCTATGTGTGAAGTATCAAGGTGATATGGAAGGAAGAGGATTAATTAAGTAGAGAGATGTAATCCTGTTCTCAAGCAGCTCCCATCATGTGGGGGAGATCAGATGCACTGACTTCCAGATGATTTTTGACATCAAGTGAATTTCATCACTTTTTTTTTATTATTTTGCCTTTTTAAAACTGTTTATTGCTGTCTTCACTTTTACTTTGCCTCCACTTCCCAGGGATCATCTCCAGTTGCCCTTATCTATATCTTGCCACTGGATCCACATGGCTCCAGAGGAGAAGGTGAGGCTGGTCACTGCAGAGCTCTCGCTCACTTAAAGCCAGTTCACTTGCAAATCATGGTATCACTTTCCTGATGTCTTGGTCCTCTCTCAAGAATGAAGAATAAACAGCAACAACCTTCATTTCCAGATATATATCTCTCCCTCCCCCTTACCAAGGCAGGGAAGGGGACAGGGCATTCTTTGTTCAAAGGATTTTCAAAAGAAGACGAAAAAAACAACTTAGTAAAATCAATCCACCCATCCGTCAGTATATTGCATATTTTCATACCCATAATCCCCCATATCTGCAAAGAAAAAAGGGAAAGCCATGCATTTTCCCAGCTCTTGGTCTTTATCTCATAGATTGCTCAGTCTCCTTTTAGTCACTGTTGTTTTATTTCTTTTTTTACATTATTGATCTTATTTTTTAAAAAATCCTCCCTTATCAATCAATCAGCAAGTATTGTTAAGCATCTAGATGTGCACAGTGTTCTCTGCTACGTGTTAGTAATACCATGACAAAAATAGGCTAGCGCTGCCCTCAAGGAACATATAGTCTATGTATATAAATACACAGAAATTGGAAGATAGTACTGATAAAAGGAAAGCTAGAGAGAAAAAAATGACTGAAAGTTCCCTGATTGCTCTACCAGCCTTATCTTTGGAAAGGCATGGCTTTGAGCCCTGGCTCCGACAGTTTCTGTGTCACCTTGGACAAGTCATTTAACTCTTTGGAGTCTCACTTTCCTCATGTATTAGATGTGCATAATTGTCCTTATCATTCTCTTACTTTCAGGATTATTGGAAATAAAGCTCATTGTAATCCTTGAAGTTGAGCAATATTTTATTGTGAGTCTCCTCAGAGAATTAGAGGTGATACATATTTTATATATCTTCTGCTTTTCATTGCTGTACCCCCAGTGTAGTTACTTTAAAAATGTCCATTTCTTCTCCAATCTTGGGTAGGCTCTTGAGAATTGAATCAGGCTATTAGGCATGCCAGTGGTTTACTGACAGCATGTTTTATTTCCTAGCACTCTGCCTTATACAGGATAGGCACTTAAATGCTTGCTGAATTGAACAGCACTTGAGGGTGCCGAGTAGTGAGTTGATAAACAGTCAATTAATAGATAATAGACATTTATTAAATGCCTAATACATGCTGGGCATTGTGATAATCACTGGGGACACGAAGAAAGGCAAAAGGTAGTCCCATATCTCAGTCTAATGGGGGAGATTAGATGAAAACAAGGATGTACTGGAGGATAAACTGGAGAAGATCAACAAAGAGAAAGTACTAGCATTAAAAGGGAATTTGGACAGGCTTCCTGTAGATGGTAACATTTTAACTGAAACTTGAAGGAAACCAAAGAAGATTCATACTGAATCACAGCATCCATCTCAGAGCTGGAAGGGACCTCCCTCATATCTGGAATGCTCTCCAGGCACAGAAGACAGGGAAAATACCTGGAGTCTGGGGATAGAGTATCTTATTCAAGAAGCAGCTAGGTGGTATAATAGATAGGGCCTGGAGTCAAGAAGGCCTGAGTTCAAATCCACCCTCAGATATTTACTAGCAGTGTGATCCTGGGCAAGTCATTTAACTCTATTGGCCTTAGTTTCCTGATCTGTAAAATGAGTTGAAGAAGGAAATGGCAAACCACTCCAGCATCTCTGCCAAGAAAATCCCAAATGGGGTCATGAAGAGTTGGACATGACTGAAATAGTTGAATTACAGTAATGACAATTGAAAGAATGGCAATAAAGCAAGTGAAATAGAAGAAAATTTAAAGGTAGGTTATAAAGGGATTTGAATGCCAAAAAAACCCAAAGATTTTGTATTTGATCATGAAGGTTATAGGGATCCACTGGATGGGTGGGGAAGTATAAGGTGGGATAATTGGTAGGAGTTTGCAGAGATTGATATTGTCATACCTGTGCAGATTGTCAGCAGGTCAATGTGACAACTGGAGTGCATTATAACTGGTATTTATGAAATGGAAAACACTTTGCATGTGTTATCCCATTCCATTGAGTTCCCTTCTTCTGAACAAACTCTTCTAAGGATGTTGTAGGAAGAATTTTTGTTCAGGTCTAGGTTGGACTAGATGACCTCTGAGTTCCCTTCTAGATCTGGGGTGCTGTCATTTGGTATTTGGTAACTCAGAAAGGAAAAGCTGACCTTGTGGTGCCCTCTCCGAAGCATAGCTTTGTGACTCTGTGGGAGTGGTGGCACTCCGCAGGAGACTGGTAGACAAATGCATACCTCTCTATGTTTGGGAAACCTCTGCCCTGTGGAAATTGTTCTAGGGCCCTGTGCTGTGTGCACTGGCCTGCTGACTGCTGGGTAACTCACAGGCAAGAGCCACCCCCCATCCCCTTACACACACCTCTCTCCAGCAGAGAGAGCACTTTCAACAACAAAACCAACCCCATGTGTCTTGAGCACTTAACAAAACAATTTAATGCCCATGTAATTAAATAATTGGTCCGATGGAAGGTACAGCTCTTTGGCTGACTCCACAATCTGCTTTGTACACCTGTCTGCGATCTCTCTTCAGTGCCCTTTGGGGAGGGAATGGGGAGAGTGGAACAATTTATGATATCATTACCTATAAAAGCTGTCTTTAAAACTTTACTGGGGACTAGGGACACAGATTGCAAGCAGTCTGAAATATAAATGGGTTGGAGTTGATAAATAAACTGAATGTCATCAGTCTTTTCTTCTGTTGTTGTGTGTCCTTTGTTTTCCAAGAGGACCAGTAATATCATGGGTGATGTCTTGACTGGCAAGTGAATTGGATTTAAGAGAGGCAGAGCTGTAGAGAGTCATCAGCCTCACTTTCTCTTCCAGAGACATTAAAGTCCAGAGGCAGGAAAGAAGTCAGGATGACTAGCAATGACCCTGGATGCAGCTCTTGACCTTGGTATGTTTGATGCCTCACCAAGCTGTAAGGGCTCCACAGCACCTACTTCAGTCATCTTCATTGGAATAAATTGTTCTCATCTGCCCTTTCCACTGGGGAAAGTCTTCACATGCATCTCCCTAACTTATCAAAGGGTTTGAAGCCTGGTGATTATCCTCAGCTTGGTTTAGCCCATCTGCTGAGATGGTTTACCAGGGTGTGACCTGCACATGCTATGGCTTCCTGAAGCCACAGGTGAGAGTTGAGTGCTACACTAAAGGTGGATGAACAGCTCTGAAAAGGGCTCAGCAAGTCCTCGTACCAGAGATGCTAGTCTCCCTCAGCACAAGGCATATACTGCAAGATTAATTTTGTTCAGTAGGTCAGCTAAAGAAGGTGCAATGCATTTGAACTGTTAGGCTTTATGCTTATATATTGTATGTTCCTGTAGGCTAGAATTATTGAAAAAGATCTGGGATTCTCCCTTTAGCTGGTGCAGATAGCAACCTTTCTGGGACTTGTAGATAGTTTATAAGTGTCTGGGGCCAAAAATAAGTTTTCAGCATCTGGTGGTGGAACCTTTGGTGATGGACTTCAGAGAAGTGGGCTGGACAGACTTTCCAACAACAGATGCAGCCTATACCAGGCTTGAATTTGAATCCCTTCCAGCTCACCAGGACTTGTTAGAACTTGTGTTCTGCTGGCACAGACTTTGGGAACTCAGGGTTACCTACCCTACATCCATTTCTATAACTCCCACAATAAGGCATTAGAGTAAAACACCAACTACAAACAATCAGAATTCCATCTGCTACGACTGCTTCCTTCCAAAAAATTATCTATTTCTCTAACCCTTTCAGACCTGTAATAACTACTCTGGGGGCAAGCCTCAATCATCCACTCACTCTAGAACCAGCAGAGTAAAGAGAGGCTGTACTCCTCTCCCAGGTTATCACACCATCCTCTCCTGCCCCCTATTTATTCTTTTCTCTCTTTTGACCTTGTCCTTCCCCAAAAGTGTTTACTTCTAGTTACTCCCTTCTCCCATTTGCCCTCCCTTCTAGCATCCCCCTCACCCCACTTGTCTTCTTCTCCCCTGCCCTTCTGTAGTGCAAGATATACTTTCATTCCAAATTGAGTGAGCATGTCATTCCCTCAAGCCAAATGTGAAGAGAGTAAGCTTCCCTTTTCCCCTCTCACATCCTCCCTTTTCTCCTCCACTGAAGTTCTTTCTTGCCTCGTTGATGTGTGATAATTTACCCCATTCCATTTCTCCCTTTCTCCTCCCAATATATTCCTCTCTCACCCCTCAATTTTATTTTATTTTTTTAGGTATCAGCCCTTCTTATTCAACTCACCCTGTGTTCTCTGTCTATTTATGTGTGTGTGAGTATGTGAGTGTGTGTGTGTGTGTGTGTGTGTGTGTGTGTGTATAATCCCTCCAACAACCCAAATACTGAGAAAAGTCTCAAGAGTTACAAATATTATCTTTCCATGTAGGAATGTAAACAGTTCAACTTTAGAAAGTCCTTTATGTTTTCTCTTTCCTATTTACCTTTTCATGCTTCTCTTGATTCTTGTGTTTGAAAGTCAGATTTTCTCTTTAGTTCTAGTGTTTTCATCATGAGTGCTTGAAAGTCCTCTATGTTATTGAATGACCATTTATTCCCTTGAAGTATTATACTCAGTTTTGCTTGGTAGGGATTCTTGGTTTTAATCCCAGTTCCTTTGACTTCTGGAATATCCTATTCCAAGCCCTTTGATCCCTTAATGTAGAAGCTGCCAGATTCTGTGTTATCCTAACTGTATTTCCACAATACTCAAACTGTTTCATTCTGACTGCTTGCAGTAGTTTCTCCTTGACCTGGGAACTCTGGAATTTGGCCACAATATTCCTAGAAGTTTCTCTTTTGGGATCTCTTTCAGGAGGTGATCTGTGGATTCTTTCAATATTTATTTTGCCTTCTAGAATATCAGGGCAGTTTTCCTTGATAATTTCATGAAAGATGATGTCTAGGCTCTTTTTTTTGATCATGGTTTTCAGGTAATCCTATAATTTTTTTAATTGTCTCTCCTGGATTTATTTTCCAGGTCAGTTGTTTTTCCAGTAAGATAGTTCATATTATCTTCTATTTTTTCATTCTTTTGGTTTTGTTTTGTAATTTCTTGGTTTCTCACAAAGTCATTAGTTTCCATCTGCTTCATTCTAATTTTTAAAGAACAATTTTCTTCAGTGAGTTTTTGAACCTCCTTTTCCATTTGGCTAATTCTGCTTTTTAAAACATTCTTCTCCTCATTGGCTTTTTGGACCTCTTTCGTCAACTGAGTTAGCCTATTTTTAAAGGTGCTATTTTCTTCAGCATTTTTTGGGGTCTCCTTTAGGAAGGTGTTGACCCACTTTTCATGCTTTTCTTGCATCACTCTCATTTCTCTTCCCAATTTTTCCTCCACCTCTCTTACTTGATTTTCAAAATCCTTTTTGAGCCCTTCCATGGCCTGAGCCCATTGCATATGTATTTTGGAGGTTTTGGACATAGAAGTCTTGACTTCTTCTGATGTTATGCTTTGTTCTTCCTTATTTGAAAGGATGGAAGAAAATACCTGTTCACAAAGAAAGTAACCCTCTATTGTCTTATTTTTTCTCCATTTTTTTTCCCTAGCCAATTACTTAACTTTTGAGACCTTTGTTGAGAGGAGGTTATATTCAGAGTACCTTTAAGTTCTCAGTTCCTCCAAGGTGGAACAATCAAGGGAGAGGTGTTTACTCCTCACCTGACCTATACACTGGTCTAGGGGCAACCAAAAACTTTTCTGCCCGGAATCTGCAATTGAATTCCTTCACCACAACTGCGTCCAGCTCCACCACCAGAGCTCCTCCTCACCCCTGGATGGAGCTCAGGGCTGAGAATCAGATCAGTGGCTTAATTTCCCCAGGGGCTTTAGGTGGAGGTCACCCAGGGCTGCCACTCAGGGTTAAAATTCAATCAGCCTCTCAGTTCCCTCAGGGGCTCTAGGTGGAGGGTTCTGAAAATGGCAGCTACTGCTACAGTGCCTGTTGCAGGAGGTCCAGACTGCACTCCCCTCTCCCCTCCCACTGACCTTTGAAGCTGTCTTTGGTGTTTGTGGGTTGAGGAATCTGGGAACTTCTGCTGTTGGTGCCCCGAATCCTGCTCTGGGTCCTATCCCTGCTGGTCTTATGCTGGTCTAGTCTAAGCTCTGCACACTGGTCTGGTCTGCGCTCCACAACAATCTATTTTCTTATAACTCTATTCACCATCCATGTAACTTTCCAAACCAAAATATCCCTCCTTGACCACTTTCTTCTATAGATGTTGTCTCTTCCTGTTAAAATATGGACTCCTTGGGGGCAGAAGGTCTCTTCCATTTTGTATCTACATCCCCACTACTGGCACAGAGTAAGTGATTAATAAATGCTTTTTCTCTTTTTATTTATTCATTCCCTCCATTCATTTGTTCATGTTGTCTGTCCCAGTACAATGTTTATCTTCTGAAGGACAGGGACTATGTCATTCTGTCTTTATGTCCTCCATAGCATTGAGCCTAGTACTTGGCACCTAGAAGGAGTTTAGTAAATGTTTATTGACTATTGAAAATATATAGAATATAGTGTATATATGAAGACTATATAGGAAATTCTTGCTGTTGGAAATCTCATCACAAACCTATATAGGACTGAGTAGAGAAATTCCAAGGAGCTGCCTGAGGCTTATAGATGTTATGTGACTTGGGCAGGGTCACAGAGCTACTAAGTGGGATTTAAACCCAAGACCTCCAGATTCCCAGACCACCATTTCTGTGTTCACTAAAATAATAAACCCAATTGAATCCTCTGTTGAAGTCCTTGAGTTTTCAAAAGTTCTGCTTGTGGAGTGCAAGCTCCGATAGACTTCACTGAGCTGGAAAGACTGATAGAATGGGCCTGGCAACAGATCAGCTCTGCTCTTTGAGGGCTAGTCTATCACAGTTCAGAAACTGGCCAGCAGGGCATGAATAGCATTTGGCCATGACAACTCATTAAACTGCTTAGGTGTGTAGGAGTTGCAGTATTCATAGAAGAATTTCCATACCCTCCCACTTCCCACCTCCAACAGGGCCCCCATGAGATGATGAGTCCTTGACTTTTATGTAGTGGTGTAGAGGAAGAAAGCACTAGGCCTGGGTCCAAATCTAGTTTTTCTCCTTACTAGCTGTATATTCTTGGACATGTCACTTAATTTTTCTGGGCCACAGTTTCTGTACTTGCACCATTAGATTAATATGTACATGCCTTACAGAGTTATTGTGGGGAAATTGCTCTGCAAGTCGTAAAGGGATGGAGATTAGACCTGTGATATAAGGAACTCTGGGATGAGGAGACTCTCTACAAATGCAATTGATAGTCTTAGAGTGTTACCTAGAATACTGAGAGATTAAAGGTTTCCCAAGGTCACATGGCCAGTATGAATGTATTGGGAGGGGAGGGGACTGGCCAATAGGAGCCCAGTCCTTCTTGTGTATACAGTATAGTATGTTCAGCCTGGTGCCAACATAAGATACTTGAAAAGTGTGCTTCTAGAAATTTGTGATAATACTCAATGGAGGGGCCTTGACCTTGACTGAGAGCAAGTATAAGTGTTCTGGGTCTATTTCTTATCTGATTGGGGAGAGCAGGTAAATTGGGATGATTGTAATACTCTAATACTCAAGCCCCCGTTTTGATTAATTTCCCCCAATGTCAGTCATTAGAGATTATTATCCCTGGTACAAAGTTACCAGTTCCAATTATTATTTCCCCTATCATTTAAATATTTGTTATGTCATCAGTAAAATTGATGGCAGTTAATACCAGTTACCTTTTATAAAAGGATATTTACTATGATATAACAAAAAAAAAAAACCCAACTTAAAGACAAAAACATCCCCCTGCACTTTCCTCTCTACCACACTGCTCCTGTGAACTCAAAGATAATATGATTGTTACTAAACATTTTCCATGCATAGTTCATGTACAGCTGTAGTATAGGTACTGGATAGCTTGTTCCCTTGTCTGTAACATGTGGTAGCATTGCAACTGCTTTGTTTCAAGCTGACTTCTTCTTGGGGCTGCATTCATTCTCCACCCCCACTCCCACTACACACACATCCACACACACACACATCCACACACACACACACACACACACACACACACACACCCCTGGAGGCTTACAACAATTTCTTGCCTCATTCACCACCATGAAAGAGAGAACTAGATTTCCCCTTTCAGTCTTTTGTATTTGCACTCACTCCCAGATTAGCAGCCAATTTCAAGGCTTCTCTAACAACTAAAAGGATAGGAAACACACATACCTAGATGGATAGGAAAGGTTGGCACCAGGCAGAATGCATTGCATGCTTACAGGACTGGTTCCATGGCCATTTCCCCCTCCTCCCTTCTTCCTTGTATAGGAGGTAGAACTGAAACCCAGGTCTCCTTGGCTCAGAGGCAGGTTTTCTAGAAATTGTGCTGCCTACCAAAGTGTAAGGCACTTTATAAATGTGAGCTTTTGGGAAGTGGGTCAGCTTGGTGGCTCAGCACTGGACCTGGAGTCAGGAAGGCCTGAGTTCAAATCCAGCCTCAGGCACTTACTAGCTATATATGACCCTGGGCAAGTTATTTAACCCTATTTGTCCCAGTTTCTTCATCCGTAAAGTGAGCTGAAGAAGGAAATGACAAATCATCTGGTGTCTCTGCCAAGAAAACCCCAAAATGAGGTCATGAAGAACTGCATACAACTGAAATGACTAAAGAACAGCATTTAGGTAATAGTTCGATATGGTAGGAAAAGCATTGAATCTGGTGTCAGAGATTTGGGTATAAGTCTTGGCCTCTGCCATTAATAAGCTGTGTGATTTCAGCCTCAGTGTTCTCATCTACAAAATGCATAGTAAAGTGGAAAGACCACATGGTCTGGAGCCGAAGACTCCAGCTAAAATCCCACCTCTGACACTTACCCTGTGTGGGACCCAAGCAAGTCACTTAATCTCTCTGGACCTCAGTTTCCTCAGAGATGATCTCAGTAGTCTTTTCCCACTTCAGTTCCTATGATACCTAACTGCTAATGCCTCACCACCACCAACAACCCCCCAACAAAAGAAAATGCCTTATATTTATCTTTTGTCTATTTTGCCTAGACTCAAATATGTGCATGTTATCTCCCTGATAGGATGTAAGCTCCTTGAGGTCAGGGACTGTTTCATTGTTGTCTTTTTATCATGGTTATGTAACATAGTGGTTGGCAGCATTAGGTGTTTAATAAGTACTTGTGGATTGATTGCCTCTATTGGCCCTAAAAGTTGCATAGCTGGCAAATTCCCTGATGAAGAAGATGATGTTGATAATAGCTTGAGCAAGTCCCTTAAGCCCATTGGACCTGATTTTAAAAATTGGAGGAGGGATGAACTCAATGGCTCCTTAGACTCATTGACCTGGGACCTAACCCAGGATCGGCAGTGTGGCAGTAACTAACATTTATAGTGTTTTAAGGTCCTCAAAGCTCTTTACAAACATCATCTTGTTTGATCCTTATCAAACACTGTCAGGTAGGTGCGCTTATTATCCCTAGTTTCAGATTGGGAAACTGGGGCTCAGAAAAGTTAATTTGCTCAGAGCCACACAGCTAATAAATATCTGAGACTAGATTTGAACTCCAGTCTTCTTGACGCCAACTCTCTCACTTCCAACTGGTACAGTAAGTTCTAGCCTTGGACTCAGAAAGACATGGGTTCCCTGACTCTTAGATACAAAGCCAGAAGAGATCTTAGAGGCCTTCTTTTCCAGCTCCCTGATTTTCCAGATAATGAAACTGAGACACAAAAAGATTAATTGACATCTAGAATTGCACAGCTAGAAAATGCCTGAGATGAGATTTGAATTCAGGTCTTCCTGACTTCAAGGTCACTTTCTTATCCACTGTGCCATGCACTCTTGCTAAATGTGTGACCATGAGCAAATAGTTTAACCTCTCTGATCCAACTTAAGACTTTAAGTTATGGGTAGCTAGGTTGTAGACTGTGTTAGTGGTGGCTGATTCCTTTCAGTCATTTCCGACTCTTCGTGATCCTATTTGGGGTTTTCTTGGCAGAGATACCAGAATGGTTTGCTCCAGGTCATTTTAAAGACGAGGAAACTGAGGCAAAGAGGGTTAAGTGACTTACCTAGGATCGCACAGCAAATAAGTGTCTGAGGCTGCATTTGAACTCAGGTCTTCCTGACTCCAGGTCCAGCACTCTATCCACCAAGTCATTTAGCTGCCTAGGTGTTAGTGGTAAGAGTCCTTAAACTTATGAAATCATGGTCAAGAAGTATATATTATATACTGGCCCTGTGCTAAGCTTCGTAAATATAAAGAAAAGTTAAAAAAATAAAAGCAAACACTCCCTTCTCTAAAGGAGTTCACAGCCTGACTGAAAAGAAAACATACAGACAGCCACACATTAACAAAATATACACAGGATAAATTGGTGATAATCAATGGGGGAGGATATTAAAGCAGATTAGGAAGGTTTCCTGCAGAAGGTGGGACTTTTAACTGAGGTCTGAAGAAAGCCAGCAGATAGAGAAGAAGAGGCAGACAGTTGTGTTGGGGGGGCAGCTGTTGAAAATGCCTGGAGTTTGCAGATGAAGTGTTTTGTGCAAGAAATAGAAAGCATGACATTGTGGCTGAACTGATGAATAATGGTGGTATGTAATGTAGAAGCATATTAGAAAGGGAGGAAGGGGGTAGAAGCGTATTAAAAAGGTAGGAAGAGGGCAGATTATGGCTTTGAACACCAAAGGACCTTTCTCTTTGATCCTGACGATGATACTTGTTGAATGGAGGTGGAAAGGGAATTAGATCTTTCTCAACATATTCTAGCCAGTCTGAACCTCTATGGATTTTGAAGGGAACAGTGAGCATAGGTAACAAATATTTTTGAGTAGAAGAGAGAAGATTCTGACTACCAGAAAACTCATAATTTTACTTTACCAAGAGTAAATTTCCCGTCTGTGACAGGATAGGAGGTGGGAGGGTCATAGGTGATGGAAAAATGGAAATTGAGAGACTGTCAGGAAAGAGTTTCTGAGTCAGGCAGTTCATTACCTGGTGATGTTTTAGCCTCATGATAGGATCAGGTTGCATCTTTTAAAAGCCTATAATTAGTAGGAATGCCAAACACACAGTATGTCACTGCCAAAAATTCAGGAGTGGGACCCCATAGGTGGCAGGTGTCCACAAATGGGCATCTCGGCAAGTTGGCAGAGGGCCTGAAGGAGGATAGCAGGTGGGCCCCAAAGCCTAGGATCTGGCTGGGAATACCAGCTCTGGGATGGCTCCTGCTCAAAGCTATTTTTTCCTCCTGCAAACCCAAACAATCCTTTCTTTTAATGCATTTAACTGGAAAGTATGGGGCAGGGAGCAGAGCCTAATACACGGGGCCTCTCCTGGCTGGAGGCCTGGATTTCATCCCAATTAGAAACTAAATAAAAATGGATTTCCTGGCTCATCTCATCTTCGGTAAACATTTTGCCTGCCTTTGGAAACCACCAGTCTAGTTAAGTAATGCGTGCTGGACCTGACAGGGAGGAGAACAGCAGGGCTTTTGTCTGTGAATGCCAAGGTGAGGGGATAAATGAGGAGGGGATTTAAGAGGCCTGGCAGAAGAACATGCTTGACTCCAGCTGGTGCTATTTGTCATCTTTTAAGTGACCTTTGACTCTTGAAGTTGACTGCAATCCTTTAAAATATTTAATAATAACTTGTATTTATATGACACTTTAAGGCTGAGGAAGATTTAAGTGACTTTTCCTGGAGTGACAGAGCTAGGAAGTGTCAGAGGTAGGATTTCAGATCTTCCTGAATCCAAAGGCCAACAGTATCTTGCGAATGAAGGGCTTCTGTTGCAAAATATATAAAAATGCTTTATAGCCAGCTGTTAGTACTCTCTCCTTCTTGAAATTACTCTGTATAGTAAGAGAGGCACTGGTGTCCTAGTAGTGTGGAGTGTGGAAGACCTGAGTACAAATAAGGTATCAGACACTTAATAGCTTTGTGACCTTGGGTAAGTCACTTAACTTCTGTTTACCTGAATTTCGTTACTTGCAAAATGTGGATGATAATAGCACCTACCTCAGAGAGTTGTTGTGAGGCTCAAATGAGATATTATTTGTGGAAGTGTTTGGTATAGTGTTTGGCACATAGTAGGCACTATATAAATGTTTATTCCCTTCCTTTCCCTCTTGTATGCAGTTTATATTTTCTTATCCATGAATGTGTTGCATTATAAACACATTTGAGAAACAAGGAACAAGTTATCTTTTGGACCTATAGATAAGAGAAGAGTCCATTATTAAACAAGTAATAGAGAGGATCACACTAAATAAAATAGATAATTTTGACTATATAAGATTTAAAAAAAGAAACTGAAACAGCTAAAATTTGAAAGGAAGTGAGTAACTGGGGAAAACCTTTGCAGCAATTTTCTCTGTTAAAAGTCTCATATCCTGTATATGGAACTGAGCTAAATCTATAAGACTAAGAACAGATTGAGGTTGAAGGATATGAACAATTTTGAAAGGAAGAAAAACATGCTATTAACTGCTTTGTAAAAAAGTAAAAATGTGAAAACATGTTATTAACTACCATATTAGAAAGTACTCTGAATCATGAATAATTACAGACATGCACAGTAGTGCAACTATGAAGTTTTATCACATACCCATCAGATTGGCAAAAATGACAAAAGAGAAAAATGACAAGTTTTCCTGTTGGAAGACAGGCACACTAATGCATTGTTGGTGGAACTGTGACTTAATCCAGCCATTCTAGAAAGCAAATTAGAATTATCCCCAAGAGTTACTAACTTGTGCGTGTTCTTTGACCCAGCTATATCACTGCTAGACTTATCTCCCAAAAAAATTAAAGAAAGAGGAATAGGACTTACATGTATAAAAATATTTATAGCAGTTCTTTTACTGATAGACCAAAATGGGAAACTAAGGGAATTTTCCTCCTTGTGGGGAAATGTCTAAAAAGTTGTGTTATACAAAAGTAACAAGATATTATTGAGCAATAAGAAATGATAAATAGATAGTTTCACAGGAAACTGGAAAGACCCTTTGAATAACTGATGAAGAACAGTGAGCTGACCTATACAACAGTTTATATGATGATAACAACATTGTGAGAAAAGCAACTTTGAAAGACTTCAGATCTTAGATCAACACCATAATAAACCATGCATCCAAATGAATGGAGATGAAACATAACACTTCTTGTCAGAGAGGTGATGAAATTAAAATAGGAAAATAGTTATACATTTTTAACATGGTCAATGTGTAAATTTGTTTACCCAGACTATGTATTTATGTATTAAGTTTTTATTTTTTTTCCCTTTAATTTGCCCAAAATTGTGAGAGTAGAGATAATGGGAAGGATAGATTGATAAAAGAAAAAAAAATCTGGATGTGTTAATCATTTCCTGGAGAATGAATGAATGAATAAATGAATTAATGAATGAGAAAGCATCTATTAAGCACTTACTCTGTGCCAAACACTGGGCTAAGTCCTGGTGATAGAAGAAGTAAGATGGCCCCTGCCCTCAAGGGCTTCACATTCTAATTGCAAGAAGACAACACATAAAAGAAATTTGAGCTGAAGGGTGGATGGCAAGGCCCAGGGGTCCTTTAGTTGTCATTAGGTCAGATGATAATATAGGGGTATTCAGGATGGAGAAGCAGAACAAGCAGGCCTGGAAGACTTTAGAAGGCCATGGCACGGTCCAAAGCTCCTTCATCTCTCCAGAAAGAATAAAGTTGGTGACTCTCATTTTGTCCAAGTCTAGATAGAAATGATTGATTTCTGGGGGCCAGGGCAGGGATAATAGTGAAGGAAGAGAAAACAAGGAGGATTGTGGACTGTCCTTTGTTGTCCCGTAACTATGTGCACAATCCTGGCACGTAGTAAGTGTCCAATAAATATCTATGTAAATGAACTGAATAAAAATATTAAAAATGCTAATTATTACTATAACTTAAGATAACACAGGACATGACAATAGTAAGAGATCATGTTGTTGTTTCGTCATTTTCAGTCATGTCCGACTCTTGGTGATACTGTTTGGGGTTTTCTTGGCAGAGATACTGGAATGGTTTCCCATTTCCTTCTCCAGCTCATTTTACAGATGGAGAAATTGAGGCAAACAGGGTTAAATGACTTGCCCAGCGTCACACAGCGAGTAAGTGTCTGAGGCCGGTTTTGAACTCAGGAAAATGAGGTTTTCTGACTCCATGCTGAGCATTCTATCTACTTCACCACCTAGTTGTCCTATAGTAACAGAAACATCAATATTTTTAATTGTAATAACATTGATGACAATTATGCTTTGCAGTCAAGATTAGTATATATTTTTAAAAGAACAGAGAAAGTGATTTCTTAACCCAATAGGTGCTCTACATGAGAAGTGGAGAAAAATTTAATTACATTAGAAAAAAATTGTATTTAAAGCATACTAAAGAGATCTGGGGAAATTGGAGTTGTTTGGGCAGTTATTTGAGGATTGTGTTTTTTTAATTAAGAAACTGGCATTACATGAGGTGAGGGATGGGATCTATACTTTTTCTATAAATCAATCTTATTTCACAGTCCAGGTTTCAACGTTAGTATGATTTCTTTTTTAAATTGGCTTTTGAAATTTAATAGTTGAATTTTCCCTGTGGGGTGAATACTTCCAGAGCAGCTTTCTGTAATTTAGTTTGGTCTCTACAATGGCTAGAAAATCCTTGTTTACACCTAAGGACTCTAGGGAGATCAGAGGCATCATAGACTAGAAAAAGGAGTGCTGGTCCTAGCGTCAAAAGAGACCTGGGTTAGAATTCCACCTCAGATACCTACTGGCTGGGTGGCCACAGTCAAATTACTTGAGTTACTTAACCTGTACTAAGTCTCCTCATGTGTAGTATAGTGATAGTAGTACCAGTTACAGAGCCATAACTAGAAATTCTGGTACCATATATACAAATATGTTCATATGTATATAACATACAACATATGCATGTATACCTGCTCACATATACTTACACATGTAGGTATACACATGTATATGTGTGTGTGCAATAAGCTAACATAAAACCATACAACAATGTATAAGATATGCATGTAATGCAATATATTTATGTATACATATTTTCATTTACATATGTGTTCATGCATTCAGTATATTTACACATATAATACACATGTACCTTATTTATACACATGCACACATATTACATGCTATATGCAGCAGATGCTTATGTAAAATATATACACACATGGGGCAGCTAAGTGGCACAGTAAATAGTCAGAATGGGAGTCAGAAAGACTTACCTTCCTCAGTTCAAATCTGGCCTCAGACACATACTAGCTGTGTGACCCTGGGCAAGTCATTTAACTGCCTCAGTTTCCTCATCTGTAAAATGAGCTGGAGAAGGAAATGGCAAACCATGCCAGCATCTTTGCCAAAAACACCCCAAATGGAGTCACAAAGAGTTGGACACAACAACAAAAATACACACATGCACAAGATATAAATAATGTAAATGGTAGGTAATCTTAGTGGGAATGAACTAGCATGTGGTGATAGGGGGAATGGCACTCCTTGCATTTTGTATGATCCGTTTTACCTGCAGGGTACTTTCTCATCATCTCTGCCTTTCAAAATCCTTTCTTGGAGACTCAGTCCAAGTACCACCTCTTCTCTGAAGCCTTCCATCAGTCCTCCAGATAACAGTCTTTCCTCTCTCCTCAAGTTTTCCTAGCATGCTTTGTCTGTATCTCTTCTTTCCCATCATCAGACTTTATTTTATATTATACTTATTTATGTATGTGACGTAAACATCTTTATTGGAATGTCATCTCCTTGAGGGCAGGAACTGTGTCTTTATATCTCCAATGCCTCAAACATATTTGCTGCTTTAATAAATGTTGCTTACAATTAGTTTAATTTCTCAATTATTACTGTAGTTTAAACACATATCATAGGTTGCAATGTCAAGAGATCTAGAAAACAGCCCCTCAGATAGTGTGTCAGATTTACAAGGAGGATTTGGCCAAGATTCAGAAATGATGGGTAGGCATAAAGTAGGTATTCTCCCTATCATTGGAGGGAAAGCCCATACTAATGAGACCTCACACTCTACTAGAATATCCAAGTATGAATGCAATGCATAGATCTGGTTCATTAAAGGTCTGCATTGAATTGCTTTCCTGACATTGACAGATCTCTGAATGCTGAGAAAGCCATAGTAGGTTCTTAGGGATATCACAGATAACCCAATTTTCAAGTTCGGCTTGGTTTCAGAATCGTGTCTCCTTTTTTCTGGACCCTTCTCTCCCATTGCATGAGTGATTATGGGATATGGCTGACAACCTAGGAATGCCCCCTCTTCAGTACGCTTTTTGTTGATTCCAGTCATTGTAAACTTTCCCTGGGAGGATTGCAAGTGAGTTCACCAAGGGTTAGGATGGAGTTTGGGAAGTAAAGAATTCAGTGGCCCACATAGAGGTGATTGAAGTGTTATATACAACAAATAAAATTTTACTCTTTACTGTCCCAGAATAATAGGCCATCACCAGAGCTGGAAGGAATCTTAGAGGTCATTGTGTCTAACTTCCCCTCTAATAGAAAAGACCCCACTAGAGCATCCCTGACAATATTTTCTTTAACACTTCTAGTTAAGGGGAGCTCATTACTTTGAAAAACAGTCGATTCCTTTTGTTGGACAGCTCTAGTTGTTAAAAATGTTTCACCATTATTTAGCTGATATCTACCTTCCTACCACTTATGACCTCCAGTCCTAGTTCTGTGTCTCTCCTCCTTCTACCCTCAAAGGCAGTGTCACAGGCCCTGAGTGGCTACTAGTTACTTATCTAGTTACTCCCTCTATGACTTTGAGCAAGCTGCATAATGTTGGCCTCTGTTTCCCTATTTCTAGTAAAATGGTGTTGGACTGAATGACCGCTAAGGTCCTATTTAGTTCTAGATCTTTGATCCTGTAAATCCCATTGGCCTGGCATTCACAGCCTCCAAGAATCCCAATCCACAATGGGCTCTCCCATCTCTATATTTCTGTAATGCCTGTTTGCACTGTTCATTTAGGACCTTAGAAAGGAGAGCAGCAGACATCCTGAATCTTTTATAGATTCTTAGAATGTCAGGTTTGTAATAGACTGTAGAGTTCTTCCAATCCAGCAGTTCATTGTTTCATGTGTCATGCACCCCTTTAGAAATCTAGGGAAGCCTATGAACCCTTTTTCAGAATAATGTGTCTAAATGTATAAAGTCAAATACATAGGATTACAAATGAAACCAATTATATTTAATAAAGATATATTTTTCCCTCTCCAAGTTCCTGTATCCCCTGAAATCTGTTCATGGAACTTTTGGGAGTCTATAGACACCAGATTAAAAATTCCCAATCTAATACAACTCTTTCCTTTTATATGTATCGGAGGAAAATGAAGCTTTGAGAGGGAAGTTACTTACTTTTGGTCATGACTACTTAGTAGCTGAGTCAGGTGTTTCATTTCACCATCCTATGGACATTCATTTTGCCTCTTCTGGTCCTTGAGAGGAGAGACTATATTTTATACTTGTCATGCCTCCTGGCTGGCACCTTGTACACAGAAGGGGTTCAGTCAGTCTTCAATGGCTGCTTAATTTTTTAATTGAAGTCACCATTATAGCATTTACCTGAACCAAGCAAGAGTCTCATTTGGGATGAAGTGTGTGTGTGTGTGTGTGTGTGGTATTCATTCTTTGTTGCCAAAGAAGGCCATGCCCTCAGAGAAATGATGAAATGACTTGCACTTGACTTTGTTTTGAGTGAGGGAGGCCTGTGCAAGGTCACCAGCCTCACTTCTCCTCCAGAGCCATCTGAATCCAGTGACCAGATATTCATCAGGATGACTGGAGATGACCCAGGATGAGGCAATTGGGGTTAAGTGACTGGCCCAAGGTCACACACCTAGTGAATGTCTGAGGTGAGGTTTGAACTCAGGTCCTCCTGACTCCTGCACTGGTGCTCTATCCACTGCTCCACCTTGCTGCCCCTGGGGTGAAATAATAGAGAAGGAAATGGCAAACCACTCCTGTATCTTTGCCAAGAAAATTCCAAATGGGGTCACAAAGAGTTGAATATGACTGAAACGACTCAACAAGAACAGCAAGGAACAACTCATTGTGTTTGTTTACAGCCTTATTTTCTGTTGTTCCAGTATCTTTAATGCTGTAATTTTTCATATTCTTCATCCTTATCCATAGTTATACTGCTAGGGAATGAAGTCATACTGACTGGCCTCAGAACTAGGAATTAAAGTCCTGAAGTTTTTCTCACACCCCCTGCCCCCAATTCTAAAGCTTTGGCTTGTGACATGAACCATCTCTGAGCCACAGAAGACACAGGAAAGGAAAGGGAGGAAATCCATCCCATTGACATTAGACTCAAGGGCTGTGGCAACCAATGCTAACCTTCAGCCCAGCACCCAACAATCTTTATAAGAATCTTGGATATGCTCTGGTATTTTAAGTACAGATAAGATTTCTTATAATCACCATAGCTGACATTAAAGTCTATTTGATTTCTTAAACCTTATTTTTTAAGTAGTAGAAATTTTGAACAGAAAACAAAGCTGGTACCACAGAATTAAAGAAAATTTTTTTGATTGGTGATCTTTTGTTTCCTGAACCAAATTCCTTTCACAACCCCCTCCCCTTCTGGAACCTTCCCTTATAACAAGAAATGCATTTAAGCAAAACCAGCTTAAATGACCATGACCAAACTGGACTGAAAATGCAAATCTCTATGTGCCCAGAGTCCATAGCTTCTCTATAAATATTTTCCATAACTAAGATTTAGGCAATTTCTTTCTTTCACCATCCATACAGGTTTTCAAAAGTGCAGTACAGGGTCCACCCCCACATATGCTTTAAGTAAATCTGCTGTGAGTTTTGTTTGTTTGGTTTTTATAAAGGCTTACAAACCAAATTGGTGTATACATACACCCTTTACTGAAGTGGTTTTATAAACAGCAAACACTCCCTGACCTTAGAGAGTGCAATTTGATTTGTGAAAATTAAATTTTCACCCAAAGTTTCAGGAATCACTTTTCCTGCATAAAGCATGTAGCACCTATAGTCTGTCCATTCAGCATTTATTTATTACCTGGTTTCCATAATTTGTGCTGGATGTTTACTTATATCCAAAAAAAGAATCCAAGGGCTGATTTCTCCTCTTTTGTGGAGCGGAGATGTATACAGATAACTAAGTACAAAACAGACACAAGATAATCCCAGTGCTAACAACTAAGGGGATCAGGAAAGCTCAACTTTACTTTTCTTCCTGGACATGGCACCTGCAATTTTGTTGGTGACGTAAGATTAACAATCCATTGGAAACAAGAGAATAATTTTTGTCCATTTGTGTGACCTTGAGTCCAGCTCTAAAATTCCGGGAGCCTAGGATTCTAAGCACAATTGTAGTGAGAGAAGGCCAAGGTCATTATAAAAAGTTTCATAGAAGCAGTGATTAGTGAAGTTAGATCTTCCCAAGAGTTGGTAGCATTTAGACAAGTAGAAAGAAGGTAAGAGGTTCCAAGGCTTAAGAAACAGCATGAACCAAGGCCCCGAGACGTGAATGAATATGGTCTGTGAGTGATCCTCTGAGGAGGAGGACCTGATGAACCTTTCTCCCTTCCATGTTGTCACAGTGGTTCCCAGAACAGTACCATGCAGCAGAGAAAAGTCTGTATTTGGAGACGTACAACCTGACTCTACTTTTGGCTCTACTATCGTTGTCTGCAAAATGTTGGGCAATTCACTTCCTCTTGATGGATATCATTTTATTTATCTGAAAAATGAGAAACCTGGATTAGATGACCTCGAAGATCCCTTCCACTTTTAAATCTATGATCCTTTGATCTCTAAAGTTCTGTCCAACTCTAAATCTGATGATTCTTTGCTCAGTTAGATGGGCTCTCAGCTGGAACAAAAGCTAGATATCTTTCAAGAAGTGACCTTTTCTAATTCACTTACTCCCTTAGCCAAGCAGTGACCAAAGATATCTTGTGATCCAAGACGTTTGAGGAAATACCTATTCTTCCATCCTACCAACCTTTGGGGAAATTTCAGAAAAGGGAATATATTTTGTTCTATTTCTTTTTCTGTGGGTTATGGTTTAAGAATGAGAAAGTCTGCAAACAGTTATTATATAAACACATACATACACACATAGGGTATATAAGATATTCAGGAAGGACTAGTACCTCTGGTGTGAGGGTATGCTGAGCCCTTTACAGGGCTGTTCATCTACCTTCGATGTCCACTTCTCACTCAGCTCTCACTTGTAACTCTAAGCTAGCACGTGTGGCAACTTCATATACCAGTACGCCATCTTGGCAGATGGCCAAGGTGGTTGAGGGTAACCAACTGGGCTCAAGCCCATCACTGAGTTAGGGCGATGTCTAACCCAAGCGTGTGAAGACTTCCTCTAGCAGAAATAGGTGGGTGAGAACAATTTTTTCTAATTGCCATGAAGGTGGCTGACACAGGCAGTGTGGAGCACTTGAGCTTGATCAGGCATCGAAGGTGCTAAGGTCATCCACTGGATGCTGAGCCATCGCTAGTTGGCTTGACTTTTGTCTTGCTGCTGGACGTCAGTGATTGTGGAAGAAAGAGTGAGGCTGATGACTTTGTGCAACTTCGTTCTCTTAAGTCCAGTTTACACGTTAGCACATCGCCCATGGTGTCATTGGTCCTGTTCAAAAACAAAGCTCAAACAACAACTTATACAACACACACATATACACACATACATAATGCACATAAAAGCATACACGTGTGCATATAAATGTGTGTATATATACATATGTATATAAAGCATCCATATACATGTATAACACACACACATACATCCCTTATTTATTTTAGTTATTTTGGCATTTGTTCCCCATAAAAGTGTATAAGCTGCTTGAGAGCAGGCACCATGTTTTAACCTTTCTTTCTTTGTATCCCCAATGCTTAACACAGTGCCTGTTGTATAAACACTTAAAAAATGCTGTTTACTAGTTGGTTGACTTCATATATGTGGGGAGGGGAGTGTGGAGATATTTTTAATTTAATAAGATCATTTGTGTTATGCCTATCACTTGTGTGCCTTGAGAGTTTCTGAATCCAGTTAACTTGGCCAGCTTGCCTGAGATAAATGTTTTCTTTTGGTTGATGAACCAGAAAAACCTGTAGCTGTCTTAAGAGTGATTTTGGCTAATTTTCACATATAATTTTTTTGCCTTCTTTTTTTCCTCTGGAGCATGTGCCATTTTGGAGTACAATTTTCATGACAGTTAATACCAGTGGTGTTATAGTGGGGAGATGGGAAAAGCAGAGGGGAAAGTTTGTATCAGGTAATAGTGACATGGAAGATATTTAAACTGTTCCCTGACTGGGTTTAGCTAAGGACTGAATTGCAGGATTTGGGATGAATTCAGTTGGCCTGAAATATGAAGTTCCAAAAATTGAAATTATCTCTAAATAGAAAGAGCTGCCTCTGAATGTAGTGGGTTTCCCCCCCAGAAGTCTTCAGGAAGAGACTGTATGACCGCTTTTTGTATGTTATAGCGGAGATTCCTTTCAGGTCAGGCTTTGAATAATGTTCTTTGAGGTTCCATGCAACTCCAAGACTCCATGATCTTGAAAGAAAAGCTTTTAAGAAAAGGGGGAGGGTTACATGGAAAAAGGATTTGAATTTTAAAATCATTATGTATGGCTGGCAAAATGGAGTTGTATAGGTTTTTGAAAGCAGTTGCCTAGACCCATTTTTTGAAAAGAGGGAAATATCAACCCTGAGCACAAGGAGGAAGCAGCATTTGAAGGCCATACGCAAGATTTGAAAATTAGCCTCCAGTTGCCAAATCAATCAATCACCAAGTATCTGTTAAGCTCCTACTATGGTCTGGGCACTGTGATAGGCACTGAGGATAAAACAACAAAGAATGAAGTCATCCCTACTCAGAGAGAACTTACTATATTGTGACCCTGCCCAAGCTACTCCACCCATAGCACAAGTTCTTTGTGAGGGTCAAATAATATGTAAGGCATTTTGTAAATGGGAAAGCATTCGGTGGATGCTAGCTCTTGTTAAAGAACTCACAGTAGTGAGCTGGGAAAGTGGTAACGGAGCCTAGAAAAAAAGTGCTAGGGATACAAAGAAAATTAAAAATACACAAACAAATAACTAGTTCCTGCCTTCAGGAGGAACTTATGTTCTAATGGGGACATTTTGTGGTTGAATCACATCTAACTCACTGGAATCCCATTTGGGGTTTTCTTGGCAAAGCTTCTCCAGCTCATTTTACATATGAGGGAACTGAGGCAAATAGGGTTAGGGGACTTGCCCAGGGTCACACAATTAATGTCTCAGGCTGGATTTGAACAAAGGTCTTCCTGACTCCAGATCTGGTGCTATTCATTGTGCCACCTAGCTGCCTCTCCAGTGTGTGTGTGTGTGTGTGTGTGTGTGTGTGTGTGTGTATACATATATATGTATGTGTATATCCACCTGTCTTTCTATATGTATATATACAAATATGTATACATAGATTATATATGTTTATATGCATATCTATGTGTGTATATAAGTACAAAAGAAATGCAGAGCAGAGAGAAAGTCATGCCAGATTATTTATCAACATGACTCAATTGCTCAGCAGAAGGCTGGAAGGAACAAGCTTTTATGCAGTCCCTACTATGTGCCTGGCTCTGTGCTAACCTCTTTATAAATATTATCTCATTTGGTCCTCACAGCAATCTTGGGAGGTAAGTACTATTACTGTATCCGTTATACAGGTGAGGAAACTGGGGAAGATGGCCATCCCACAGCTGGTAAGCATTTGAGGTCAAATTTGAATTCAGGTTTCTCTGACTCCAGGTCCAACATTTGCATCCACTGTACCAACTAGGTACCTCTGCCTTCTCCTTGAGTACTCCTGAGTCTTTTATGTTATCTTTATGGATGAGATAGAGATAGATGAGCTTGAAAGGAAAGTGCAGTTTTAAACTGGTTGTTGACTGGATCCAAAATCACCTTGGAGGGAGATCTCTGGTGAGGTGGTCTAGGGTTCTGTCCCTGATCTTGCTTTAATCAACATTTTTATCAATGACTCCGATGAAGGCATAGATTTCATGCTTCTTAACCTTGTGGATGATATAAAACAGTGAGAAATAGTTAATACAGCAGATAAGTAAGTCAGGATCTCAAAAGATCTTCACAGACTGGATCAACGGTCTCAATTTTAAAAGATAATATTTAATAGGGATTAATGTAAAGCCTTTTCCCTTGGGTTCTAAATCCAAATGCTCAGATGTGGAATGGAGAATGTGCAGTTATTCAGTGCTACATAGAAAGACATTATAAGGGCTTAATAAGCTGCCAGCTCAATTTGTCACAGTGTGACCTGACAGCCCCAAAAGTCTAATTCTGTTTTAGGTTGATATTGAAATGTAATATCCAAAAGAAGAGAGTTCTTGTCCAACTCTATGTGACCCCATTTGGTCACGTTTGACAGAGATGCTGGAGTGGTTTGCTCCTCTCCAGCTCATTTTACAAATGAGAAAACTGAGGCAAACAGGGTTAAATGGCTTACCTAGGGTCACACACATAGTCTTAAGTGTATCAGGCCAATTTGAATTCAGGAAGATGAGTCTTCAGCTCTCTATCCACTGCACTACTTCACTGCCCCTATAAAAGTAGGTCTATGATACTGATATTTTCTGGCTTGGTTAGATCATATTTAGATTAGAAATTTGGCTCTAGGCACTGCATTTTCAGGAAGAGGACTGGCAAACCTGACTAAATGCAGAAGGTGACCAGGACAAGTCTGGAAACTACCACATTTGATAAATTTAAAAGGTTCAAGAAACAGTTTCTGGATTGTTAATCACTTTATTGATAAAGTCAGTATATTATTAATTAAAGGATGCTTATTTGGCCATGTCATGTCTCTTAGACCAAAGATAATCATGGTGGCAGGCACACAGTTTATAGACCCTTCAAGGAAGAGAAGGTGTTCCATGAAGGGCTGAGAGTGACATCATGTCACCCTTGGACAGACAAACTATCTCTATATACTCAGACCCCTCCCAGTCTTGGCTATTTAGCCAAAAATCTGTCTCCACCCAAGTTTGAGTAGAACACAATGGGCTTCCCCACCTTAGATTAAAATCCTGGTAAGGTTGGGTGGGGTCTGACCAAGATTGAGGAGAATTAATTCAGTCTCATTATCAGTAATGTACTTCCAGAGACTGAATTTAAAATCAGGACTTTGGAAAAAGGGGAGGGCTCTGAATCTCCCCAAGATATTGTTTATTAATAATAATTTCTCTCAGATATGAGAATTGATTGAAGGTACTGGACATGTTTAGCTTAGAGAAGAGAAAATTTGGGGTGAAGCACCATAACTAGTACTCATGTAAAAGGCTTGGTTTTGTCCTTTGGCCCCATAGCATCAAAGTAGGAGCACTGGATGAAAGCTAAAGAGAGAATGATTTCAGCTCCCTGTTAGGAAAAATGTCTTAAAAGCTAGAGTCTCCCACAGTGGAATGGTTCTCCCTAGATATGTTGATGTCTTCTTTGGTAGGAAGTCTTCAGGCTGTTCCAGGATATAGCAGGCTCTTCTTCAGTGGGTTGGGAGGCTCTTCAGACAAAGACCACTTGTTAGAGATATCGTAGAATGGGTTAGTCTAGGTCACCTCTGTCCCTGAGATTCTAGGGTGAATGCTTCAGCTCTGTTGGATTTCTTGCTATTTTTCAAATGCTTCCCAACCTCTCCAACTTCCATGCCTGTTATTTATTTATGCTGGTTCCTTCACTTGGAATACTTTCTCCACCTCCACCCTCAACAACAATACTGTAAAGAAAAACAATCTTGAAAGGTTAAAAGCTAAGATCAATGCAATGACCAGCCACAGTTCTAAAGGACCAATGATGGACTATGATTCTCACCTCTTGACAGAGAGGTAATAGATTCAAGATGTAGGAAGAAACATGCATTGTAGGAATTTATTTTGCTTGACTATATGTATTTGTTACAAAGGTTTTGCCTTTCCTTCTTCATCCCTCCCTCCCTCCCTCCCTTCCTCCCTTCCTCCCTCCCTTCCTTCCCTCCTTCCTTCCTTCCTTCCTCTTTTTCTTTTTTCCTTTCTTTTTCCCTTTCTTTTTTCCTTCCTTCCTTTTTTCTTTCTCTTTCTTTTTTCCAACAGTGGGAGTAAGAGAAAATAAATTCTAGCTCAGTGAAAAAATAAAGACCCATACCCCCAATAGGTTCTACTCTTCCAAAGATCATATTCACTTTCCCATTCCCTGCCCTTTATACTTTAAAATTCCTGCATTTAACAGATGCATAATTCCCTCTCTCACCCCTTCCTCATACCATGTTTTGAATTTCTAATTCACAGTTCCCAGACTATGGAAGGAGAGAGGCCCATCTTTTGTGATATTTCATCAGCTGTTTCTAGGGATATATTTATTTTATAAGCAAAGAAAACAACAAAACAAAACCAGTCCCCAACCTAACAACTCCCTGAAGCAATGCTAAGAATATAGGAAGCATTCATATTTAGTAGAAGGAACAGGGTGGCAACTGTTTTTGCTGCAATAAAATCTGTGTGAACAGGGCCTAGCCCTGATATATGTCATCCAGGTCAACTTGAAGGCATTTGATGGGAGCGGTTTTAGGGGAGACCAAGGGTGGAGGGGAGGTTGGACTGACTTCAGAAAACATTGATAAAACTCTGATTAGCGGTTTTCTTGCTCTAGATTCTTGTTTCTGTGCTCCTTAAGAGTATCCCTAGCCATAATATTATAGTTGCCTGCCTCTACTTCTTATATGAGTTAGGGTGCCAAGTGCCAGGGGTGATATTAATGGAAAAACAATGCATGGCCTGTAGTAATCGTCCCGCTCTCCCATCCTGTCTCTTTGTTTCTTGACTTTTTGGAGTGTGTGTGTGTGTATGTATGTATGTATGTGTGTGTGTGTGTGTATATATGTATGTATGTATGTGTGTGTATGTGTGTAAGTGTGTGTCTATATGTATGTGTGTATGTGTGTGTATATATGTGTGTGTGCATATCCAAGTAATTGAATCTGTTTTCCTCTGATTGTTCAGCATGTGTGGACATGACTTGATCCAATATATTTATGAGATTGTAAAATATCTTATTGGGTCTTCACTCTTTGTGTAACTTTTGTGGGTGTTCAGTTGTTTTTGTCAGTCATATCTAACTCTTTGTGACCCCATTTAGGTTTTCTTGGCAAAGATACTGGATTGGTTTGCCATTTCCTCTTCCATTACAGATGAGGAAACTGAGGCAAACAGGATTAAGTGATTTGTTGAGGGTCACACAGCTAGTGAATGTTGGAGGCTGGATTTGAACTCAGGTCTTCCAGGCCCACCACCCTGTCCACTGCCCCATCTAGCTTTTAGCCTGCCTTTATGATGTCCTCTTCTGGGTGGATGGCACTCCCAAGTTTTACTCTGATGCCTCCTTGTGGTATGGAGTTGACCTTGGGCTCTCAATCTGCCCATAAAATACAAGTTTGAGTGTATCTTAAATTGTAAGGGCTTCAAATCGTGGATCTGATGATGGATTATATATCTAGCCTAACCTAAATTCAGAGATGCATATAGGCAGGAATACCTACATTCAACTCCTACCTTAGACACTTAGGATCTGTGTAATCCCAGCCCTCTTAGGGTACCACTTACCCTTTTTGGCTCTCAGCCTTCACACGCATACAATGGCATCTTCCCTGCAAGGTTGTTGTCAGAATCATGACATGATACATAAAAAGTACTTTGGAAACCTTAAAGCCCTACATGGATGTCTATGTCTAATAACATAGTAATTATCTTATTAGCGTAATTATTCATATAAATTATATGTTGGCAATAAATTGTATTATTTTTATTAGTAATAATTTATTTTTATTTTTACTCAGGCATAAGAAGTGGCAATATTTATTGGCTACATTGACTCATACGTATGAAATCATTAATCATGGGAGAACTGAGGCATGCTATGTGTGAATCAAATGTGTATTAGACACATTAAAAAACATGGATGAGTGTGTAGAGCACTGGCCTAGGAGGCAGGAATTCCTGTATTCAAATCCCTTCTTTGATACTTACTAGCTCTGTGACCACAGACAAAACATTCCACTTTTCTGAAAGATGAATTACAACCTTTCTTGGAACAAATGACACTAACAAAATCACATTTCCTCAATGTGGTGATCACTTACATATGACGTTTATACATCCCATCTCTACATGGGAGACAGTGTGGTATGGATCGGGGGAAATGTACCGATTCTGGAGCTGAAGAATCTGGGTTCAAAGCACACCTTTGATGCTGACTTTGGGCAGCACCGATTGGCCCCTGAGCCTCAGGGATTGAAATATACAGCTTCTAAGGTCCCTTCCAGCTCTGCGTCAGTGGTCCTATGGCCTTGGTTTTAGGCTGCACTTAAAAGCAGTTGTATGTTCACAAATGGTTGCTGAGTTCCCACTGCCTGCTAGGCATCAAGGAGGGTATGAGACATTCAAATAACCCATGCTTCTAAGGAGTTTGTGGTCTTAATACACCGCTGGGGCAGGTGATGCCATAGTGCATGGAATGCTGATCATGGAGTCAGGAAGACTCAGGTTCCTGAGTCCAAATCTGGCCTCGGATATTTACTAGCTATGTGACCTTAGGCAAATCAATTAACCCTGTTTGCTTCAGTTTCATCACCTGTAAAGTGAGCTGGAGAAGGAAATGACAAACCCCTGCAGAACCCCATTTCTTGCCAAGAAAACCCCAGATGGGATCATGAAGAGTCAAACATGACCGAAAAATGACTAACCAACAATGATCTAATAACTACTAAATAACTCTAATAAGAGGCAGTTTATAGTCGGTTCAAGAGATGTAACAGAATTAGTGCTGGGTTTGGAGTCATATGACCTGAGTTCAAATTTGGCTCTGCTACTTTCTACCTGTGTGACTGTGAGCAAGTCACTCACCATTTTTGTGCCTCAGTTTCCTCATCAGTAAAATGAAGGGTTTAGACCACATGATCTCGATGGTTCCTTCTAAATTCATTTACATATAAGTAAAATACTCCAGGAGTGCATAGAAGGAGAGATCAGAATAGAAGTCATATTAGAGCTGGGGACTTGAAATATTTCAACAGGTGGAAATGGGCTGTGGGGAGGGAAAGAATGAGTAGTACATTCCTGGTCAAGGGAACAGGATTAACAAAGCTGCGGAATCAGAAATATGTGCAGCATGTTTAAGGGACAGCTTGAAAGTCATTTTAGAGTGTAGGATACTTATAAGGCGGTGGTGAAAAATAAGGTAGGAAAGATCGTATTAGGGCAAGGTCTTAGAAGGCCTTAAATGTCAGACTCAGGGACTTGGACTTTATTGGGCAAACTCTGGGGAACAGCTGAATGTTCTGAGCAGAAGAGTGGCACACGCTTTGTGTAAAGACTCATTTCACTGTAATGTGTAGGATGGATTGTTAAGAGAAGAGACTAAATCAGAAAGATTTAAATTGGGAAGGCTAGTTAGATGGCTATTAAAAATTAATCAGGAAAGAGGTATTAAAGGTCTAGATTTGAGTTGAGACAGTAGGAATGGGAAGTAAGAAGCAGATCCGTCAAGGCTAAGCACATGACAAGACATAAAGGAAGAGAGGAGAAGTTTTAAGGTTTGATAACTGGGGGAAATGATAGTATTTATTAATAAAAGTAGCTAAGTTAAGAAAAAGAGGTGGGGGAGGCAAGAAAATTATGTGGCTTTAACATCTGGATATGTGAAACTGGTGGTGGTATCTCCAGGTGGCCAAGTCTGGCAAATAATTGGAAATTTGGGACTGGAAAGAGGTCAAGGTTGAGACTATAGATTTGGGAGTCAACTTTTTGTGGTTAATAGATGAAACTTTGGGAACCAAGGGGAGGTGGTAAGAGAAATGGGTCAAAAACACAACCTTGTAGGAACACCTGTATTTTAGGGAGAAAAGAAATGTAGGAAAAAACTATCAAAGGAAACAGAGAAGGAACATTCAGAGGAGAAGAAAAATGAGGAGAGTGAGTACACAGTGGTGATGCAGAGTAAACTGACCCGAGTCAGTCAGAATCAGAGCAAGTGAAAGCTTCCATGGTTTTTGAGTTGGGTTGGAAGTGGTTGTTGTACTTGTAGCCTGAGCAAGATAGAGATACTCAGTTTCCACACAGAACAGGTGAGGGAAGAGACCTGGGAGGAATGTTCCGTGTCTTTCTACAGCACATAAGGAGAAGTTGGGTGGAGATAAAAGGAATTATTTACATAGAGAGAGGGAGAGGGAGAGGAAGAGGGAGAGGGAGAGGGAGAGGGAGAGAGAGGGAGAGAGAGAGAGGGAGGGAGAGAGAGAGAGGGAGGGAGGGAGGGAGGGAGGTGGGGGGGGAGAGAGAGAGAGAGAGAGAGAGAGATCTACTGAGGCAAGAACACCTGCGGGGGGGGGGGGTTGGGGGATGAAACTGGAGGCTTGAGGAACATGGATAGATTTGGAACAGCTCCTGTGAATGTCACAGGGAGTCAGTATGAGAGAATATAAAGGACTGCTAAGGAGCAGTGAAGCCCCAGCAGAAGTGACATTGCATGAATTTGTTAGGGTACCCAGTCAGTTCAGTTTTATTACCCTTTTCAGCTATGCTCAGGAGCTTGGAAATAGAA
Organism: Bettongia penicillata ogilbyi; assembly: GCA_023548195.1. Taxonomy (NCBI): domain Eukaryota; kingdom Metazoa; phylum Chordata; class Mammalia; order Diprotodontia; family Potoroidae; genus Bettongia; species Bettongia penicillata. The sequence goes on from JAJHZJ010000300.1 coordinate 297,002, forward strand.
GCAGAAAAAGTAAGATAGTGAAAATTACCCAGGGTCAGGGACTGGCAGGTAGAAGTGATGAAAAACAAGGCAGAGACATATTTTAAGTTTCTAGCAAGACGATGGGTGAAATTCCTTCTAATTCAACAAGTATTTATTAAGAATGCAAGGTACTAGGTGCCAGCAATGCAAAATCAAAATGAAAAACTGTCCCCACCATCAGAGAGTTTATATACTCCTAGGGTGAAATGGTGAGAAGTCTAAGTTAAGGAGGCACTTAGGAGTAGACAGGTCATACAGAATAAGGTTGGGGTCCTAGAGACCACACTGAGCACAATGGTCTAGTTCTGTAAAAGTGATGGAGTGATAGATGTAGAAGGTAAGGAGACTGTGGTCAAAAAGGAGATTTTTAAGGTTGAGTTCTTGGAGATGGAGGAGGTCTGTGAAATGACCTGATCGCAGTTACTTGTGTAACTGGGGGGAAGTGAAGGAGAGGAGAAATAATCAGGTCAAAGAACCATGAGGCCAGAGTGTGAGCAAAGCATTCACTGTAGATGACAGAAAATGGATTAGAAAGGAAGACTGTCAATAAAAAGTTAGACGTTGAGAAAATCTCATGGAAGTTGTTAAACAAAACAAAACACAGTAGAGGATAGTGAAAGCAGATGAAATGAAACTCAAATAAAGAGAGGCTGTTGATTGTTGCTGGGAGGCCAGTGGTTAATGATCTGGAAGAATCAATGGGCTCCTGTCCCTGTACATCAGGGGAGAAAGGAGGAGGAGATGCTTCCACAGAACAGGTTACAAGGGAAGTGAAGTCCTTAAGGCAGTGTCATTGAAGTTTCAATTGAGGTGAGGAATCACTGCTGGAAATGCGGAGTTTGTATGCAGTTTTATGCATGAAGAGAAGGGTTCAAAAAAATCTGACTCTCAATGTTGGCAGGAGCCTAAGGGAGCCATCCAGTTCCACCGGTACCTGGATGTAGGACACTTTCTTGCATGTTCCTTGACAAGAATTCATTCTGTCTTCACTTGGGTATTAAACGTCCGTTCTCTAGACGTTCTATGTCACTTTGGGATAATCATATTGTTCAGTCATGTCTAACTCTTTGTGACCCCTTTTGGGGTTTTCTTGGCAGAGATGCTAGAGTGGTTTGCCATTTCCTTCTCCAGCTCATTTTACAGATGAGGAACTGAGGCAAACAGGGTTAAAAAGTGACTTGCCCAGGTTCACACAGGTAGTAAGTGTGTGAGGCGGGATTTGAACTCAGGAAGATGAGTCTTCCTGATTCGAAGTCCAGTGTTCTATCCACTGTACCACCTAGCTACCTATAAGTTATGTCCACATAATACTAAATATATACTTTCTAATTCTAAATATACAGATAAAAACTGTCATTCAGATGCAAGTTCATCTTTTCATGGTAGTAGAGATGACTTTGTTGATCCAACTAGGCAGCTAACCCTTCAGGAAGGAGCCCACCTTGCCTCCAGTCTTTTGCTCATTTTCCCTCTGAGTATATTGCATTGAAGAGTATCCTTTTATAGAACTGTACTTGTGTAAACGGACACTATATGGCATTAGAGAAGGATTGTATCTATACCTGAAAATTTTGGAAGTTCTTCTAAGTCAAACTCTCCTATTTTACAGATGAGGAAACTGAGATTCAGGGAGGTTAAATGATTTGCCCAAGGTCATATGGGTCATAGGCAGCAGAGGTGGACTTTTCAGCCCAGATTCTCTGGCCCTGGAATCTCTGCTCTTTCCATCATACCATGGCTCCTTCAGTTGGAGCGGATATAATAGAAGTTTCTGAGTAAATGTTGGTAAGATTTGGAAATCAGTTTAGAATGTTCTTTGGCCTGACCTGAATGAGAATCAGATCTTCTTTCTAATAAAAAGGAAAAAAAATATGCAATGGAAATTAAGACATGACTTTCTCCAGCCCATTAAGTTTCCGTAGAAGGATTTACCCGGCATAGAAAGCAAGATATGCTTTTTTATTTGGCCCTGTGGTAGAACAACAGCATGAGTTTTGTTGTAACTGGGGGGATATGAGTTCAGAACAGATTTAGGTTATTTCAGCACCAGCTGCCCAGATGGTAATAATCATACCCAAAAAGCACACCTTGAAAACTGCTGGCTTCCCCACTGAGGATGGCATGTTTTATTCATAGATTCCAAGGAGGCCTTATTTTATCAGAGGTTAGGGAATTGTTACTTAGGCCCTTACTACAAATCAAGTCACATTAGGTTTAGCCCCATCCCTCACTGATTCAGAACCCTTTAAACACAGCCTCTTCAGTGACCCAGCATTCCACCAATTGTGCTTTCTGTCATAGTAGGGTCTGATTTCCGCAATCTGTATTACTACAGTCAATAAGGAGAATGAAATTTTTCAAGCAGGAAAAATGCAGATGGAGAAGCCAAAAAGGTGGTTGACAAAATTTCTATAATCGTTGTTTGAAACACAAAATTCCTACATGTCAAATGATGATCATAACAGAAATAAGCAACTCATGGAACACTAGACTGGGAACTGGGAAGATCTAAGTTTGAATTCTTCATGAGTTTATGAATTCAAATCTTCATGAATTCAAATCCGGCCTTAATCACTTACTAGCTGTGGGACCCTGGGCAAGACATTCCATCTCTCTCAGCCTCAGTTTCCTCAGCTGTAAAATGAAAGGGTTAAATTCTATGACCTCCGAGTCCCCTTTCATTTCTAGATCAGTTTTCAGTTCTAGACCTTTCACAAATCTCCTGCCTCCAAATAAGAAAGTTTCCTTTCAGTGCTGCATGGCAGAAAGAGTCTTGGACTGGGACCCATGCCAGATAGTAGAAATATACATTGTTAGAATGGGAAGCAGCCCTAGAGATCACCAGTAAACTCTGTGAGGGCTGTGTTTTGTTTTATTTTGTTTTACTGTATATACCTGTGTTGCTGTTGTTGAGTCGTTTTAGTCATGTCCAACTCTTCATAACCCTATTTGGGGTTTTCTTGGCAGAGATGCTGGAGTGGCTTACCATTCCCTTCTCGAGTTCATTTTACATATGAGGAAACTGAGGCAGTTAAGTGACTTGCCCAGGCTCACCCCGCTAGTAAGTGGCCGAGGCCAGATTTCACCTCAGGAAGATAAGAATTCCTGACTTCAGACCTGGCACTCTATCCACCGTACCACCTAACAGCACTTTTGTCTACCTACCCAATGCTTAACACAGTACGTTGAATGAATCTAGTTAGGCTTAATTCCTAGAGGAAAGCTGCTAGGAAGGGAATAAGCATTTAATGAAGTGTCTACTATGTTCCAGGCACTATGCTAAGCCCTTTACAACTATTATCTCATTTGTAAGGAAGCTCAAGTTCAGAGAGGCTAATTCACTTGCCTGAGGTCACATAGTGATTAAGGGTTGGATCTGGACATAGTCCTATTACCTCAGAGCTCATTTGTTAAAATAATTCATACAGTTGACAAATGGAGATGCAAATAACTGTGATATATTATAAGAATAATTGCTCCCATTTATTTAAGGCTCTAACATTTCTACCATTAAGTCATTTGACATAGAGATGTGGAAAAACTTAGAAGTCAGGAAGACGTGGGTTCATATCTTACCTCTGTTGTTTACTGGCTATAAAGCTAGGTGTTGCAGTGGATAGAGCACCAGTGCAGGAGTCAGGAGGATCTGAGTTCAAATCTCACCTGAGACATTTACCAACTGAGTGACCTTGGGCAAGTCACTTAACCCCAATCGCCTCATCCTGGGTCATCTCCAGTCATCCTGATGAATATCTGGACACTGGATTCAGATGGCTCTGGAGAAGTGAGACTGGTGACCTGCATAGTCCTCCCTCATTCAAAACAAAGTCAAGTGCAAGTCATGTCATCATTTCTCTGATGGCGTGGTCTTTTTTGGCAACAAAGGACAAACACACACACGTGACTTTGTGGTGCTTTGGGCCACTTAGAGCTTGGTCAGACACTGAGGACACCAAGATCATCCACTTCATCCTGGGCCAATGCCAATCATCTTGCCACTGGCCTTTGATTACTTTGGAAGAGAGAATAAAGCTGATGACTTTGTGCAACTCTGCCTCACTTAAATCCACTTCATCAATGGGTCAAGACATCACCCCGTGACGTCATTGGTCCTCTTCAGAAATGAAGGGTGAATGACAACATCATCAGTAACAACCGTGTCACCCTGGACAAGTCACACATCTTCTCTGCATGTAGGGAACTCAATAAGACCAAATTTCAGGATCTATGATCCTGTAACATGATGGACAGCTCTACAAAACACCTTGGAGGTACATAGTTGTTATATGGGAGAGCATCTTTGCCCAGAGGTAGGGATAAATAGACCTTTCTCAGGAGTGTAAATAATGGCAGTACCCCAGGGATTCGTATGAGAACAATTTTATTAATATTATTTTTGGAAGAAAGAATATTCGGTAAAATTTCTTAAGAGTGTGGAACACATAAAGCTCTAATGAAATGCCAAGATGCTGAAAGATCTTATGTGGTTGTGCGAGTAGGCATCAAAGTGGCAGTTAGGTTCTAGTCTAGGCAAATGACAAGTAAAGGGTTTAGGGGAGAACCGTCTCACCTGTGTTTGAAAAATGAGATCATGTTATGAAATATCAGTAGCAACTCAAGAAGGGACTCTATGGGTCCTTGTGAGCTTGGTCGTTAAGATATTAACCGAGTATGGTTCCACAGTCAAAAAAGTGTCATGTGGGATAGACGGAGAGAGAGAGAGAGAGACAGACAGACAAAGAGACAGAGAGAGAGGTATAGATATGTATCCATGTGTAGGTGTATATACATATATAAGTGCACATATACACCCATACATACACATATATATACTTGTACATTGATATTCATGTAAGTTTATGTGTATCTTTATAATAATATATCATATGTACATGCATACATACACACACATATACACGTATATGGGGGCCATCTCTAGTCGTCCTGATCTGTATCTTGCCATTGGACCCAGATGGCTCCAGAGGAGAAAGTGAGGCTGGTGACCTTACGTAGCCCTCCCTCACCTAAATACCATGCCTCTTCCTGATGTCATGGTCCTCTTGGAGAACAAAGGACAAGCAGCAACTAGATAGATAGATGATAGATAGATAGATAGATAGATAGATAGATAGATATACATAAACACACATATAAATAGATCTAGAACAGAGTTGTCAAACATACAGACTTGCTAGTCACTGCCAGAATAAGATCAAAATTAACTGGGAAATATTTAACAAAATAAATAAAAATACAATGAAACATGGATCATATTAATATGTGGTTATCTGAGTCAGTGTGTGGAGCAGCTTGGTGGCACAGTGGATAGACTACTCAGCGTGGAGTCAGGAATACTCATCTTCATGAATTCAAATTTGGCCTCAGATACTTACCAACTGTGTAACCTTGGACAAGTCACTTAACCCTGTTTGCCTCAGGTTGGGTTGGAGAAATAAATGGCAAACCACTGCCATATTTCTGACAAAAAAACCCCAAATAGGGTCACAAAGAGTCAGATACCACTGAACCACCACCACCAGTCAATACGTAGCCCACAGGGGTCCTTATGTATGGTTTAATGGCCTGTATTTCTATTTGAGTTTGACACCAGTGAGTAAAACTTACTCTCTACCCTTGTGACCCTTTCATCAAAATGGTGAGTCCTTCCCTAGAACCTCCATTTGAGGATATTTCTAAGCCAGCCATATTCAGTCCTTTCCTGGGTCTGCTCATGACTTTCCAGATTTTCATACTTTGACTGCCTGTGGGTCATTCCTCTTTCACTTCTTGGCTCCCTATTATGTGTGGATTTCCTCCAATAGAATGTAAGTTTCTTGAGGATAGAGACCATCTTTCTTTTCTCTTACACTTAGTTAGCAATGTATCTGAAACATAATAAATACTGAATAAGTGCTCTATCAGTGTTGTTTATTCTTCATTTTCAAATAGGACCAGTGACATCATGGAATCTATCTATCTGTTTGTCAGCTCTCTCTGTCTAGAGCAAGAAGGAAATTAAGAGGGCATACAGTCAGACATCCTCATTTTATTAGACCATACTGCCAGTCATATCTTCGCATTCTTAGCATTCAGCACAGTACCCAGCACATAGTACACACTGATTGGTGATTAATTGATATAGATAGAAAAATCAGTTCACTTGGAGTTCCAAAATTCAGTTCTCTTCCCACTATACCATTTTGTATGGATAATCTCTGAGGTCCCTTCCTTTTGAGATTCCATAATTATGAACTTGAACTACTTTAAAAAATATTTTAAGAGGAATAAAAGGCTTTTGAGATGTACTGATGTTTTGCATTTGCAGACACTGAATTACAAGGTTGTGATCAGTCCAGATACATAGCACATTACAGCAGTGCTTGAGTCAGTGAGCAGAGAAGTATAAAAAAGGCTAATGTATACATGTAATAATAATAAATTGAGATTTATAAGACATCTTGTATATCCTTTGGAAGGCACCAGCATGTTCCATTACAGTTCTGGACCCCTCTTCTTCAGGGTGAGGTTTAAATCCTAGTTGTTAGAGTAGATGTCTTTTCCCTTGAATTACAGTTTCTCTTATTTCTTTGCAAAGCATAATTTCTATCAGCACTGAGGGGACACACATCCTCAAAATGCCGGTGTCTCGTGCTTTTCATTCAAGAATCACAAAACACAGTCAGTCTGAATTCCCTTTATAGAGAGATCCCCAAAGGGGAGACTCTTCACAAATACAGGCTGTTTTCATTTTAGGAAGTCTTGATGTAGAGCTAAGAACTGAAGAGTGGTGATCAAATAAGTTAAGTATAAAATGCTTAAAAGCACTATATAAATACTAGCTATTATTGTGCAGCTATTATTTCTTCTTTGCTCAGACCATTAAGGATACCCCTAGGGTCACTGATCTAGCAACAAAGAAAAGAAATCCATGTTCTGTTAAGTGCTTCTTAGGTGGAAGGAAAGCTATAAAGCTCATATCTGGGTTTGGGAGGCAGAATGATACCTGCCTTCAAGGAACTGACAGTCTAGTAAATTGCCAGAAGTGCTTTGATTTCTGTTAAAGCATCAGGGCTTACTTGAATCACACAATGGCAAAAAAATAAAAATAAAAATCACAAACGATGATGCTGATTGGCACACCTTTGGGTGGAATCAATCTCTCCGTTTCTAGTTAGACACTGTGCTCTCGATTCTGAGTGTAGGAATGAGACTGGTAACAGTCATGGAATCTTAGGAACGGGAAGGATACTTATAAATGATCTACTCCATCTCTTCCATTTTGCAGATGTGGAGATTGATAAAAGCGACTTGCCCATGATTACACAAGCCATTAAGTGTTAGAGTCAGGATATGAAACCAACTTTGCGGATTCCAAGTCTAAGACTCTTTTTACCACCAGATTGGGAGTCACTTCTAGCCCTGGATTACATTCCTTGCTAAATCACTTGAAATGTGGTAAAAAGTTGGGTACACCCCTCAAACCTCTCTGTTCAACCTACTTATACTGTAAAAATAACAATGAACAATAGTAACATGATCTTCCTCATTCATGGGAACTCCTTGAACCTCAGTTTCCCCATTTGTAAAATGGGAGAGTTTGATTAGATGACCTTTGAAGACCTTTCCATCTCTGATTCTAGGACTGAATGAATATAGCAAGAATCATAAAACTTTATGAAAGATTTTATAGTCAATCGATAAAAGATACTGTCATACTGATATATGAAATGGTCTGTGCTGAAGGGGAGAAGAGAAACAGAAATGCTGCAAAGGCAAGAGTTTGGAATGGAACTGAGCTGTACAAATGAGAGAGCACATCTGCAAATGTATGTGGCCAAGGGGACCTCAAAACTGCTGGTGTTCCCAAAGTATAAATTCATGTGGAGGAGAGCTGCCTATGCTGTTGTTCTCCCATGATATAGGGGGCTACCATTCTGAGCCTCTAGTTATCCATTAGATGGTATTGGGCTGGTGGGAGGAGAGGAAGGGAGAGGACGCTGAATTTAAGTGGTTAAGAGTTGATGTTGGATATGGTTTGCAGATGCTCGTCATATGCCTTCACAGTGAGGGGTCAGAGACAGAGACAGACAGAGAGAGAGAGAGAGACAGAGACAGAGAGAGAGACAGAGACAGAGAGAGAGAGAGAGAGAGAGAGACTTCTGATCATAACTTGTGATTTCTAGTCCATATCGTACATGGTGGGATTTAAATTCAACTTCCATTTAAAGGCAGTTTTGCAGATTGATTGAAAACAATCTTTAGGCTGATGGCCATTGTCATCAGCCTGCCAGATTAGCATTGGCTTCATCCATATTTATGAATGCCACCCTCTCCTCTCTCCTCCCTACCTCTTAAACCCTTTTCTCTAACTTCCACCAAATGCTTATGTTTCATTGAACAATGCAGGCAACTGAAGTTGAGTTGGGAAAACCTGGTTTTGAACTCCACTTCTACCATTTATTAACTTCTGTGAATTATTCTTCTCTGCTGTCAAATGGGGCTACCTTACCTACTTTATCAGATTACATGAAGAATGTACTTTATAATCTATAAAGCACCATAAATAGGAGTTGTTATATCACTAAGTTTAAAGAATCTAACCAACTACCTGGAGCAAAACCAATACCCACCAAGAAGATAAAGAAATTATATAAAAAGATAAAAGAAATTAGAGATCCGTTTGACTAGAACAATAGGATAATAGAAATGGAGGGATTATAGAGATCATTTAGTCTAAACTGCCTCTGTTACCAATGAGATACCTATTTTAAAATACCTATTCTTAAAAGCAAATAGTTTATTGTGATTATCTGTTGCTTCAGAACTTCTCCCAGTATCTCTCCCCCTCTCCTCTCCCAAAGAACTACACCACATAACTGATTAATGATTTCTTTTGGGACCACCGACTGACCATCATTGGTCCTACATTACTCTTAGGCATATGGATTCGTGTTGAGTTTCCTCTTTCCATCAAAAGCTTCCTCAGACTCACGAGTTGTATGACCTGGGTAAGTCACTTAATCTCTCTGTGCCTCAGTTCCCCCATCTGTAAAATGGAGATTACAGTAGCAGCTAACTCACAGGGTTGTTGTGAGATGAATGTTGTGAAATGAGATGATCTCTATAAAGTGCTTTGCAACCTTTAAAGCACTGTACAGAAATGCTAGCTATTGTTATTTATTTTTATTATTCATCTGTAAGGCAGTTAATTCAATTAGCTTCTCTGTGCCCCTATTTCCTCCTCAGTAAAATAGGAACTAATGATGGTGGTTGTGGTGGTGGTGATAATGATACAGAGCACAACTTCCCCAACTGGGTAGGAGAAATAACATTTTAAAAGAATTAGAAAGCACTTTATAAGCTTGAGTGCTTTGTAAATATTTGATATATAATGTACTCAGGTAAATGCCAGGGGACCATGAAGATCTGTATAAATCTTTTTGTTATGACAACTGTTTAGTGGTGGTTAACATCCTAAGTCAAACTCTGGTACCATTTGGTAGCCTAACCCCCTCCCAAACCCCTCTCTGTTCTTTTCTTATTTAATAGTCATCTCTGACGGTGTCCAAATCCTCACACTACTTAATCAAACCACAGCGTCTTCCACTTCTGGCTCTAAAAGGCAAAACGAGTTCCTACCCTGATACCTTGTTCTTTGCTTTTGGCTCCTGAGTGCTTTGGTGAAGCGAGAGAGGAAAGAGAGAGGAGGGAGGTCATCATGTCCCCAACTGTAAATCAGGAAATGCCCTTTGGAAACAAATACCCATTTTGTATTCCAGCCTGAACCCCACTGTCCCAGGATGCTACTACACTGTTTGAATTCTCTCTTTTCTCTTCTGTTTGCTTGTTTTCACTGATGAACTAAAATGATTTCTTTTCAACTGCAGCCATCCCACTGTGTCCTCATAAATAACAGTTCCAAGAATTCTGCTTAGCAGGTCCCGTTGCTGGAGAGTCTGAAGGGTATGTGTAGGAGTCAGGGCCGAAAGAAAAGGAGAAGACTATCTGTTTATTTTTAAACCAATCCCTAGAACTCATTCTCAAATCAACCATGCCGTTCTTTAATTAGGAGAGTTTTTCATTTAAGTAGCTTAAAAAACTTAGAGCGAGAAAGAGTTTTATAGATCAAGAATCCAACACATATGATTTACTGAGGAGGAGAACTGGCTGTATAGCAGGGTTGGGATATATTCTGACTCCAGACTACTCTTTTTCCGTGACACAGGGCTACCTCTCGATTTCTAACCCAAGGAGAAGTATAGTCATCCATAATGTTTCAGAGCCTAGAGCCAAGTGGTTGTTCCTAGGGGTTGGTTGGGGCTACAAATTTCTAGCTTCATCAGTGACTCTGGTGGTGGCAAGTGGAGACAGGGTTTCATCCCATAGGCAGCAATGCTGTGCTTTCACAGGAAATACCTGTGAAAGGAGGATTGTGTGTATAGGCTTGAGGACAGTGCCAAAGTGAAAATGCAGAAGCTACCTGCCTGCTGGCTCACTCTAAACATCTTAAAAGGAGAAAGGAGCTTTCAAATAGCTATACCCTCCACTCTGATCTTTACTCAATCAAGATACCTGCTTCTCCATTGTGGTCTGATTATTGACAGAATTTTGATTTATTATTACTTAAAATAATAATAGTAGCTAGTGTTATTCAGTCATGTCCAACTCTTAGTGACCCCATTTGGGGTTTTCTTGGCAAAGATTCTTCTCCAGCTCATTTTACAGGTGAGGAAACTGAGGCAAACAGTTTTAAGTGTCTGAGGTCAGATTTGAAGTCATGAAGATCCGTCTTCCTGATTCCATGCCCAGTGCTTTGTGCCACCTAGCTATATAAATATTTATTCCTTTCCCTTTCCTTCTCCACTTTCCTTGCTATAAATTTGTGAACTCATTTTTGTTGCTATTGTATTTTGTGACCGGTCCTGTGATTTCATCACTGTATGTAGCCCCCATTGAGGAACTTCCTCTCAGTGTTGATCAGCATCTTCCTTATAACTTATTGAGAATTATATCCAGGGGGTACAGAAAGGTTTACTGACTTGCCTGGGGTCACTAAGTCAATACATATCATTGCCAGGATTTGAACACTGATCTTCCCAAGGTCAGCATTCTGTGCCACAATAGCTCTCTGTCCTAGTTTTATAAAGGACAAAGCTTAGATACGGATCGTGTCTTCCTCAAGATCATAGGGCCAGAAAGAGAACCCCGGAGGCCACTGAGTCCAACCACTACAATTTACAGCTATGGAAACTGAGTCCCAGGGATTTGTCTAAGATCACACAGATAATCAATGCCAAAGATAGGATTTGGACCCCAGGTCCTCTGATTCAAGGACCAAGTCTTCTTCCAATGTACACTACCAATCTGCTTTCACACAGGAAGTAATTGTTGAAGATAGGATATGAACCCAAATCTTTTCTGACCCTAGTTCTAGAACACTTTCTACTATACCATGGTGCCTGACCAAGCCCTAAGAAGCTCATTCCCAGCTTAGCTACAAGATGATAACTTTTTTTTTAACCATGATAATTTTCAAAGACCACCTACTAATTTATGAAGAAGTTGAAATTAATGTATTTAAGTAATATATTAATTACTTGAAAGGTTGAAATATTTAATTTAATGTAACATTGAAGATTGGTGAGTAAAATTAATGTAGGGGGGAAATTTTTTTTCAGAACTCCCTGTCTCATGTTCAAGGACCCCCAAACCACTTGTCTTCTAGATATCTTAGAAAATGTCTAAGTGACAAAGAAAGGAAGCTCATGTGTTTAAAAACCGTGGAAATCATCTTACTTTGGCCAAACAATTATTATGTGTCAGACACTGGGGATACAAAAAAAAGGTCCTGCCCTCAAGAAACTTTTAATATGAGAGAAAATATGCAAATAACTAGGCTATACAATATACGTACATGGAAGGTAATCTGTGAGAAGAAGGCACTAGCAATTGAGGGACCAGGGAAGCCTCCTGCAAAAGGTAGGCTTTGAGCTGAGTCTTGAAGAAAGCCAGAAAAACAGAGGTAGAGGTGAGGGGCCGGAGCACTTCAGGTCTAGGGACAATTATTGCAAAGACAAAGATAGGGTGTCCTATTTGAGAAAGTACAAGTAGGTTATTGTGACTGGATTCTATACTGCATGGAGAGGAGTATCTGTATAATAAAATATGACTGAATTTAGCAATGCCAAGTGATGTTCTAAGTCTGGATTCTGGAGTTGTCTCACACACACACATGCACACACGCACACACACACAATAAAAGTGATATATTAAGACACAGGTGAGAGATAATTAGCACCTTCCCCATTGGTGATTAGGAATATCATGTAGAAACTGTGTATGCCTGTGGCTTAGGTATGGTAATGTAATCAAAAGGGCTTATGGGAATGGAGCACTGACAATGTGGATCCAGCTCGCCTGCTTCCCAGTTGAGCCCTGCCACGTCAGCTTTTACATATTAATAGCTGGTTGGCAAACCTCGGGAAGACAGAGGGTGAGAAAGGTCCTGTGTGAAGTTAAAAACAAGCTAGTCCAGTTGGAGGCATTTGTGAAGTCTTTTTCTGTCACCTTTGCTTTTTGATTTCCGGATGTATTCCATGGAAATGTTTTTATTTTCTACTGAAGAAGTTTAAGTCCTTGGTGGAGCCAATCTTTGGCAGAATTGTCAAGTGGCTGAAGCTTGTCTTGAGCAAACTGCTTCCTGCATTTGTCTACCCTTTGCCTCTCCTTTCCAGTATTCTCTTCCTGGACAGAAATGTAACTAGGATTTTTTGTAGCCAAGCAAAGGGGGAAGTAGGAACAAAGTGGGAAAGGACAGGGGAAGGTTGAGCTCACCAGAAATGTGGCTGCCAAGACAAGGAAACATGCCCCAGGACACTGCAGTGTTTCTACCCCACTGAAAGACTGGCCAAAACTGAAGAGGAGAGGAAAATGAGGAAATGTGTCCCAGGACACAATGAGATTTCTATACTTCTGGAAAAATGGTGACGATAGGGAAAGAAGATAGAGTGGAAGTTCTGAGGAATGGGAATTGGCGATACCAGAAAGAGGAAGATAGTGTGGTTGTCATTCTAAATCATGGCAATGATCTCCCCATAGGGAGAGGCACTGCTCTGGTCCTAGGTACCCAATGATGTGCTATGTCCTCCTCTCCTGGATTTGTAGTCAGATAACTTGGGTTCGAATCCTGGCTCTGTGACCTTGGGCAAGTCTCTTCAACCCTGGGCCTTAGTTTCCTCAACTATAAAATGAGCAGGTTTGAGTAGATGACATGGAACATTCCTTCCCTCTCTGAATCTATCATTCTGTTATCCCAATATCTGTTGCAGTAAATTGTCTTCAGATGTGACCTGTATGATCTCTATGTTTCATTTATTCTTATTTTATGGTATGTTTTAGCTTTTGCTGAAAAAAGAAAATATCCCTGCTTTTTTCAACTGACTTGTTTTACCCCCAAAGCTTCCATAGATAAAGGAAGTTGTAAGCTCAATGTGTGTTCTTCCATGTCTTCTCTCTTTGGTAGCATTAAGAATTCTATGTTTTTTACCCTGCTGATGGAACATTTCTTTGTTCCATAAACACACATACCTGGGCACAAATAAAGAAAATGAATATGTGAAGGGGGAACATGGGGGTGGGAAACAGAAATGACTTTTATACTTTCATGCCACAGAACACAGAACCCACATCCTCAGACTGAGGTTTCTACTTGTGGGCCTATAAATTAGGTGTGACGTAATAAATCTGCTCAGAGTGTCCTTTGCTACAGCAACAGCTGAAATGATTCTGTCTACGCATGCATTTTTTTTTCCTGGTCACACTCTAATGCTACCTTACTGGTGGTGCACTAAGGTCAGTGAAATGAAAACCAGCTAAAGGAATAAACCTTCATTATCAATGCTGCTTGAAGGAAATGGCCTCATTTTCAACAAGTTGTTTAGTGGTTTGAAGAGAAGAGGGCAGACCTGGATCTTCTGGGAAGTGTAAGAAGCAAAACTTATAAAAATCTTGGAGTTTTTTTTTTAACTTTTAAATTCTGTGACCTTGTGGAAAGATTGGCATTTTGACAATGCTACTTTAAGAGAGACAAATTGTGCTTCACGTTGATACCAGAGGAATTTCTGGTTCTGAAATCCTCTCACAGCTTTTTGAAACAACCATCATATTCCTAAGATCATGGCTCCAAGAGTTGTCAGGAACCTCAGAAGCTAAGTGTTTAAATTTTACAGATGAGGAAACTGAGACCCGGGGAAGATAAAGGTAACTTAGCATCTGCAACCTCAAGACTGTGTTCCTACCCGTTTGGCTAGTCAGTTACCAAGCAGTAAATTGGGTCATGAATGTCAGTTATGTCATATTATATCAACCACCAAAATATCTCAGCATTAGGATATCTGAGTGGAATTCAGAGTTCCAATTCAATAAACATCTATTACATATGATTTTATGTTGAAAAATACTATGCTAGATGCCAGCAGAGATAAGATCTGTCCCCTGCCCATATGGGGCTTATAGTCTATTTCAGAGATGAGGGAAAGAAATAATTATAAACATGATAAGTATATTAGAAAGCTACAAAGAAAACATTGCATGTCTACAATAATAAGAATGGATTTATGTACTTATGCGTGAGAGTCTTCTATAGACAGAGCTGAGAAGCCCCTTCCTAATCAAAGAACAGACTTTTGGAAAACATCAACTAGGAGAAAACAAGAGTTTCAATAAGATTAGTGGTAAGCAGAGCTAGCTGAGTAATGAAGCCTGAATGGCAAAGCCTCAACAAGATGGGCTGGTGGTGCTATCACAGCTTTAATGGTTTGGCCCTGCTATAGAGAATGTGAGACAGAAGGACCAGGAACTGAAATAATACAGATTGAATTCAGAGCTCCAAGAGCTAGAAAGTGAGGAGATCCCAACAGTAGATCTACCAACAGTAGAAAAATATGGACCATATATTCCCCAAGGTCTTCAAATTCACTCTGATAGTGACTAACCCTCTAGGGGAAGAAGATAAATATTAATATTGCAGTTATGTAACTAGGCTAGAATTTGAGTCCCCTTTCTTTTCTCTGTTACAAATTTGCTCAGAGTTCCAAGGCATATTGCATACTTGATACACGTGTGGAGGGAATATCCAGCATTTCTTCAACGCTTACATATGGTGGACAAAGAGCTGGATTTGAAACTGGGTTCAAATCCTGGCTTTGCCACTTATTACCTGTGTGACATTGGGTAAGTTGCTTAACATCTAGCAACCTCAGCTCCTCAGTCGTAAAATGAGGAAGGCTGAGGTAGATGGCTTTTAAGGTTGCTTTAACATCTAAATCTATAATCCTGTGTGCCAAGAACTGTGCTAATTGTTGGAGATATAAAAGAAGGAAGGCAATCCTGTCCTCATGGAGTTTATATCCCAACAATGGGGAAAAAAACTTCTAAGAGAATGTTGGCCACAGAGCTATAAAGGGATGATGAGTGATGCCACTGAAGAGTTGATTGACATAGGCTGTCTAGTAGCTGTGATTTGATTATGGTTCCAGTACTGGAAAAGGACAAGGAATTTGGTGATGTACATTAGGCATACTGATGTGTGTGTGTTCGTCCTTTGTTGCCAAAGAAGACCATGCCATCAGAGAGATAATGACATGACTTGCACTTGACTTTGTTTTTGAGTGAGGGAGGGCTGTGCGGGTCACCAGCCTCACTCTCCACCAGAGCCATCTGAATCCAGTGACCAGATTATTCATTAGGATGACTGGAGATGACCCAGAATGAGGCAGTTGGGGTTAAGTTACTTGCCCAAGGTCACACAGCCAGTGAGTGTCAAGTGTCTGAGGGGAGATTTGAACTCAGGTCTTCAAATCGGATTTCTGCACTGGTGCTCTATCCACTGAACCACCTAGCTGCCACATAGGAACAAAGCAGCTGTTGGAATGGGGGCTAGAGAGGAATCAATCTAGGTATAGTAGACCACATGAGGCATTCATAAATCAAGACAATGGAGGGGTAATAGAATGAAACCTCACCAAGCATGTTCTCTGGCCCCAGAGGCAAGGCTCCTTTCAGGTAGATGGGCAGGGAAAAGGGTGAAGCTGGGACTTCTCTAGATGTAGTAGATTACATGTAGCATTCACTAATCAGGATAATAATAGCAGAGGTTGGGAGTTATAGAGGAAGAGACAGACAGACAAATAGAGGCAGAGACAGAGAGGGATAGAGACACATAGAGAAAGAGAGAGACACAGAGGGAGACAAGAAGAGACAGAGAGAAACTGACAATACTTATAAACCATGTTACCTGGTTTACAAAGTACAATGACAAGGTGGTTTTGAGTTGTGTTAAAGGGTGAGTAGTAATTTAATACCTTGAAGGGAGAAGAGGGAAAGGGGAGGGCAGCCCAGGCAGAGAGAGTATTTGTGAGCAAAAGCCCAGGTGTGCGGGAAAGTTCTCGCACTTGGAGAGATACCATAAGCAGTCCAGTTTGGCTGGAGCATAGAGTTTATAGAGGAGATTAATTCATAATGATCCCTATGTAGTAGCTGTGCTTTACTTCTGAGGACATGGATGCCAGGTGGGCATTTTTAAAAGATGGGCTGAGATGAACAAGAGAAAAGGGATCCAAGCAGTGGCACCTTGCGGGGAGAACCTGTGTGTTCTTTCTCTACTTGGCTAGGACTAAGAGATCCCAGGTTATTGATGCCCAGGCTGGGAAAATACCCTCCCTTCACAATTGTCCCTGAGAAAAGGGAGAGAAATGCAGTTCAATGAGTGTACAGGAAGAACAAACAAACAGACAAAAGCTAGATTGAAGAGGGCAGGCAGAGTTTACCCAGTGAAGGGATCAGCGTCATATCCAGCCTGCTTGGTGCCATGCTGCTCACTCAAGCGAGCTGCAGTTTAAAAAGAGAGACCAGCCAGATTTCCTGAGTCACCCTGACTAGAAGTTGACCCTCCAGGGTTTTTTGGGTGAGTGGAAAAACCCTGGTGTGGACACTGGGCTTGGAAGTAGAAATAATACAGTAGAGAAAGCATTGAGTCTTGAATTAGAAGAACTTGGGTCAAATTCCACCTATCCAACCTTGACTAGTTCTCTTAGCCTCCTGGGAACTCAGTATCCTTATCTGCAAAGTGATGGATTGGACTAGTTGACTTCTGAGGTTGTTTTTGGTTCTAGATTGATAATCTTATGAACCCAGCTCCAAGGTTTCGATTTGCCCACCAAAGTGGGCTACAGACTAGCTTGGTCAGTCTAGGAATGAGTCACAGGTTAAGAGAAGATGCACGTACTGTTTTCCTGGATGTATTTATCGTTATTTTTATCTTTATTTATCTTCATTTATCCTTAATGCTATGATTAAAGAGCTAAACACAATTATTCTTTTATAAATGTAAATATCCTCCCTTGAAATGCAGTGAGGGACTTAAAGAGAAGAAGGGGGAAGGGGCAGAGCTGGGCTCTGAGTGGATAAATCTGCATCAACTCCCAAGATTCTGAAGAAGGAACCTGGGCCACCAACCAACCATGCAGGGTGCCAGACTTTGTTTTAAGGATAAAACATGCAAAAATAGCGCAACAAATATACAGTCTGCTACAATGATGACCTTTGAGGAATGGCGTCTAAGGTTGTATTGTTTGGTTAAAAAAGAAAAAGAAATAGAGCAAGGGGTCTTAACCTCTTGTGTATCCTGGATCCCTTTGGCACTCTGGTGAAACCTGTGAACCCCTTCTCAGAGTAAAGTTTTTAAATATATAAAAGAAATTTAGGATTAAAAAGAAATCAATTATATTGAAATTTTTGTTGGTAGTTATTTGTCATGGTCAACTTTTCCTGATTCCATTTGGGGTGTGCTTGGCAAAGATATTGAATTGGTTTGCCATTTCCTTCTTCAGCTCATTTTACAGATGACAAACAGTGACAAGGTCACACAACTAGTAAGTGTCTGAGGTCAGATTTGAACTCAGGAATAGGAAATCTTTCCAACTTCAGGCCCAGCACTCTATCCACTGTCCAACCTAGTTGTCCTTTTCCAAAATACATGTATTTTGGCAATTATATTGAAATATTTTAAAATATTGAAAATATTAAATATCTTTTTTTAAATAAGGCTACAAACCCCAGGTTAAGAACCTGACAATAGGCCCTAACACAACTAATTGAGTACATTTTTATAAACATGGACCCAAGCTAATAAGGAGAGAATGTGGGTAAATATCTGCACCTGTTCCTCTGCTTCATTTACTGGATTGGATGCAGAAGTGGCCTAAAGCCTGCTAAATCAGTTCATAAAATCCTGTTGTTAAATTTGCACTTCAGAAATTGGCAAATGGCTACAGAAGAATTTATCATTCTGTTAATTGTATAAGACTTAAAGTTTATAGAGTACATGTTAATGCAGATTCAATTTTATAGTCTGTTGTGCTTTTCAGAGAGCCAGTTGTTAAACATTTACCAGCATGCCTATGGTTGGAAGTGGACCTACCTTGCTGGCTAATGTTCATATTTCCCTCTCTGCAACAGTGCCCCTGTTGCAGCATCCTCAACTCTTAAACATAACCCCTCTGATTGAGAAATTAATAACATTTCTCTTGCTTCCATGGTGAGAAAATGGTTAAAACTTAAAATGGCTTAAAAAATGAGATGAGAAGCCAAGGCTCTTGACCTCAACTTCCCTTCTGTTTTTACCAACTTCTTGAAAGAACATATGTGCACGCATGCGTATGCACACACACACACACACACACACACACACACACACTACTGATTAGTGGGTCTGGACAAGATGAGAACATGGGAACATAGATAACATAGGTGATTGTGCCATATTAGTTCAGGTCTGTGAGACAGCTCTGCACAGAGGCTAACACAGTGGCAAGGCTGGTTTTATCCAGATGTCTCTTAGTGTTCATGAAGCAACCAGATTTTGCAAGTTCTTCATAACTGAGGTCAGGTTGCAGCCAGTGTGGACAGCATCTAGAAACATCCATTGGCGAGGTTTACTGTGACCTCCTGGCAAGTGTTAGGCAAATGAAGTTTTCGTCCTGGTACCCTTATTGCTCTTTTGTGACCCTTACCTTGTGCTACACATGAGTGGGGAGCAATGCTGATTTTTATTAACTCATCTGTGAAGAGGAATGCCTGCTATAGGGGATAGCTCTTTAGAATTTACATCTCATCTCATTTGTTCCTTGCCCTATGAGGTACGTGTGCTGTTTCTTCCCCTTTTGCAGATGAGGAAAAAGACAGAGAGAGAGAGGGAGCCTGAGGGAGAGAAAAAATGAGAGTGATAGAGACAGAGAGATACTGAGAGGCTCGGACAGAAAGGAGAGAGACAGAGAGAGAAACTGAGAGACTCAAACAGGGATTGAGGCAGACAGAGAGACAGAGTGAGAGAGGGAGGGACGAAGAAGGAGAGAGAAAGGGAGGGCAAGGAGAGGGAGAGAAAGAGTGCGATTTGAATTCAGGTTTTACAGAGAGTAAGACCTGTTTACTATCTCTCCAAATGACAGAGCCAGGATTCAGTCAGTTGGACTTAGGCTTTTGAAATTTAGTACAGATATAAGTAACAAGAATGACCCTATACCACAGCCCTAAAGAGAGTATAGAACTGGCTAATTCAGCTAGGTAGTGAGACTAAATGATCAGCAGGAGCTCCATCTCCCCTCCCTTCTCTCTCCCCAGTCTACTCCCTGCCCTAGCCCAGAAACACCTTTTTCATCTCTTAATCGCAGTGAGTGCCCCCTTTACTGCAGTATAAAGCAAAAAAAGAAAGGGAAAAAAGTGTTGACTGCAGGATCCTGGCAAACATTATTTAAGCTGAAGAGGAGCATTACAGGTTGACTATTAGCCGATTAGTGCTGATAGTGCTGGGCAGGCCGCCTGTCAGCATTCCAGTTTAAGATTTTTATAACCATTTAATTACCATTTGGATTCTCCAGTTGCCAAAGTTCGACACTTTAAAAATACTTCACTGTGGATTACAACAAAATGCTCTGGCACGCCCTATGTTGTGAAGAAAGCTTTCTTCACACCATGTTGCTGTCGAAAAGAACCCAGATAATGGCTTTAATTTTCTCTTTAAATACAGCATTTTTTTTCCCCTGGCACCATTAAAAAGATCTGGTGTTATTTCTCCTCTCTGCCCAAGTCATAGGTTTTCTGGGAATTGTTGCCAAATGCGGTCGGCCAGTGACATCATGTGCACTTTGCAAAGCATTCCCCTTGGTTTGTCATGTTTCTTCAAGTTTATTCCCTTTAAAAAAGTGATTACTATCTTTTGTTTTTTACATTGCCTGCGTTTCCTGATATATCCCTTCCTCCTTGAGCTCTCTGAGATCAGTGCCTTCTAACAAAGAACAAAACCGAAGGGGAATAAACAACGGGCGAGACAAAGCCGATCAACCATCATGCTATTCTTGAGTCATGTTCCTTCCTTAGTTGATTAAGCCAGTTGAATTGGTTTTAGGCTTATGTGGTTGTTACAAACATTGGATGATGGACTTCTGCATCTTTTGGTCAAGAGAAACTCTTCAGCAGAGTGATATAATAGAAACTCCTTAAGAGCAGGGCCTGTTTAGTCCTGATTTGTCTTGATAATGCCTTATTGGCATTTTTGGCAATTGGCAAGAATTGGCAAGTTTGACTAAGCTAAGGTACTTGGTCCTGGTTCCGTCATTAACTGTCGCTTTAGAACAGTCAATCAGCAAGCATTTGGAAAGTGATTACAGGCACTGTCACTTAACCTTTGGGTGCCTTAGCTACCTTATCTGTAAAGTGCTAAGGCAGTATTCATTGTGCCTATTAAACTCCTACACAGTATGAAAATGCTTCAGAAACCAGGAGAGAAGCTTAAAAAGCCACTCAGGAGTGTAGTGTCCACGGATGGTAAGGTTAAAATTCTTTAACAGAATTTTCATTGGTAGCAGAAACTAAATGATCACACTTGTCATTTCAAAACAAATCCAATCCAATTCAGTAAACATTTACTAAGTGCCTACCGTGTGTCATAGTAGGGCGCGGCTAGGTGGTGCAGTAAAAGAGCACTGGGCTTGGAGTTGGAAAAATCCAGCATCAGATACGTAGCTGTGCGACCCTAGGGCAAGTCACCTAATCCCCATTTGCCTCAGTTCATCTATAAAATGGGGACACACTGGAGAAGGAAATGGCAAACCACTCCAGGATTTTTTGCCAACAAAACTCCATGGACAGAGTTGGTGGGGGGTCTCAAAGAGTTGGACAGGAGCGAATGGTCAACAACAACTCTGTGTTATCAGGCACTGTGCCAAGTGTTGGGGATACAATTAATAAAAAGGAAATCCCTGCCTTCGATGAGGAGACAACACACAAAACGGGGCAGGAAGGGAAGGGGGACATCTTGTTCAGTGCAGTTGAAACCTGGCAAAGCAGCAGCTACAAAGTGTAGAGAAATGAACAAACCTCTCTCCGAATAATTCCTTCCAAAGTCAATCCTGTTCTAACAATTGTTTCTTCCTAAAATCAACTCTTTAGGAGGCAAACTAATTAGCTTGTACTCCAACTATGAAGAGGAAAATCTGTCATTCCTATTTAATACGCAATGGAAACTGAAGTTCTGGTTGGTGATTTAGAAGAACGAACCTGTGCTCATAAAAGGAGGCGGCAGTTTATTGCATTGTGATACGCCGTGATTAATTACATTGCACACCCCAGTGCATGCCTTCTGTGCAGTAGTCTACAAAAGATTGACTTAATATCGCTGCTCATGAGTAACAGGTCTTCTTGAAATTCCTAGAGCCATATATCCTGAGATACTATTATCATCAAGATTAGTAGTAGCATGTTAATTTTTCACTCCATATATTTTGATTTGTGGCTTAAGAATTTTCCCCCATAAGGGGAAATTCCCCTATAAGGGAAAATTTCCCCTGTGAGACAGAAGTTTTTGAAAATATGAAAGATTCTCTTCTTTTTGCTTGAAATTGACCTTCTGGATATAAAATAAAAATTTAAAAACAAATATTTAAAATTTGAAATACATTTTCAAAACATAAAAATGTTAAACTACTAAAGGAAGCTCCCTCTTAGAATTCTATGATTACTGATTCCTGTTATATGTCATGGAACATTCTCCACATGGCCTTTGTCTTTCTCATCCTTGTTTTATGCATCATTTAATGTTGACAATCAGAGAATTGATTAATAAAATTATCTTTCATGAACAATCTGAATGTATGGTTGTGAGATACCTTGTTGGAGAAGAGCCTTTAAGATTCTGTGTTACCCTGAATCAAATACTTGTTTGTAATTATCAGGTAATCTGTCAGTATTTTTTATTCTTTATACCTTTAAGTTAGTTGCATGACTTTTATACTTTTAAGTTAAGAAGCATTTATTAAGCACCTTCTGTGTGCCAGACATTGTGCTAAATTCTGGGAACAAAAAATAAGACAGAAAACAGTTCTTGCCCTCAGGGAGCTCATAGTCTAAGGAGAGAGAGAACATGAAGACAATGATGCCCAAATAAGTCATATGCAGGATAAATTGGAAATAATTTCAAAGGTAAGGCACTAGGATTGAGGAGGATGGAAAGGCTTCTTGCAGAAGGTGGACCATAAGCTGAGACTTTCAGGAATTCAGGAGGCAGAGATGAGAACGGAGAGAATTTCAGGCATGGGAGATAGCCAGTACAAAGGAATGGAGTTGGGAGATGGAGTTTCATGTGCAAAGAACAGAAAGGAAGCCAATGTCTGTAGGAATGTGATCTGTTTTGGAAAAATGACCTGCATAAGACAACTTGCTCTCTTCTTATATTTTATCAGTGGGACTCTTGTATCATATGTAGAGAGCATTCTTTAGATTAATTTTACAGAGATAAGAAAGTAGATATATGAGTCAGTCAATACATATTAATTAATCTTACTTTGTAACAAGCGCAAGAAAAGATCAGAAAAAAACAAAACAAAAAAGGGAACCCACATCCCTTACCATCAAGGAACATACATTTTAATGAGGGAAACAACATGTAAATACCTAGGAACTCAAAGCTAAATACAAAGTAGATGAAAGCAATGTGAAAGGGGATAGCATTAGCCACCAAGGGGACTGGGAAAGGGTTCCTACAAAAGGGAGGTATGAGCTGAGTTTTAGGAAAAGGAAACCAGTAATGGTTTATGCCTTCTCAGTATCTCTAAGGAATATGTATATACTGGGTGCATGGTTTATATTGTATACAATACACATACACATAATTGTGTATGCACATATATAAATTAGATGTAAAATTATTCTATGTTTCTTTGCTTTGTGTAAACCACAGTGTCAAGGGTTTTTAAAATTTTATATAAATACATAAATGTATGTCACTCCATGTATTATGCATATATTTTGGTCTAGACTTGTGATTTTATTGGCATAAGGCGCTCCCAGTGAGAATACTTCCTCTACCAATGCAGATCAGCTATTCATAGTTTTAGGAAATTGCCTTGGGCAGTAAGAGATGAAATGATTTGTCCAGGCCTACAGCCACCATGTGTCAGAGGGAGAATTTGAACCCAGGTGGTCCTAACCCAGAGGCTGGCTCGTATCCATTACACCAGGCGGTCTCTCATGTATGAATATCTATTATTTTTCCAACTGTCAATATTCCTGTAAATCCAGTTAGTTGGTATTTTTCTCTCTCTTCTGAGATTCCCTCCAAGGAAATTCCAATTTGGAATAGCTTTTAAGAATTGTGAGTTGATTACTGGCAGTGAGGAGCCAGGTTGGCATATCTGTACTTGTGCCTGAAGAGAACTTTATTCTCAGAGCTGTAAGGGACTGAGCTTCTTGCTCTGTGAATTGACATTCGATGATAGAACTCCATGTCCCAGGGTGACAGCAGTGGAGGGAAATCTTTGTACTAGCACTAAATAAAGCCCCAAGCTTTATCACCATTCTTTATTCCAGGGCTGGTGTGAGAGAGGTTTGGGCCTCCTACTGATTGACTCCCACATAGCATTATCCAGTGTAGCAAAGAAAAATGAACAGCAGCTGTCTGTAGAGAAATTGCCTTTCACCTGGTCTATATCATGGATCCTTTGGGGAGCCTGGTGAAGCCCATGGACTCTTCAGAATAATGCATAAAACTAAAAAACAAACAAATCCCAGGAAATCAATTATATAGAAATAGTTACCAAACTTATTTTTTTTAAGTTCATGGACCCCCAAGTCAAGACCCTTGCTGGTCTTTCAGATATTTTTCTAATGAAGACTTCCAGACAGACCCAGATTTCCAGAGTGAATATTACTGACCATTTCATCTTCTCATCCCAGCCCTTTACAAGAGTAGAGATTCTTGCCTTGTGATGACTGAGTACTCTGGCTTTAAGACATCATCAGTGAAAAGGCTACTGTTGAAAAGCCCTCATCTGCTTTCCACTAACAGACCATAGACACCTAGAGTCGTAGAACTTCTGAGTTGGAAGGGACGTCAAAGGTCATCTAGTCTAACCCCTGCCCAGTTATCCAATTATAGATTCCCTTCCATGGTGTCAGCTAGTCATATCTTCCTTCACCAGGAAAAATATCTTTCTGATAACAGTTGACAGATGTCATAGACTCATATGGTTGGAAAGGACATTTGGAGGATGTTTACTCCCACTTCCTCCTTTCAGACAGGCTCTCATCTAAACCACTCTCAGAAAATCTGACTTTTTTTTTTAGAGATCTCCAACAAGGAGACCCTATAACTTTCCTCAGTAATTTTATTAATATTATTGAACCCTATCTACAATTTTATCTATGTTGGAAGTGCTGATGAGGAGGGTCCCTTTACCAACTAAGTGGCACAGTGCATTGAGTGCTGGGCCTGGAGTCAGGAAGACCTGAGTTCAAATGTGGCCTCAGACACTTAGTAGCTGTGGGGCCCTGTGCAAGTCTCTTAACCTCTGTTTGCCTCAGTTTCCTTATCTGTGAAATGGGGATAATAACAGCATCTACTTTCCAAGGTTGTTGTGAGGCTCAGTGTAATAATATTTTTTAACTGTCTGGCACATAGTAAGCACTATTGAAATGTTAACTATTAGTATTTTATTACCAATGCAGATTGGCACCTGCTTTGTAACATATGGCCCTAGAAAATTGAGCATGGGTGCTAAACAAGTTATTAACCCAGGGTCACACAACCAGCATGTATCAGCAGAAGCTGAACCCATATCTTGAATCTATGATGGCTTTCTGTTCATCACATCACACTATTACTATAGCAGTTTACACAAATATTTCATAAACGTTACTGTTGGGCTGTTCATCACCATGCCTCTATCTTTTTAGAAATGAGTTTTATTGATATATTTCACTTTTACATGAAAAAATTGCTCCTAGCATTTCTCTCTTACCCCTCCCAGAGAGCCATTCCCCATAACAAAAAATTTCTTCCTAAGAAAAGGAGTAAGAAGGAGGGGAAAAAATCAGCAAAACCCATTAGTACATCAAAAAAAGTCTGAAAATACAATCAGCATTCCACATCTTTGGACCTACCAGTTCTACAAAGGAGTAAGACAAAAATGAGTTCTTACAGTTCTTCTTTGAGGCTGTGATTATTCTTTGTAATTTTTGTGACCTTTATTTTTTATTGTTTTGTGTTGATTCTTTCTATTTAAATTGTTACAGTCAATTGTCTATTGTTTTCTTGGCTCTGCTTATTTCACCATTTATCAGTTGGTGTGTCTTTCCATGCTTCTCTGTATTCATCATATTTGTCATTTCTTAAAGCAAACTAGTATTCCATTACATGCAGGTATAACAATTTGTTTAAACATTCCTTGAACAAATGGCATTGGCTTTGTTTCCAGCTCTTTACTACCACAAAAAGTGCTGCTATAAATATTTTACTGTATTATGCTTTGCTTTATTGCCCTTTGCAGATGTTGCATTTTCTACAGAGTTTGTGGCAACCCCACTTTGAGCAAGTCTATTGGCACCATTTTTCCAGTATCTTATGCCCCCCTTGTGTTTCTGTATCAAAGTTTGGTAATTCTTACAATATTTCAAACTTTTCCACTATTATAATATCTGTTTTGGTGATCTATGATCAGTGATCTTTGATATACAATTGTTTTGGGGTGCCATGAACAATGCCCAATATAAGACAATAAATGTTGTGTGTGTTCTGACTGCTCCATCTACCAGTGGTTCCCTTGTCTCTCTCCCTCCTCTCCTATTCCCTGAGACACAACAATATTGACATTAGGCCATTTAATAACCCTACAACGGCTTCTAAGAGTTCAAGTGAAAGAAAGAGTTTATCAATGTGGCAAACTTCCTTATCTTAAGAAATTGCCACAGTCACCTCAATCAGCAGCAGCACCACCCTGATCAGTCAGCAGACCCTCCACCAGCAAAAAGATTATAATTTGCTGAAGGCACAGATGATGGTTAGTATTTTTTAGCAATACAGTTCTATAATTATGTTTATTTTAGACTTAATACTACTACATGCTTAATAGACTGCAGTATAGTATAAACATAACTTTTATGGAAAACAAAAAATTAATATGACTGGCTTTGTTATGATTTTCACTTTATTGAGGTACTTGAGGTATGCCTGTAGGGACTTTTCTTCTTAGTAATGAACTCCTTAGGGTACGTGCATAGGAGCAGGAATTTCTGGGCCAGAGTATATGAACATTTTAGTCACTTTAATTGCTTAATTCCAAATTGCTTCCCCAAATGGCTGTACTAATTAATATGCAGCTCCACTAACAATGCACTAGTATGCCTATCCTCCCACAACCCCTCCAACTATTGACTGGTCCTGTCTTTTGTCATCTTTGCCAGTTTTCCAAAAGGAGAAATTATAGGGTTGTTTTGATTTGCATTTCTCTTATTATTAGTGATTTAGAGGATTGTTTCTTATGGTTGTTAATGGTTCACAATGCTTTTGAGAGCTAATTATTCAGATCCCTTGACAACTTACTTACAGAGAAATAGCTTTTGGTTTCCCTATGTCTCTCTCTTAATGTAATCTCAGGTAATATTGGTGAAAGATTACTAAATTGGTAGTTAGTAAAGTATGTTGTAGTCTACTAGGCTCATACATTCATTTACTTTGTCACCTGAGTTACTAGTTTCTTCCTCTATAAAATGATGGAACTGAATCGTATGGAAGAGAGGAAGGAACTCTCTTGACTATAGGCATTTTCACTGTCTGTTCCCCATGCATAGACTACTCTTCCATTTCATCTCTACTTCCTGGCTTCCTTCAAGTCCTAACTAAAATTGTACCTTCTACAAGAAGCCTTTCCAGATCCTTCTTAATGTTAGTCTCTTCCTTTTGTTGATTATCTCCAGTTTATCTTGTAGATATTGTATTTGTACATGGTTGTTTACCATGTGAGCTCCTTGACAGCAAGAATCATCTTCTGACTTTCTCTGTATCCTTAGAACTGAGGAAAATTATCCATTCAGATACCTTCTGGCTGACATGGGGAAAACAGTTAAGTCTAATAGAAAGAACGCAGGAGAGACAAAGACTGGGCTCAAATGCTTGTTCTATCATCTGCTATCTGAATGAATCAAATAATTTAACCTCTCTAGATGTCAGTTTCCTCATCTATAGAATGAGGACCTTGGACTAGATAATCTCTAAGGGACCTTCTACTTTAAATTTATTTTGCATTTTTCAATTAATAAGCATTTATTCTCTCTTTCCCACCCATCACTCCCTTTTGACCGAATAAAAGAAAAAGAAAACCTTGGTAATAAATATGTACAGTCAAGCAAAACACATTCCCACATTGTTCCACATTCAAACATGTATTTATATGTGTTTGTGTTTGTGTGTGTGCACGTGTATGTGTACTATATATTCAGGCAAGATGTGGTTTCAAGTCCTATCTTGCACCTGGAGTGGGGAAGTGTAAATCTCTCTAAAAGCCTCTTGGTTCATCTATAAACTGGGGGTATTGTTATCTATATTTTAGGATTATTTTGAGGATCAGGTATCCTACAAAACACTTGGTCATTCTTAAAGTACTATAGGAAGTCCTGTGGCAGGACAAAAGTCAAGGTTGATTGGTGATGGCCCATGCAATGGATGGTCTTGGCCTTTCTAAATTAAGGTCATTTCCTGTTCTAGCAGGAAACTTTGAGAGTCTTCCCCTCCAACACTTATATTTGGTGATGATAAAGTAGGCCGTCTTCTGTCTCAATTCTTTCCTAGCCCTTGGACATTGAATGGGCATTGCCTCAGACAAACTGGAGCCTAGCAAATTGCTTCAGAATAACCCACCAAGCAGGTCCCTCTCATCTGTGCCGAATCTTTTCTTCCTTGGCAGTTAGGAGATAACAGTACTAGACCTGAAGTCAGAAAGACCTGAGTTCAAATTCTGCCTCATGCACTTACTAGCTACAGACCCTGGACAAATCACTTGACCTCTGTTTACCCTAGTTTTTTAAACTGTAAAATGGAGATTTTTTTTTATAATATCTTCCTCTCAGAAGAAGTATCAAATGAGATAATAATGTTATAAGGATTAAATGAGATAATACTTATAAAATATTTGGCACATAGTAGGTGCTTAATAAACAATTATTTCCTTCTTCCTTAAAATCAGTGAGTGAGCTGGGATACTCTCCTTTTTCTTCCCATAAAACCCTGTCCTCCCCAGATCTTATCTAAATCTGAATAGTCCAGATGAGAGACAGTAGTTACTTCTAACTTCACATTTCTGCATGTATTAAATTGGTATCAGACCAGTGCTCTAAAAGTGATGGGATATACAGCCAACCACCAAGTCCAGAAAACCTAGGTTCAAATCCCACTTGCCCAGGGTCACACATCTGGTGAGTATCTGAGGCAGGATTTAAACTCTGGTCTTTTTGACTCCAAGCCTATAGAGCTCTTTTCACTGCCTCACCTAGGCATTCTCTATACTAATGAGATCACCCTCTCCACCCAAAAAAAATGTGATGGGGAAAGCACTTAATAAGCATTTCAGAGGCAGTAGGGTACTGTGATATCATGTTAGATTTAGTATCAGGATGACATGACTTTAAATCCTGCCTTAGAAACTTAACCACTTATGTGGCCCTGTGGAAGCCACTTAACCTTTCCCAGTCTCAGTTTTCTCATTTTTAAAATGGGGCTTAAAATAGTACTTATTTCCCTGGGTTTCTGTGAAGACCAAATGAGAAACTTCATAAAGCTACTGTTTGCAAATTTTAAGGTGTGTACAAATGTCACCTATAATAAGCAATTGCCTACCTTGTGTGTGTTCATCCATGTGGGGACACATAGCAGACTGTGCTATACCCTGACTCTGACCCAGCCTGGAAACAATTGGTTACCTTTTACATTCAGTTTGGAAGGAGGAAGATGGAGTAGAGTTTTGACAGACTAAGTTAACTGTTCAGGAGTGGGCTGACAGCTACATGTTCACCAGACTTGGCTCTCTTTGTGGGCTTGCAAGGTATATAGGGTGACATGTAGTGTAAGACTGTAGATCCTTCTACAGTCCATAGAATGACCCATGAGCTCAAGGCCTCTGTCAACAAACCCAAGTTCAAAGGGCTTAGCTGCTAGAAAATAAAAAATGGTCACTGCTTGAAAGATATGAAAGACATTCTGTTACGGGTATGAGAGTAATCCAAGAGTCCCTTTGGCTGGGCCACCTCTTTGCAAGAACTGCATGTCTGGCATGTGGCACGTCTGCTCAGGAGAAGCCCTAATATAGATTTGCCATTTGAGTGGGGTTCAATGGGCCGAAGCCCAGGCTATATGATATCAGATGGCAAATATGTGATATCTGTATCACTGGGACCAGAGCTGAAAGGAACATTACCTTGCATTCCCATTACCAGCAAGTCCCACAGTGTCTCAGCCGGGTTTGGACTCTTTAGATTAATAAACCTGGTAGAAAATGTCTGATGGAAATGTTTTACATAATTGTACATGTATAACCTATGTCTCATTGTTTACTATCTCAGGAAGGAGGGCAGAGAGGGAGGGATAGAATTTGGAACTCAAAATTTTATATAAAAATGTTGAAAAGTTGGGAAAAATATATTAATAAGTCTGCTTTTATGGGGCTTTTCCAACAGACCTGATGATAGCATGCACATAGAGGCTTAAATACTTTCCAAGGGAAAGGAAAGAATATGTATGAATGTTAAACAGTTAAACTAGAAGAAGCTGTGATAGGTTAGTAAGTCATAGATTTAGTGCTAGAAAAAGATCCTTAGATCCATTGGCTTTATTTAATGAGGAAGGAACTGAGGCTCCAAGAGCAAAAGTGACTTAGCCAAGGTTATGCCAGTAATAGTTTGAAGGGCTGAGATTAAAGCCATGTTCTCTAACTCCAGATCCACCACACTATGTAGCTTCCAGTCAATTCAGAGACAACTTCAGCATTTCTGCAGGGCTTTCTAAGTGACTTCCTCTTAATTGTTTATAATTTCGAACACCCCCAAACTGACAAATGAGAGGGGTAAGACAATAAGAGGAATTATCTTGTGATGTGTTAGAAAGAGGACTGACCTTAAGGTCAGGAGATCTGATTTCGAGTTAATCTTTCCCATTTATTAGTTTTCTGATATGGCATGGTACTTTAAAGTCAGTCAATGAACATTTATAAGCACCTACTATATGCCAGCCACTGTGCTAAGGGCAGAGGATACAAAGAAAGGGAAAAGTCATCCTCTGTCCTCATGGAGTTCACATTCTAATGGAGGCAGGGAGGACAACATGCAAATATGTGAGTGTGTATTTGTATATATACATTTATACTTATATGTGTGTATCTACATATATATAAATGTGTATATATATTATTGTATATGCATACAGACATACATACAAACAAACATTCATACATACACACATAAGCTATATAGAGTAAGAGTGGAAGATAACCTCAGAACAAAGGCATAGACTGTGGGACTATGAAAGATATCTTGTAGATGGGGTTTGAGCTGAATTTTTGAAGGAAGCCAGGAAGTAGAAGTGAAGAGGTAGAACATGTCCCACTCCACTCTCTCCCCGGAAGATGCTCTTTCCTTGTAACAAATAAGCATAGTCAAGCAAAACAAATCATCCCCTTGCCCATATCTGAAGATACGTGTCTCTTTGCACACCTCTAGTCCATCATCATTTCTGCCAAGAGTGATGAAAGTCCTGCATCATTCTCACTCAGTTTTTTGAAACCAGTGTTGGTCACCACATTAACTCAGAGTCTTGAAGTCTTTCAGATTAGTTTTTCTTTACATTATTGTTGTCACTATGTAAACTCTTCTCCAGGTTCTGCTTGTCTCGCTCTGTTTCAGTTCCTCTGAATTCCTCCTATTTGTTATTTCTTGCAGGATGATTATGTTTCATTACATTACTATAGTGCATTTTTGTTCAGCTGTAGTCCCATGGATGAACATCTACTTTGTTTCTAGTGTTTTGCTAATACAAAAAATAATACAGCCTTTTAAAAAGAACCAGAGGAATACATAAAAAAAATAAGTGAGAAAGAAAAGAAAGTTAAAAGACATAATTTGGTCACAATTTTGGGAGCTTTTATGGGTGGGGGTGGAAAGAGTAAGATTGTGGTAGGGATTTATGTCTTCCATACAGGTTAAATTTCTCCAATTTGTATCATTATGTAGCTCATTTTTCAACAGAGATCTGAGATTGTTGACAGATCAAAGGTTTAATGTTTCAGATTCTTTCACTGTTATGCAAAAGCAATAAATATTAGAGGTGGCTTATGCTGAATATAAGAACAGATGTTGTTTCTGCAGGAAGCAGAACGGAAACGCTTACACCCACATGCCCACAGTAATGCTGGTGAGATTTTTTTTTTTCCTTTCACCTTAGTCTTGGAGTGGTTTAAAACTTTCCTCTATGATATTTTGGTAGGTTTTGGATAGTTTGGTATTTTTCTAGAGGCCCATATATTGTCTAAGCAATCCTTCTTGGTGGAAATGGCTACTTTCAAATGGGGAATGGGGTTTGCAAGTAGTAGCTTTGTTCATTTTTTACATTTAACAGAGAATGGAACTATACATACAAAATTATTTATAGCAGCTCCTTTCGTAGTAGCAAAGAACGGGAAGTGATGGGGTGTCCATCAATTGGGGGATATTTGAACAATTTAGAGTATATAAATGTGATGGAGAAATGATGAAGAGGACAGTTCCAGCGAAACCTGGAAAGACATGTATGAACTGATACAGAGTGAAGTGAACAGAACCAGGAGAACAATGTATACAATTTGTTATACATTGTTACAACAATATTATAGAGAAAAACAACTTTAAAAGACTTAAGCAATTCCATCAGCATAATGATAAATCAGTTCCAAAGATCTGATAATGGATCATTGTTACCTACTTCCTGACAGAGGTGATGGGCTCAAGATGCAGAATACAACATACATATCGGGACTTGTTCACAGGGGATCTGTTTTGCTTGGCTATGCATATCTCTTTTTCCTTCCTTTTTAATGGAGGGAGAAAAAGCAGAGATATTCCTTAATTGAAAAATTAAATTTTAATTTAAAAAATTAATAGAGAATAAGGGAAGAAGCTTTGGAGTAGAGGATAGAGAAGAAGATTTAAACCAGGAAAAGATAGATTCTGGGCTTGCCTCTGATACATTCTTATTGTATGATCTAGGAAAGTCACTTAGCTTCTGAATGCTCTAGGCTATGCAGTCCGTGGGCCATATGTGATCTACAACTGAGTGCCCAATCCAGACAAAAGTATAATTGGGAAATATTTTTTTAAATAAAATATAATAAAGCATATATTACTACGTTTGGGTTTTTAAGTTAGTATGTGGCCCATAGTAATCCTTATATATGCTTTAGTGGCCTCTGTTTCTGCTTGAGTTTGGCACTGCTTTTCTAGATAACTCTGTAAGTCTTAACCTGGAGTTAGATTTTACCCTAGGGTCAATAAACTTTAAAAAAAATTTTTTTGATGACTAAGTTTTAGTATAATTGATTTCCTTTGTAATCCTGTGCATTTTATTTTATGCCTTTAGAAACATCTTTCTGAGGGATCCATAGGTTTTACCAGACTGCTACAGGGATTCATGATACAAAAGATGGTTAAGAATACGTACTCTCAATCTGTAGGGGCAAAGAAGGTGCCAGCCTTCATTAGAAGGAGTTTTCTTCATGCAAAGTGCTCTGTATCACTGAAATCACAGTCCCAGTCCCTGTCCCTAAACAGAGGGCAAAAGGGTCCTGACTGGCCCTTTCTAAATTTTTCACTTGAAAGCCCAGAACCAAAATCTCCACCTGCCTCTGCCTGCAGAGATTTCTCAAAGTTATCTTTGTCAGTAGCACCTGCTGCCTAGATTAGTGGCTTATGCTGTTATTAGGGAATGTCTCTGTCAGAAAGAAAGGGCTTAACTATTCACCTGAGTGATTCTCTTTCCTTTCTGGGGTGTAGATTTATATACTGTAGCCAAAATGCCCTTTGGGAAGCACAGAATTAGCATCATATTTTAGTCAGAGCAAGGTAGAGGTTCCTCTGGAAAAATTGAATTGCTCAGCTGACCAGAGTTAACAGCAGTTGCTTTGGCTCTTGGCAAATGAAAGAGTTATAGATGGCTTTCCATAGACTGGTTTCTCAAGTATAATCCTTTGAGAAAGGGGACAGGCTTGATGTTTAGCATGCCAAAAGAAATGTTTCAGAGACCATAGAGAGTACACTGCAATGACACTCCTGTATCTGCATCCTGCACTAAGCACCTTTGGGTCTAAAAGGCTGCTTTCAGCTGAAATTTCCCAAATTCAAATCCATTTAGTGAGGATTGATTTAGTACATACTATGTGCCAGGAATGCTAGTGAATGAAGAAAACTCAAAGACAATGACAAAATGATACCTGCCCTCAAAAGCAGAGGTGTAAAATGAAAATGGGAAATAGTTAACGATAAATAAAAATATAACAAAGGATAGACAATATTAATATCGAGTTTTCTAAGGCAATCTCTGCCCATGGGGATCCTTGTATACAGTTTAGTAACCACCATTTATACTGGAGTTTGACATTGATGGTGGAGAAGAGCACATTTTTAAATAAGCTGGTTTGCGAGTGAAATGTGTTTTGAAAAACAAGAGGAGGTCACCCGTTACTGTGTCCCCCACCCTAAACATTTAATTAATTCATTCATTCATTCATCAGGTACTTATTGAGTGTCTATTACATGTAAAGTCTTGCCCTGTTCTAGAGCCACAGAGGCTCTGAAGATGGACAAGATAGCATTGGAAGTCTTCAGTAGTATGATGGATGGAAAGCTGGGGTCTGGAGTTAACAAAACCTTAGTTCAAATCCAACCCCAGATTCTTATTAGTTCTGTGATCCTGAGCAAATAGCTTAACCTCTGTCTGTCTCAGTTTCATAAACTGTAAAACAATTGAGGAAATTCAGCTGTCTAAGTTAATAATAACACCTATCTCCCAGGGTTTGTGAGGACCAAATGAGATAATATTTGTAAAGCATTTAGCACAATGCCTTGCACATATTAGGAACTTAATAGAATTGTTCTTTTCCTTCCCTGGATCATGTTTCACTAATATTTACTAAATGAGATAGTCGTGGAATTGTTGGATGTTAAAGATCAGATAATTTAATTTAACACCCTCACTTTTTTATTGATGAGAAAACTGAAGCCTAGAGAGGTCATAGAGATAGTAAGAATCAGAGGTCACATTTCAACTCAAGTCCCCTGATTCCAAATCCATGTGGGGCTGGGGAAGAGCAGGGTAGGAGAGGCACCAGTAGGGGAACAGGGATCCCAAAGACTAATTTCAGCTTCATAATTTTACTGCAGGCCAATATTATTCCTAGAGAAAGAGATGGCCTTTTTGGAGTACTACATTTAACATGTATCTGCAGACACATACACATAAAGCATACATACATATATAAAGCTTCTTTTAGTCCAGAAGGCTGATTTCAATTGAATTTGACAAGTAGCCTCAAGTTACCCACAGAGAATAGGCTGGCCATCTAATCAGTGACTTAAAGGATGCTAGCTGGTGATTCCCTCCACCTCCCCAAGCCTGCCCACCCCCCAAATCTTTCTCTTTCTTTTCTTTCTTTCCTTCCTTTTTCTCCCTTACCGCTTCCTTCCCTCCTTATTTTCTTTTTTCTCTCCCTGCCTTTTCTTTCCTTCCTTCCTTCCTCTCTTCTTTGCTTCCCTTCCTCCCTTCCTTCCTTCCTTCCTTCCTTCCTTCCTTCCTTCCTTCCTTCCTTCCTTCCTTCCTTCCTTCCTTCCTTCCTTCCTTCCTTCCTTTCCTTTCCTTTCTTTCCTTTCTATGTTTGTTGAGGGTTGACTCCCCTACACATTAGTCCTGAGCTAGGTGTTGTTGGAAATACAGAGGAACAAACACACCAGGCAGTCATCCACTTATTTCAGGACATCTGGAATCAGGACTACTTTATGTGTTTCTCTTGCTAACTCACGGAATTAATCATTATATTAGAAAAACACATACAAAACTAGCTTCCACTCTTCTCTGGATCTTCCTCATGGATTTCCCTGTTGCAGAACTGAACATGGTTATGGAACTTAGGACTGTATCCCATTCATTTGATTACGAACCCCATGCACTTCTAAGTTCTTAGGAAAAATAGGTTTAAACCACAATTTATTTACATTCATGGAAGGCACAGGGGTATTATCCAAAAGACTTGAACCAGCTGTGTGATCTTGGGCAAACTGCTTTACTTTTCCAATTTTTTTCTTTTTTTGATTAGTGTGTGTGTGTGTGTGTGTGTGTGTGTGTGTGTGTGTGTGTGTGTGTTTAATATTATACCTAGGCAGCTAGTGATGCAGTGGATAGAATGCTGGACTTGGAGTCAGGAAGACTCATCTTCCTGAGTTCAGATACTCAGATACTTATTAACTTTGTGACCCTGGGCAAGTCATTTAACCCTGTCTGCCTCAGTTCCTTAAAAGTAAAATGAGTGAGAGGAGGAAATGGCACTCTTTTTGCCAAGAAAGCCCCAGATGGGGCCAGGAAGAGACAGGCATGACTGGAAAAGACTGAACAACAAAAGTTAAGCCCACCACCACACCCCTTTAGTGTCTCATCTATTAAATGGGTATGATAATGTTCACTCAACCTACCTCAAGGGACTGTTATGATCAAATATTAAGATAATTTATGTAGAAGCCTTTTGAAAACTCTAAAGTGCTAGGCACATATACTATAGGAATAAATTATTCTCCCGCAGATTTTATGTGTGATTTTTGCTAATGCATATTTTACACTTTTAAAGTGTTACAGAACTGGCAGAAGTTACTTTTGGAAGAAATTTATAAAAGATATTGCAAAAGTGGGTAGTTGTTTTCTTTCCTTGTTTCTTAAAACAGAAGTTCCTTTAGAGAAACTTATCTGAATGCCACCCAAGAATTTAAAAGATGAGTCTTTCCATGACAACCAGGATAAGTTGCTTTGGCATAAGAGTTCATTGCTCTGGTACTGTTTCTACTAATATTGATAGTGTATTTTCAACAATCCACTGCACCATAAATATTTTATTAGATATCAGTAAAACTTGGCTTAGAGCCCTGTTGGGTCTGCCCAGGTCACACTTCCTGCAGGACTTGGCTGCACACATAGACTCTGACAATAAAGTAGAGCTCTATATTTAGAGGAGTATTCTCTTGCTTATGAAAAGGGCTATACGTGCGTGTGTGCGTGTGTGTGCATATATATATATATATGATAATTGTCCTTCTAGACCTGGTATAAATTGAGGCACCTGAATCCACAGAAAAAAATTTCCCCAGATAGTATGACAGTAATGGAATTTTATTGTACCCTAAGAAACAACTAAGAATTGTGGAAAGATTTCCACGAACTGACACCGAGTGAAATGAGCAAAACCAGTAAAACACTTTATATGGCGATCATAATTACTGTGATGGGAAACAACTTTAAAAGACCTCAGAACAGACTAAAGTGTAACCAGTCACAGCTTCAAAAGATTAATAATGAAAGGTACCTCTATCCTTGTGGCAAAGAGATGGTGGACTGACGAGATGACGGTGCAGAATCCAGCATGCTTTCTCAGAAATGGCCATCAATATATTGGTTTAGATTTTGTTTAACTGTACTTATCGTGTTACAAAAGAGGGCTTCTGTTGCAACAGAGGTGTTGCAAGAATAGACATGAAAAGAAAGGATTATTAATAAAACTTTTTAAAATTCTACAGAAGTAGAACAGAATTGAAGAAAAGGTCACAAAGAGAGCAATTTTGTTCTTTGCTAAACATTTTATATATGCGTACACACTGTACATGTGTGTATGTGTAATATACATGTTATCATTCAATTATTTTTTCATTCATATCCAGCTCTTTGTGATCCCATTTGGAGTTGTCTTGGCAAAGACACCAGAGTGGTTTTTGCCATTTTCTTCTCCAAATGA
Source organism: Bettongia penicillata ogilbyi (assembly GCA_023548195.1). Classification (NCBI taxonomy): domain Eukaryota; kingdom Metazoa; phylum Chordata; class Mammalia; order Diprotodontia; family Potoroidae; genus Bettongia; species Bettongia penicillata. Next base: position 334,414 of record JAJHZJ010000300.1, read on the forward strand.
GGAGCTCCAGCAAACAAGATTAAGTGACTTGTCCAGGGTCATACGGTAAGTGTCTGAAACCAGATTTGAACTGAGTCTTCCAGCCTCCAGGCCCAGCACTCTATCCACCATACCACCTAGCTGCCCATGTGTAATATGTATGTATCTTTACTATCTTAAAACTTTACTAAGACTTTTGAAACATCTTGTATGTAAAATTTAAAAAAAAACAAATGAACTTTCAGGCTGGGGAGAGATTGGAGCTGTACTTGAAGGCCTCCAGTGAAGGGAAAAGCCACCACTGCCCAAGGCAGCCCACCACATGTGGATAACTGATGTTTTTGTTTGTTCTTTTTTGTCATTGTTGTTGCTAACCCTAATTTTAAGAAAAGTTTCCTTATGCTGAGCCAAAATATACTTATTAGCTCAGTGGGCTATCTCTAAGATCAGTGGTGAGTGAATCACAAAGAAGTATTTTATCTCCTTGCATGGGTCCTACCTATTCACACCCCCACATCCTCACAACCTGGTTTGGCTCCAGGACAGATCCCAGTTGGAAAAGTCATACCAAAGTATGCCCTTAACAATTATATTTTGTTTACCTAATATGCTTTCCATTTGAAAAGATTTGTGGGCCAGAGAAACAATGGACCTCTGCCACCAAGAAGCATCTGCAAATTAACTAAGATTGCAATTTGACTTGTGGGATGCATTATAAAACTGGGCTTGGAATGATGTCATATATATTTTTAAAGTTACCTGTAGGGGAGGGCTAAAGGGGAGGAGGGGGTCTTCCTGCCTCTTGACGTAAGGTACTATGGATGTTTGATCCTTCTGACTTGGAAACGAATGAAAACAATCCTAGCAGTTGTGTTTTCAGACATCCTTTCTGCCCATTACTCATTTCCTGGCCTAAGCTGCTGTTAAAATAGTTGCTGTATTTTGTTCTGGACATGAATGAATGAAAAGTTGTCAGTGTATGCGAGATGCCAGAGTCTATAAATAGTTTACAGGTTAAGCCTTTTCTCTAGCCTTTATTCTGCATCCCCTCATCCCTTATGTTACAAGTTGAATTAGTAACATATTATCTTCTACATTTCAGATAATATTACCCAGTGTTTATTTGTTACATTCACCAGAATACAAGTTCTTTTGGACAGGGTTTGTTGACTTGTCTATGCCCACCATGGTTCTTAGGACATAGCTGGTATAAAAAATGCTTATTGAATTCAGTTAGATCAGCTTAGACTCCGGGTAGATTGTTAGCTTCTCAAGGCAACAACTCCATCTTGTGCTCTTTCTCCTACCTTACCCCAAAGGGGTGATGATTTTTGAGTAAAAGTATGGTTTGATGAGAAGGAAAATTAGCTTAGAAGCAAAATGAAAGATAGATTAGGAAAGACAGTGGATTGGAGTAGCCTGTTTGAAAGTTTTTTGAATCGTCTGGGATAGTTGGCATAGGTGGGTAGAAGTGAGTAATGGCAGAGTGATAGTGGCAACAGAGAGGAGGGGACAGATATGAGAAATATTACAGAGGACCCTATAATTGATTGGATCCAGATCCAGAGAAAAGAGAGAGAGGAGGCAAAGCTAATACCAAGATTTTCAACGTGGGAGATGGGGTATGTGATGGTGGTATAGGCAGAAACAAGGGAGACAGAATGACGTACAGGTTTAGGTGGAAAGATCATAAACTTGATATTGGACATACTGAGTTTAAGATGGTTTGAGGAACTCCGGGCAGAGATTTCTTGCTGACAGGTGTGGTTATGGAAATACAACTGATGGAGAAAAAAAAATTGAGACATCTACATTTATCATGTTAAAAATTTTATCTCAGAATGAACCCATTGAATTTGTGGTTTCGTGTTTAATCATGTTTTTTATTATACTGTGTTATGAAAATGCATGTTTTGTGCCATACATTTTAAAAAAGAGAGAAGTAGGAGGAGGAGGAGAAGGAGGAGGAGAAGCAGTCTGCGTCTGAAACAACTACTTCACTAAAGGGCAAGAGACATATAAAATATAAAGTACGACCTTTGGACATAGGGTCATTTATACTTTTCCCCAAGGGGATAAGAGTGTGTGTACTCAGTGACTCCATGCTCTGTTTATCCCATTCATCAGAAGTATTATGCCATATGATGGCTTTCCTCTTCATCAGAAAGCTATAAGCACCTGTCATATGCCAGACACATAGACAAAATTGAAACAGCTCTGAAGGAACTTTCATTCTATTGGAAGACAAAGCATGCACATATGCATATGCAAATAAATACCACATAAATATGTTAATTTTTTTTTTGGCCTGGTTGCTAAATAGTACAGTAGATAGAGTGTGGGGCCTGGAGTCAGGAAGACTCATTTTCCTGAGTTCAACTCTGGCCTCAAACACTTACTTAGTGGGCTAGACACTTAGTCTTTTTTGCCTCAGTTTTCTCATCTGTAAAATGAGCTGGAGAGGAAAATTGCAACCATTCCAGTAGCTCCTCCAAGAAAACCCCAAATGGGATGACGAAGACTCAAACACAGCTGAACAACAATATTTTGACTAGAGAAGCAGGCATGGGTAACTGAGATAATCAGGAAGGACTTCATGTAGAAAGTGGTGCTCGAGTTGAGACGTCAGCTAATCAACAAGCGTTTGTTAAGCTATAGGTGACAACACATACATTTTATAAGTATACATAAAAACATAGTATGTAAAATAAATACTGTCTTAAGGCTCACCTGGTCCAGCCTCTTCCGATAAAGAAACAGAGGTCCAAATAAGCTTAACGACTTACTCAAGGTCATCTAGGTTTTTGTCACCAGATTATTCAGGTTTAGCTAAAATTTCTGAATGATTTTTTCCTTTTTATTGATTTTTCCATCTTGCTTTTAAAAATGTATATATCAATAGATGAATCTTTCTAAAATATCTGTATGTAGAAAAATATATGATATTTATTTTTATATATTCATATATCATTATGTACATAATTATCTTCTCTCAGGAATGGCTCATAAGGAGAATATTCTCAAATTCAAATATCTGCACTGTTCACAGACACCACTTTCACTAACTTATCCCTTCCTTTGAATGTTCCAGTCAGGATATTAATCCCCAGATTTCTGGTTTCATTCCTCCCAATTCCCCTTCTTTTTCATCACATGATAAACCTACATCTTCTATTAACATTCCCTACCATAACAGAGTAGATTTCTTCCTTGTAATCTTGTAGTCCTTTTTTTGTTATTTTAAAGAAGGAAACTTGAACTTAGCAAAGGGACTTCCAGGCTCTTTCAGAAACTTGCCTGGTAGGAGATTCGTTCAAATTTGCCTGAAGTATTTCCTCATTAGCTGTGTGTGTGTGTGTGTGTGTGTGTGTGTGTGTGTGTGTGTGTGTGTGTACATGATTTTTCTTTTAAATGTCATCTAGATAATCTTACAAAGATTTATTTGTGGAAAGTTGGGAGCCTGGAAGACACAGGCTTTACCAAAATGCCCTTTTGGAAGTTGCCCTGCCTGTCTTTCAAAAGGAAAAAGAAAAAGGGGGGGGGAAATATATATATATATGTCAAACATCTGTCAGTGGATGAATTTGTCAGACTACCTCCTTTTTCTTTTTTTTAACTTCCAGAGGTTGGAATTTTAATTGCCCCCACTACCCTTTTTAATTCACACCGCACAGAAAAGACACAGTTTATTAATTAGCCCTGCTTTTTAAGCACCCTGAAACTGGCCCTGGAAACCATAGAGAGGTTTAGACAATCCTTAACTAACTGGAAGGACTATCTGTCAGTATATCCACTTGTAATTAAGGAGATATGAGAGTTTCAACTTGGCAGGTTAGACCATCTATTATGAATCCAGATTATTTCATTTTAACAGATGTCTATTAAAATGCTAGAATTCAGTATTTCAGGTCAACAAAACCAAGCTCTTGCAGGACCATAACTTTCTGATTGAACTTTTCTATTTCAACAAAGCCTTAGATGAAACACATAAATATCTATAAACACACACTTAATTTAAAACATTTCAAAAATACACTTTCGCTTTCAGTTTGCTATTATAAAAACATACTTGTATGCCCTATAGTATTTATTAAAGAGGGAGGTAAATTCACAAATTTAATCCAACAAACATTTAAGTGTCAAGGGGATATAATTCACTAAGCGAGGGTGTTTGTGCTGGATGTAGAGGTAAGGACCTCCATTCAAATCTTAGATCTCTCGCCGTGTATTTTATCTCTCAGTTCCCTTGTCTGTAAAAGAAAGAGCTTAGATGTAGAGCCGAAAGGGACCAAAGAAGCCCTCTAGCCTCATTCTAGAGGAGTTGGTCAGGTAGTACAATGGATAGCGTGATGGGTTTAGAGTCAAGGAGATCTGGGTTCAGCTCTTTTGCCTCTGAAGTTTACTAGCTGACTCTGGATAAACCTTCTTGCACTTCATCTCTGGTTTCTTTATCTGCAGCATGATGGAGCTGGACTTTCTAACTCTAAATCTATCATCCATTATTTTACAAATAAGGAAATTTAGGCCCAGGGAATCAAGTGACCTCTAGGGTGGGAATTGAACCTGGGTCTTCTGGTTCTTGAGCCAATGCTTTTCCCACTGTGCCACACTGCCTCCTGGGGGTGGAGCATAGGTGATACAGTAAAAGGGCTCAGAATTTGGAGTCAGTTCAAATTTCTTCTGCTGCTTCTGGTGTGACCTTCTCTGGACCTCAGTTCTCATCTATAAAATGAGAGAATTGTGCTGAATAAACTCCAAGGTCCCTTGCAACTCAAAATCCATGATCCAGTGACTTCTAAGGTCTGTTCCAGGTCTAAATCTAATGCTGAGTCCAATTTAATTCAGCAAGCACAGTTTAAGTTCCTACTTTGTTCCAGGCAGTGTTAGAAGAGAAAAGGGAATAGATAGGATATTGTAGAGACAGAATTGACAGGACTTGCCAGTCCTTAATGGAGACAGTGTGGGAGAAGGAAGAGCCTTAAATGACTGACCCCAGGGTTTTTGAGCCTGAGTGAATGGAAAGATGGTAGAACCATCAATGGAAACAGGAAAGTTAAGAAGAGAGGCAAATTTAGAGTGGAAGATGCTGCACTCAGCTCTGAAGCTGTTGAGTTTACATGCCAGGAGGACATCCATATGGAGACAACCAGCAGTCAGATACAGATATGAGACATGGACTTTGAGGAAAGATTGGAACTGAATACTGTATTGGGCAATCCAATTGGAGAATTAGGGTAGGAAGAGGAGAGAGCAACTTCATGGGAGTTGAGGGAGTAGAGAGTATCCAGTAGGCAGCAATTATTAGAAGTGCCAGATGATGCAGAAGAGTCTGGTAGCTTCTTGTCTTAAGAAAAGGGCATTTGCAAAGTTCAGAATGGAGGAAATTGGAAAGGCGAAGAATGGGAGTATCTAAGGAGAAAGGACAATTTCAAAGCTGAGCATCTTGCTGGTGGAGTGGTTCCTAGTTATGGCGACACTGTGAATGGCTAAGACAGTAGAAATATAGGCCATGGCAGTTGAGGATCCTGGATCATGAGTAAGAGTTGGATTTGGAAAATGAATACCTATGAGCCAATTATCTATATCACTGAGTAAGGCAGTGCAATAGATAAGAATAAAAAACTGTCTAGACAGGGAGACGTAATCTGATGACATGAATTTCAAAGATGGAAAGATTTATCCCTTTCCACATCCCATTACTGGATTATTTCCGCAATCTGCCTTCTTCCCTCCTACTCACATGCTACTGAACACTTCTGAAAGAAGTCACGCAACTTTGGTAAACTGATTCAACAATATTTTGTTACCAAATCTCAACTGGGCTCGTATTGTTTGCACGCAATCCACTGGTTCATTATTGATTGATTTCCCAGAACCTTCTCTTCTCCCATTAAGACACCTATACCATCTTCCTGCCTCTCCCACCCAGCATTTAATCTCAAATTATTGAAAAACTTGAGCCCACTCATAAATTCCCTCTTCTCTTAGATTCTACTCCTCAAATTCCTTCAACATTATCTCCTGTCTTCTCCATTTGGAGAAGATGAAGTGGCCCTTCTCCTTACCGATGCCAACTAACCCCTCTTATTGATCCCACCTTCTGTTTCTTCTGGAAGCTTGCCCTTTGCCTATCCCCTCTCCCAGTTTTTTAACCTCTCCCTATCCAATGAGTTCTTCCCTAGTCACATGCTTAGAAAACTCTTCATTTGACCATGACTCCTTCAAGTTATCATTCTTTACCTTCCTTCCCTTTTGAAATCAAATTCCTAGAAAAAGTTGCCTGTGTTAGCTGCCTCTGCTTTCTCACTTCCTGCTAACTTGTCAACTTCTTGCCATCTGGATTCCATCTGTAACATTCCACAGAAACTGCTTTCTCCAGGGTCGCTAGTGATTCTGTTACTACTAAATCCAATGGCCTTTTGTCAGTCTTCATCCTTTTTGACTCCCTGGAGCATTCATTTGTCATTCTGTCGCCCCACCCCAATCCCAAATCCAGATACTATCCTTATTGCACATTCAAGTCAGTAACATGCCAGGTGACTCTAAGTCTCCTGTGCAAGATTTCATCCATGTTTTACTGTCTGTATAAGGGCATATCCCAAAAGTCTGTCTTGGGCCCCCTTTTTTCCCTCTCTACATTCTCTCTCTTGGTACACTCATCAGCTGCCATGCATTCACTTGTCATTTCTATAAAAATAACTACAATCTTTATATATCCAGCCCTTATCTCTTTCCTGGGCTCCAATCCCATGTGGATTGCCCATCTGATATCTCTCCATCTGGAGGTCACATAAACATGTCCAAAACAGAGCTCAGTAACTTTCCTCTTAAATCCAATCCTTTCCCTAACTTCCCTCTTTCTGTCAAGGGCAACATCATTTTTCTAATCACTCAGATTCCCAACTTAGGACTCCTCCTGTTCACTTACCCCACATCCAATCAAGTGCCAAGGCTTGTCAATTCTATTTCCACAGCATGTTTCACCTCTGTCCCTTTCCTTCCACTCATATGACCACCATCCTGATTCAGGTCCTGTAATAGCAAGGATGCCAACATTCACAGGAAGACCAGCTGTACAGGTTCTTAAATCTGCTTTTCTAAAAGGAAAGCAGATTTTGAGGTGTCAACAATCTATTTTAATCGAGCATATATGTCATTCATTTAGTCCAGGAGAAAAAGTCAGCACCCTGAACTTCAGAGAAAATACAGAGAAATAAAGATCAACAGACAGGGTTTCCAGCTGTCTGACCTTAAGCAATACATACATCACAGATCAACAGACAGATCCAACTGTCTGACCATTACATACATACAGAGTTACCAGAGAGAGAAGCACTAACATCTGGGTTTTCAGAGCCGGGGGAGGAGGGGGTCCAAACACTTCCAATGAGTAAGCCCCAGAACAAAACCTCACCTCAGAGTATATATACACTTTTCAGAGCCAGAGGGCATGACAACTCTTGAAAACCAGTGCCTCATTAGAAATTAACAAAATTAACAAAAAAAATGAGCCTTCTAACAAAAAAAAATCTCTTCCTTAATGGACAGGCCCATTAATGGGTGTGGAAGATCTTTAACTCTCACAATTACCATGACAGGTCCTCATCTCCACTCACCTGAGGTGCTGCTAGAGCCTCCTTCCTGGGGTCCCTCCATCCCCAGCCCCTCCTTCACCAGTCCATAATCCATGTAGCTGCCCCATTGATATTCCTAAATAATAGGATTGACCATGTCACTTATCTGTTCCCAAAAGACACAGTGCTCTTTATCTCTAGGATGAAGCTCAAAGTTCTCTGACGCAGAAAGTCCTTCATAATTGGGATTTAGCTTACCTTTATACATTCATTGAGTATTCCTTCCATTTACATAGGCTACAGTCTGGCCACTTTGGCCTATTTGCCATTTCCAGTACATAACATATCATCTCCTATCTCTCACCTATGTACAGGTTGTTATTTGTTCTTGTTGTCATTTTCAGTCATGTCTGACTCTTTGTGACCTTTTTTGGGGTTTTCTTGGCAAAGATGCTATAGTGATTTGCCATTTTCTTCTCCAGCTCATTTTCCAGATGAGGAAACTGAAGCAAACAGAGGTAAGTGACTTGCCCAAGGTCACACAGCTAGTAAGAATCTGAGGCCAGATTTGAATTCAGCAAGAAGAATCTTCCTGACTGCAGGCCCTACACTCTATGCACTCTGGCACCACCCAGCAGCCCTATTACTCATTTCTTTTTTCTTCATTACTACTGCTTACAAATTCCATCTCTCAAAAGCTATCTCCTCCTGGAAGCTTTCTTAATACCTCCAACTATTAGTTCTCCTTTCTCTAAAATTACTTTCTTGTTATTTTGTTTCACAATTAGTTTGTTTTATTTCCTCACTTATGTGTATGTTGTCATCCTCGTTATAATGTGAGCTCTTTGAAGGTAGGGGGTGTTATATTTTCATCTCTGCATTCCCAGCACCTAATGTTGTACCTAGCATCGGGGATCACAGATTTAGAGCTAGAAAAGATTTGAAGTCATCAGGCAAGCTGCCTCATTTTACAGATGAAGAGTATGAGATAGAGACTGGTTAGTCATTTGCCTCAGGTCATACAACTAGTAAGTGTCTGAGGCAGGATTTGAACTCAGGCCTTCCTAAATCCAAGTATAGTTCCTTACCTTCTACTTCGTGTTGCCTGTCTACATTTGTTGTTGAGTCATTTCAGTCACATCCAATTTTTTGTGGTCTCACTTGCAGTTTTCTTGGCAAAGACACTGGAGTGGTTTGCCATTTCCTTCTCCAGCTCATATTTTACAGATGAGGAAACTGAGATAATCACCAGTATCTGAGGACAAATTTGAACTCAGGTCTTCCTAACTCCAGGTCCAGAGTTCTATCTGCTGCACCAAGGCAAGTGACAACTTCCCTGTATTACAGGCTCTTCATCTGTAAAATGAGGCAGTTGGACTTAATGACCTTCAAATCCCTTGTAGCTGTGATTCTTTGTGTTAGGTACTGCCTTAGGTGCTGGGAGCACTGAGATGATATCTAGCTTCCCTGCCTCTCTACATAATAAATGTGTTTCAAGTCGAATTGAATTGAACTGGTGAGTGATAATATCTGAGCAAGGGTAAAAGTGACAAGAGTATGGAAATTAATAGATCTTTTTGCTCTAAGACATACTCTGCTGTGAGGCAGAATATTGCATCAGCCATAATATCTGTGGCAGTAAAGAGAACAGGTTTCATAGGTTCCATAGATTTTTATCTGGAAAGAATCCTAAAAATCATCTAGCCCCTCTTCTGAAAGTCAGAGAGTAAACTTGACTTGGTGAAGGTCACACACCTGCTGGAAGGCAGATTTGTAAAAGTAACCTGCAAAACTCCCAGTGCAGCCTGAATCAGATTAAAGTATTTAACCAAATCAATAAAAATACAGTATATCATAGATGATGCTAGTTTGTGGTTTTCTAAGTCAATATGTAGCTGCCAGGTCACATTTCTATTTGAGTTTGATACTACTATTACTACTACTACTACTATAGAGAATTAATTTTCTAGCCTGGAATCAAGCCCCTCTTTCTTTGTTCTCTTCTGCCTAAGAATCTGACCTCCAAAGTAACTGCCCTATTTTCTTTCATTTCTTGATAGTTATAGGGAGGTGCAGAAGCAGATCTTCTAGCCACTCAGCAGAAGGACTTGAGAAGTGAAGACAAGGCAGGATTCGTACTTTCTCCTAATAGATCACAGAAATCTTAGAAGTTCCATAAAGTTTCCCTAAAAGAAAACAGCAGGAACTGTAGTGTCTGCCACTTAGACCTAAGACAGAGCAGAAAACATTTTTCACAGAAAACAGAAGACTTGATCATGTCTTTGCAGTAAACTCAAAGATTCATTCTTTTTTCCTCTTGTGCCAAATCATTAGCTCCTAGCTGGACTTCCTGTACACTTATGGCAAATGAATTTCCTTATGAAGGAAAATTATGGTTTAATCATAGACTGCCACAGACATCATGTAGCAGAAACAGTACAGCATTACGAACAGAGGCTGGGTTCAAACTGCAACTCTATGCCTTTCAAGGCAAGTCACTTAATTTCTCTGGGCCTCAGTTTCTTTATAAAATGAGGCAATTGAAGAAAATTATCTGTAAAGTCCTTTATAGAGACAAAATTTTGGAATCTATGATTCTACCACTTAATATTTGCCAAGGAGCTCAGGGAGGAGATACTACTGACTGATATTTTCATCATGGAAGCTAGTCACCCAAAACAACGTTTTGTTCATGTTGAAAATATTATCATTGCAGAACCGGGAGAACATTGTACACAGTAACAGCAACGTTGTACAATGATCAGCTATGAATGACTTAGCTATTCCCAGCAATACAACGATCCAAGACAGTTCCAAAGGTCTCATGAGGAAAAAGTCTATTCACATCCAGAGAAAGAACTGATGGAGTCTGAATGCAAATCAGAGCATACTATTTTTACTTTATTATTTTCATGGATTTTTTTTCTTCTGGTCTGTTTCTTTCACAACATGACTAATATGGAAATGTTTTGCGTGATTGCACATATATAACCAGCGTCAAATTACTTACTGTTTTAGGGAAGGAGGAAGTGAGAGAGGGAGGGAGAAAATTTGAAACTTAAAAATTTTCAATGAATGTCAACATTAGTCTTTACATGTGATTAAAGAAACTAAAATGCTATTTTTAAAAGAGAAAATATTATTGTCACACAGATGGGAGCTAGCATTTTCTTTTCTTTACCAAATCTTTGAGTCAGTGGTACATTGTAATAATTTTGTCTGGACCTTGATTTCACCGGTGTAGGGAACTCCCAGTGAGAGAACTCCTTCTTCCAATGTAGATTTTTCAACTGCTCCGAAACTTTTTTTAAGTTGTAAAGGGCTACTTGGGGTATGGAGAGGTTAAATGACTTGTCCAAGGTCACATAGTCTGTATGGATCAGATGCAGGACATAAATCTGGGACTCCCAACTTGGAGGCCTGCTCCCTATCCACCACACCTTGCCGACTCTTGAGATAAGAATGACTCACATTGATATAGCACCTTTTTTTTTAAATACGGACTTCTGCTTTTATTAGAGTCTGGAACTCCCCTTTCCCCAATGCAGATCAACAGCTCCTCACGTCTGAGACTGTAAGAGGCTAACTGAATTGCCTAGGGTTACCCAGGTGGTACGTGCCAGAGTTGGGTTTCAAACAAGTGTTTTCTGTCTCCAAATACAGTTTGCTTTTCACTGTACCACACTTCTCCTTAAAGTAGTACATTCTCTCTCCAACATACCGGAAAGTTAAAGTCCCTGCTCTCCTGTTGTTTCACAACCAAGGAGAACATAATGGGTCAGTAAAGAATACTTTCACTCGCGTGATCCTCACTTCTGCAGATAATTTGGAGAATATAGACGATGAAAGAGGAAGCATGTTAAAGTCTACATGCTTTTTAAAAAAAGTTTATTTTTAACATTCATTTTTTAAAATGATGACTTCTCAATCTATCCCTCCCTCAAGCCCTTCCCGCAACCGTTGAGAAGCCAAGCAATCTGATGTTAATTATATATATTTCCATGTTAACCATATTGCAAAAAAAGCAATAAAAATAAAGTAAAAATATGCTTCCATACGTCATCAGTTCTTTCTCTGCAGGTAGATAACAGTTTCCATAATTAGTCCTTTGGAGTTGTCTTGGCTCATTGTATGGATTAGAGTAGCTAAATCTTTCCTAGCAGAGTTGCATTACAGTGATGTTGTTGCTGAGTATAATGTTTTCCTGGTTCCGCATCAGTTCATATGTCTTCCCAACTTTTTCTGAAGTCATCCTCCTCCTCATTTCTTGTAGCACAGTACTATTCCATCATAATGATATGCCACAACTTGCTCAGCCATTCTGATGGGCATACCCTAAAATTCTGATTCCTTGCCACAAATCTGTGTGCTTTTAAAAATTAAATTAATTTTTTAAAAAATTTTATTTTAGTTCCAAATTTTCTCCTCCTCTCCTGCCCCATCCCCAGACAGAGAAAGAAATAAGATACCCATTATACGTATGAAATCATACAAAACATATTTTCACATTAGCCATGTTTCTGCATGATTTTTGACTCATATGTTTGGTATAAAAATTTCCACCTTTGGGGCTTCATCTCATTTCAATTAGAGAACAACAAGGAAGAATCCAAAGCAAAAATAATAATCATAACTTAAATGTGTAAAGTGCTTGACTGTTTACAAGATCTTTTTTATTTTTGCATGTGAAAAAATGTTTTTTCTCTTTTTGAATTTTCAGAGGCCAGATTGATATTCCCAGGCCATAGCCAGTACATTGCGTGTGGGGAATAGCAAGGTGGGTGGGGGGGTAGAAGGAGGGGAATAAATCGATAGGTGACCAACCAGAGTTACTGAGAAAAATACCCTGCTGAGGTCCCTTTTAGCTCCCAAATCAATACATGTTTAGTTGCAGATTCCAGGGGCCTGTAAAGGGCAGTTCAAGCCAGTGAATACCACAGCAATAGAACTTGACCTGGGTTTATATTATTGCCAAAACAGATGAAGAATTTTAGGCAAAGGTTGAGCATATGGAAAGGAGGCCAACTGTCCTGTAGCAGATGATACAGATTTATATTAAACTACAAGTGCTCTGTCAAACTATGGACAGTTAAGCTTATCATCCATGACTTTATTATACTCTGCTTCACCTTGTTATATCCCTCTGTGCTTCTCCATTGAAATGACCCAAGAGGTAAGTGTACCCCCTTTGGGGAGCAGCCAAGGGAAAAACTGTGGCCTTCCCTCTTGTGAGATCAGTTGAGTAGGCTACCCCATGAGCCTTGAGGGGTGGAGAAGGGGGTGAGGGGTGGCAACTTGAAATTTTAAGCTTCCCTAGTGAACTTGGATTTGGATTTGCTGATAGGGACTGGTTATACCTCATAATATCCTATGTAGCCTTTTGATGACAGTATTTAAAAGCAGCAGGAAGCTTAGAAATCATCTGCTCGAACCCTTTTATATTACAAGTAAGGAAAATGAAACCTAAAGATGCTAAGTGACTTTGCTAAGTCTCATATGCTCTTCATGGTGGCTCTGTAAGATAGATCATAGTTCGTATTTCTATAATATTTTCCATTTTACAAGGCCCTTTGGGAAGTAGTATGAGAATTATCATTCATGTTTTATAGATGAAGCTGAAACTCTGAGAGTTTCAAAAATTTGCACAAGGTCACATAACAAAAAATGGTGGAACTGTGGTTTGAGCTTGGTGCTATAAACCCCTGTGCAGTGCTCTTTCTATTATATGACTCTTTCTAATGATAATCTAGGAAAAGAGCACCTTCAACCTAATAGACCTTAAGATGTGCAGCAAGGAAATACTAGGAGATTAAGAAGAGCTGCCAACTCAGAACTTCAGTCTGAAAGTCATGATAGATCAAAGATTGGCAGTGTTGGAGGGGTTATGGGAAGATAGATGCACTCATACATTGTTGGTGGAGCTAGGAATTTCTTCAGTCATTATCAAAAACAATTTGGAACTATGCTAGAAAAGTAACAAAAGTCTTTCATAACCTTGGACTCAAAGATATCATTATGGAGTAAGTACCCCAAGGAGGTTAAAAAAAAGGCAAAAGTCCCACATATACCAAAATATTCTTAACAACATTGCTTATAATAATCCTCTCCCTATCCTTGAAACAAAGTACCTTTGGAATTGTACCTTTAGAAATTATGATTCTGAGATATCCAGAAAAACTTGGAAAGACTTCTGAGAATTAATACAGAGCACTGAAAAGAACAAAAATGAGAAATATATGCAGTGACTACATGCTATTAAGAAAATTCTCACTAAAATTCATCAGAATTCAGGTCAATGCAGCGACCAGTCTTGACTCCAGGGGACTGGAGATGCAATGTCCTTCTCTATTCTCTGTAGAATGACAGGGGATCACAGATATGGAAGAAGGCATATGCTGTCAGACAAGGTCAATATTTTTTGTTTACTCTGCTTGACTCCTACTCCTTTGCTATTAGAGAGAGTTGTGTTGCAGGAAGAGCAGGAAGTGTAGTTTAAAAGTGATAGGAATTTTTTTAACATCTATAAAATTTTTTAAAGACACAGAGAAAGAAATATTAGCATCTTGAAATCTCCCCCTTGCTTTCTTGTCACGCCTCCTATCATTCATTTACTGGGGAATGTAGTCATTCTCCAACACTCAGGGCTGAACCACTTCAGGTCACTTTAAGCAGTTGCAAAAGGTGGAACTTTTGAAGGATTTTTAGCAATTAGTGACAGTGTTGTCATGTCACTAGGGGGTAAGTATAAAGGGTGACTTTCAGGCATGGCATCACCAAGCTTCCTGTGTCTTACATTTTCCTTAATTTTTAGTAATCATTAGCAGCTGGCAGTGTTAATTTGATTTCTTCTAAAAATAGATATTTTAAAATGGGAATCTCAAGATGGAATTTAAAAATGGTACTTTAGTCTCCCCTTTAGAAGGAGATCCCCAACCCAAGGAATAATTTCACAAGATTATGAATTGGAATGATTTTCTGTTCTCATGGCTATACATCTTTCCTTCTGAGTCTGGTCATAGGCCCTTCTGAAAATTGTCTAGCAGTTTGTGAAGATAGTGTTAGGCACTACGTGGAATTCATATTTGGGCCCAGGAGAAGGGACATTTTTACTTGTATTTTTGCTGAATCTTGGAATGAAATCTAAATGTAAATAGACCCACCTGGTGAAACAGATTGGCATCCAAACTTCGATTGCATCTTCCTTGAGTTTTTCTTCTCCTCTTCCACTGGCATCACTCATTTGAGACACCTTGTCTGGACTTTTACAATAGCTTTTTAATAGCTCTTGCTGCCTCCAGTGGCCTCTTTTTCTTAATGTTCTATACACCAACACCAGATTAATCTTCCTGAAAAAGTTCCTTGACTATAGGTATGGAATATCGCGTATACTGTCAGATTTGGTTGATGTGTTGCTTGTTTTTGCTGAACTGCCTTTTTTCCCCTTTTAAAGTTCCTTGTTACAATGGATGCTTCACTGGATAGGAGATGGGAGGGAAGATATATTTGGACATGAAAATGTCATAAAAACAAAAAAAGATATCAATACAACTTTATGTCTTGGACATGTTTCTCCTCTGCCTAGAAACTTTGGTAGCTGTCTCTCACCTAAAAGATAAATTATAAATCCCCAGCCAGGCATACAAGGTCTTCAATTTGTCCTTAATCCCGCTTTCTATTTTGCTAGCCACTGCCCACCACACCTGTCTCCCCTCAAAAAGCAGAAAACACCATGATACAGTGGATAGACAATTGGTCTTGAAGCCAGGAAGAGCTGAGTTCATAAGTCTCATCTCTGACATGTGACTTTGGGACTGACCCTGGGTAAATGATTTCACCTTTCAGAGCTCTAAGCAATTTTCAAAGATTAAATTGCATAGAAGGTGACAACCTGCACTGGTAGAAGGAGTTTTCTCACCTGGGAATTCCCTATGTCAATGAAATCACTAGTCCAGTCCTTATCTCCCCAAACATGATTTGTACATTCTACTTTTGCTCATATACTTTCCCAAATTGAAATAATGCCTTCCACTTGTCTCTGCCCACCTAAATTCTTTTCAACCTTGAAAGCTTAGTTCAAACCTTATCTCTGCCATAAGCAAGTATGACCTCTTCTGAATTCTTACTGGACTTAATTTTCTTTATCTCTCATGACATTTGTTATGAGAGATATTTGTTCAGGTTGTAGTCACTTATTTCTACTAACTAGACTATAATCTCCTCGATGGAAAGAACATTTCACATTTATTAAAGTCATCACACTTAGTGTAATGCCTTCCATTGGAGCCCCAGGAACTGCACTGGGATCTGAAAGATGACCCTTCTTTCTCCTTCTCTGGACATAATTCAGTTCTTCACTTCCTAACCATTTCTCCTTCTTCTTCTTTGGACACAATTCGGTCTTTCACTTCCTAGCCATTTCCAAACCAAGCTTCCAGTATCCCAATCCCAACCCCAACTCCATCCCCTTCCATCTGCCCTTTAGGTTTTGTCTTTCTCCATTAGAATGTAAGATTCCTGAGGGTAAGGCCTGAGATGGCAATCAAATTAAGATCTTTTGCTGTTTTTGTTTTACTAAAAGTGCTTCTGATTGAATAGTGTGATTAAAGAAGATCTTTCCCACTCATTGATGGGCCTGCTCATTGTGGGAAGATTGATTAGGGGAGTTGTTTTGTAGGAGGGTCCTGTACCTTTGCTTTTTTGTATTGAGGCATTGGGATCAGAAGGTTATGCCCCTCTCTCTAAAAAATGTATAAATACTTCGAGGGTGAGTTTTTAGTTTGGGGATTAGTTTTTGTAAGAAGGTTTAAGTGTCAGACAAGGATTCTGGGAAGCCACTTTAAGGAGCACCCCCAGCTTTGAAAACCCAGATGTCAGTGCTTCCCTCTCTGGTAACTATGGTCAGACAATTGGACTGTCTGTTGAATTCAGGCAGAGGAAGTCATGTCTGTTGACTTTTTGATTTCTCTGTATTTTCTTTGAAGTACTGACTCCCCTGAACTAGGTGAATAATTTATGTGGTTGGTTAAAGAAATGATACATGTGCTTGATTAAAGTCATTGTTAACCCTTCAGAAGTTGCCTTTCCTTTCATGAATGCAGATCTAAGAACCTGTAGTAGCAGGCCCCTCTATGTATGTTGGGGTGCTTATGATACAGAGACTACTTTGGTTGCTTCTATTTGTATCCCCATCACTTAATATGGTGCTTGGCACATCATAAGTGCTTAATATATGGTTTATCACTAATTCACCCATAAATGTTTGTTGAACAAAAAATTAAATAGCTTCCATACTTTATAACAAGAATGATTTTTAAAGGATAAAACTATTAAAAAAATTGATTTATAGAATAATGTTCTGACTCCCTCTATCTCTATCCACGGAGCAGCCATCTCTCATTGCTTTCTGCTTATGACCACCACAAAGTATACTGGATCTGAGTTCCTAGGGACTCTTTTTGATCTCACCCTGAGAACCCTTATAGTATCTAATTAAGTCTATTAATCTCTTTGGCTCTGTCTTGGCATTCAACGCTTTCACTATTTCTAGTTAAATGGATTTCGTTCCAACCCCTACCCCCATGCTATTTTCTTCAGTGAATTGATAAACAAGGTATAATTAGTAGAGAGAAGACTTCTGGCCAGGGGAATCAGAACAAGCTGCAGGTAGGAGGTAATGTTTAAGATCTTGAAGGATTTCAACAGATAGTGACAGATTGGACTGAGTAATCTATACAGTGTGAATAAAGGCACAGAAGTGGTTTATAAAGTACAGAATATGTTTGGGGGATTGCAAATTCACTTTGACTAGAGCATTAAAGCATATGGTCAGAAAGTTGTTAGAGGGATGGGCATAAAACCAGAGTCTGTGTGCTTCTGCTTTAAGATGTCCAGAGATGGAATCCCCTCCCTCCCAAGGCTGCCCATTCTAATTTTTAGACACTGTTTTAATTGTTAGGAAGTTGTTTTTCCTGACATCGAGCCTAAATTTACAATCTCTACACATTGCTTATGGTATCATTTCTGAAACTGAACAAAACAATGTAATCCCTCTTCCACAGGACATGCCTTCAAATACTTGGCAGTTATCATGTCCATCTGAATCTTGTCTCCTCCAGGGTAAACAGTTCCCAGTTTTTCCTATTCATCATTGATCCTTGTATATCATAGACTTGCTACCCCTCACTATCCTGGTTTTCCATTCTCTGGCTTACCTGTGTCCTTGCTAAATTGATTCCCAGAAATCCAGTGATGTTCCCCCCCCTCTCCATTACAGCAGCTCTCATAGCCTCTGATTCTATTTGCCTAACGATACTTACATTCTTTTTTCTCTTGGGTTTTGTCTTTCTGTTTGTAGTGAAGTACATGCGAGAAGCGACTCCCTATGTGAAGAAGGGTTCTCCAGTGTCAGAGATTGGGTGGGAGACTCCCCCGCCAGAATCCCCACGGTTAGGAAGCACCAACTCGGATTCACTGTCACCAATCTCCCTCTCGTTTCATAGAGATAAAAAATGCATCCCACTCAAGATGTGCTACGTGACTCGGAACATGGCTCTGAATGACCCTGAAGACAGGTAAGGTGTCTTGTTCTTTCTCTGCTTTATTCCTGCTTTCTGTTCTAACTGCCATCCACCTCCTAGGTTGAAAGGGCACTGTGGACACTCAGGAGGTATGACTGTCAGCCTAGAAATCCTTGTGTATTTCCAGCAAGTTCTCTCCAGCGCTGCAGGGAAAGGCCCAGCTCAGGGAGGGAAGATGTATCCCATTTCCCAGGCTCTCACTTTACAGTGTTTCCAAAGTGGATGAGAAATCATAACTCTAGAGATGAAAGGGACCTTGGAGGTCATGTGGTCCAACTGACTCATCTTACAGATGAGGAAACTGAGGCTTAGGGAGATTTCAAGAAACTTACCTAAGGATGCTCAGGTAAATGTAAGAAGAAGAAATTGAATCTAGGTATTCTGTTTCTGGAGTCAATATTCTTTCCATTCCCCCCACCCCCCAAAAAAACTGGTATTGTAAATTAGCCTGGAATGCTGTTATAATGTATGTATCTATCATTTTATCCATAAGTGTTTAATGTTTAAGGTACCATGCTAAGTGTGTGTGGAGGCTGGGGGAATACCAGTACAAAAACAAATAGATGTTGTCCTTAAGGAGCTCATATTCTACAGAGAAATCAAGTATAAACAGAAAAGGAAAAACATTTGCTCTAGAGTCAGCAGGCCTGGTTCAAACCTTGTCTCTGATGCTTACTACCTTGAATAGGTCACTTCACATCATCCTCACCTGTAAAATGAGGGTGTTGGACTAGATGGCCTCTAAGGTCACTCCCATCTCTAGTCTGTGAACCTAAGTATCTATGAAAGAAATAATTTGGCTTTTACTTATTTGGCAGGGGCTAGAGCAGGGTGTTACAGCATGGCTTAGTGGAGAAAGGTCTAGGGTTGCAGTGAGGTTGACCATCTCAGCTACTTTCTAGTTCTGTGACCATGAAAAATTGCCTCTCCTTTCTGGTCCTCTGTTTCCTTCCTCCCCAGCTAGATGGCATAGGTTTTGCTGATGCCACTGAGCATGGTATCAGGAAGACCTGAATTTAAATCTGGCTTCAGAAATTTACTAGCTGTGTCCCCCTGAGCCAGTCACTTAACCCTTTTTGCCTCAGTTTCCTGGTCTGTAAAATGAGCTGAAGGAGGAAATGGCAAACCACTCCAGTATCTTTGCCAAGAAAACCCTACACAGGGTCATGAAGAGTCAGAAATAATTGAACAATAACAACAAATAGTGATGATGATAATGCCTTCCTCGCAAGGTGGTTGTGAGGTTCAACTGAGATCATGTTTGTAAAGCAGTAGATAAATGGAAAACATGATTGCCCTCTCACACTCAGATTCTGGTTTTTACCCTGACTCTACCAGTATGTGTCTCTAAAGCAAGTGACATCATGAGGATCTGGTTTCCCATTTGTCAAATGAGAGAGTTTGTCTCCATCAAGGAGTTTTAACTTCTGCGTATCATAGACCCCTTTGCCAGTCTGGGGAATCCTAGAGAACCTGTTCTCACAATATTTTTAACTAATTGAAGAAAGTTTTCAACTTCATTTTTGCTATTTCATCATTTCAGTCATGTCCAGCTCTTTGTGACCCTATTAGGGATTTTCTTGGCAAGGATACTTGAGTGTTTTGCCATTTCCTTCTCCAGCTCATTAGTGGCTGAAGCCAGATTTGAACTAAGAAAGATGAGCCTTCATGACTCCAGGTCCAATACCCTATTCACTGTGCCACCTAGCTGCTTCCAATTTCAGTTAGAGGTTAGGGATAATAAAGGGGAGGGAGGAAGGGAGGGAGTGAAGGAAGGAAGGAAGGAAGGAAGGAAGGAAGGAAGGAAGGAAGGAAGGAAGGAAGGAAGGAAGGAAGGAAGGAAGGGAGGGAGGGAGAGAGGAAGGGAGGGAGGGAGGGAGGATGGATGGATGGATGGATGGATGGATGGATGGATGGATGGATATATGTCAATTTCATGGACCTGCCGAAAAGTATCCATACCTCTTGGGGAAACAGACCCTCAAAGGGTTGAGAAGTCCTGGTCTACATGATAGGATTCTCTTTCTGGGGAAGAGGGAGGTATGCCTATAATTCTCATGTGCAGTGGTATCTCTGGAAGGATTTTAGCAGGAGTTCACTCATTAGATTATGATATCAGCCAATTCATGGAAGGCATGGGGCGGTCAGCCAGAAATAAGAAATAAGTGAATTGTGGAGGGTTTTGGTTTTTTTGTCAGGGTTTCCTAATTCATCTTAACTGGAAAAGATAGCTATTCAGGGATAGACTCAGGCAGAGGAGGGAGATTGAGAGAGGGGGGAGAAATAGCCAGCAAATAGGGAATTTCTGTGACCTTTGCATCTGCATTAAAATGCTAAAAATAGGAACAGCTCACTGGCCCTTATTTGTAACATGTGTGGGACAGCTGCATCACACCAGCAGACTAAATAATTGGCCATTTTCACAGTTGCTGACAATGAGAACCAATGGGGCATGCGAAGGGGAGAAAGTTGCCATCCCAACCCCCAGATCAATGCTCCTTTTGTTTTTCTCTCCACATACTAGCTCCAAAGATCCTGCTTCAACCCCTTCTGAGTCTCAACACATATTTGTTGGATTAGAGCTGCATTTTTACACGCCTTGCCCTCCTTCCCCCCTCCCAATACACCCCTCACCATTGTTCATTATATCTCTACAGGGATCAGTCAGTGGAGCAAGGGAAAAGAACAGAAGCAAAGCCATGTGGGCAGGAACACACAAACAGGGTCAGAGGTAGGGAAAATTGTGAAGTCAGCTGAGTTTTCTTCTGTTCAGTTCATCTCCTTTTCTTTCTTTTTTGCAGACAGGGTGTTTGGGGATGGGCAGGAAGATCTCCTGGCTATGTAGGTCCCACCCCATTCAAGTACTGTACCTGGACATTCCAAAGCTGAACCTTTGTTCTGGACAGTTTCAAAATTCCTAGTCCTCCTATGCAAGGTTGTCCCATACCCTGAGTTTCCCTTTCCAAGATTTCAGTTATGTAATCTGATAAATTAGTCTGTGCTAATACATTATGAGGTGTTAATGTGATACAATATTATTCCTCCTAAGCAACATATTTGAATTTTAAGAGACCTTTATAAGAATCAATGCCTTAACTCCAAAAATGGCCATTCAGGCTGAAACCTTTCTAACTGAATGAAATCCAAAATTCTTAACCTGTCCCTTCCCATAATCTGGTACCACCCTTCCTTCCTAATTTTATCTCATTTTAATCTGCTTTTTGTACACTACTATCCAGCCAAATTGGATTGTCCACCTTCTCCTGGACAAATCTGATAGCACCCACCATTTTCTGTGTCTAGGATGCCCTCCCTTCCTGCCTTTGCTACCGATTGAAATCCTACCTGGCCTCCAAGACCCAATGTTACCTTCTTTAGGAAGTTTTTCCAGACCTGACCAGCTGGAAATTTTCTTTCAAAGGATTGCAGAGTGAAGCCAGCATTTTCCTGAGCTCTCGCAATACATTCCTTCCTTATCAGCGTAAAAATGCACTAAACTGAATTTTGTGCAGGAAAGCCCATTAAAAGTCACAGTGAGATGTTTTTCTGTCCCAGAGCAGCATAGGAAGACAGAAGGAGAGGACTTGTAGACACTAATGTGCAGGCTGGTCAGGAGTGCATGCTGGAGCAGAAGTGGTAGCAGCAGTTGTAGCAGCAGTAGCCATAGGGAGTCACCTATAGAATCAAAGACACTTAACATCTGAATAGAAAGAGATTTCACAGGGTTCCTACACTAGCACTTGGAGCAGGAATGGATGCCATCTGTTGGATCTGTTTGTTATCTACTTCTGGATCACAGTTCCAGGGAGAGAAAATGGTCATGGTTGTGAGAGAGCAGGGGCTGTACTGAAGAGACAGAATGCAGACCAGGAGAGCAGTGAAGAGAACTCTCCATGTATCACACTACCTTGAAAACATCAAAAATTTTCAGGCTATGAAAACTATGAAAGCAGCAGATGGATATAAAGGACAACTGACCATAAAAAGTTTCTATTATGATATGACAGAAACTCAAAAAACGATGACTTGAAATTATCTGTAAGCAAAACCTCAAAGAAAAATGCAGATCAGACAAAGCCCAAAAAAGAATTCCTAGAAGAACTAAAGAAAGAACTTTTTAAAAAAGGCAAAGAAGATCTTTAAAAAATCAAATAAGAGCAGTAGAGTAAAAATTGGGAAAAGAAATGAGAGCTATTCAAGAAAATTATAAAAAAGAATTAACAGCTTGGCAAAAGAAGGACAAAAAAAAATGTTGAAGAAAATAAGTCCTTAAAAATCAGAATTTGCTAAATGGCAAAGGAGGTACAAAATCTCACTAAAGAAAACAACTTCTTAAAAATTAGGATTGTAGAGATAGAGTGAGTTATGTAGTGTAAAATGGATAGTTTTGGTTATATTAAATTTAAAAGGGTTTGCACAAACAAAATCAATGTAATCAAAATTCAAAAGAACACAGAAAACTGGAAGGGCAGGATTTTACAGCAAATATCTCTGATAAAGCCCTTATTTCTCATATATAGGAAACTGAGTCAAATTTCTAGGAATACAAGTCATTCCTCAATTGATAAATAGTCAAAGGATATGAATAGGCAGTTTTCAGATAAAGAAATCAAAGCTCTCTATCATATAGAAAAAAAGCTCTAAATCACTATTGATTAGAGAAATGCAAATTAAACAACTCTGAGATACTGCCTCAGACCTACCAGATTGGCTAATATGACAGAAAAGGGAAACAATAAGTGTTGGAGGGGATGTGGGAAAATTGAGACACTAATGCACTATTGGGGGAGTTGTGAAATGGAGAGCATCACTACGGAGAGCAATTTGGAACTATGTGCAAAGGGCTATAAAAGTGCATGTACCTTTTTATCCAGCAATACTAATAGTAGGCATATAATTCAAAGAGATTTATTTTAAAAAAGGAAAAAAAAAGGACCTATTTGTACAAATATAATGATATGAGACAATCTCAGAGGACTCATGATGAAAATTCTCATCCCTCTTCAGAGAAAGAACTAAATGCAGACCAAAGCATACTATTTCTCCCTCTCTTTCATCCTTTCTTCCTTTTTTCCTTCCTTTCCTACTTTGAGTTTTCTTCCACAAAATAACTAATATAGACATGTTTTACATGATTGCACATGCATAACCTATATCAGATTGCTTACCATTTCAGGGGGAGGACAGGGAAAAGAGGGAGGGAGAGAATTTGGAACTCAGTTTTAAAAAAAATCTTAAAATTGGTTTTACTTGTAATTGGGGGGGAAAATAAAATATTATTTTTAAAAATTGGAATTGGTCAAGTAGAAACTAATGACTGCATGGGACATCAAAAACAATAAAACAAGGTTTAAATAAAAATGCAAAATAGAAGATGGGAAATATCTCAGAAAAAAACAACTCACCTGGAAAATAGATTAAGGAAGAAGCCATGACTTAAAAAAAAAAAAAACCCTAGATATTATATTTCAAGAAATTATGAAGAAAAACTGTCCGGATATCTTAGAACAAGAGGCAGAGTAGAAATTTAAAGAATGCATTTTTCATCTCATCTCCTAAAAAAAAAAAAAAAACCCTGAACGAGAATGGCCAGGAATGTTATAGCTGTATATATTCTACAGGTTCCAGGTCTAGGAGACAATGCTAAAAGCAGCTTCAGGTATCATAGAGCCAGAGTTAGGATCATATACAAGCTTTAGCACCTACTACTTTAAAGGAATAGAGGGCTTGAATAGGATATTCTGAAAAGCAAAGGAACTAGGATTACACCCAAGAATAGTCAACCCAGAAAAATTCCTATGGGATAAATATGAATATTTAATGAAATAGAGGACTTTCAAGCATTTTTTTATGAAAAGACCAGAGATGAATTGACAGCTTGACATTCAAATATGATATTTAAGAGAAGAATAAAGGGCAAACATAATGGAGAAACCATAATGAGGTTAAACTGTTTGCATTCCCATTTGGGAAGATGATACATGTAATCTCTAAGAACTTTATCATCATTAGGGCAGTTAAAAAAGAAGTCTACTTAGACAGAGGATGTAGATGTGAATATTATGTCAGGATGATCTCAGAAGAAGAATGGAAGGATGAGAAAGAAGGATACACTGGGAGAGGAAAAATAGGGATAATATCTCATAGAAGCAAATAAGCCAAGTAACCTAGTATTTGGCAAACCCCCAAATCTCAACCATTGAGCCATGTACTCACTATTTGACAAAGATTGCTGGAAAAACTGGAAAGTCTGACAGAAATTAGACATAGACCAACATCTCACACTGTACACTAAGGTAAGTTAAAAATGATTGCAAAATTTAGACATGAAGGGTGATAAAAATAAGCAAATTAAGGGAGCCTGGAAGATTTTATGTATGAGATCTGTGGTTAAGGGAAGAGCGTATCACCAAAAAGAGATAGTAGTGTTCACAGGAAGCAAAATGAATACTTTTGATTACGTAAAGATAAAAAGTTTTTATACAAACAAAACTAGTGCAGTCAAAATGAGAAAAAAAGCAGGAAGCAGGGAAAAATACAAATTTCTCTGGTAAATGTCTCATTTTTCAATTATATAGGAAGCTAAGTCAACTTTACAAAAATTAAAGCCTTTCCCCAAATGGTCAAAGGACATGAACAGGCAGTTTTCAGAGGAAGAAATCAAAGCTATCAATAATCATATAGAAAAATTCTCTAAATCAGTAATTATTAGATCCACATTAAAACAACATGGAGGTGCCACCTTATACCTATTAGCCTGATTAAGATAAGAGAAAAAAACACAAATGCTAAAGAAGATGTGAGAAAGTAGGTGCCCTAATGCACTGTCGGTGGAGCTATGAACTGGTCCATCCAGTAACTATGCCTAAAGTACTCTAAAATTTTGCATATCCTTTGAATCAGCAATATGGCTACACTGTACCCCAAGGAACTAAAAAGAAAAAAGGAAAGGACTCATATGTGCAAAAAATATATATAGCAGCTCCTTTTGTGTGGTAAAGAATTGGAAACTGGGGGATGCCCATCAATTGAGTAATGACCAAAGAAATTATGGTATATGAAATGTTCTGGAATGGTTATTGTGCTATAAGAAATGATGAAGGGGATAGTTTCAGAAAAACTTGGGAAGATTTCTATGAAGTGATACAAAAATGAACGTGAGCAGAACCAGGAGAATAGTGTACACAGTAACAGCAATATTGTATAAATAATCAATAGTGAAACACTTAGCAACTGATGCACCTTAATAGCCATAATCCACTACAACTCTAAAGAGCACAATGAAAAAATATTATCTACCTCCAGATAGAGAACTGTTGGACTAAGGGTGCGGATTGAAGCATATTTTTCTTGTTTCCTACCCCACCCCCAGAGCGTGGCTAATGCAGAAATATGTTTTGCATGCATAATAGGTATCAAATTTCATCTCTTCTTAATGGGTGTAAAAATAGGTGGAGGAAGGGAAAGAATTTCGAACTGAAAATAAAGCTTAAAAAATTGTAAGAGGAAATTGTCTTTCCCTCCTAAGTCATCATGTCATCATGCAATCAATAATTGTTTTTCAAATCCCTACCATGTGCTAGGCACTGTGCTAAATGCTGGGGATACAAACATAAACACTCAAGACAGTTCCTGACCTCAAAGAACTTACATTCTAATAGTGGAAGACTATCCAGGGGAGCCCGAAAGGGAGATGCCCTGGGTAACATGGCACCTATCAAGGCGTGGTGACCAGGGAAAGAGCAAAAGCTTTTGATGGTTAGAGATGAGGATAACGAATGAGGTTGTAAGCAGCTTGGTGAAGAGGTGGCCAGGAAATGATGTGGAAACCCGATTCTGAGCAAGATAAGAGGAAAACTTAACTATGGGACCAAGGTGCTCGAGGAGCAGATCCAAGGTTGTGGTGAAGGGAGGAGAGGGTTTAAGGATGGTGGCCAGAGTGCAAAGAGCATGGTAAGAAGGGGCCGGAAAGTTTGCATCACAAAAGTGAAACATTCCATGTTTTCAAGGAACTTGCATCTTATTGGGGAGACAACATATACATATAAAGATATATAAAAATACATAATTTTGGAGCGGAGGAAATTAGCAGTTGAGTGAATCATGAGAAGCTTCAGGTAGAAGGTGGTCTTTGAGCTGTGTGTTTAAGGAAATGTGGGATTCTAAGAGGTGGAGATGAGGGAGGGAGTCTACGTAAAGGCACAAAGGTGGAAGATGAAGTTTCACCTATGATGGATTCATATTGAGAAGGCTAGCTAGGGTTTAGTATAGCCTCCATGGCGGAGTGTAATAAAGTTAGAAAGGTATATTGAAGCCAGGTTAACATGGACTTTAAAAGCCAAAAAGAGGAGCTTATATTGGATCCTAGTGGGAACAAGGAGCCACTGGAGTTTACTGGGGCAGGTAGGGGTTGACATAATTAGACCTCTACTTTAGGAAAATCACTTGGACAGGTGAGTGTAGGACATGTCAGAGAAGAGAGAGATATGAGGCAGGGAGACCCATTAGGAGGCTACAGTAATATTCCAGACAAAAGATGATGAGAGCTGCTCATACAGCACTGTATTTGCTTCTCTCTTATGTATTTATGTTCTATTTTGTATTGCAGTTGCTTGGTTATGTGTTGTGTCTCTATACTAGATTGTAATCTCAACTTTGTACTCTGAGTACCTGGCACGGGCATTTGCACATAAGAGACCCTTAGCAAATGTTTCTTGTGTGAATTGAACAGTATTCAATCTACGTTTTGGGGCCAGCCCATAGTAGAAACAAACAAATTGATCAACCTTTAGCAAATCAAAGGATACAGATTACCAGTGCTATCTACTTCCAAATGGAGAAACAACCTTATATTGAGGAGGAAGAGATTCTGTCTCCTGTTGTTCCCTCGTGTCCGATTTTTTGTGACCTCACCAACCACAGTTCACCAGACCCTTCTATCCTCCATTATCTCTTGAAGTCTAAGCTTATGTTCACTGTTTCCATGATAATATCAATCCTTCTCATCCTCTACCATCCCCTTTTCCTTTGACCTTTCTTTCTGAACATTAGGGTCTTTTCCACTGAGTCCCATTTTCTCAGTATGTGGCCAAAAGCTTCAGCTTCAGCATTTGACATTCCAGTGAAGAGCCTGTATTAATTTCCTTGCTATCGAAGGGACTCTCAAAAGTCTTCTTCAGCCCTGCAATTTGATCGTTGATTCTGCAGAGTTCAGTTTTCCTTACAGTCCATCTTTCACAAGCATTGCTACCGGCAAAACCATAACTTTGACCATATGGACCTTTGTTAGCATCGTGATATATCTGCTTTTTAGTATGTTGCCCAGACTTGCCATAGATTTCCTTCCAAGGAGCAAGCATCTTTTAATTTCATGGCTGCAGTCACCAGCTACAGTGATCTTTGAGCCCAGGAATATAAATTCTGACACTGATTCCATTTCTTCTCCCTCAATTTTCCAGTAAGTGATGAGACCAGTTACCAAGATCTTCATTTTTGAGTGGTTTTTTTTTTGATGTTAAGCTTCAAGCCACTTTTTATGCTCTCTTCTTTCACTATCCTCAAAAATCCTCTGAATTCCTCTTCAATTCCTGACATCAAAATTCCTCTTCACTTTTTGACATTGGAATCTGTCTCCTGACTCTATCCTTTTTTCTCTCTCTGTCCCCCATGTCATTGTGGAAACCTTGTCTCTGCCTCCGAGCTTACTGGCTGACTGTGTCATTTGATAGTGAGCAAAATTGGCCTAGATTAACCTCCAGGGATCAGATTTGGGAATGTAGTGTAGCAAAAAAGTTCTAGCAGGTAAAGAGTCAAATTCAGGAATATCATCCCAGATCCAGAGTTGAAATGGACCTCAGAAGCCATCTGGACCAACCCACTTATTTGTATATGATGAAATTGAGGTGGGGAGAAGTTGAATGATTTTCCCAGAATCACATAGCTAATAAATATCTGAGGCAGGATTTGAACCTGGATTTTTTTGAGGCCTGGTCCAAAGTCCTATCTACTCCATGATGCTCAATCCAAATAACATTCCAAACACTAGAAGAAATCATAAGCCTTTTACTGCAAGCAGGCATCCCCTACCTATTTCTCAAATAAACATCATTAAAGCGTTTTGAGGACATTATGGAGACCTACTCTTCTTCCCTAACAAAACATTCATAGGAATGTTTTGCTACCCACTCTGGAAGTTCATTTTCTTTGGTAGAGGGCAGATACAAGAGTTGGGCATTTCAAAATACATTCAGGGAACCAATGAAGTAGAAAACAACTTTATAGACTATTACCTCTCTTAAAGATCACTGGGAAAAAGGGAAATCTGACCCTGCTTCTTTGCAACACCATTTGAAAGTTATTTCATATTCTCTTAAACAACTCTTGCTATATTGATCACTGGGAAAAAGGGAAATCTGACCCTGCTTCTTTTCAACACCATTTGAAAGTTAGTTCATATTCTCTTAAACAACTCTTGCTGTATTTTGAGATCCTTGGTTTATATCCAGTCATCAGGAGAGATTAATAATCAGCTACGGTCTTTCCCATTCACACACTTGCTTCCAGCTTGGCCAACTCTCCCTTTTCTCTTGTTTGAGTTACCATTTACTGGTCCACGTGTCTCAAGCTGCTATTTATTTCTAGCACACGGAATATTTGTGATATGGAAACACAGCCAAACCTTTAAGGTATTAGGATAAAAGAAAAAGTTATGACAAACACGGAAGTTCATGTCCTTGACCTTAGATTATTCGAACAACAAACTGTTTGTCAGATAATATTCCATTAATCAGAGCTGTGGTGCCCTTATGTCTGGGTAAAACAAACCACTACCTACTTAAAAAATAAAAACTTCCACAGACTCTACAGTAGAGTACAGGTAATGTTTTTGAGCAAAGGCATTGTTAAAATGCAGATGTCATTTGGAAAACATGCTATATATAAGTGAATATACTTATATAAATTGAGCATCTGTAAACAATGAACCACTAACTAGGCATTATTGAGAATGTATCAAAGTATCTAGTCATTGAGAAGCATACTTGGGCAGTGGGGCCAATAGATAACTTTAGGAAGAGAGGAGGAAGGAAGACAAGCATTTGCCGTCAATCCTTAACATTCATTCACACATTTAACTTTTGTGACTCCAAGCATTTGTGTGATTTTATTAATAACCTCATTTTCGCTTTTGCATTGACAACTGTACATTTGCAGCTATGTGCAGTAGAGGAAAAGAAATGAGAGGCATGATGTATGCAAGTTTATAGAACAGCAGGTATCCTATTAGGTGCTTCACTGGTCTTATTCCCGTGCATTCAGAGTGTTGAACATGATCTTGAGACCTCTGGTGTTCGCATCTTCCAACAGCAGTGACTAAAGTTCCAGCAACCTCTCCTTTGGCTTTAGAGGGCAGCCAAGGTAGAGAGGTTTACAGCAGTGTATTATTGTCTGAAATCAATGTTTATTTTTATTGAGATGCTAGCACAAAAAAACACAGAATTCTAGGGAATTACTAGGAAGAAAAAAATGTTTTGCATGTTACCAGCTTTATTTTGTGTACTACATTTTATAGGTTATTTGATGGTTACAGTGTTAGGAATGGTTAGGAAAAGAATTGCCAGAATTAATGTTTTGTTTAAAAGAATTTTATGCAAAAAAAAGCGTATTTTCAACAATCTTTAGCAAAAGATTACAGTTTTCAGTGGTTGCAGGAACCTAACTGCCTATTTCCTATAGCTTCAATGTGTCAGTATTCATTTTTTTTTAGTTTTGCACCATTTTCTTGGAATGTTGTATTCCGCTTAGCCCCTGACTCCTGCAAAAATTGAAAACTGACTTTATTAAGTGCTTTGTATGTGCCAGGAATCATACTAAGCACTGGAGATACAAATACAAGCAAAAAAAGAGGATAGTTCTGCCCTCAAGGAGCTTATATTTTAATGAGGGAAACCAAGACACAAAAGAATTTCTGTCAGGGAAAACTTACAGAACAAAAAAAAAAATCTATAACATATGGTACAGTATGCAGAAAACAGATTTAAGGGTGATGCTTTGCAGCTGACAATCCCTGGATACTTTCATGTAGGGGAGTATCAGAAGAAGGATAGAATATAGAAAACAGAGTTAGAGGCAGTGAAGAAAAAATTTCGCCTACTTCATAATTTACGTTAAACCCAGCAATGGCCAGAATTAACTGGCACTTCCACGAATCTGCAGAAAAATGGTAATTGATGCTCATAACCCTGAAGCATAACAGTATCTTAAATTATTTTCTGAATCATCAAAGATTAAATTTTATTCAGCACAGTGATATTGAACATATCACTGTCCCTGCACTTGTCTTCTCCTTCTTTCTGTCTCGGAGCAACCAATTTTATTTCTGCTCTTTAAAGAAAACCTCACCATTTATACTCTGAACACTTCTGCCCGGGCCAGACTCTTATTCCTATAGTGAGCCCCTCCCATTCTAAGTGGTTCAGTGGATAAAGCACTGGACTTGGAGAAGAGAAGGCCTTAGTTTAAATCCTTCCACAGACACCAACTAGCTGTGTGACCCAGGGCAAGTCACTTAACTTATGTCTTCCTGTTTCCTCAACTATAAGAAAACATCTACTTTCCAGGGTTGTTACAAGAATCAATGAGATACTACATGCAAGTGCTTTGTAAAATTAAAGCACTGCAGAAATGCTAGTTATTCATATCATTATTATATCATATTATTAATATTACCTTCAATCTCTCTTTTCTGTATGAATAGCTTAATTTCTGCCTTCAGTAATATTCAGGTGTCCCCTCTCTTAGGAAAAGCTTCATCTATGCCTGCCACTCATTTTGGCTACCCTCTATTTGCTATACTTTTCACTGCCGGACTTACTGAATATTCCCCTACTACCTGTCATCTGCCTATTCCCTTTTTAAATCCCTGAAACCTAGTTAACATTTCCTCCCCCTTTCTTGAAGCTACTAGCGTAAAGGTAGCCAGTGATCCTATTGCCAAACCCACTGGTCTTTTCTGTTTTCATCCTCCTTGAATTCTTGGTGTCATTGGAAACTACTCTTTGAAACACTCTCCTGGGTCTCCATGAATCTCTACGGGTTCTTTCCAACTCCATCACTCACTCTCTTGTTGAACTCTTTCATTCCTGGGATTATCAGATCATGGACTCATAGTTAGAAACTATTTTACAGATGAGGAAAATGAGGCCAAGACAGGTGATGTTAATGGCAAAAACAGGATTTGAACTCCAGTCCTCTGACTGTAATTCTAGACCTCTTGCTACTATACCACTCTAACAGCTTCTAGAACCACCTTTCTAGATGATTTCCAAATCCCTTACATCATTTTCTTACCTGTATCTCAGTCCCATTTTTTTCAGCAATCTAAAGCAAATTTCCATTTGATGTCCTATACTGTACCTAAAACTCAACTCGTTATAGCCCCTCTCCCTGGCCAGATTGACTCCTCTCCCCCATGATCGTGTTTTGGTTGATAGGATCTTGATAGGATACTCAACCTGGGAGGGATCTGAGGGTGCATTGAAGCCAGCCCCTTCATTTTAAAGATGAAGGAACTAGAGTCCAGAGAAATACAATAGCATCAGAGCTGAAACTAGAACTCAGGATACCTGATTTCTAGGTCAGTGTACTACAAATATCATTATATTTTCATTTATGGTTTTATTCATGGAAATGATTCTAAGAAAGATACATAGCCATCTTTCTTGCTGCTTCATCATAAAGATACCTAGGTCTTTTCCATTGGGATTGCAACTACAACTTCATGCATGTCTCATCTCCCTCTGCTAAAATGTGAAATTCTTAGGAGTAGGACTTAATTTCCTATTTGTATTCCAAGCACTTAGCACCGTGATTTGTACCTAATAAGTGCTTGGAAAATGTTTTTTAATTCATTTACTCAGGCTACAGGCATTTTGAATTTTCTTTACTGTTTCCCTCTCCTTCCTATCCCAGATCAACACACTCAGTGAATTTTATTAAATTTATTTTATTTTTAAGTTATCAAGCATTTTTCTCTCCACTCTACTTTCCCTACTGCAAAGAAAACTTAAAATTTTAATACAACACATATATGTGTCTATATATGTGTGTAAATATATTCACACGTATGCATATATGTATATATATACACAAACATGTGTAATTAATTATATATGTGGGCATATATACATACATATACACATATGCATAGTCAAAAATAAATTCTCATATTGACCATGGCCAAAAAAGGTTCTACATTCGTACATACATCTATCTCCCTGTTCATTCTACATCCTTGGTTCATGTAACTCGTTAACATCATCATAGGTTTTTGGGAATTTTGTTGGATTATTTCATTGATCAGAGTTCTTATGTCTTTGAAAATTATTTGTCTTTAGAATATTACTGTTATCATACAAAAAGTTGTCCTGTTAATGAAGAGATATTAAATATCTACCCTGTATAGAGCACTAAAGGCTGGAAAAGATTCAAAATTTAGATAACCTATGAACCTTTTCCTTAAAAGAGCTTATGGTCTCATAGGAATGACAAAAATACATATGAATATAGTATAAATATATAAGTATATTAGAGAATTGCAAAGCAGAACAACATATGAAAATTGAAGGGAAAAATTATTACAGACCAAGAATATAAGGGAAGGCTTCATGAGAAAAGTTAAAGAGGGAGAAAGAGGATATTTCATTCGAAAGGCATAGAATAAGTGAGCAAGAGCTTTGAGGTAGGATGGTACAAGACATGGCCTGGGGGATGAGGTACAACAGATTATAACCCATTTTGACTGGAATTTTGAATGCAAGAAAGGAGAGCATTAAAGCTAAAATGGTTGGCTAGTGTCAAAATGACAAGTGCATGGAATGCCAATCAAAGCAGTTTGTCCCTCCCCTCTTTAAATTATAGATTTTTTTTAAAAGTCAACAGAGATAGTATAAGCCTAGAAATGATGGGAGGCATCAGAATGGGGAAGGCTTTGAACTAATCTTTTGCTTTAAATTCCTTGAGTGTGGTGTCGTATCTATCTTTGTATCCGTGACATCTATCATAGTTCCTTACACAGGAGCCTGATAAATATTTCTTGAATGAATGAATTAATGAGTGAGTGAGTGAATGAATGAGCCATTGTGCTTCAACTTCCTTCGCTCTCTGTAACTTCTCACACTGTTAAGTTCCTTTCAGAAAAGCTCCATTTTGAAGTAGGGCCCAGGCTGGTCTTTCCAGGTTTTGCTACCATTCCTCAGTGTAGGTACCCCATCTCTCCCCACCTTTTATGTTCCCTCATGTGTTTTTTTCTTTTTATTTTTCTGAGGCAATCAGGGTTAAGTGACTTGCCCAGGGTCACATAACTAGTAAATGTCAAGTATCTGAGGTTAGATTTGAACTCAGGTCCTCCTGACTCCAGGACCAGTGCTCTGTATTCACTGTGTCACCTAGCTACCCCTTTGTTTTTTCCTTTAAACTACCCTCTGCTGAGGGCAGAAATTATCTTTGCTTTTGCTTGTATTTATATCCCCAGAATTTATTACAGTTCATGGCACATAGTATTTAATAAATGCTTATTGTCTTGACTTGATTAGCATAGAAATGGTTAAGATTTGAGAAGAGATGGTTGGGAGACAAAGAAGACCAGGAGAGGCTTTATAATTTTCAAAATTGGTTTCTTTAAGGAATGGAGAAGCTGAGGTAGGGTCGTTGTCATCTAAGAATCAGTCCAACTAACCTTCCAAAAAGCTCATCACCAGAGGATTAGCCTGTTACTGATGAATTTTTTTCAACCACATCGGGAAAACCATATAGAAAGGCATAGAGGGGCTGCTATCTGCAGCTGTAGAGGGAATAAAACAAGGATTCTTAAGGCATTTGAAGAAACAGGCCTTGGGAGCTGACTCCTAAAAAAGTACCAGGAAGCCTAAGGCTGGAAGAAAATCAGTAAGTCAGTAATCTTAGACAGTAACACTGTTGTAGACAGGAAGGATCCAAGGTCATGCCATGCCAGCTGACCCTAAAACCTCAAGGAAAAGACAGAGATTTGAAAAAGGGAAAACAGTACTATTGAGAGTTAAATACTAGGAACAGATAATCAAAGAGAGAGGGAAGAGAGAGATTTAATTAATTTCCTTTCACCTGAAGTGCTAAATCATTTACCCAGTATGTACATGCTGGCACATTTACTGTGTCTTTTTTTCTAGCATCAAAACCTTATTTTATTTCCCTGTGTTATGAAATAGGATATTAAAAAAAAGCCTACAGGACAAATTATTTTTTCATTTCTTATGATATTAAACACCCAAGTGACAGGAAGTGTTTCCTTATGGTATTTAGAAACTAAGAAGAAATCACGGGTTACTTACTCTTCAGCAATCCCTGCAAACGTCCTGCCCCAACATACCTACCTATTTAGCCACATAGGATAGTGGACACAACCCTGATTCAAGTGTCAAAAGATCTAGGCCCTATTTTCAAATCTTATTGGCACCCTTTGTGACCTTGGATAAGTCTCTTTACTTCCTTCAAGCTCAGTTTCCTAATCTATAAAAAGGAGTTGAACTAGATGGTCCCTGTAATCAATATTTTTTCCTATCAAATAGCTATTAAAATCTCTTAATTAATTATGCATATTATAATAATAGATCCCATTTCCTTAGTTCTTTAAGGCTTACAAAGCGCTTTTCTTACATCACTCTGTGAAGTCCTAGGTCTGAATCCCAGTTCTACCTCTCACTCACTAACTCTATGCAAGGCACTCAACTTTTCTGAAAATACATGATCACTAAAGTCCCTCTCGGGTCTAAATCTTTCTAAATTGAGTTATCATTCCCATTTCATAAAAAATGGAATGAGTCCAGACAGGTTAAATGATTTGTCCGTAGTTACATAGCTAGGAAGTAGTTTAGCTGGGACTCAAGGGGAGAAAGGAAGGGAAGGGAAGGAAGTAGGAGGGAGGAAAAAAGGATGGGAAAGAGGGAAGGAGGAAAAAGATAGGGAAGGGGGAGAGAGGTGAGAAAGAAGACAAAAAGGAAGGGAGGGAGAAAGAGAAGAAGGAAAGGCGGAATTCCCATCCTGGATAGGAACCTGAAGTTCTAGGTCCATACTGTGATTTTGTATGTTCCAGCCTAATCTTAACCTGTGCAGTACTTGACAGTTTGAGAAGCAGTTTGCAAATAACATCTGTAGATTAATTTCTCCAGGAAACATGAAGACAGGGTTTGAATCAATAAGAAAGAGTGCAATCTTACTAAGGCTACATACGATTTCTACAGAAATATTCCAATAAGCCTTGATGACGGAGGTTTTGATCCCACTGGCAGATACGTAGACGGGGAGGATGAGTGAACAAATAGCTTTCTAGAGTTGATGCAGAATGTTAACACCAACTATTTCTACTGCAGCCTAATAATGTCACAGTTCTGTTCATTTCCTTTTAACTCCCAAGTCTTCACAAATGTCACCATTCCTTGTCCAGTACAGCTGCCTTTGTGTATGAAAACCCTAATGATATTCATTTTTATGTCAATGAGTTAGCCATTTATTAAATGGCTGTTATGTGCTTGTGCTAGAGGTAAAAATATTTAAATTAAGACAGTCCTGACCTCCAGAAACTTGCATTTTATGGGGGTATACAATGCCTCTACATCAAAGTGACCACAAGACTGATACCAAAGGATCACAAAATTATTTCATGGAGTGGAGTCAATAAAAACTGAGGGAATCAAAAAATGACTCTTGAAGGAAGTGATTCTTGAACTGAGCCTTGAATGCAGCTAAGGTTGCAAGAGGAAGAGGAGAGGATGGAGGGCATTCCAGGCATGAGGGGATAGACTGTGGAATGTCGTGTACCAGGAAAAGCAAATAGCCCGGTTGAGCTGGAGTTTAGATTACAACTAATGTGGGAAGTAATAGGCTGGAACAAAATCGTGAAGGATTTTCAATGCTCAACAGGGGATTTCATTTTTTATTCTACAAACGATAGGGAGTTATTAATGCTTCTTGTGTAGTGGAACAACATAGACCTATACTTTAGGAACACTGATTTGTTAGCTTTTTTCAAAGATGGATGAGAGAGTAGAAAGACTTCAGGGAAGGAGACCAATCAGAAAGCAATTGCAATAGTCTAAGTGACAAGTGGTGAGTGCCCGAAATAGGGGCAGACAGAGAGGGACAGATATAGGAGATGTCACAAAGGTAGATTTGATAAGACTTGGCAATTAATTGGATATTGGTAGTGAGCAAGAGGACAGAGTTGTAGATGATTCCTATTTGCAAACCTTGGTATCTCTTAAGAACGATAGTACCTTGGGTAAAAATAGGGACATTTGGAAGAGGAGGTAAAAATGCTGCTCCTGATGAACTAAAAGTGGAGTATATTTTTGAGGATTTTTTTTGTCAATAGTGATTTGTATGGAACCATTTATTTTCTCTCACCTGATTCCAGTGCAGCGTGTGACTAATGCCACTTTTTTTTAGTGAAGAATGAAAGAGAAAATTTATTAAGGGAAGTCCCTGCCCTCAAGATGCTTATATTTTAATAAAGGAAATAACACACAGAGGAAATAATGACCAGGAAGGGGAATTTTGGCTCGTAATGAATAGAGAGCCACAGGAGAATAGATTCACAAATCCTTTCTTGTAGTAATTCCAGAATTGATTCAGTTATGAAAAGTGGTGGGGATGGAGAGCAAAAAGTTTGCAAGGTAGCAAGACAAGAAGATGGATGTAGACAAAAGCCAGACTAGATCTAGTGGACTGTGTGAGGTGCCCACCAAATCAGGACAGCAAGAGCACCAAGGTGGAAGTTCTGATACTGCGTGTTCTTGAGACAACTGCTTCATGACAGGGCTGGAGTTAGAGGCCATCTCTTACACAGAGCAGTGGCAAGTCACAGGTGGCACAGAGGTTGGAATACTGCTCCTGTTCTTATTAATTTTCATTATTATAAATAACAGTAGTCAGATATCAATAGAACCATAGGAACTGAATTTACAATTCCATTGGGATGGACAACTGCCAGATAAAGAAACATGTTCTGCTAGTTTAGATCAGCATCTTCTCTGTAATTGAGAGCCTTGAGCACTGAGGGGTTAAATGTGACTTGCCCAGGGTCACACAGCAAAGCTTCATCCCAGGTCTTCCTGGTTTAAAGCCAGCCTTTTACTGTGCCTCGCTTCCCAATATAAACTTAATACAAACATTTCACCTGAGTCTCAACAGCCCTATGAAGTAGATATGACAGTTATTTTTAATCCCCACAAAGATAAAACACCTGAGGCCCAGAGAGGTTAAGTGTCTTGCCTTTGGTTACACAGCTAATAAATATGGGGAGGGGAGGGCTTAAATCCAGGTCTTGAAACTAGGCTCTATCTATCACACCATGCTGGCTCTTGTGCATGTATGTCACTGCTAAAGATCTAGTAGAAGATAGGATAGACTAGAAAATTAATGAATCAGCAATGTTTTCATGATAATTTTGTGAACTTAGATGAGATCCTTCTTCTTGAGTACTTGAATGGGGAACAAATACACATTTTTTAAGTACATATTATATATGAGGCCCTGTGCTAAGCACTTTACAAATATCATCAAATTCCATATGATCCTTATAACCTTGGGAGGGACATGCTAGTAATGATCCCATTTTATAGTTGAGGTTATAGTTTTATAGTTAGGCAGACAGATGTTAAGTGACTTGCCCAGGGTCATATAGCTGGTAAGTGTCTGAGGTTGATTTGGACTCAGGCCCAGCACTCAATCCACTGTGCCACCTAGCTGCCTCAAATACTCAAACTGATCTGTGCTCTCTTCTATCTGGCCATTCCCTCCAATGGTACAGATTGCAACCACTCTGTGACGCCAATTTTATTCAACTCTTGTTCATGACTTTTGTGGTGGGTGAAGTGAATCCCTTCAATTCCCTCACTTTCCATAAATTGGAATCCACCCAGCTTGCTAGAGGGCCCTTCCTCTCCTTTTCCTGACATTACAAGAATACTGTGGCTATTTACCTGTCATCTTTTACTCTCCTCAAATGACCTGCCCACCTTTTCAGTTTTTTGATGACATCATTTACTCTTGCTTTTCTTTGGAATTTCCCAGATAATGTTGCAGCTTGTTCACACCCACCATACACCTCTGCCCTTTCCTCTCTGTGATATAAATTTTCAGTCCTTTAGAGATTATCATATTCCATTTCTCCTAGCCACATACTAAATCTGTCTTAAGACAGGTATTTAAAGGATAAACCTTTGTTTCTGTATTAAATTTGGGGTAATTAACAATGCTTTCCATCCTTCTGAGGGCAGTCCTTTCCACTCTCCTATGTAATCTGGGCCCAATGTGCTGTCCATTCGTACTGTGGGTCCCAAATACACATACTGATGACCAACTATATGTCATAATAAAAACATTAGACATTCTTCATCCACGTATTTTTGTTTTTGTCCTTTAAAGCCACTTTTTTGAGTGACTGCAGATCTTTCTTAGGAATATCTACAGTATCCTGGGAATAAGTGTAACAAGCGTGGTGTTATCCATACGCAGGAGTATTTGAAGGGCTTCATCATCCATATAGAATCTCTCTTCAGCCTGGAAACTTCTACAGTGGATGTTCATCAAGAGTGGCAGACATTTTTGGTGAATATATGTCTCAGGTTATTTGTGTTATGATCAGAGGCTCATTGAATAGTATTATTTTTATCATTCAGGAATCTTGAAAGGTTTTGCTGGATGAGGGACAGATGTAATGTTGGAGAAGGGACTTTAAGTAGTGCTTTAATATATTCTTTTTTATAATCAACAAACAGTAAGTACAGTAAGATCTTATATTTTCTGTATCTCTGTTTCAGCTGTATAATGGTAAAGGTGTTGTCATCTATGGAACACAGCTTGTGAAAGCCTGCCCATTTTCTGCTAAAACTCTTATTAACCATACTTCCAACACATGTGGAAATAATTGTCATAAAAATTTATGTAGCTGGGGTACAGACATAGGCTTTACTACTTGTCCATGTTCTCTCAGTCACCTTTTTAATGTATTAGTAATATCAAAACTTCTTTCCATGCCTTTTTACTCTGCCTCCACTTTAGATAACTTGTGAATTGATTCTGTCTGCAGTGTCTTCACAATTGTGTTGCCTCTAGCATGTATTTCTTCAATTGATCAATCAGCAAAATTAATTTAGTAAGTAATTCCAACCTTCCAGACATTAGACATTAGAAATACAAAAGGAAGCAATCTTTGTCATCAAGGAGCTTATAATCTTTCAAAGTAAGCAATGTGTACTCATAAAATTGTATGGAAACTACATACAAAAATAAGTGCAAAGTTATTTCAAGGACTAAGTTCTGGAAACTGAAGGGATCTGGGTAGGCTTTCTGTAGAAAGTGTTGTTTGAGTTGAGCTTTGAAGAACCATAGGAGTTCTAAGAGATGGAGACAAAAGAGTAATTGCATAACGCACCTGGTCAATAGTATGTGCAGGGTGAAAATTAGTGTAGCTGGATCATAAAGTACATGAGAGACAGTAAGATATAATGTGCCTGGAAAAGTAGATTGGAGCCTGGTTGGAAAGAGTGTTAAATGCCAGAGGAGTTTCATTTGATCCTAGAATTAATAGATATCTGAGCTTACTGAGCAGTCACATGGTTGTTTTTGTATGTAAACTTAGTCTACTCCATTTGCTTTTCCTTTTTTCTATTTAGTGCTATTTCAGCTTCTTCTATGAGTACTTACACAACTATGATTTTAACATTTAAATTTGATGTGTCTGTTATGCTTGATGGTGACAATAGTTTTTTATAAAAAAAAAATATCTTTGCAGATCTTTTCCCATTTTTTCCCTCCTTATCCTTCCATTTTCATGCTTCTGTGCCCTCAGGATGACTTTCACCAAACTTTCTTTAAAACAGTTTTTCTTCATTCTCCTTTGTAAGATTTTACAAGTGAAAAAAATAATTTAAAAAAAAAGATTTTACAAGTGAGTTTGTAGTCTAAACTAGTGTTGCCTTTGGCTGCCATCTCTCTCAACTTGTTAAGAAAAATGCTTCTGTGTAATTTTCTAGGCAATTTTGTTCTCCTTGCTATGGCAATTGACTTACATCAATTAAAAGTTTTGTATAAAATTAAAGTAATTGGCAACAGTGTCATTTCCATTGTCCATCATTCCTTTTTCATTATTCGTAACTTGTTTAAACAGGTCAAGATTGAGTTGCTTCAATTAACTGTAATGTGCTTTTCTCATCATTATTCTTTTTTCTAGATTTATGCTAATTCTGATCTTTGCTTTAACAAGTAGATAGTCTAATTATACATCTGATTTGGGTTGACTGCCACATCAATAATGAGTATTTTCCTGTCAAAATGTAATCATTTTCATTTTGAAATGTTATTCAAAGCAAATATTTATGATGTGTAATTGTGAGACTTCTGTGTAACCTGCACGTATTTGGTGTCTTTCATTCCTTCTTCATGACCAATGTTTTCATATACTTGTGTGTGTGTGTGTGTGTGTGTATTTTTCACCAACTATTCTCCTTGAAGTTACTGAGTATCAAAATTGAATACCAAAGTGAATTCAGTTTTAATTTTCAAGGTCTTATGGAGGTATATTATTTTTTGTAGAATTTCTTTGCTTTATCTTTTGCAGCTGATTTTGGAAGTTACAGTTATTTTCATGGTAGTCTTTTTGCAAAATGTATTGAGCTAAAATGCCAGATGACCAAATGCCCCATGAAATAATGTTTCCAATCCCTTTGAGCACACAATAAAACCAACTCAACCAGTTCCTTTCCAAGGAGAACTTGTGAGCCATTCTTTACATTAACTATAGCTTTTGGTTTTCTGGTGAGAATGTCGAGTTTCAATGCAATTTCCTCTGGTAGTGTGTTTTTAATAATAGCTAACATAATGGTAATAATAGCTATCACTCATGGCATTTAAGATTTTCAAAGCACTTTACATTTGTCACCTCATTGGATCCTCACAGCAACTCTGTGAGATAAGTGCAATCATGTCCTCATTTTTACTGATAAAGAAACTGAGTCTGAGAGAGGTTAAGTGACTTGCCCATGGTCACACAACTAGTAAAGATCTGGTAAAGTTTTCAAACTAATTGAATTCTGATTCCAAGTCTAGCGTTCTAGGTGCTGTATCACCTACCTGCTTTTACCAGAAGTAGATTTCCATAGTAGTAATAGAAGTAGGAGGAGGAGTCATAATAATAGGAATAGTAATTTTACCTATTAAAGTTTTTTTAAGTACTTTATATATATTATCTCAGCTACATGGTCCAATGCTTAGAGTATT
Organism: Bettongia penicillata ogilbyi; assembly: GCA_023548195.1. NCBI lineage: Eukaryota > Metazoa > Chordata > Mammalia > Diprotodontia > Potoroidae > Bettongia > Bettongia penicillata. Next base: position 375,854 of record JAJHZJ010000300.1, read on the forward strand.
ACTTGTAATCAGAAAGATTTGATTTCAAATCCAACCTCAGATCCTTACTAGCTGTGTGACCCTAGACAAGTCGTGTAACCTCTGCCTGCCTCAGTTTCTTCATCTGTAAAATGGGGATAATAACAGTACCTACATCCCAGAGTCATTGTGAGATCAAATAATATAATATTTCTATTTCACTTAAAGCAGTCATGAATGCTAGCTATTATTATCATCATATATGACGTGCTGATTCTGATCTTTGCTTTAACAAGTAGGTGGTCTAATTATACACCTGATCTAGGGTGACTGCCACATCAATAATAAGTATTTTTCTGTCAAAATGTGATCATTTTCATTTTTGAGATGTTATTCAAAGCAAATATTGATGATGCAGAGTGATGAGACTTTTGTGTAACCTGCAAGTATTTGATGGCTTTCATTCCTTCTTCGTGATCGGTATTTTCATATAAGTGTGTGTGTGTGTGTGTGTGTGTGTGTGTGTGTGTTTCTCACCAACCTCAACTATTCTCCTCAAAGTTGGTACTGTTATTATTAGTATTTTACAGCTGAAGAACTTGAGAATTAGAGAGGTTAAGTGATTCACCCCTTGTAACAAGGCTAGGAAGCAACTGTTCAAAATTCAATCCATTTCTTTCCAATTCCAGGTCTAGGATGTCATCATTGCACCAGAGAAAAGTCTCAGCTTCCTTTTTCAGAGAAGTGCCCACCTAGCACTGAATTTTGGCATGACTAGCTCTGTAGTTCTTAACTTTTAACTGGGTAGCTTCTTAGAAAATGCAGTTTATGATACTGTGAAACATTCTTTGGATTATTAAAAACTGCCCAAGCTTATTATGCTCTCACATGATATACTTATCCCTACCTGCTTCTTATGGGTCTTCATTTTTGTGCGTGGCCACATTCTGAAGTACCATCTCCAGAAACAATTTTCTCCTTTGCGGTTAGCTTTCCATTAGGATGATTATGGGGGAGAGGAAGCACATTAAAATTGAAATCAACAGCTGATCCCCACACCTCATTTTTCCCTGACTAGTTTTAATTTCTTCTAGCAAAATTTGCACTAGGTCTGCTAACAAGTAATACAAGTGATAAATTGAAGCTTAGTAACCTGGCCACCTCCCAGTGCTGGTGCTGTTAACAGGCAGGCAACGGGAGAAAGTGAAGGAACAAAGGACCTGACTCATCAGGAGCGGGCTGAATAATAGACTCTTCCAGACGTGACTGCTCAAGATAAATACTAGTGGTACTTGTTCACTTGTGTCGGACTCTTTGTGACCCTCTGGCCTATACTGTCCATGCAATTTTCTTAGCAAAGATAATGGAGTGGTTTGCTGTTTCCTTCTCCAGTGGATTAAGTGGTTTGTTGCTTCTTTCTCTAGTGGATTAAGGCAAACAGCAGTTGAATGCCTTGACCTAGCTTACAGCTAGTAAGTATCTGAGACTGGATCTGAACTCAGATCTTCCTGACTCCAGGCCCAGTCCTCTCTCCACTGAGCCACCTAGCTACCCCCTAGTCACTCATGGTGCAACACTTACAAAAATATTGTAAGATGTAGCTTCAGGTTCTTCAGTTCTCTAGGAGCTGGAGTGCACTTATTAATGGGAAACTACCGTATTGAAAAAGTTAGGGCTCTCCAGTTGCTCCTTATTATCTCTAGGATCAAATATACAAAAAAAAAATGTTCTGTTTGGCATTTAAAGCCCTTCATGACATGGACCTCTCCTCTCTTGCCCTCTTGGTTATCTTTTACTTTTCTCTATAGGCTCTGTCTAGGGAAACTGACCTTTTTATTCTCTCTTGTACATCAGGTCTCCCTTCATGGTCAGCTGGGGCTTATTAAGCAACTGCTATTTTTTAAGCAATTTATTTAAAAAGTAGGAGATACAAAAGTACAAGCCAGTCCCTGCCCTCAGGGACCTCCCAGTCTTATGCATGAGATAACATGCAAATAACTACCTATAAACAAGATAAAGACAGAATATATTAGACCTAGTCTCTGAGAACAGATGCTAAGATTAATAAGGGAAGCTAGGAGAAAGATGAGGAGAGTATCTTTGTGGGATGGAGGACATCCAGTGAAAGTGTCCAGAGTAGGAGGAACAACGAGAAGGCAGTATCCCTGGATTGTAGAGTATATGGAGGGGGGAGTAAGTCAGTCAATAAATAGTAAACATTTATTAAGCACCTACTATGTGACAGGCACATGAGGGTACAAAAAGGGGCCAAGGACAGTCCCTGCCCTCAAGGAGCTCACCATCTAAGAAAGAGAAAAGTAAGAGAGGACTAGCCTTGGAAGGGTTTTACAAACAAAACAGAAAATTTCATATTCAATCTGGGCGACAATGGGGAGCTACTGGAGGTTATTGAGTGGGCAGTGACATGGTCAGACCTTTGCTTTAGGAAGATGCATTTGGCAACTAAGTGGAGGAAAGATTGGAGTGGAGAGAAACTTGAAGTAGAGAGACTGACCAAAATGCTATTGCAGTGATCCAGGGCTGAGGTGATGAGGGTCTGTAACAGGGCAGTAGGAATGTCAGGGGAGAGAAAGGGGCGGATTCGAGAGATGCTTCAAAGGGAGTGCGGAGTTGAAGATGGCACTCAGGTGGCAGAGAGAGTGGTAGTGCCTCTGACAGTAACAGGGTAGTTAGGAAGAAGGAAGAATTTGAGGGGAAAGATAGTTAAGGCATCCCATTAAGATATCTTTTACTAACATGGTTCAGTTGAGTCCAGCGAATATGTATTAAGCATGTACTGTGTAAAAGGCACCGTACCTGTCATTGGTGAATGGATTAAAAAAAAAATAGTCCCTCCCTCTTGGAGCTTATTTGAGGGAGATATACCATAGGAGGCAGCATGATATAGTGGAAAAGGTATTGGCACCAGAACCAGAGAACCAGGGATCAAATCTCACCTCTGATAGCTACCTATGTAACCTTGAACTAGTCACTTAATCACTTGGTTTCCCTATTGGTAAAATGAAGTAGATGTCCTCTTCCACTTTCATCTTAATTTAATTTTATAATACTACAAATATATATGTATATATATATATATATATATATATATATATATATATATATACATAAACATACATACATCTATATATACCAAGTACGTGTATGTGTGTGTATGAATGCAAATCAGGGGTAGCTCGGTTGTACAGAGTGCTAGTCCTGGAGTCAGGAAGACCTGAGTTTAAATCAGGCCTCAGATGCTAGCTGTGTGACCCTGGGAAAGTTACTTAAAGCCATTTGCCTCAGTTTCCTCACCTGTAAAATAAACTGGAGAAGGAAATGGCAAACTACTCTCCTGTCTCTGCCAAGAAAACCCCAAGGGGTCATGAAGACTCAGACAGGACTACAACCACTGAGCTACAGTAACACAACAAAAATGCAAATCCGTTTCAAAAGAAAAACAATGTGGATCCATATTTAAGTGTTGTAATTAGTTGTTTGTGAGAGATAGTGAGGTACAGAGACCTAGCCTCAGACTATTATGCACACAGTGGCTACATTCACCCTGCATAAGTCACTTTTCAAGGAAACTCAGAGTTTGTAAATTGCAGAAAAGTTGCTGATTAGGGTTGGTATGGAGATTCTTTGCCCGGAGAACATTACACTTAGGAAATCACAAATCTATCCACCTTCCCCCAACACACACACACACACACACAGTTACCTGTATTCTCTAAAACCAAATCTTGATCCCACTTTTTATTGTAAATGTAATATATTCCAAATGTAATATGTCAATGTAACATATTCCAAATGTAAATGTAACACATTCCAAAAGCCTTTGTCCCTAACTGAGGAAAAGTCCAGTTCAAATGGCCAAATCCAACCCAATGAATACGTATTGAGCACCTGTGAGGGGCCTGGCAGTGTCCTAAGTGCTGGGGATGCAATTAATAAAAAGTCCCTACCCTCAATGAGTTTAAAATCTAAAGGGGGAACTAAACATGAAGAAGACAGGAAAGGTAGAGAGAGGAGGGACAGGACACAAGGGGATATGGAGAGAGGAGAGAGAGAGCTTCTTGTTCCACTGAGTTGGAACAAGGAAGGGCAGTAGATGCAAGAAAGAGTGATGAGTTGATCGATCAATAAGCAATTACTAAATGCCTACTAAGTGTCAGGCATTTTGCCAAAGCCTGCAAGACTGGCTTTGAGATTGGATTAATTGAATAACACTTCTTGAGGCCAAAAAGTGTTGTAATAGGGGAAATAGGCAGCAGTCTTCTGATTGAAATGTTTGCTGTGACTACTCAGTGAGGAAGATCTAGGAGGGTCCATTCCTTTTATTGCTTACTGTGTCTTTCCCCTAAAATTTTCCTCTACTTCAAGAATCAGAAGCCTGAATCCAGTTCTTCTTTCATTGAAATTCCCCTGTGCTCCCCACCCCACACCCATATTCACATTTTTTTTTAACCCAACAAAGAGGAATCCAAGGCCAAGCTTGAAGTGTCCATTCCACAGAGTGGCTGACTTTGCTCCCAACATGCCTGGCACCTTGGCATTTACTATTAGAATAAAGAAGATTGAATTTCATGTAGCGTGACCTTTTAAAACTTGGGATGCGCATTTGCATTATTCTGATTTTCGCTGTCTCCTGCAACCCAGGCCAACTGAATGACAATTTAAAACTCGTCGAGATGGTTCAGATGCAATTTAGAGAAAAATAGTATTTTGGTGGTGAGCTGATTATTTGTTTGTGCTTGTTGAAATCCTTCATCTCAAAGAAATGACTATTGCTATCTCTAAAAGACGTGGAAGTCTTTGAGCAAGGGGAAAATAATTATGAAGCTGCCGTTTTCAGAAATACTTTTGGCAATGTAAAATCTACAAAAGACTACTGTTTCTAACATGGAAGGGTCTGTGACTCCCAGATTCGGGGCCAGCATTAAGGAGAACATAATGTAGGTTAAATTCAATGATCCTTGCTTCTCTCTCTGTTGCCCTCATTTTGATGCCTCTCTGGGCTTGGTGAATGCATATATAAGTCCTTAAAGAGCCGGGCATACAGTCGAAAAGATCTGGATTCAAGTCCTACCTTAGTTACTTCCTATCAGCCCTGGGCAAGTCACTTGAACTCTCTCAACCTCTGTATCCTTACCTATAAGACAGGGCAAGTAGGTGGCCCAGTGGATAGAACACTAGCCCTGGAGTTAGGAAGACTCATCTTCCTGTGTTCAAATCTGACCTCAAACACTTACTGTGTGACCCTGGGAAAGGCTCTTAACCCTGTTTGTTTCCTCATCTGTAAAATGAGCTAGAGAAGGAAATGGCAAAGATTTTTGCCAAGAAAATCCTAAAAGGGGTCCCGAAGAGTTGGACATGACCAAAACAACTAAACAACAGACAGGGTATTGGACAGCACCTGTAATTTCATTGGTATAAGGAATTCTCCATAAGGAAACTTCCTCTACCAAGAGAGGTTAGTGCCTTCTCTGTAACTTATAGTCTTAGAGAGTTTCCTGGGGCACAGAAAGGCTATGGGACTTGGTCAGAGTAACATAGGAAGGATGTGATGTGAAGTTGAGACTTGAATACAGACCTTCCTATCTTTGGCACCAGCTGTCTATCCACTATACCCAGACGCCTCTATCTGTAAAGTAGGAGTAGCAAGAGCACCTACCTCACTGGATGATATGAGGATAAAATGAGATACAAAGTGCTTTGAAAAGTATTAGTCTCATTATTGTGTCTCCCCACCCCACTGTGGTTCTCTACCCAGGTCTGGCTTCTCCATGTAATATCCCATGTTCAAGGTCTTGTCCAGTCTCTTCATTTCCATTCAGACATTCCCTCTCTTCCATTGCCTTTCCTGGTTCCCTCAGCTTCTAGGGTCTTCCCCATCAATTAACTTTGAACTTACTTTGTCTGTATATTGTATATCTGCATGTGTGTTTGTGTATGTGTTGTTTCTTCCATTCAAATGTAAACTTCTTGATACAATGCCTGACACATAGTAGGTACCTAAAAAATAATTTCTTTCCTAGGGCCCTAGTCTCTGTTTTGTGATAACAAGCAAATAATAATAGTTAGCATTTATACAGCTCTTTTAGTTTTGCAAAGCACTTTACAAATATTGTCATTTGGCCCTCACAAGCAACCCTGTGAGAGAGATAGTATTTCCCAGAAGAAATGGAAGTTAAATGACTTGCCCAAGGTTGCACAGTTATTAAACATCTGAGGCAGTATTTGAACTCAAGTGTTCCAAGTCCACTGTAACAAATAAGCCACCTAGCTATTAGTTATCTACCAAATAGAATAATAAAGCATTGTCACGTCTTTTATATATGCCATACACACACACACAAACACACACACACACACACACACACGCTATACATATCTTTACAACATTCTGAGGAGTAGGTAGTAGCCAGATCATTATCTCCATTTTTACAGATGAGGGAAGGTTCATAAAAATGAAGCAATTTGCCCAGGGACACAAACCAGCCAGTCTGTAGAGCTCAGATATTATTCTGATTACAAATTGAGCGCTCTTTTCACTAGATCCCAGCTGGGTACAGAGAGAGTGAGTGGGGTGTGTGTGTGTGTGTGTGTGTGTGTGTGTGTGTGTGTGTGTGTGAAGTAGATCATCCCCTCTTATGGAATATGAGTAATTCTTGACAATCTGCAATGGGTAGATTCTTCTTCACTGAATCCCTGTGGTTATTTCTGTGCTATTCCATTCAATTCAATAACCATTTTTTTTAAGCTCTTTGTCCTTTTTTGCTGGTTTCTTTGGATAAGGTTCTAAGGATGCTAATTATCTTGCATTTGCTTTATCATATATTTTATATTCATTTATCTTAGTCTGTGTTTGTGTTCCTTTCATTCCTTCAAGCTAATGTCCTGTATCTTTCCTCCTTTTTTTAGTCAAACTTTTAGAAAACGTTATCTACACTTAGTGCTGCTGTCTGTTCTCCTAGTGCTCACTGCTAAAACTTTGCCAGTTGATGTCTCCATTGCCAAATCTGATGAGCTTTTTTCAGTCTTATTCCTTTTAGACTTAGCCATTGACACTGTAGATGGAGTGATGGCAGGCATATTCTGAGCCTCAAATGGAATAATGCAAGTAAAGCCCTTTACAAACTTTACAATGCTATATAAATGCTGCTTTATAATTAGTTTTAGCTTACAGTCACCAGGGCTACAATCTAGTGATGACTGTAAGTCTTCTTCTTCTGCACTCCTACTAAGCTCAGGTAGTGTTTATAGAGCAATACCAGGCTGTGCTTGTAAATGCTTTAAACCCAGGCTCTCTGTGGGGAGTGGTATAGGAGAGGGAATATAATGCCTGCACACACTTTTAAGTTTAAGCTGTATTATTAACATTCTCTTAAATGTAGACAAGCCACAATACAAAATATCAAACCCTTATTTGTAGGGATCACTGATTTCTGAAGTATAAATGCTAACACTAAAAATTTAACAATAAGATTTGCAAGCTGTCTACAGCACACCCCTGGGTGATGTCATGAAAAATGGGGATGGATAGGGACCTGAGCAGTCAGATTGCTATGAATTTTTGCTGTTGTTTGGTCATTTTCCAGTTGTGTCCAATTCTTTGCGACCCCATTTGGAGTTTTCTTAGCAAAGATACTAGAGTGGTTTGCCATTTCCTTCTTCAGCTCCAGATGAGGAAACTGAGGCAAACAGGGTTAAGTGACTTGTCCAGGGCCACACAACTAGTAAGTATCTGAGGTCAGATTTGAACTCAGGAAGTTGAGTCTTCCTGACTTCTGGCCTGGTACAATATCCACTGCAGCTCCTAATTGCTCTGCTATGGGTCATATACTATAAGCACATGACTAGGCATCTTGAAAATTTTCTTTCTTTAAGATTCACGTACTACTTCTTATTTGAAATGTTGCTCAACTCCACCCTCCTATCCCATCAAGAGAAATGGATCTCTGTTTTATGTAATTTCTCCTAGCATTTTGGATTGCCCTTCGTATGTATCTCATTCTTCCTGGTAGCAAACTTATTGGTATAATATTTTGTAACCTTCCTGCTGTTAGGGATAAACTTCTTGAGGATAAGGTACTGTCTCATTTCAAATCTCTGAATCCCTAGTACTTAGAGTGCTACCCTGCAGCTTTTTTTTTGGTATAGACTTGTGATTTCATCAGAAGAAGGAACTCCCTAGTGCTTAAACTCTCTCAAATGATACAGATAAGCAGTCCTCCTGTAACTTAGAAGTCCTACAGAGTTGCTTGGGGCTCTTTTGTTGTTGATCAATAATGTCTGACTCTTTGTGATCCCATGGATTTGTCCATGAGATGGTCAAACCAGGTTTGTAGCTGACTCGGCTTCACTGAGACCTCTGTTAGGGTTGAAAACAGCATGTTATTTCAACTCAAGGAGGGCTTCATGCTTGACTCATTCTGGGCCTCCTGCATACTCTTGAGTCCAGTGTTTCTGGAAAATAGAGCAACTCAATATTTTTTGGCAAATATTTTAGAGTAGTTTGCCACTTCTTTCTCCAGTATGCCCCCATTTTACAGATGAGAAACTGAGGTGAATGGGATTAGGTGAGTTTTTCAGAGTCATATAGCTAGTAAGTGTCTGAGGACAAATTTGAACTCAGGTCTTAATGACTTGAGGCCAGGCACCCTATTACATCAGCTAAGGTACTAAGAGGTTAATAAATCACTTGCCCATGCTCACATGGCTGTGCTAGATAGAGACAGGCCTTCCAGACTTTAAGGCCTGCCCCTCTGTGCACTGACAGATGGTGACCTTCACTTTGTACATGTTAGGTGCTTAATAAGTGTGTTGGTTGGGCTGGGTTGGACTAACTTACTGACTTTTCTAGCTGAAGTACCTTTTTTTGTTGACAGCTAGAAGATTTTTTTTTACAGGAGTTAGTAGAAGCCAAAAGCAGGAGGCAGGTGTCAGTAAGTCAGTAAATATTTATGAAATGCTTACGTTGCATCAGGCATCGTGCTAAGCACTGGGCAGACAAAGAAACATAAAAGACAGCCCCTGCTGTCAAGGAGCTCACAACCTAATGATTGAAACAAAATGCAAATGCTGTGTACAAACAAGCAATAGGCAGGGTAAGTAGGAAATAATCAGCAGAGGGAAGGCACCAGAATTCAGAGGGATAGGGAAAAGTTTCCTGAAGCTGTTAGCTGGGACTTGAAGAAAGATGGTGAAGCCAGGAGACAGAAATGACCTTTATAGCATCTTGTACAGCTCGCCTGTGCTCAATCGTAAAGTCATGGCAGGTCAGAGCTGGAAGGGACTGGAGAGATCACCTAGAAATAAGGATCCTTAACCTTGTTATGGGTACCCTGGGGGAGTCTGGTGATAGCCCATGACTCCTTCCCAGAATAATGTTTTTAAATGCATAAAATAAAAATAATTATTTTTTAAAACCAATTTAATATATATTTATATGCATTTATGTGTATACATATATACATGTATACGTGTATATATTGTATCTATACATATACTAATATAACACACATACATACATATACATATATATATATATATGTTTTAAGTTCATAGACCTCAGGGTAAGAACCCCTAAGACCAAATCAAGCTCAGAAATTTGTGTGTCAGATACATAAAGTGACTTGTCCACAATGACATGGTTAAAAAGTAGCAGAACTGAGATTTGATCCTCTTGTCCGTAAGACTAGTGCAGGCTACCTCTACTGAGTTACAAAGCATTCTTATTATTGTTGAGTCATTTCAGTTGTGTCTGACTCTTTGTGATTCCATTTAGGGTTTTTTTGGCAAAGATACTAGAGTAGTACACTTCCCCTCCAGATAATTTTGCCGATGGGGAGATAGGACTAAGTGACTTGCCCAAGGTCACACAGCTAGTGTCTGAGGCTGGATTTGAATTCAGGTCTTCTTGACTCCAAGCCCAGTTCTTTATCTACTGCATCACTTAGTTGCCCTGTTACAAAGAGTAAAACCCAGAAAATCGTGAACCATAGAGCTAAAATTTGTGTAAGAAAAATAAAAACTTTTCTTTTTTTCTACAGTCAGTAAACTCCTTTTCTTAAATGTTGATAGCAGAATCATTTCCCTCACTGAGGGTCATGACCTGTTGAAGTAATTCATATATTTTGTGAAAAATTTATGGCATACCATATGACTAAAATCCAATAGAAAGAGATAATATAGTCTACTTTTTCCTGAGAGCTTAGTAGCATAATATATTTAGGAATGACCATATTTTGAAATAAACAGTTACAAGTAGAAAACCAAATACTAATCTCCTTAGTAACTGAGGAATTGTCATTTTTTTTCCAAGAATAGGAACCAGTTTCCATGACTGCTATTAGAATTGATCTCTCAGCATAGCTCACTAGAAACACTACACTAAAAAACAAAAGTATAGTTGGGAGAAGTGACAAAGGAAGTTTAAAAAGAATACAAGAAACATTAACACGTCTTATTTTAAAGCAGCTCCTGCCATAATAGCCTTGGATTTTGGGTTGCTTTTTTTTTAATATTTAATAACATCATTATTTATATCTTTTGTTTTTATATCACTTTTTATTTCCAAATATATCTCTCCTTTTTTTCTCCTCACCTGTTGAAGCATCCTTTTGTAATAAAGAATTAAAAAAGAAGAGGGAAAAAAGGTCAACAAAATTAACCAATACATCAATGGAAACTGACTGCCTGCCACCGATGGGGCAGAGAAGCCAACCTCACTAAAGGCCTGAGGGAGAGACAGGAGGCAACATGTCTGAATCAAACCACTATCATTATATTGATTTCCAACCCCCCTCATGCCCTGATGGAGCCAGGCCAGGTCTCTGAACCCAAGAGCCTTAGAATACCAGTGCCCCCAGACCCTCAGATCTCCTTCTAGTCTGGTCCCTATAGCCAGGGTTGAGAGCAGATATTTAAAAGGGACCCACCCACCTTCCTCATCACCAACCACACCAACTACTGACCAACTGCTACTAATTGACAGGTAAGCCAAAGAGACCTGGGAGTGGAAGCCCATCCCCTGAACCACTGATCATGCTTCCAGCTTAGTCCCTGAAGCCATCATCCTGGGGAGCAGCTGTCATGGAGATGTGTCCTGGCAGCTGTTCCTTCAGGTATTCAGCCACAGCTATTGTAAGTCCTAGAAAAGAAAGTTCTTGTCATCAAAGTCCCTGGCATTATCAAATGGTTCAACATCAAAAACTGATATGAGTTAATCAATGGAAGTGACATTAAAGAAGAGGTTAATGCCTCCATCTGCTTTGCCACTGTACCCTAAGGACCATAGGATCTTTTGATCTGACTTATAGCTGAATCTTTCCATATGTGTTGTCTTTTCAGCTAGAAGGTGAGCTTCTAGAAGGTAAATAAAGACTGTCTTATTTTTCATTTTATATTTCCAGTCCTTGGCACAAAGCTTTGCAATTAATGAATGGATTTTAATTCCCTTAGTCATATATTCAGCATTCTATACCCTTAATCATCTACCTTAGCAAAGAAGAGGAGGAATATTTACTTAACTCTTTCTCTAGAACTATGCTTTTTTTTTTAAATTGTTGCTATTGTTTAGTCGTGTCCAACCCTTCGTGACGCTTACGTACCATAGCACACCAGGCCCTTCTATCCTTCACTGTCTCTCAAAATCTAAGGTCATAGTCATTGTTTCCATAACACTATCTATCCATTTCATTCTCTGCCATCCTCCTTTCCTTTTTCCTTCAATCTTTTCCAGTACCAGGGACTTTTCCAACGAGAGGATCAAACTTAGCCATTATAATGATAGTTTTCAGGTTTGGGTTTATTTTCTAGGATTTTTGTTTTAAAGGGTTCTTTTAAATTTGCATTTGCCTTGTGGTAGTCATTATGTATTTTGTTTTTCCTGGTTCTGTTTCCTTTACTGTATCAGTTAATAATAATAATATTAATAATGATAATAGTAGCTAGCATTTATATAGCACTTCCTAAGTACCAGGCAATCTGCTAAGTGCTTTACAAATGTTATGTCACTTGATCTTCACAACAACCCTGAGAGGTTTTCATATAGAAGTCACTCCATGTTTCTCTGAATTCTTCATATATTCTTACAGCACAATAATAGTCTGTTACATTCATGTGCCACAATTAACAAAATTCTTAATTAGTGGGCATATATTTTGCTACCACAAAAAGTGCTGCTGTGAATATTTGGTTGTATATGGTACTTTGTTTTCCATTTTTGTCAAATGAATGAAGTGTTTAGTATTTACTTAACTATGTACAAAAAATAGAAATACAAATAAAAAAAAGAAGCCAAGTTCTCAAGAAGCTCACATTCTAATGGCGGAGGGAAAACACATATAGGAAATTCCAGCTGCAAAACAAATGGAAAAGTCCCATGGTCCTTAAGGTACAGCAGCAAAGCAGCAGGTGGTAATGCCTTTTACTTAATGTCATTTCCACTGATAAATCATTATCAATTTCTCATGTTGAACCATTTGACAGTGCCAAGGACTTGGGTGGCAATCACTTTCTTTTCTGGGTCTTTAGTAACTGCGCTTACATCATGTGAAGGAGCAACTGCCCAGCTGCATGTCCACAGGGATTACTTCCCATGATGATGGTTGAGAGCCTGGAATTGCCATTCCCAAGGCTCTTGAGTTCAGGGTCCTCCTGGGCTACCTTCACCACAGCCTGAAAGAAGATGCTATCTTGTGTGGTTGATGGTGGTTTGACTTGACTCACATACTTCTTCCCATAACTCCCTGAAGGATACTTTGCTAGTCCTCTTCTGGTATATACTTAGGGATCTCTGGGACAAAAGATATGGTTATATTTCTTAATATATCCATATTATTAATTATTATAATAAATTATTTTTATATGTAATAACACATTGTATATAATAATCCTATAAAATAAAATGTATTTTATATATAATAATCTTGTATTATAATAATTATAATTAATTATTATAAATAATTTATAATTAATTATTAATAATATTTCTTAATGTTATTAATATAATTAATTTCTTAGTAATTATCAGAGAATGCTTGAAAGTATTAGGCAAGATGATCTCAAGTCCTTTCCCTGCTCTAACATTATATTAAAATACTTCATAGATCTAGGACTGCCTTAAAGTTTTACAAGGTGTTTTCCTTACAATCCTGTGAAGTTGGTAGTACAAATATTATCATTTTCATTTTACATATTAGGAAAATAAGTCTCAAAGAAGTAGTAACTTGGTTACAAGAATTACCACAAAAATCTGTGTTGGAAAGGACCCCACAGCAACCGTGTTACCCAATTTATACCTGAAGAAGAGTTTCTTCCAACCCTATCCAAATGATCATCACTGCTGAAGACCTTTCTTGAGACCTTGCCCACTAATTCCTGAAGCCCCCATTCTGTTTGGGATGAGAGCAAGGTAGCATCATTCAGCTTCTCCTTACAATAAGACTGAATTTGCCTTCTTCCACTTTTACCCACTGCTCTCACTTTTTCCCTTTCTGGTGGAGGAGAGTAGATCCAGTCCCTCTGCCAGGGACCTCAGGACAGCTGTCGTATCCCAGAGAAACTTCTCTTCTGAAGGCTACACATGGTGAAAGCCTTAAACTGATCCTCGTAAGATACAGATTAGTAAATATCAGAATTATGACATGAACCCAGGTCCCCAAGTCCATTGTTCTTTCTATCACACCAGGCTGTTCACCGTGTACGTCAGAATGATTTGTGGATTTAAAGCTGGAAGCAACTTCAGAGATCTAGTCCATTCCCCTCCTTTTACACCTTAAGTAACTGGGGCCCAAACTGGGAAAATAGCTTGCTCAAGTTTGCTCCTGTAGCAAGTAACAGAGTCAGGACTCAAACACAGGTCTCAAATCCTATCACAACAGTGTATGTAGCACACAGTCAGCTATTGTTGATGAGTTGAATAGAATTAAACTGAATTGAAATCAACAGTTCATCAACAGGCTAGATTGAAACCGCTCATCCTGGCAGACATCTAGAGGGCCTGTATAATTAAGCTTCTATTATTGTTATTAAACTTATCTGTCAGGTCCAGGCACTGTATTAGATGCTAGAGATACAAAGACAAAACACAAAACAGTCCCAGCCCTCAAGAAGTTTATGTTCTATTGGGGAAAATAATAAATTATACACACACACACACACACACACACACATAATTTTATGGAGGATCCAATTATCTGGTCTGCTGGGCCCCTTGTAGAGGTCATTTGGAAAAACTTTCCAACAAGACCATGCTTGGTTTTAATGAGTAAGCAAATGCCAGGAGGTCCCTGGTTCAAGTCTATAGGTCATCATACAGCTGGTCAGTTGTCTAAATGAAGTTGGTGCTATACCTCCAGGTACAGGTGATAATCATTCATTTAATAGATTCTACTGTCCTTTTGTAATCTCTGCTTAAAGCTTTTTGGTTTGTTTTGCTTTTATAATCCACTTAAAATTTAAAAAAAAAACTAGGGAAGCCCTAATTTTTTCTAGCCTTAAGATTTTTTTTTTAAAGTAGACTATTAATCTCCTTTCCCAGGGAAACCCTTCTCAAATGACATTACTACTGAAGGCTTGACAGTCCTTTGGTTACAGAAATCATAGAGTTTTAGTGCTAGAAAGAACTGCAGAGATTATCTAGCCGCAGCCCCCTTTGACTGTGGTGAGCTACAGTACCTTACCCTTTCCACAACCTTCACCAATTCCTTATCCAGGGAGACTCCTGAAGAAAAAGGTCACTTGATTATTTTTTGTTCCCAAAGTTACAGAGTTTGTCTTATTTATTAATATTTGTTTGTTTCTTTAGACTTCAAATATTGTATGTCAGCCTCGTGTCTATTAAGCTGGGGAAGTGGAGGATGCTGGGAAATGTTTGGCTCCCAGAAAGCCTTTGAAGGAGCGAGAGGGGAAGAAAATTACTCTTTTATTGTGAGGTTTGCCAAATGATCTCTGAGAAGCTGTGATATCATTCATATGCAGTGCCAAGCTGGATCGAAACCGCTCATCTTGGCAGACATCTAGAGGGCCCGTATAATTCCTCTGGGTTGGTATGGGCCTCTATCAGAAATAGTTCCATAGGCAGTATTTACATAACTGTGGTGGAGTGTGAGAATAAACACAGCTGTGGCATTGCCCTAAATATTGCTATTCAGTGGGGAGTTAAAAGAGAACTTTATCGCTGAACTACAGATAAACACAATTCATCAAGTAGTGGTCAGTTCAACTGGGGAACAAACCAGCGTTTTTAAAGACTAGATGGCTGAAAATAGCTCCAATCAGCCATCCTGATTTTCTAGCTTCTCCCTCTCCATTCCAGAAATATAGGATTCTCATTAGCAAGGAAAGACCAAGCTTCCCCTGCCAACCCTATTCTCCAACCTTCCCACCCATCCCACTTCCCAAGAAGATCTTATTTCAACCCCCTTTGCCGGATGAAGAAATGAATGTTGCTAGGAATAAGGTAGGGAAAGAAGACTGTTATCTCCCAGTAGGGTGTTAGTGGGCTGAGGGCAAGTCAGCCACTTCTCTGCCTAGCACCCCTTTCCTATCAAGCCCATGATAATCTTCAGCACATGTTATACATTCATACCCTAAGATCAAATTTTTATAGGTTGTCTAGTATGACCCATTTTCATAGATAAGGAAACTACGGTCCCAAAAAGTTAAATAGCTTACCTGTGATCAAACAGAAGCAGACCTGGGGTTCAAACCCAGGTCTTCCAACTTCATATCCAACATTCTTTCTACCGTATCATTAAGAGAGTCAACACTGAACCCACCCATAAGAGATAATTAGATTATAAGTTCCTTGGAAGTGGCTTGTATATCTCCCATGGCACTTAGCAAAGTGATAGACACATAGTGGATGTTAAATCACTACCTAGAGATTCTTTGCTACAAAACGGAACATCTCTATGTATGGGTATATGAATATTCATAGAATTTTAGAGTCAGAAGGGAAATTAGATTAACCCAATACTCTCATTTTCTAGTTTCCAGAATCCTAGCTCTAGAATTGCAAGGGATCTCAGAGGTCATTTTGTCCAACCCTCTCATTTTACAGATGAGGAAACTGAAGTCCAAAAAGGTTAAATTACTCAGAGTTCCATAGGCAGTGAGCAAGAGAGGCAAGATTTAAACCCATGTCCTCTGATTCCAAAGCCAATGCTTATTCTACAGCACCATGCTGTCTCTCAGCAAGTAATCACTTCAGCAAGCTTTATGTGTAAGGCGGGGCAGCTAGGTGGTGCAGTGGATAGAGCACCAGTGCAGGAGACAGGAGGACCTGAGTTCAAATTTCACCTCAGACACTTGACACTCACTAGCTGTGTCACCTTGGGCAAGTCACTTAACCCCAGTTGCCTCATCCTGGATCATTTCCAGTCATCCTGATGAATGTCTAGTCACTGGATTCAGATGACTCTGGAGGAGAAGTGAGGTTGGTAACCTGCACAGCCCTCCCTCACTCAAAACAAAGTCAAGTGCAAGTCATGTCATTATTTCTCTGATGGCATGGTCTTCTTCGGCAATGAAGGATAAACACATGCATGTGTAAGGCATTATGTTAGGAATTGGAGATGAAAAAGGTAGAAATGAAAATCCCTGCCCTGAAGAAGCTTAAATTCTCTAAAACATATGCAGATAAATGCATACCAAGTATATACCAAGTCATATAGAGTTGGCCAAGGTGAGAAAGGAGAGTATTCTAAGGGATGGAAGACAGCCTGAGCTGAACACAGGAGGTGGAATGTTGTGGTGGAGTAATGGGGAGTAGGCTGCTTTAGTTAAAATATAAAGTAGGCAAAAGAGAGAATTACAAAATCAGTCTAGCTAAGCTATAGTCAGATTGGTTAGAGGTTTTAAATGCTCAACAGAGAAGTTCATATTTGATGCTGGAGCAGGGGTGCTATCATGGGCCCCTTAGAGGGTGGGTAAAGCCCTTTCTCAGAATAATGATTTTAAGTATATAAAGTAAAGTACACAGGATTACACAGACTATTAATTCTATTGAAAGACAGTTATCAAACTTTTTTTTTAAATTTGTGGACCCCAAGTTAAGAACTTGAGGACTGTCAAGTATCACTGAAGTGTCTTACAGAGGGGAGTGATATGGTTACACTTGGGCTTGGGGAATGCAAGTTTGGTGACTGGGTGGAGGCTGAGTTGGAAAGGGGAAAGAATGGAAGTAGAGAAATCAATTATGAAGCTATTGCCATAGTCCTGGTGAGACATATGCCTTCTTCATGGAAGGCACTGGAGTATATCCTCCAACTAAATTCCAAAGGCAATTAGGAATGATTTGGGACTAGATTATTTTGTATGATCCATGTTATTCTTTCATTTTTTATTTAAAGTAATACAATAAGCATTTATTAAGCACCTACTGTGTACAAGGTACTTTGCTAGGTGCTAGAGTTACAGCTGTCCTCAAGTGTCTTACTTTCTACTTGGAGGCAGCCTGGCATAGTGAAAAGAGCCCTGGACTTGAAATCAAGAGATCAAGGTTCTGGCCCTGACACTGATACCAATATGTCAGATGAGTCTGGGCTAGTCATTTAACCTCATCTACAGAATGAAAGGGTTGGTCTGGATGTGTGCGTGCACGCACACACATGCACACACACATACAGTGTAAATGTCTAGTACTGTGTTCTATTTCTCTGTCACTGAGAGACAAGGTTAGTAGATAAAGCGGAAAATATAATACAAACAGCACCTAACCAGAATAATGACTTTAACTGAAAAGCCAATAGGTGTGAGTTTCATATACAATTTAGTTTTCATGAGATTTTTTTTTTTGAGTCTTTGAAGTTCAAACCTTGATTGAGGGAGTTTTTTGGGTCAAAAAAGAAATCCTTAAATTTTTGAAAAACACACACATAACCGTCCTCCAATCTGATGAGAGAGGAGGCTAGGCAAATAATGGAGCCTTGTTAGAACCTTGCTGGGTCACTGAAGAGCTGGATAAATAATCATTCTCACAATGTTTCTCCAGGATTGACCAGATTGAAGGGTTACGTGGGTGAGCACTATTATTAGGAAGGCCAGTCCTTTCCAAATCTCTAAAAGATTCCTATTCCAGGCTCCCTTTTTCTCTAAGGGACACAAAGGAGATACTGGAAGAAGAGTGGCTAAGTACATTTGTGGTCATACCCATGGACTGTACCTGTCCCCCAAACTGGAAAGATCTTTGCCCAGTATATTCTACCCTACACCTCTACAGAAGTAGAAATCTGGTTGCTACCATCCTCTCCCCTGTCCATAATGAATCACAACCCTATAAGCCAGTACTTGAAAACCTTTGGTGAGAGGGAACTTTACTTCTTCGCCCACCCCATTCCTTGGGCTTCCATGGAGTACTGCAGTCTTGTACTCACTTGATAAGCACTGGTATGATAGGTATGTACCACTCCATCCTGGCTTCCCTCTTACAGATAAGAAAGATAGTCAAGATCTTCATGTTTTAAGTTTCTTCCCTGTAACCAAGACTCTGTCCTAGGGTTTGTTCATTCATTTCCGTGGTATCTGACTCTTTGTGACTCCATTTGGAGTTTTCCAGACAAAGGTACTAGAGTGGGTTGTCATTTTCCTTCTCCAGCTTGTTGTACAGGTGAGGAAACTAAGGCAAACAAGGTTAAGTGATTTGCCAAGGGTCACAACAGCTAGTAAGTATCTGAGGTCAGATTTGAACTCAAGGCCCTACTGACTCCAAGACTGGTACTCTATCCTCTATGCCACCTAGCTGCCCCTAAATACATACTATGTACATAATGCTTAGTGTAGAGCAAGTTCACCTTACCCAGACCTATTCCTAGGCTCAACATAGTCTAACAAGGCAAATAGATAAAATTTGAGTCAATAACATTCCTGGTTCCCAGAAAAAAATAAATAAAACCCCATAAAAAATGTGAAAGAGGAGTAGTCTTGGATCCAAGGAGAGCTGGATTCTCTTTGCACTCTGCTGCCAATCCCCGTGTAACCTTTGGCTTTGGATTGGGCCAGAGTTTTCATCAACTATAAAATGAGGAATTGGACTCAGTGATCTCTCCATCTCTATGTGACCTCTAGGGCCCTTCCATCTTTAACATTCTATAAATGACTAAATTATGTAAGATAAGTCTGAAGATAAATCTGAAAAAAAAATGTGTATTGCTTGCCAGTTTATTCTCCCGTTATGGACCATTAATAATGACACTGTTGCTATCGTGTCTCTTCTGCTCTGCTGGCACCAACTTTTATCCACACTAGGCGTACAAGCAAGACTATGAAATTTATTAAATTATTTTTTGGTCTGATTATTCCTAATGTTCAAAATTCTTCCACCAATACAATTTTTTCATGACAAAACAGGGCTTACTTTATTGTTTCATTAAGAAAGTGATGGAGAAAATGTTAATAATGCAGGTTAAACTTAAAATTATATGATATATATGCTTTTCATATTATAGATTAACTAGCACATTACTGTCTGTCCCTCCAAAAAGAACAAATAAAGAGGAAAATGATACGTACATACAAAAAATATTTAGAGCAGCTCTTTTTGTGGTGGCAAAAAATTGGAAAGTAAAGGTGTGTCCATCAATTGGAGAATGACTGAACAAATTATGGTAGATGAATGTATCTGCATAAGACTTTGAGTCTTAGAGTTACCCGGGACACACTGAGAGGTTAAAGACCTTGAACAAATCACCTTACTTCTGTGGGTCTCAGTTGTTTCAAGCGTAAAATAAAGGGAGTCTGAAAGGAAAGGTTAAGCTTAAGGATCTAGTCTGCCAGGATGACCCTCTCCCCACCACCACCACCAGCCTAGGAAGTGATGGGCCTAATGCTAATGCTATGAGGGAACAAGACTAGTGAGGCTTCTGGAGAAAGAACAAAAGTGTATAGGATTAGGGAAGTATTGACCAGGGCGTTCTTGATGAATGGCGCAGATACCCTGCCCAGCTGGAAGTAGCCTGTGAGGAGTGGAAAGACCTTGGAGCCCTGCAGCATCCAAGGTCTGAATCTCCTTGGCCAGATAGTCAACTTTGATAGAATTCTCATTGACTCCCTTCCCCTTCCTTTTCTCCTACATTTCTCTAATTATGGAACAAAGAACCATGATCAAATCAGCTCTGCCATTATTCCGATAGGATGTATCAGTCTACTCCTCTTTAACTCCATCTCTGTATCTTTCAGGACCCAAGTACATCTCCCTGGGCAACATTTCCCCAATCCTACATACCTCTGTTCTTTCCTTATTAGAATAAGAGCTGTTTGGGGGTGGATAACTAGTTTTATTTCTGCATTCGTAGCCCTGGTGCTTAGCACCATGTTTGTCATAGAGTTATTGCACGATAAATATTTTTTTCATTAAAAAAAACTAAAGAATTTTTTTATAAAAAAAACTAAAGGATCCTCTAGGAATAATTCCAGCTCTTAAAAAAAAAATCAATAATCTTAACCTACTCATAATCAGAAGCAATGTTTACACCCATATCTTCCTGACAGAAAGGGCCACCTCTCTATCCATCGTATTATGTTCCCTTTAAATGTCATCTCTTTTTTAAAAAATAGACCAGATGAGATATTTACACATTTGAAATCCCTGCTATCATAGGTTAATTCAAAAAGTGAATTGAAGCAATATAGCTGTCTTTAGAAATTCTTTTAGCTATCTAGCGTGGGTTTGAAAATTCATCCTGGCTACAGCAAGAACTTCAGGAAGGAAAGAAAACTTGGTGATTCTAACCACAGAATCCTTTCACATTCCTTTGAAAAACAGAAAAAGAGGCACGTGTCTCGGATCTGTGTGTAATGTTAAGTGTTGACGAAAGTCTTCTCGGTTTCATCACATAGAACCTCTGGGAGCTTAGTGAAGATCCTTGTTTTGCAGATTTCCTACAGAAAATGCTAATTATCATTTTTAAAAAAAACACCTCCAGAGACATTCCTCTTTCTAAGTAATGCTTTCTTTTAAATCCAAGTTCATCTGTAAAGCAGCTTACAGCATGAACTGCTCACCATGCATGGTAAGTTTCAGGTGTTAATGAGCACTGATCTGAGGGGGATTCCTGATCTTCAGGTAATCTGCAAAGTTGTTGTTTTGAAATTCAGAGGGGAAGTAACCAGGGACTAAGTAGGACATCTGGCATCATTTCTTGATCATTAGTACCAGGGTAAGGCGACCTCCAAGGACAAGGGCATGAGACTTTGAAGTCACCTGAAGTCACAAGACTTTGAAGTCAGCAGGGAGGGAATTAGCAGGAAACTGCTGCACTTGGATGGCTTGGCAGTGTAGGCATTTGCCCATATGGCTTTGTGGTGGTGTACAACTCTATGGTATTCATATGATTTATTAGAATTGAGGTCTTTGAGTACATATTCCTGCTTCCTAATAAGGTAGCACCCAGAGCATGTCAGCCATCAATAAGCATTTGTTAATGTGACTGTTATGTGCCAGACATGTATTGGGTATAAAGAAACAAAAGCAAAATATCCCCTATATTGAGGGATATTCTAATATGTGAGAGACAACACGTACGTATATACACATAGAAAAATTTCATATGAAATAAACACAAGGTAACTTTAAAGTAGGAGACTTCATTTAGTACAAGGAATTCCCAGGTGAGGAAACCACAAAAGTCAGCTGGTACTTCATCTGCAACACACGCACATGTATGTATACACATGCTTGTATATACACACAGATGAACATGTACAGCCTGTATGCACAAATGTTATGTATACACATGCCTGTACACACTCCGTATATATACATGTGCACACATGCATATACACATACATGTATAGGTACAACATGTGTGTGTTGCAGATGAGGAGCTAAATGATTTTTGAGTTTTCCTCATCTGGGAGTGTGTATATATATACATATATATAATGTGTGTGTGTGTGTATGCATGTCTGTATATGCATATGTCTATATATGTATGAGTATATGTATATGTGTGTATATTTGTTGTATATGTAGAGATATATTTGTGTGTATATATAGAGATATATAAAAACATACATATATACATATGTGTATATACAGACAATAATGAGGGCAGTCCCCTACATGTAACATTATGGGGGTGTCAGTGTGTGACTCAAAAGTAGGCACACTAGCTATCTCTAGCCTCTTCTCTTACCCTTCTTCAAGGGAAATTTAAATTCCTGCCAAGAGGGGAAGGAGAAAGTGGAGATGAGAGGCAACCAATCCACTCTACTCAGAAAGAGAGAATACTGGGCTAGAATTATATGTCTCCTCCCTTAAATAATCATCTAGGTGGGAATGTGGTTTTAAGGTTCAAGCTAAACTTCTGATCTCTTTTCGTTAATGGGGAAAGGAAGACCAGAACTTTATATCCTAGACTTGACTCCCTTCCCACCAAATAACATGTTCCTAGCACGTAGCAAAGAAATCAATGTATCCAAGTTGATAGCAGAACAGACATCAGAGAAAATATATAGGATATATACCACATGATACAAAACAAAAAGGCTCATTTATTGGGAATGAGGTAACTCAGCTCAACCATGAAAGACAAAGTCCTAGGTCTCACTCAAGGGGAAATTCCCCAAAGTTTCTAGTGTATCAAGCTGAGGATGGGGACATGAAGGAGATTACTAGTCCTTCCCATGTCAGGTTCTTCCCAGAGGAACCAAAAATGGGGTTTGTATCTTCTGTCTTCTCTGAGTTGGAAACCAGAAGCACTCAAAATGATATAAAGCCGGTGTCATGGCCAATTGTTCTGATTCTTGTCTTGCCACTAGACGGATGACTCTGGAAGAGAGAGTGAGGCTGATGACTTTGTGCAACTCTGCTTCACTTAAATCCAATCTGCAAGCAAGTCAAAAGGTCACCCATGATGTCAGGAGTCCTACTTTCTTTTCATTCATTCAAGACACATTTATTAGGTGGAATCAGCATTGTCTAGTAGAAAGAATCCCGGATTTGGACTGA
Organism: Bettongia penicillata ogilbyi; assembly: GCA_023548195.1. Classification (NCBI taxonomy): domain Eukaryota; kingdom Metazoa; phylum Chordata; class Mammalia; order Diprotodontia; family Potoroidae; genus Bettongia; species Bettongia penicillata. Next base: position 398,775 of record JAJHZJ010000300.1, read on the forward strand.
GAAAAAGGTTCATATCCCAGCTTTGCCATGAACTGTTACACCATGTGCAAACCACTTTGGAGAAGCAGCACAGACCAATGGAAGGAGGCCTGGCTTCGGAGTCAGAGGAGCTGAGGTCAAAGACTGACTTTGCTGCTTCATCTGTGTGACCTTGGGCAAACCATCTCGCTTCCCTCTGGGCTTCAGTGTCTTCATTTCTAAAATGAGAAGACTGGACTTGACATCTGAGTTCCCTTCTAGATATGTCTGTGAACCTAGCATCCCCTTTGGACCTTAATTTCCTTATCTGTAACAAGAAAGCATTGAATTAAATTATCTCAAATGCTCCCTTCCAGGTGTAAATTCTCCCGTGCAACAGCCAAGAATTTGCAGTGCTCTTTGCTAGGATATGATACTGGACTGCTGCTAATTAGCAGTAGGAGTAGCCAGGGGAGCCATCAATAATAAGAGATCTTCCCATTTCAGCCAGTGTGGAGAATGAAGGAATTGTGCTAGTGACCTGCAGAGATTGTGCCATGTCTACGCTTCTGCCACAGGCAAACAACAGATATCCATGCATTAAGAATAAAGTACCCTTCATGCTAGGGGACAAAATTAAAAGACTAGAGAATGATCTCTTTGGTATCTAGCTCATCAGGGAAAATGAAGTGTTCTTGGTGTAATAGAAGAAAATACCCAAGGGAAAAACAAAGGAAAGACTCTAAGGAGAAGGAGAACTAGAGACTTGAGGGTCGAGACTGGAATGTGGAGGAAGAAAAACCAGCATTTTAGTTATTGCTTTACATATGTTACCATTAGAAGCAGCAAAGTAGAAAAAGGGTAACAGTAGCCTAGACCTGGTGTCAAGAAGACCTGAGTTCAGATCTGACCTTAGACATGTAACAGTCACATGACTCTTTAGAAGTCATTTAACCTCTGCTTGCCTCAGTTTCCTCATGTGTAAAATGGGGATAATAATATCTGTAGTATCTACCTCAGAAAGTTCTTCTGAAGATCAACCAAGACCATGTATATAAGCATTACTATGTTTTGTAACCCAGCACTACATAAATATCAGTTATTATCAAGGATCTCCACAGTTGAAGATAGGATCATAGACAAAGAACTGGATTTTGATAGACAGTTACGTTCCTTCTTCCTCCCCTCTCCTACAACATGCCATGCCTTTTTGTTTGTCTCCAAGTCCTTTAATAACCTCTGTGGATCCCCTTCCTCCTTCCCTATTCGTTCCTGCCCCTCTTTACCCCAGTGCTGTTACCTTCTCCCCATCTCTTTCCCAGATGTTATTTCAATGGTACCCTTACTATTTAAAACAAACCCAGAAGTGCTGAAACAAAAGATTTTTTCAGATATCTGAAATCTAATTTAATAGGGCTTCTACTTCTACTCAAAGTCAATTTCATCTAGAATACCACAATAACTCTTTTTGCCTTATTATTAACAAACATTTCTCTCAAGACTAATGTCTTCCCATTTTTCAATTTCTCGGACCTCAAAGGAATCTACTCTGTGAACCTCCCAGCCTCATGAGTTTTTGCCACATATGCCCATCCCAGGAAGCTTAAGTGCTTATTTTTTTATTTCACTAAGGCTACCCTCCAGACCTTTGGTTATGCCATCTCCTGATAGCTATTATCATGCTTTGAATCTACATATTATTTAAAGAAAAGCCAACAAGGCTTAACATCCTCCCTATATATTCTGCACTTTGTCTCTGTTTCTTTGCCCAAGCTGTTACCTTTCCCCACAATATGTACCCCCCATTTGTCTTTTGATGTCTTCAGAATCCATCTCCAAGATCACCTCTTCAGCGGAGGTCATCTTTAGAATCAATTCATATCTTATATCCTAAAAGGAGCTTTGTCTGATCACTCAAGCTCACAAGAAACAATCATTCTTTTGAATCCTATTTGTTTAGTCATTTTTCAGTTGTGTCCAGTTCTTTGTGATCTCATCTGGGGTTTTCTTGGTAAAGATACTGGAGTGGTTTGCCATTTCCTTCTCTAGTTCAGTTTACGGATGAGGAAACTGAGGCCAAATGGGCTAAGTGGCTTGCCCGGCATCACTCAGCTAGTAAGTGTCTGAGACCAGATTTGAACTCAAGATGAGTCTTCTTGACTCCAGGCCCAGTGCTCTATCCACTGCAATACCTAGCCATCCTTTGAACCTTATAACACATCATTAGATAGGATTATGCTGTTTGCTGTGTCATGCAAGCTAATCTTATTTCCTTATCTTAATCAAAAACTAAATGATGGCAGGGACCACTAAATTTAACCCTTCAGTAGCATCTTTCACTATGAAGGGCATGTAGTAAACAAGTGCTCAAGAAACACTCAGTGCAACTACGTGGCACAGTGGAGAGAGTCCTGGGGTTGCAGTTATGAAGGTTTGAGTTAAAATAGTGCCTTGAACAAGTCACTTAATCTTGGCTCAGTTTCTTCACCTCTAAAATGGGAATCATGATAGTACCTTCCTTCTAGAGTTATTGGGATCAAACAGATCTGTAAGCTTAGCATGTCATATAAATGCTGGTTATTAGTATTATTATTATTTAATTCTTCTCCTCCACACTCCCCTATGGACCCCACAAGAGCCACTTGATCTATTTTAACTTAGATAGGAATTTGACAACTTGAGTGAGAAAATTAAAAAATGAAATAAAAATTAAAACCAAACCTCAGCAAAGAGAAATTGGCTTCACAGGACTACAGACTGCATTCCTGAATCATACTGAAGAATTAGATGACCACCTGTCTCTGCTGTAGAGGGACTTCCTCTCTATTTGGAGAAAAATTGGAATAGATGACCTCATTGACACCATCCAACTCTGAAATTCTGTGATTCCACATGAGTCTACCTAAGGGGATGATGCTAAATGCCTTCCCTTCTCCCAACCTGCACTCCTGAACCTTGACCTCCCCTCCCCCCAACCCCAAGCACACTACTATTCTATTTTAATCTCCTTGATGGTAAAGGTCATGTGTCATGATGCCCTCACTAGGTTGCTGGGGGAATCAAATGAGTTCATGTATTTAAAGCATTTTGTAAACCTTAAAGCACTATAGAAATGTCAGCTACCATTATTGTTACACAGAGTACAAGCCTGATCAATATTAGTTGAGTAAGTGAATGAATGACCTATTGTACTAAATGTTTGCATGCACTGAGAAGTACTGACTAAGAACCTGTCACTCCCTGTGTTCCCTAAAACTCAACCTCTTGTCATAGAACTTTGAGATCCCAAAAGGAATTTGACCACTTGAGTTTAAATAGCGCTCCATTCCTGCATAGTTCTTCCACCCTTAGCTCTTTCCTAACCCCATATGCTGACCTCAACTGCACTTGGCAAATGATCAAAAGCTGGATAAAGTTCCATGGACCTCATAGCCAGGGTCCATGGAGATATGCAGACAGCTTTCCTTTGATCCTGGAAAAGTACCGTTGGTTATCACTGAGCAGTGGGATTGAGTTTGTGGTCATATAGTCCAGTCTATTACTCCTTGTCAGCAACTGTGGCACTCTCAGCATAAACTCAGAACTCTTATTTTGAACAAGAATGTAGGATAAAATTAGTGTCAGTTACTAGTTTATAAACCTTGATGAAGCCAGGTGATTGAAGAGGACAAGAACGGTTTTATATTGGTATTTGTATCACTGTCCCTTAACATAATGCTCCATATGTAATAGGCACTTGGAAAAATGCTTATTGAACTGAAATAAAAGTTGGGAAAGCCAGGCTTTCTTAGTTACAGAACATCGGTTTGTTTGTTTTTTTTAATTGCTAAGCATAGTTGGACTCATTAAGGTCAGGTTGATGACACAGAAAAAGAGAATTAACTTAAGTTTATATGATCAAGGTAGGAAGCCCTTTATTCTCGGGGAATTAGAGCTACCTAGAAAGATCCTAATGGTTTCCCCTTCACTTCTCCAGACACCTTGAAATCCATTCACCAGATGCTAAGCACACTGTCATCCTGCGGAGCAAAGACTCAGCCACAGCCCAGGCGTGGTTCAATGCTATCCATGCCAACGTTAGCGACCTGCTTACGAGGGTCATCGCAGAGGTCAAAGAGCAGCTGGGGAAAAGTGGCATCCCTGGGAGTCGAGAGATCAGACATCTAGGCTGGCTTGCAGAAAAGGTATGGAAGATATTTTGTTATGTTCAATCCCCTGGGACAAGCCCATCCTCACTTTTTTGCAGTTTCTGAAGTCTTTTTCCATATAGCAAACTCTCAGTTATCTATGAGGTAACTTCCCTGTAGGGGATTCTCCAAGTCTTAGATATACACAGTGACAACCATTATCATTGCCATCATTTCCAGACTTGTCAGGGTAAGATTCATGGGATTCTGGATCTAGAAATGAAAGGGACTCTATTTCAATTCAGTTCATTTCAACTCTGTGTTAAGTTCTGAGAACACAAAGATAAAATGAAAAACAAACCTCAGTTCCTACCCTTGAGGAGTTTACACTCTCAGATTTGTTACTTGGGGCAGCTAGGCTGTGCAGTGGATAGAGCACTGGGCCTGAAGTCAGAAAGATAAAGCCGGCCTCAGACACTTACTGGCTGTGTGATCCTGGGCAAGTGACTCAACGCTGTTTACCTCAATTTCCTCATCTATAAAATGAGCTGGAGAAAGAAATGGCTAACCACTCCAGTATCTTTGCTAAGAAAATTCCAAACAGGGTCACAAAGAATTGACACAACTGAAAACAGCTGAAAAACAACAACTTGCTACTAGCCTTTGAGATGTTTCATTGGTGGTTTATACCTCCACAAGAAAAGGTCATCCAAATAGTAATTCCAAAGGCAGCATTTGAATCCAGATCTTGACTCCAAACCCAGCAGTCTCTCCACTGCACAGACGGCCTCTCTGTGATCACTATTATTACTATTTCCATACCTGACAGTGTGAGAGACATGGGATCATAGGTTTAGAGCTGCAAGGGACCTTAGATGCTGTGTAGTTCAATCTTCTAATTTCATAAATGAGGAAAGTGCGGCTAAGACAGTTAAAATGTCTTATCCAGGGTCACACAAGTAGTATCTAAGATGACTTAAGATTTGAACTCAGGTCCTCTGCCACCAAATCCAGGGCTTTTCCCACTGTTTTATATTAATACAAGCCCTAGGCTCCCTCAAATTCCTTGCTATACAAGCAATCAAATGAACTTTAGAGTTAATCTGGTGGGAGTTAGCCCTGCCCCTCAGTTCAAAGATTTGAGTCTTCAGAGTTATTCCTGAGCCTGGTTACTATTTTTTTGGACCTGATCTTGTTTTCAAAAGAACACTGGGCTTTTCAGGGCAGCCTGACCTTGCCGTCATTCATCCTATAATAGGTTCTGAAACAGAATATCGAGCGTCACAATTACAGTATGTTAGGTTCCTAGAGACACTAAATTGTGTCATCTGAGGAGGACCTGCCTGACCACACTTGAAAAATGACCCTAGAAAACAGCAATCTGTGAAACGTGTTTTTCCCTGCTGTTCTTCGTTCATCCTGGCTCTTACTGAATATTTAGTTCCAAAGTTCATGGTCAGTGAGATGGCACCATCCCAGTTTCCCACTGAGGTTAAAAGAATGGAAAGGCATTAGAGAGAGTTGGTTGTGGAACACTCATAATCAAAAGAAATTATACTATAACTTCATCATCCTAGGTTTTCCTCATTTCTTAGTTGATCTATATGCAAGCAGGGTTTTAATGCAACAGACCTACGGGTTTATAAAATCTTAGGCTAGGAAAAGGCCTGGGTGGTCACCTAGTGTGACCAAGACTCCTCTCTACAATCTACCCAGTAAGTAGCCACCAGGCTTCCCTTTGAAGATTTCTCATGAAAGAGAATCCTCTATCTCCAGGGATAACCTATTCCATTTTGGATAATTCTGGTTAAATTAGAAAGGTGTTTTTGTTCTTTATATCAAGTCAAAAAACACTTTATAACTTTGACACATTGACTCAAATTTTGTTTCCCTCCAATCAAATAGAACACATCTAAGTCAAAGTCCACCTGATTATCCTTCAAATAACTATCCTGGCTTTCTGACTTAGAACTTCCTTCACTTAAGTTTTATTACAACCTAGGTGTGATTTTCAGCTCCTTACTCACTCCCAATATCCAGTCAGTTGCCAGATTCTGTTATTTCTACCTTCGGGATACCCACTTCTCTCCTCTGACACTGCCACCAGCCTTGTACAGGGATACTCCACCTCACCTCTGGACCGTTGCAATAACCTGCAGGTTGATCTTCCTGCCTCAGGTCTCTCCCCATTTCCATCCATGTTCCACTCGTCCGCCACCTGTCACATTGATCAGCCTAAAGTACAAGTCTGACCATGCCACCTCTCTATTTAATAAAATTCCTCCAGGATCAAATATAAAATCCTCTGTTGGGCATTTAAAACACATCATAACCTAGCCCCTTCCCACATTTTCAGGCTTTTTGCATCCTAGTATAAGGCCTTGCCTCCTGATTGTAAGGCTATGTACTCTGCAATCCGGTGAAACTGACTTCCATGCCATTTCTCCAACAATACTTCATCCCCGAAATATGAGCATTTTCATTAGTAATCTCCCATGATTGGAATTCTTTCCCTGCTCACCTCATCCTCTAAGCTCCCCTGGCTTCCTTCATAGCTCAGCTAAAGGCCTACCTTCCACAAGAAGCCTTTTGCTACCCTCTTTAATCTTAGTGTTTCCCCTCCAAGATAATCATCTACAGTTTATCCTGGATAGTATATCTAGTTGCTGGCATATTGCCTCCTCTATTATTAGATGATGAACTCCTTTTGAGCAGGGATGTGGGGTGGGAGTGGGGAGTTTTCCTTTCTAAGTATCCACACTGCTTAACACATGAATGAATGAATGAATGAATGAATGAATGAAGCATTTATTAAGTATTTACTGCATGCAAAGCATTGTGCTAAGCATTGGACATACAAATAGAAATACAAATAGACAGTAATTTTTCTCAAGGAGCTAATGAAGCGGATAATATACATGGAATGTTTTATCTACAAGTCAGATAGAAAAATCCCATGGTCCTTAGGATGTAGGACCTACATGTTTATAGCAGCTCTCTTTGTGGTGGCAAAGCACTGGAAACTGCAGGGATGCCCATCAGTTGGGGAATGGCCAAACAAGTTGTGGCATATGATTTTGATGGAATACTACTGTGCTATAAGAAATGGTGAGTTCAACGATCTTAGGAAAATATAGAAAGACTTGCATGAAATAATGAAGAGCAAACAGAGCAGAACCAAGAGAACATTGCATATAATATCAGCAATATTGTTTAAGAACTACTTAGATCGACTGTTTTGACTATTATAAATACCCAAATTAGCCATAAAAGTCATTGTGAAATGACATACACAGGAGGGTCCACTATCACAGGTGCTTTGATCTGCTTCTCTAAAAGGAAAGGCAACTTTTGAGGGGTCAACAATCACTTTAATCAAAGACATTCCTGAACTTAAGAGAAAATATAGAGAAATCAAAATCAAGGCTTCAAGCTTTCTGACATATATCACAGATCAGCAGATAACTGTCTAACCATACATACATAGTTACCAGAGAGGGAAGCACCAACATCTGAGTTTTCAAAGCCAGAGGGCTCCTTAGTGGCTGCCCAGAGTCTATCTGGTCAAACAAACACTTCCAATAAATAAGCCCCAAAGTAAGACCTCACCTCAGAGTCTTTATACACTTTTTAGAGCCAGAGGGCTTCACAACCCTTGAGAACCAGTGCCTCATTAACAAAAAGTGTGGGCCTTTCTACATATCTTCCCAGGCCCATTAATGGGGGCGGAATATCTTTAATTACATTATTCAATCAGAGGCACTTGATTATACTAAAACAAAAAATGCACCATCAGTACAGTCATATGAAGAAAGAAACTATCTGTTTTTGGAGAAAAAACTGATAAATAAAAGTATAAAATTATTTTACATCTCTCTCTCTATATATATATATGTATATATATGTGTGTGTGTGTGTGTGTGTCTGTGTGTGTCTGTGTCTGTGTATATATACATACATATCTATATATACCTATTTGTGGCTAATGTTAGCCATCTCTAGGGTGGAAAGGAAGAAAGAAAAAATATACCTGGTAAATTTATTATATATTTATGTAAATAATGTATTACATATTATTTATGTTTTATACATTTAAAAGGAATAGAAAGTTGTGCATAATATATTCATGTGCATTCATCTTTTTTATTATATGTTATGGAAATGCTTATTTTATTCCATAAATTTAAAAAAATTAAAATAATAAAATGAAAGTTTCCACAGTTCTTAGGATGCAGCAGCAAAGCAGATGGCAATGTGTCTTTTTAATGTCACTTCAACTGACAAAAATCCTATCAGTTTCTGATGTGCCAAAGACTTTGGTGACAAGAATATTCTTTTCTCAGTTTTTAGTAGATTTGACAATAATACTTGTAAGACCAGTTGCCAGGCTCCATCTCCACAAGAGTTGCTTTCCAAGATGATGGCTGAGGACACTGGATTGGAAGCTTTTTGCTAAATAGTCATCAGGGACTATCTCTATCAAGGTCTCTAGGGAGAGAATGGTCAATGGGGTGGTGGTTATGGTTAGACTTGACTGCCATATGCTTCCTCTTATTTTCTCCAAAGGGTCCCTGGCTTCTCCTAGTCCTGCCCTGTGAGTAGCAGTGGGCTGCGAGTTGGTGGGGTGGCCAGCTCCTTTTCCGTAGGAGTGTCCAGAAGCAGGACCAATGGGCTGGAGGATTTTGCCACCCTCTGGACCCATACTGTCCATTAGTAGTAACCATTGACAGTGGTGATGAGGAAAGTGAACTCCTTGTTCACAATGATTTCTTTCCTCAATGATGGTGCATGGTGTGTGCCTAATAAATGCTGTTAACTTGACTTAACTTCACGTAGTTCTTTCTTGACATGATCTTTAGGTTCCGTACCCTCTTAATTACCTTTCTCTGTATATACTAAGGCTAATAATCCCTAAAGTATGGTGCCTAGAAATATATACAGTGTTCCAAATATGATCAGACCAAGACAGTGGGACCATCACCTCTCAAATCATATATCCTCTGACTTTGCTGCTGCAGCCTAAGATCAACATTACCTGGTTTGGGCTTTTGTTTCTGTTTCTCTTTCTGTTTTTGGTGCCACATTATACTATTGATTCATCTTGAATTTTTGCTCCACTAAAATCCCCAGATCTTTTGCAGATAACCTCCTTTCTAGCTATTTCTCTACCATCTGGTATTTGCGAAACTGTTAGTTTGGGGTTTTTTTGAAACCAAATATAAGACTTTGCATTTATGCCTATTAAATTTCATTGCCTTAGATTTAGATTTGTGGCTAGGTAGTACAATGAATAGAGCATTGGACTTAGGAATACTTGAGTTCAAATCCAGATTCAGAAACTTATTAACTATGTGACCCTAGGAAAAATCACTTACCCTCCATCAACCTTATTTTCCTCATGTATAGAATGAGGATAATAACAACAGGGTGTTTATGATGATCAGGTGGGATATGTATATGTGTGTGTGTATGTGTGTATATATATATATATATATACATACACACACATACATATATGTGTGTGACACATATATATACATATATGTTTATGTATGTGTGTATGAAGAGCTTTGCAAACCATAAAATGCTATAAACACTAGCTATTTATTATTTATTATTATTTTATTAATTTTTAATAATTAATTTATTAATAATTTATTATTATTATGTATTTGAGGATGCCCAACATTTTAGCTAAGTAAAATGCTCAGTAAAAGACAATCTCTACAATATAAAATCTTTTATTTGGGGGGGAATAGTAGGAAGTGATGAAGTCAGTCAGTAAACATTTATTAAGTGCTTAGTATTCTAAGTTTAGTATTCAGTGTTCTAAGTACTGGGAATTAGAATAAACACAAAAAATTCCATGTTGAAATGCTTACAGTCGCATGTGGGAGGACAATGCGTAAGAGAAATGGAGGAAGCCCAAAAGTCAGGGTGGTAGATGTTAAGTGTCTTGAGGTCAGGTCTTCCTGTGTGTTGCTCCACCTTCGTGCCTCCTGGTTTTGATCTGAGCTAACTTAGAAATTCACCTAACAAGTAACACAATTGTCTCAGCCAGCCCAGGATATGCTGTCTTTCATCCTAACATGTGACCTTTGGAAGTGGCAGAATTTTGGTGTAGCCTTCACACATTCTTTTGGGCATGAACTCAGCAAGGTCAACCAAAGCGGAGATTGGTCATGATGTAAAGTTTGCAAGAGAGTAAAAGGAGAATGTTGGCATTTACATTAGAATAACTGTTTTGAATTGAAATCTGTGACAGTACATCAGAAGAAAGAGTAGTTATTATTCTAGATATGACCAGTAATATATGTGGAAATTGAACAAGAAATTGCTCATAGATGTTTTATATTAAGTCCGGTTCTTGTCTCTTGCAGAATTGTTACTAAGACATTACAAAAATGTATTTATTCAAGCGGGGAAAAAAATCTAGGTGCCTTAGCCTGGCATTCAAGGCTTTACAAAATCTGGGATTCTATCTCTGATTTCTTAAACTCTTTTGTTTCAGCAAACCCAGGAGTTGTTGCTGTTGCTCAATCACGTCAGACTCTTTGTGACCGCATTTGGGGTTTTCTTGACAAAGATACTGCAGTGTTTTGCCATTTCTTTCTCCAGCTCATTTTACAGTTGAGGAAACTAAAGCCAAATGGGTTAAGTGACTTGCTCAGGGTCACACAGCTAGATTTGAACTCAAGAAGATCCTGACTCCAGGTGGGGTGCTCTATCTACTGCACCACATAGCTTCCCCTGTCTATTCTGTGTGCACGTGCTGTCTCCCCTGTGCTCCTTTGAGATTAGAGCCTGGCTCACTTTTGTCTTTGTGTCTTTAGGGCTTAGCACAGTGCCAGGTACATTGTAGGCCTTACTAAATGCTTTTGATTGACTCCAACATACAGGCATTAAGTGCCTTTGGTGAACCAGGCACTGTACTGAGAAAAGGGCATATAAACACAAAAATTAGAAACAGAAATGAAATGGCCAGCAGCAACATCACTATCCTCTTATGGGAGAACAATTCATAGAATCTATAGGATTTCATGTTCAAGGGAAACTTAGAGAATATTTACCTGAGGTTTTTAATTTTTTTCCGTGTTATGTATTCCTTGGGCAGTCTTACGAAGTCCATGAACTCCTCTGAATAATGTTTTTAAATACCTAAAATTAAAATAATGATGAGATAGGAAGCCAATTATATTAAATACAGTAATCAAAAATTTTTTTTAACAAGCTCATGGATCCCCAGTTAGGAACCCCTTATCTAAACCAACTCCTTCATCTCACAGATAAAGAAACTAAGGTCTAGAGTGGTTCAATTTTTCCTCCAAAGACATACACCTAGTAAGCAGAAGAGCTGACATTCAAACCCTTGATAGATTTGAAATTTCATCCAAGTGGGTATTCCCTCCAGTGATATAGATAGCATCAGGTAACAACCCATCTATACTTTCTCATCCTATGTAACTTTTCCCATTCAAACCCTGGTCATCTGCATCCGGATCCTCTAGCCTCTCCACATTTAAGGGTGCTTGGTCCCATTCCTCTCCTGTTGGCAGTAAGATAATTAATTCTAAACTGTAACTAGGGACCTAAAATTATGGAATAAACAACTTAGAGTAAAGTGAGATTCTTTTCTCTCCCTGTACCCAGAAAGGTTCATGGCTAGTACTCTTAACTATTTTGTCAAAATAATTAATAGGTTCATTGCCAAGCATTGCAGTTTAACAGTAATAAAAGCAAATAAAATGCATTTTGCGAGGAAATTATTGTTATCATAATAATAGCAGTATGTGGAAAAGCAGCTTGGTATAATGGATAGAAATCCTTCCAAAGGGAAGGAGAGAGAACCCCATATAAGTCCCACTTCCTGATTCAATTCTTATAAGACTATGTGACCCTAAGCAAGTAACAAGCTCTCAATTCCCCAGGGAATTCTGCAAGACTGTGTATTGTGGAGCAGGTGTGGACCTGCATTTGTAGGAGGGAATTTCCTTCCCTGGAATTCCCTATACTAGTGAAATCACATGTTCAATCAGAAAAAAAAAAACATGCAGCGAGTTTGAAAGTTACGGCTTTGATACATTGATAGATTTGAAATTTCATCCAAGTGGGTATTCCCTCCAGTGATATAGATAGCATCAGGTAACAACCCATCTATACTTTCTCATCCTATGTAACTTTTCCCATGTTTTTCCATAAATCCATCCCTAGAAGCCCTCCCCCACAATGGGAAAGTTACTAATGGTATGTCATGTTGGAACAATAATAGTATTTTCTACAGTGACAAGAGAAGATATTTTGTTATCTTCTTATTTAAAGCCCATCAAAAGATTTCCACAAAGCAAGACCCAGGGCTAAACTTTTTAATACTGAACCTTACAATAGTGTCATAAAAATTGGGGTGGTTGGTTTTTTTTTTTGGCAAAATGTTACAATGGGTGCTAATCCTTCATACTGTACTTCCTTTGGCATTTCTTGTAACAACACAAATCTCAGTTAATTCTCTTGGTATTTGTTGAGCTATGAAATGTGATCCCCTAGAAATTCAACTGTAATTTACCTTCAATTGATGTCTGTTGTCTTTGTCCTAAAAGTATTAGGTTTTGATTTTGTGGCTGGATAAAGGTACTTCTGAGGGGGAAGGCTATCTATGCAGTGGTATATGCCTGATTTAGAATCTGTAGAATCAGCATGTGAGGTAGAAACAATTGAAACTTGGAAAAATGTTAGTGGCAGTAAGTTTCTACCTGACCTCAATTTTAGAAAACTTGCCTAGTGTTGGCAGGAATGATTCATATCTTCATAGGCTTATTAAATTTTGTCACAAATACCTTGACCATTCTGCTAGTTAATAATTAGTAAGCATTTATTAAAGTCCTGATTTTCTGCCAGGCAGATGTGCTCCGTGCTATGGATACTAACGCAAAAACAAAACAGCAGCCACAAGAATACAACTACAAACCAATAGCACCATGTCTGCATTCAAGAAGCTTACTTTCTATTGGGAGTGATAATAATATGAACATACATGAGTATAAAAATCTGATGGTGTAATGGATAGAGTGCCAGGCCTGGAGTCAGGAAGACTCATCTTCCTGAGTTCAAATCTGGTCTCAGACATTTACTAGCTGTGTGATTTTGAACAAGTCCCTTAACCCATTTGGCATCAGTTTCCTCAACTTTAAAATGATCTGGAGAAGGAAATGCAAACCTCTCCAGTATCTTTGCCAAGAAAACCTCAGTTGGGATCAGGAAGAGTCAGACACTACTGAAAGGACAGTACAGCAACAAATAGAAATATTCAAGTAAACACAAGGAATTCTTTTGGGGTCAAGGGTAGACACTAGCAGCTGTGAGTATCAGGAAAGGTCCTGCTTAGAACTTGGCACTCAACCTGAGCTTTGAAGGAAACTAGAAATTGGAAGAGAAGGAGGTGAGAAAGGAAGTCCTAACTGACTGACTGGGACCTTGTTGATAATTATTGATAGCCAGTACTGTGTTAGGCTCTAGGGTGCTGTTTGGGAGAGACTAAGGGTGAGAATTGGGCTGGAGGGCTCTTGGCTCTCAGGAATTTACATCTTGTTTAGAGAGATAAGACTGTGAATTGAGAAGAGATCATTTGAGGTGGGAGTAGTTAGAAGGGTCTTTCTCAAGAAGGTGAATTGGGCTATGGACCTTGGGTAGATGTTGTATAGGCAGAGAGGGATGATGAAGGCATTCCAGACAAGGGAAACAGCATAAACAAGGATGAGAATGAGCAGACTCAGCAGAAGACAGGGAAAGGACTTGCTGGATTGTAATAAAAAGTGCATGTTATGAAAATGTAAGAAATAAAGGGGTCAAATCATGTAAGGCTTTGAAAAGCAGAGGAATTTGAAATAGAATTCAAATGACACTTTAGCCACAGGACAGCTTAGCCTAGAAAAGGGGAGTGGGCAGGTCCGTGATCACTGTCTACAATACACTTGTGAAAGAATGACATTTATTCTACGTAGAGAAGCTATGTAGAATAGGGGAAAGCACATTAATGGTTTTAAAGTCATTTGATGATTTTATTATCTGCCTCTGGTGCTTACTATCTATGCCATCTTGGGCAAGTCTGAGTCTCAGTTTCCCCAACTATAAAATGTGAGTGTTCAAAGAGATGGCTCTTCCAACTTGAAATCTATGATCCTGAGACTGCTTGATGTTAAAAAGCAGATCTTGGATGGATGGGTGGAAGTTCCCAGTGGGGGAGATTTAGACTTGATATGAAGAAAAACTTCCTAACAGTCACACTACACAGAAGTGAGATGTGCTCTTATGGGTTCTGGATGTCAGGAAGTCTTCAAGTAGAAGCCATGACCACTTCTCAGACATACTTTGGAAGGGATTCTTGTCCTGATTCCTAAGAGGTAAGATGACCTCTGAGATTCCTTCTAATTCCTAATCAATTCTCTGAATGACAGTGCCTGACAAAGTATTGCTATCATAGGATCAAAATGAGAACTAAAATTTTGGAGGATATAAAAAATATACCTTCATACTGAGGCTTTTTGAAAGGAGAACTTGCTGTGGTCAGCAACAGGGAACCATTGCAAGCTGGAGAGCAATTAGGAAAGAGTGGAATGATGTGATTCTTCTAGCATTCAGTAGTATTCACGGGAACTTAAAATTTTCATTTATCCTCTAATATGGGGTTAATACTCTTTTTTATGTCACAGTTTCCTTTGACATTCTGATGGAGTTTTAGATTTCTAGTACTTTAAAAATTAGAAGCATCTAGGTGGTACAGTAGTGCTATGCCTGGAGTCAGGAAAACCTGAGTTCAAATCTAGCCTCAGATACTTACTAGCTATGTAACCCTGGGCAAGTTACTTTAAAAAAAAAATATGTTTGCCTCAGTTTTCCCCACTGTAAAATGAGGATAACTATAGCCCCTTTCTCCCAAAGTTGTTGTGAGACTCTAATGAGATATTTGTAAAAGCTCTTAACACAGGGCCTGACACATAGTAGGTGCTATATAAGTGCTTTTTTAAATCCCTTTCTCCCTTACTCCTGGGTTAAGAACATCTACCCTAATATATTGCAAACAAACCCTCCCTTTTCTTTCTATTATCCAGTTTAGGACTGGACCAAATAGTCCTTGTGTTAAACAGGAGTATTTGCTCTCATTTCTGGGCTCCTTGATCCCATTTAAAAAAGCAATAATGTCTGATGCAGTCCCAGGCAACATATCTGAACACCTCCGAAAGGCCAGTCCATGGCCAGCGCCATTATTCCATGGATGTTTTCATGCTAGTGCCTAGGATCATAGCTCTAGAGCTGAATGGACCTTAGAAGTCATCTAGCCCCGCCCCGCTTATTTTTCAGATGAGGAAAATGAGGTTGAGGGAGCTTAATTGATTTGTCCAAAATAGTAATAAGCATCAAAGATAGTATATGAATCCAGGTTCTCATAATAGAGAACCAGTGTCCTTTCTACTATATTCTGCTGCTCTGATCCTACCTGGAATGTATTTACTACTCTAAACTCTAATATGATCTAGAGTTTATCTAGCAAATCACTCTAGTACTAGTACTCTTAGAAAATGTGTGGAACCTCAGATATGTATTGTATACATTCAAATTTTAAGGTGAGGAGGCACATGGTAGAAAGAGGAAAAGGAGATTAAATAGCAAAATTTGGGGCTGTAGAACCAAGTTATGACAAATGCCTTTAAATCTAATTTATTTAATTGTGAAAGAAGGGTAGGGGTAGGGAATAAGCATTCACGTGGCATCTACAACTTTCCAGGCACTGTTTTAAGCACTTCTTAAAATATGCTCATTTGATCCTGAAAACAACCTTTCTGTTATTATCCCCATTTTACAATTAAGGAAACTGGGGCAAACAGTGATAAAGTGACTGTTCCAAGGTCACAAAGCTAGTAATCATCATCCTCATCATAACAGTAATCATCAACATTTATATAGCTTTTACTCTGTGGCAGGCATTATGCTGAGCACTCTACAGTTATTATATTATCTCATCTGATTCTCACAATACCGAGAGGTAAGTGTTTTTATTATTCCCATTTTACAGATGAGAAAACTGAGGCAGAGATTAAGTGACTTGTCCAGGGTCACATGGCTAGTAAGCGTCTGAGACCAGGTTTCGGCTCAGATCTTCTTAACTTCAGGTTTGCACTCTGTCTGCCTAACCACCAACTTAGCATGGTGTATGTGAAATGTCTGAGAAACGGTTACTCAGGAGATGAAAGTTCAAGTTCCTAAGTGGCCTTTTCTGTGACCGAAGATCTAAGAAATGGCCAAGGATATATCATCCTGGTTGTTGTGAAGAATGGCTAATAAAAAAACTGGGAAATATCCCCCATCCTTACACTACTTACAGACAATGAACACGTATTCAGAACCATAACAGAAAACGTAACCATAACACAAAAAACACTTCCTGCCCTCCAGGACCTTATCCTCACCAAGGTAAACATGGGCTTGCATAGAGATAATGAAATACAGAGAATTTAAGGAAGGAGAGACTATTAACATATGCAGCGATCTGGACAGACTTCTAGTAGGAGTTAGGACCTAGGTGGAACCCTGAAGGAAACAAGGATTTTAAGAGGTGAAAAGAAGGGCAGAGAAGTGTACACCAGGCATAGGAAAGGGGGTGAGAGGGTGTCAGCTTAAGCAGAACCTTGGAGGAGTAAAGAGAACTCTGGGTTTGAAAAATAGCAGCTAGGTGGTACAGAGAATAGAGTACTGACATGGAATCAGGAAGACTCATTTTCCAGTTCAGACTCAGACTCAGGCACTTACTTGCTATGTGACCCTGGGTAAGTCACTTAACTGTCTCAATTTCCTTATTTGTAAAAATAAATTAGAGAAAGAAATGGCAAGCCTTTGCCAAGAAAACCCCAAATGGAGTCACAAAGAGTGTTTGAAGAGGATTAGTATGAAATATTAAATATGAAATATGCTCTTATAGGACACTTACTTATGAAGTCTGAAATGCATTTGTGAAGGAAGGGCTTTAAATGGGCAACTGAGGAGATTCTATTTTACCTTAGTCAGTAGGGAATCATTAAAGATTCTTGAACAAAGAAGTGGCATTATTAGATATGTGCTAAGCAGAATGATTCATCAGCCGTTTTCCTGTCAGCTCCCAACACTGACAAGTTATCTGCCTCCTCAGTCCAGGTAAACTGTACAGAGACTATCTCATAAATGCCTTGTCCAGTTAAACTAGAGGCATCCCAGAGTAAAAGTAAAATAGCATTGGGCTGAGTAAAACAGATCCTGCTGGAAGTCTAGGTCATGACAGTAAAATTAATAGACTGGTATTTCTGGAGCTTCTAAATATATCAAGCATACCATCAGGCAGTAAAAACTGCCTACCCTAAGTGGGAATTTCCCACTTCTTTTCCTTTGGAGAAGATATCTCTGACCTGAGGAAATTCCCATCTGATAAGGAAAGGAAATTAAATGACTATCCTGACTTGCATCATCCCTAAATCTAGACTGTTTGTTATTCCAGATAACACAGATTGTTAATGCAATTAAGTGCTAATAGGCCTGTTGTGTTGCCTGAGGAAGCAGTCCTCCGTCTCCTGTGCGAATTGCCTCTGAGATGGAGAAAGTAGGAATAAAATCAGGCAACAGCTTGGTTATCTCCCTTTTGGTCTTTTGATTCAAGTGTTTAAGAATAAATGTTCCAATGTGAATCTAACTTAAATGGGTCCCCTCTTCTATTTTCTCTAATAGCTGCAGTTTTTCGACTTAGGAAGGAAAAAACAAAACAGATCAACAGTAGCAAAAAAGAAAAACAAAACTGAGGGAAGTTGTGATAACATCATTAAAATATATTCTATCCCAGCAGAATTTGTGACTCTTGAAATTGAAAGGACCTAAGAGATCAACTCCTCCTTTGGTTCTCAACTTTCTTGTTGCTCAGTCATATCCAACTCTTCAAGATTCCATGGGATGTACTGTCCATGAGGTTTTATTGGTAAAGATACTGCAGTGATTTGCCATTTTCCTTCTCCACTGGATTAAAGCAAACTCTGCTTCACTTAAATCCAGTTCACACAGAAGTCAAGACATCACCTTGTGATGGCATTGTTCTCTCAAAAACAAAGGACTGGTAGTCTAAGGGGACCCCAAAATGCAAGGGCACAGGGCAGGAGGTTTGCCTCAAAAGAATTCAACCACTCAAGTCTTTTTTCAGTCCAGTGAGTCAGTTTATTAAGACACCGATTGGAGTGGATGAGATTCCCAGTGAGTCTGCTGTATTTGTGATGCCAATACAAGTGGGTCAGATTTTAAGAATCTGCACATTTGATGAAGATAAAATTGGTACTTTTATACAGAAAGGCTGTGGGAAGATCTGGATGGATTAAGGAGTGGCAAGTAGCCTGGGGTGGGCCAGGTGAAGACCATGAGGGCTTCAGTGAAAAGGCAGTTAAAAGGATTATTGACTGCCATATTTTTGGATTCCTCACAGCACTGTGCTCACTACAAAAAAGAGTCTGTCTAAGAGCTAATCCAGTTCTTTCATTTTATCAATAAGGAATCTAAGTGGTTTGTCCATTCACATAGCTCATAAATGGCAGATCATGAATTAACTTTAGGTATTTAACCTTTCCATGATATTGCTGCTATTTCAATGTCCTGACTCCTCCCAGTACCACCACCCCTCTCCCCCAATGTAGTAAATGCCTGTGCTTATTCTGTAGTTCATTACTGAAATTCTAAACTGAAATCACATTGTTGTAGGCTTTTTCCTTATAACTCTTTGATTCATGGTTCTGCCCAATATTACTCTTGGGAATATCAGAATCTGGCTTATTTCTAGCTCTACAGACCAAAATTCAAAAAAAAAAAAAATAGGAAAGGGGCCCATAGCCTTCATGTAAATATTCAGGCTAACCAAATATCAAAAATAGGACAAGATCTAGTTAATTTGACAAATAAACCTGAGCCCCCAAAGACTCAAGATAAATTCCCCTAGGCCTCTTTTACTTCTACAGGGACCTATGTAGCCCTGCAGATTAAAGCATGTAAAAATTATTTGTATTATAATGTAATACAGTTAATGTAAATGTTATATACAGGTTAGGTTTCAAAATCAACACTTAAAGTGAAAATGGATTGTAACCAAAAATATCATCTCTGTTATGGACCTCCAAGGCAAAATCTTCTGGGAGAGTGAAGGAAAATTGGGAGTTAGATCTCTGACTTCTAAATAAGTAATGACTCCAAGGACTAGGTCCATTTTGCTGGGGTGCCAAGGTGGGGCTGAGCCAAGATGAGGTTATGCAAATCATTGCCAATCCCCAGCCTGATGTCCCTCCCCTGCTTCTTTCCCCAGAGTCCCCCATCCTTATTTCACTTTCCCCTCCTTCTGCTCCAGAGGAGTACCCGAAAGGGATGGTGGGGAGACCTAACAGAAGTCTAGGGAGCAGATTCACGTTTCCCATGTCATGCTTGTTGAGTGTGGAATGGCCAGTAGAATTACAGGAACTATTTAAATTATAATTTCCATTCTTCTCTTCCCCTCCTCTACCCTTCCCTCTCCATATGGTTAACTCTATATAACTTACATGCAGTCATGATGTGACTCCTGTATTCTTATTAATTAATAACAGTGCTAATTTTCAAGTGGGTAAGCTCCTGAACTAGTTTAAAAAAAAATCTGACAAGTTTAGATGTATGTGTATTGGCTCTTGAATTATTTTTGTTTATGAAAAAAATTAGAACTTTTAAATATGCCCCCGTATTATCTCTTGATCTTTCCTTCCTGATTTTTCCCTGCCTCCAAGCTTTGTATGGAAGGCAGCTAAGTGGAACAGTGGATACTAGGTTAGGACTTGGGGAATCCAGAAGACAAGTTCAAATCCAGCCTTGGATCCTTAATAGCTGTGGGATCCTGGGCAAGTTAATTAGCTGTTGCCTGCCTCAGTTTCCCCAACTGAAAAATGGAGATATTAATTGTACCTACCTCACAGGGTTGGCACATAATAGGAACTTAATATGTGCTTATTTCCTTCCCTCTTCCCAACAACTCTGAGGTTTCCAAGGCATCAGATTTTGTTCCATTCTTGTCTTTGTCTTCCTAGTACCTAGCACAGTGCCTGGCACATAATGGTCACTAAACCAGTGCTTGCAGCTTGATTTACTGATTGATTGCTCCCTTTTGGAAGTTCAGGAAAGTTAGGTGTTTTATCCAAGGTTATGCATCTAGAAAGTGACCAAGCCAGAATTGTTGTTTCCACTGTGATGGGTTGACCTTTTAAGATCTCACTGTGCCACCCATTAAAACCTTGGGAAGGCTACCAAACATAAGGAATCACTGACAACTTCATAAACAGTGCAGAAAAAAAAAGATAACAGATGACAAGGAAGCAGTGGCTTAAGGGAGGTGAACCGAATAACCAAACTTGTGTGGTGTAGTCATTTAATTTTACCTACTATCAGGAGTGGGGAAGCTGTGGCCTTGAGACCTCTTGTGGCCCTCTAGATCCTCAAGTGCAGCCCTTTGACTGACTCCAACCCCCATACTGTCCAGTGGCAAATTTGGACATTCTGCACAGAATAGACCAGGCAGATTTCCAAAACGCCTACCCCTTCAGGAGAGTTTCCAAAAGGTAGCAGACTATACTTATTTCTTACTATCACTGTCTCCCTACGCCACTCACCCCACCCCAAGGAAAAAGTACAGAGTAAAGGTTGTTATTTGGGCCAAGGGCCATAACTTTTACAGGGTTGCCTTATCATCTTCACAGGATAACTTTGCAAAATGTAAAGAAAACTTAGGGAAAGGTCTTTGCTGCAGCTTGGAGTAGCAAATAAAGTACTTACAAAAGCAAACACAAAAAAGTACTTTATTCACGGTTAAAGTAAGGTCTACTTTCTACACATGCCACTACATAATCAAATGGATAATATTGTCAATTTATTATAGTAGGGTGTACATGGTGGGTAATTAATTTATGCATGATGTATTAAAATTGAATAAGGTTGATTTGAATTAAATCTAAAATCCTAGTTCTGGAATGAGCCTTTGAAATCATCAAGTCTATTGTCTCACACACACTCCCCTCCATCATGTTGCCTTCTCCATCAGTGGGATGAGAAGAACGAATTCTTCTCCTACCTTGTCTTTGCTCAATCGTTGTATCTTCAGGATTTCCCCACCATTCACCCCTACTCCCCTTTTACCTCATCTTTGTCCCAACCCTTTCCACAGATAAATCCTAAGCTTCAAGACCATCGCAACCACTTTCTAACACTGAAATGTCTCCCTGGCACTCCTCAACATTCCTCTGACCTCATCTCTATCCCAACGTCCCAGCTCTGCCTTTTTATTGATAAAAATACTAGGCTTCAAAGCCCTGCAATAGCTTCAGGCCATTGCAATAGTTTTCTCACATTCCTTCCTTTTGCTGACATATGAAAAGGAGCTTTTTAAAACAGAAAGGTTAGGAACCTCCATGTTTTATAGAGAAGAAAAAATTGCTTGAGGTTATTCAACTATTCAGTGGCAGAACAAGACCAGAACACAGGTCTCCTAGTTTCCAATTCAGTGATCAGCTATGTCATGTTGCCTTATATAGATAAATAAGAAAAGGATTTATTAAATGTTTACTATGTGTCAAGCACTAGATCACTTGACTTAGAATCAGGGTGACTATTTTCCTGAGTTCAAATCTAGCCTCAGACATCTACTAGCTGTGTACCCTGAACAAATCACTCAACCCTGTTTGCCTCAGTTTCCTCATCTGTAAAATGAAATGGAGAAGGAAATGGCAAATCACTTCAATATCTTGCCAAGAAAATCCCAAATGGGATCACGAAAAGTCAGACACAACTGAAAAATAACTGAACATGTGCCAAGAACTGCGCTAAGCAGGAAGGATACAAACAAGAAAACAAGATAGTTCCTTCCTTCCTTCAAGGAGCTCACATCTTAATAAGAAAAAAGAACAAAAAGTCTAGAGAAGAAGAGGATGGAAAAGCAGGATTGCTGCTGAAAAGATAAAGAAATTGGGAGAGTGGGTAGAGCAAGGAATAAAATAAACATGGCTGTTAATTCTTATGAAATGGCAAGCCTGAACAGGGCATCACCAATCAAGAGAATAAGCCCCAGGGCAGAGTCATTTTAAGAGGGAAAAAGTCACTGATGAGGAAGTAGAGCAATCCCAAGAGTGAGCTGTTCCTTTGTCGTACTGCTTAATGTTGGAAACATGTTACTAGAACTTGTTTGGGTTCTCAACTCTATTGCTCATGAACCCCTTTCTCCTGCTCCTCAACTTGAAGCTCACCAGCCTAAGTCACACACACACCCACACAATACATAACATGACAGTAATTCCCAAAAGGATGCCATATCGAAATTAGAAATACCAGAAAAATAACAGCAAAGTCATGTAAATAGCAAACATTCTCAGCCCCGCAAATCTTCCTCCAAGATTTCATCCCCTTTGTAGCTTCTCTATCCTCCTAGATTCAACATGACAGAAGACCCCAGGCAACTTCACCATGTCCCAATTAGCCTATCTGTTTCTCCGACACAGCAAGAAGGGGATACCTGAGTCATTCATGGAAGGTAATTGGGAACTTAACTGCTGCACTCAGAGTGTGCTCCGCTTCTCATTACCTGGTACTGAAAAATGTAGGATCCACACCTGCTCTTCATGACTGGCCCCATAGGGCTGAATTTCTTGCCATTCAACTTTTCATTGCCCTGTCTTTGTACTACTTTTTTTCCTGAAATTTGTAAGAAACATTTTTCTTAAGTATTTTTTATTCTTGCAACACCTTCATTCCCCAGTATATCTCCATTACCCTACCCAGAAAACCATTTATCATATAGGATAGGATAAAAAGAAAAAGGAGGGGGGAATCCAGTTCAATAAAACGAACCAAGACAACAGCCTAGTCCGAAAATATATGCTGGGTACCCATAGTTCTCCACCTCCACAAAGAAAGAAAGGAACTATATTTAAATATCTCTCTTTCAGGGCCAAGCTTTGTCATAGATCTAGAAATGCCAGTGAGACCAGTAAAATAAGGGGAAGGTGTAAAGTGTAAACATAGGCAAAATAGAAGTAAAGTCATCCCTATTTTTCTGTTGTTACTGTTCAGTTATTTTCAGTTATGTTGTCAAGAAGGTATGGATGATGTCCCACAGCAGGTGGGACAATTGAAAATTTCTGAGAGACAGAGTTTCTGAGTAAATTATGATCAATTTTTTTAACTACATCTAGAAAGCACTAAAACAAAAATAGGCTCATTGCTCCCCTGGATGAGCAAAGAGACAGAGCCTGTCAAATCTTTGATATTTATAAAGTCATTTGAAAAGGGGTACACCTGAGAGTAGAAATCAACTCTGATTGGTGAACAGGTAATAAGAGAATGAATATTATAATTAGAGGTGGGCTTATTTCAATGAGGGTCTTGGGCTAGGTGACAGTGTTCACCCAGTCTTGGTCAAAGAGACTTATCAATACCCATATCATCCCTCTAACAAAAGAGAAAATCTGCATTTTCCCAGATCTGAGTAAACACAATGAGCAGGAATCCACCAAATCACCTAAATTTAGAATTTATTCACTCGCTTTGATTAGATCTTAATTTTCCTGGCTGGCTAAGTCTTTTTCACCCAGTTATATATTGAGAAAAAATTTAGCATTTATTTTTACAAGATTTTGAGTTCCAATTTTTTCTCCCTCTCTCCCCTTTTATGAAAATGGTAAGCAGTTTGATGTAATATATACATTTGCTATCATGTAAAAACAATTTCTGTATTAGTCACAATTGTGAAAAAAAAAACAGGTCAAAAGAAAAAGGAGAAAGAATAAAGGAAGTTTAAAAAATATGCTTTGCTCTGCATTCAGAGTCCATGTGTTCTTCATCTGGATGTGGATAGTGTTTTCCTTCATGAGTTCTTTGTACTTGTCTTGTATGATTGTGTTGCTGAGAAGAACTGAGTTACTCATAGTTGATCTTCACACAATGCTGTTGATACTGTGTACAACATTTTCCTTGTTCTGTTCATTTCACTTTGTTTCAGTTCATACAAGTTTTCTAGGTTTTTCTGAAATCTGCCTGTTCGTTATTTCTTATTGCACAATAATATTCCATTACAATCATCTACCACAGCTTGTTCGGTCATTCCCCAATAGATGGGCATCCCCTCAATTTCCGATATTTTGCCACCACGAAAAGGGCTGCTATAAATATTTTTGACATGTAGATCCTTTTTTTTCCTTTTTTATGATCTTTTTAGAATTCATACTTAGTAATGAGATTGCTGGATCAAAGATATACAGAGTTTGGTTGCCTTTTGGGCATAGTTCCAAATTGCTCTCCGGAATGGTTGGGTCAATTCTCAACTTCATCAACATTACATTAGTGTTTCAAATTTCCCATATCCTCTCCAACATTTGTCATTTTCCTTGTTTTGTCATATTAGCCAATCTGCTAGGTGTCATGTGTTATCCAGAGTTGTTTTAATTTCTGTTTCTCTAATCAAAAGTGTTTTAAAACTCTTCTTCATATGCCTATAGATAGCTTTGATGTCTTTATCTGAAAACTACCTGTTCATATCCTTTGACCATTTATCAATTAGAGTATGGCTTGTGTTCTTGTATTTGACTCTGTTTTCTATATTTTTGAGGAATGAGGCCTTTATCAGAGACACTTGATGTAAAGATTGTTTCCCACTAACTGGGTAAGTCTTGTCCAAGATTTCCTAAAATGATTGATTTCTGGATGAGGAAGTGGAAACCCTTTGGTCCTAATTCAATAATTGGTTTTAACATATGAAAGAAATAATCGTTTCTCTCACAGGATATCCCCAAATTGTTAAGGACAGAAATTAGTATTCTGTGACTTGTGAGGAAGAAGTAATTGCCAAAATCAAAACTTGAATCCATGGTCTCTTCAAAGAAACAAAATAGAGAATAAGTGATAGGGAATAGAAATATACTGAAATGAAGGAACATATAGATGAGAGAAGCAAAATGCAATAATGTTCAAAGAACATATGATCTTTATGCAAACAAAGCATATTGGCCTCTAAGATAGGATGTGTACAGATAACTTAAGCATCATGTTATTGTTTTCCAATCATTTGAGACTCTTCATGTCCTCTTTTGGGGTTTTCTCAGCAAAGGTACTAGAGTGGTTGGTCATTTCCTTTTTCACATATTTTATAGATGAGGAAACTGAGGCAAACGTGGTTAAGCAACTTACCCAGGGTCCCACAGCTAGTATGTGTCTGAGGCTGGATTTGAACTAAGGTCCTCTTGACTCCAGCACCAGCACTCTATCCACTACACCCCTTAGCTGCCCGTTAGGGATAATTGGTCTCCTAAAAGAACGTGCCAAGTCAAAAAAAAAAAAAATCATGCAGGGGAGGTAGTCAGTCTATAAGCATTTATTAGGCACCTACTCTTTGCCACGTACTTGTGATGGAAATCAAAATAAGATCTTTTGCTGTTTTTGTTTTAGTAAAATCAAGTGCCTCTGATTGAATCTTGCTTTTATCAATCAAGAGTCTTTACAAGGAGTAAAATATAGAAACGAGTTTCTTTAACTAGAAACAGTGCATCTATTTGTATGGTTAATTATTTTAATGTGATTAAATATCTTTCCCACCCATTGATGGGCCTGCCCATTGTGAGAAGCTTGATTAGGAGAGACGTTTTGTAGGAGGGTCCCAAGTACCTTTTGTTTTTTCTATTGAGGCACTGGTTCAAAGGGTTGTGATGCCCTCTGGCTCCAAAAAAAGTATAAATACTCTGAGGCTGAGTTTTACTCTGGGGCTTAGTTTTTGCAAGAAGGTTTGTGTGCCAGATGAGGACTCTGGGAAGCTGCTAAGGAACCCTCCAGCTTTGGGAACCCAGGTCATGCTTCCTTCTCTGGTCATGATGGTCAGACAGCTGTACCTATCCATTAAATTATGTTCAGGCAGAGGAAGTCATGTCTGTTGATTACTTTGGCACTTAGTTTTTGGTAAGAAGGTTTGAGTGCCAGATGAGGACTCTGGGAAGCCACTACGGAGCCCCCCCAGCTTTGAGAACCAGATAATGTGCTTCCCTCTCTGGTAACTATGGTCAGACAGTTGGGGTCCAATTATCTATTGAATTCAGGCAGAGGAAATTATGTCTGTTGATCTTTTGATTTCTCTGTATGTTCTCTGAAATTGCAGGTGCTGATTCCCTGAATTAATGGAATGATATATGTCCTTAGTTAAAAGAATGATAAATGTGTTTGATTAAAGTGATTGTTAACCCCATGAAAGTTGCTTTCCTTTTATGAATGCAGATCTAAGAATGATTGATATGTTAGGATGCTTACTATTTAATATAGTACCATGCTAAGCCTGGGGATACAAAGAAACATAAAAAAGTGCATGCTCTCAAGGAGGTTATAGTCAAATGGGGAGAAAAAAGCATACAAACAACTATGTACAAACAAGCTATATATACAGGATAAATTGGAGATAATCAACAGAGGGAAGATACTAGCATTAAGAGGTATTACATTAGACTTCTTGTAGAAGGTAGCCTTGTAGCTGAGACTTGAAGGACAGCAGGTGAGTCAGGAGGTGGAGACAGACTATTACAGGCATGAGGGACAGAAGTTGAAAAAATGCCTGGAGTCTAGATATCCACCATCTTGTGCGAGGAATAGCAAAGAGGATAATGTAAGCTGTGGGGAGAAGAAAGATGAAAGAAAACTGGAAACAGGGTGGGGCCAGTTTGTAAAGGGCTTTGCATGCCAAACAGAGGGTTTGATTTATGATTCTGGAGATGATAGAGAGCCCCTGGAATTTATTGAGGGGGAGATGGGATGACATCATCAAATCTGCACTTTGAGCTGAATGGAGAATGAGGAGAGACTTGAAGCAGAGAGACCAACCAACACGTTGTTGCAGTAGTGCAGGTGTGAGATAATGAGGGCCTGTAACTGAGGTACCACATGAGAGAAGGGGGATGTATAGGACAGAGGTTATTAAGGTAAAATTGACAGGACTTGTCAGCTGACTGGATGGGGGGAAGATGTGAGAGAAAATGAGGAGAAAAGGATGACACCTAAATTTGAAACCCGAGTACTCTCAACAGTAATAGGGAACTTTGGAGGGGAGGATTGAGGATGCTTTATAGATGTTAGCTATTGTTACCAGAATGCCCTTCCTTCTGTCCGTCTATTGAAATACTAAATTGTCACCTTCTCCATCATGAGGGGAAGTTTGGTTGGAGAAATGTTAAGTTGGAGTCAATTACTGAACATCTGATTGGAAATACTCAATAGGCAACTGTTGGAGGTTCAAATCTATAGCCTAGGAGAAAAATAGTCAAGTTGATAGCTATATATTTGTGAATCATCTCCACAAATAACAGGTGAAATTGGATCATAGAGATCAGGGTAGATCTAGAGCTGAGAGGAATCTCAGAGGAATTCAGAAGGAATCTAATGCAGTCCATTCATTTGACAGGTGAGGAAACTAAGGCCTGAGTTGGGGGGGAGGTGTATTAAGTGAGTTGCCCAAAGTCACCAGCAATAAATTGTCCATTATACTGCATTTCCTCTGCTGTAGAAGTGAAGAAAATCTCCAAGGAAAATGTACAGAAAGACCAGAAGAAATCCAATGACGGAATTGTGAAAAATGCTCAGACTTAGGGTGTAGGAGGAGAAAAAAGAGCTAGTGAAAGAAGCAGAGGAGTGTTTCTAAAGAGAGTCTAGTTCTGGCTATATGTCAGCTATTAATAATACATGAAACTAAATGTCATTGAAACACATTCCAATGGTTAGTCGAAGAATAAATGAACGAATGAAAATGCATTAAATACTTACTATGTACCAAGCAAGAGGCAGGTAGTTTTTAAATTTGACTTTTGAATACTTTTTCTACTAGCAATAATAAAATGATAACTTTCTCCAGTATGGTGAAAGGCAACCAGGTGGTGCACTAGGCCTGGAATCAGGAAGATCTTGAGTTCAAATTTGGCCTTAGATATACTTGCTAGTTTTGTGACCTTGGACAAGTCACTGTTTGCCTCAGTTTTCCCAATTTGTAAAAAAAAAAAAAAAAAAAAAAAAAAAGAGGCAAAATAAAACCTACATCTTAGGATGGTTGTGAAAATCAAATGAGATGATATTTATAAAACACTTAAGCATAATGCCTGGCACATAGTAGGCACTATGCAAACTCCACCTATAGTACTGCTGCTACTTACTTACCCCACCATTTCCTGTTTAAATTTCCAGTTCCTTGGTCACTTGCACTGTCATTCTTCAACTGTATTGCTAACCGAGCTTTTAGAAGAAAAGCATGACCTTGTCACTTTACTCGTGGACATTAATTAGGATCTTCTGGGAGTTTTCTGTCAGGTTTTTTTTTTCCTTTCCCCTCCTCATTTCCTTAGCTTTTGGTCCTTTCCTCCCTTAGTGGCTAAAAAAGGGAGAGAAAATGAGTGTTGATCAGTCAATTTATGGCAGGAGGTTTGTAGAGGGAAAAATCAAATAAAAATGAAGTTTTCGAGGGGTGTTATCTCTAGATTTCCTATGTGCCTGCTACCTAGGCATGGGAGAGCCAGGAGGACAGTGTCACAGGATCAAAGAGAATATGGAAGGGAGAAAAATGCTAGAACCTGGAAAGGAGGTGAAGGAGGCTAGGTTATGAAGGTCTTTGAACTCCAAACAGATTGTGTATTTTGATCACACAGGTGATAGATAAGGAGAGACTGGTATTTATTGAAGGGGTGGAGGGAGCTAGCTTGGTCAGGTCTGCACTTTTGGAAGATTAATTTGACAGTTGAGTGGAGGATGGATTTGAGTGAGGAGAGACTTGTTGCAGTCAGTTCCAATAGCAATGGTCCAAGCTTGAAATGATGGGGGTTTGAACCAGGGTAGTGCCAGTATGAGGGGAGAGAAGATGATATCTTCAAGAAATATTGCAACAAACCTTGGCAACGGATTGGATACAAGTGTGAGAGATGGTGAGAAGTTAAGGATGACAGCTAGGGTGCTGGGTGACTGAGAAGGTTGGGGTACCCTTGACAGTAATAAGGAAATTTGAAGGGGGAAGGGTTTAAGAGGAAAAATAATGAGTTCAGTTTTTGTTGAATTTAAGATGTCTAGAGGACACCCAGTTTAAGATGTCCAAAAGGCAGCTAGAGATGCTAGGCAGAGAGGATAGAGCAGGATAAGTAGATTTGAAAAATGTGGGTAATATAAAAACAAAAGATATCAATACAAATGTATTTTTAAAAACCAATACAACCTGAAATCTTTGAGGGGAAAAATGTCCTGAATTTCGTTATTGTTTTAGAGGAAAAGCACTAGATTGGTCATTGGGAAATGGTACTCTACTCCATCTTCAAAAATTCTTCCTTGATTCGTCCATCTCCACTAGCTTTCATCCTGTATCTCTTTTCTCTTTTGTGGCTAAACTGGAGATGATTGTCTACAGTAGGTGCCTCTACTTCCTTTCCTCTCATTTGCAGTCTGGCCATGATAGAGTCACTCACTCCTCTAGTTATCCATTCCCTCATCTGTAAGATCTCACTGTTGGATTAAAGCATCTTTCAAGCCCCTTCCAGCTGTCCTTGATCCAACAGTGTACAACCCTCCTTCACTGCACTCTCTCGAGGGAGGCAGGCAACGCCAGAATAAGAAACAGTACTGATTGTGTTGTGCATGTCTGGTGGTAGTCATGGTAAAAAAAGGGATTTACATGACTTTGCCAAGAATATGTTTTGATTGAAAATAAAAGCAGTGACTCTGAATCATTCTAATAAATCAGTTACTCTGGTTGGTCTGACCTTTTGAAGAAAAGAAAGAGAGCTTTTCGTTTTGAAGGAAAGGTTACATGCTTTATAATTTTAAACACAGCAAGGAGGATTTGTTTTGTTTTTTAAGCAAAACAAAATGCCCCAAATTGACCTGCTTTTAGCCATAAGTATTGGCTTTGGAATAGTCACTAAGACCATTGACCACTGGTAATTTAGCTTATTATTCTGCTATTTCAAAAAAATGAAATTGATAGTAAGACAGTGCTTGCATCTGGTACGTCCTCCCCTCCTCACCCCTTTCATGTCTTGTCTTCCTCCATTCAATGGTAAGCTTGTTGAGGGCAAGGACTGTCTTAGTATTTTTATCCCTTGCATTTAGCACAGTGCATAGCACATTGTTTTGCTCAGTCGTTTTAGTTGTGTCTAACTCTTGGTGACCACATTTGGGGTTTTCTTGGAATATTAAATACTAGTACTAGACACCAAAGTAGTATCCAGCTAGTTCTAATACTAAAGTGGTATCCACCTCATTTTACAGATGAGAAAACTGAGACAAATAAGATTAAGTGACTTGCCCAGGGTTACACAGCTAGTGAGTATCTAAAGCCAGATTTGAATGCAGGAAGATGAGTCTTCCTGACCCAGGTGTGGTATTCTATCCACTACACTGTGTAACTGCCCTCCTAGCACATAGTAGGTACTTCGTAAATGTTATTGATTATTGATAGTCCTACTCAAAATTTAGTAGTAGAAGGTGTCCATGAGACATAAGCAGCTTGATAGACTAAAGAACATCTTTCTTTCATGCAGAAATTGATCTGTACCTACCAAAGCTTAGGATCTTAATGTGAAAGTGAACAGCAATGTATGAGCAGTATTTATAAAATACATTATGGGATAGCGATTACAGAAATTCTGTACTTGAAATTCAATGCTTTTCAATAAACATTCAGAATAGACAACATGCAAAGCAATGTATTTGGTGCTAAGGAAACAAAGTCCAAACCCTTCCCTCAAGGGAGGCAGCTAGATGGGGTTGGCAGTGACATAGGGATTAAATGGTTAGATTTGAAATTAAAAAGACCTGAGTTCAAATTCTGCCTTAGATGCTAGCTGTATGATCTTATATACATACCCTCATTGTACCTCGATTTCCTCAACTGAAAGATGAGAGAATTAGACTCAGTGGCCTCTAAGTCCTCTTACAGCTCTATATCTACACCCTGAGCAGTTAGATACAAATGCACACAAGGCAGAGGTAAGGACAGAGTGCTCTCCAGCCCTTGGGAACCACTTTCATTAAGATAGCTAGCAGACCCATCTGACTGGAGCAGAGAGTACTTAAGGGGAATCATTTGAAATGAGATTGGAAAGTATGTGGGAGTCAGTAAGCTTGTACTGTCTATAATCTCTTTACTCACCTTAGCCCAGTTTACACACTGTATTCCAATAAACCCAGATAAATCTCTGTCTCCCTAAGCAAACATACACCTGCACTTTCATGTATACCTTTGCTTGGGCTCTATCACTCTGCCTGGAGTGCTTGCTCTCTCTTTTTACATTGGCTGAAATTTCATTTAAATTTAAAGCCCATATTAAATTCTGCATTGTCCAAAGTTGTTTGGTATCAACCTTGCCTCCTAGGACTAACATAACACTTTGTTTTACAACTCTGCTTTGAACTTATCAAACAAATATTATATATCATAAGCCTTTCTGTGTTGGAGTCTTATCTCCTTGCTGGGATCTTGTCTTATCTAAGATTTATCTTCCTTCCTTCCTTCCTTCTACAACTTCTTCTTTTTCTTCCTCCTTTTCCTATTCCCCATTGCCTCCAACACACCTCTCTCCACCCATACCCATTCCATCTTCTCTTATAGCAAAGGAAAATAGTTAAGGCCAACTGACATGCCACATTCCCCATCCACAGCCCACACCTCCCCCATCCCTTCCCACCCCCATACCTCTCCAATAAAAGAAGGGAGGTCCATTTCCTTTCTGCTCAGGGCTGCAATTACTCCTATAATATCCAGACTATATTCTCTCCAACGTGCAACACAGGCATTTAATAAATCATTGTTGATTGATTGAATGATTTTTACAATTCATTTCATGGCTAACTTAGAAATTGTTTCTTTTTAAAAAATTTTTTCACGTCTTCTTCCTCATAAACCAGAACTGGCTTATGTTGTTCCCTTGACAAAAAACATTTGGAGTCCAGTCTCTATGAAATTATCTCTGCTCACAAAGTCACTCAGCTCCCTAAGATACCAACCAAGTGGTATTTGATTCCTGGAAATATGATTATGGCATTCTGACTTATGGCCCTCTGCTGTCTTGGTGACAAGGCATATAAACTCTTCGCAAGGGTTGAAAAGCAAATAGATCACAGTGGAGGCTCCCTGGGGCCTCCAAAGGGTTTTTTCTTCTCCTCAATTTTTAATGAGGACCCATATTAGTCACTTTCCCCAATGGCTAGTTTGAAAGAAATGTGTTCATGCCGGTGCCAGGCTGCTGACCTTTGCTTTCGATGAGTCCTCAATTGAGACTCTGACCCAAGCCCAAACATATTGTTGGATCAATCATGTTGATTCTTGGCTCTGATACTAATGTGCAGTTAATGAGTTGTACGGTGTATGCATTAACCTCAGCCCCAGCGGTGCTGATGCCAGGCACACAGCAAGACCATGGAAAAAAAGAAAAGAGGTGGAGGGGGTTGGGTCAGGACAAGGCCCAGTGCGTTGGCATCCTAATAGAAGTGGGCAATTAGAACAATATTACCAGTTCATGGCTTGTGGGAAGTAATAAGCAATCAAGGGAGGGGAAAGAAAAAAAATATGCTGTCTTATATCTTCCTTTAAAAAAAAGTCCCTCCACATCATAAAGGTGCTTTATGAACTGTGAAATAGAGAGAAAAGTTGGGATGTTTAAACAGTCAGGTAATGGCTTTTATTACCAAAGGGAAGCTGACTTCAGGTCCGCTGTTGAGTAACATTAGATTGAAGAGCTTCAGGCACTGCCATGTGGCAGTGACCACATCGACACTGGTGACATTTTCAAGGCAGTATTGTGTTGTCTCTTTGCAGCAGAAAGCAGGGATAGAAGAAGGACACAAGAGTTTATCCTACTCTGGCCATGGATGTATTTTTTTAAGTTAGATGTGTGCAAAAGTTCTGACTAGCTTTTTTGAAGAGGCCACAGAGTGGGAGCACGTTGGTGGCAGACAGGGGTGCGCACAGGAATTTTACAGGATAGAGATCTTGAGAGTTGTTATGGAGCACATAAAAACATAAGTAATTGGTTGGAGGGTCTTCAAGTTAAGGCCCAGGTATACCCAAATGTTGGACTTCCTTCCTGGCAAGATAGAGTGCAAAGAGCGCTGGATCTGAAATGAAAGTAATTGGCATCACATGTGAGCTTGGGAAAGTCATTTAACTCACTGAGCATCAGTGGAAATCATCATCTGTAAAATGAGGATAATATTTGTATTACTTTCCTTATAAGATTACTGTTAGGTAAGAACGTTGTAAGCCTTAAGACATTCTGATGTTCTAATGTTGTAACTTTAGTGTTATGGTAGAAAGAACATGAGACTGAGAATCAGAAAAATAAAAATAAGAAAGGGAGCCTCTAATCATACTGTGTGACCTTGAGTGAATCCCTTGACCTGTCCCATCTCATCTTCTGCCTCTATATGACTGAAGGTGATGGGCTTCGTTGTTCTCTGAGAAGTAACTGACACAGGCAGCAAAGTTGTAGCTATAGGGCAATGCTCTGGATTTGGGGATTGGAGAACCTGGGAGTGAATCCCTGGGCTGCTATAGATTACCTATGGGATCATGAGCTAATCACTTCCCCCTCCAAAGGCCTCAGTTTCTTCATCTGGAAAATGAGGGTGTTGTACTAAGTGACCTAAATTCTGTGAATATTTATAAATAAGTACTATGACAATTGTTATCGTTTAATTGTTTCAGTTGTTTTTGACTATCCATGACCCCATTTGGGGTTTTCCTGGAAAAATACTAGAATGGTTTTCTGTTTCCTTCTCCAGCTCATTTTGTAGATGAGGAACTGAGGCAAACAGGGTGAAGTGACATGCCCGGGGTCACACAGATAGTAAATATCTGAAGTCAGATTTGAACTCAGGTCTTCCTGATTCCAAGCCCAGTGCTCTGTATACTGCACCACCTAGCTGCCCATGACAGTTATTAGTGCCAGCTACATACCAAATCACATAGAAGATAAAATTTGTCTTTGCACAGCCTCCTTGATTCCTCATGGAGAGAGATAGAAAAATCAAGGGCCTCCTTTGTCATCTCTGTCATTGCCATCAGCTCTAAACCAATAGGGAATTCCCCCTGGGAGACACTAAGGACAGAGGTCCCTTCTTAGAAGTATTCTAATTAGAACTCTGAGGATAATTAAATCTTCAAGCTTCTCCATACTTGATGCTCCTATTGTCAGGTAACTAGCAAGTTCCTACTTCTTCCTTCCCTTATTCCTGTGATTCCTTCATAATCTGGGGTGGTGAAAAATAACATACTAGAGTGAAAAAAGCATGTCTGTGGATCCAGAAAACAAGTTCAGATCTTACATTTGGAATATTGGGCAGTCAGTTAAACCCTCTGGTCCTCAGTTTTCTCATCTATAAAATGGAGAAGTTGAACCCCATGGCCCCAGAGGTGCCCCTCAACTCTCAACCCCTGCACTGTTAGCCTTATCCAGCTCAGTCTTTTTTTTTTTTTTGTAATCCCTATCCTCCTCTACCCTCCCACTCTTTCCTCCGGAAACCCTGATTTTTGTTATTAAACTTCCCTTCATCATATATATCTCTCTCTTTTTTTTAAAGGCATTTGGGATTACATGACTTGCCCAGGGTCACATAGGTAGTAAGTATCTGAGCCTGGATTTGAACTCATGGGTTGAACATATGGTTCTCTCCAGAACATACTGTATACCTTTGCCATACTCTCCAGCACTGGGAGCACTTTTCCTCAAACTGTTCAACGTATTAGATCAAGTTCCTTACTTCTCACAATTGGTTCCAGACTCTTCCTTCTCCAGTATCATCCCTTACCTTCCTTGAAGTTTATATTGTCCAAGGGATTCATATCTATGGACCTCCAAGTTGCTCCTTTTCCTTTCTCAAGGAATTCAATACTTGGTTCATAGTCTATTTCCCTAACCAACCTCCTATCTTCATCTTTCTTGATTTCAGTATGCATATTGATATACCATTAGACACCAGTGGCTTTCCAGTACATTGGTCTTTTTAATCAGTGAAAAAATATTGATTTATTTGCCAGACCCTACACTGAATGCTGGGTATACAAATACAAAGCAAAATTAATTGCTGTCCTCCCTGAGCTTACATTCTAATGTATTCTTATTCCTGTGTGAGAGTTTTCCAGCATGGGAAAGTAGAGATCATTGCTAATGACCAAGCAAATGAGATGACTCCAAGCTACATTACCTTCACCAACACACAATGTTTAACTGGTGATGCTTCAAACAATCAAGTTGCAATGAACACCCTCAACACAGCCTTTGATACCAGATGTCTGATTGTTTGCAGAGTTTATGATGCAATTGTATAGTTGGTCATGAAGCACTGACCCTTCATGTTGGTGAATGATGTAGTCAGGTCTAAGGTCCAAGTGGAGTAAAAAAAGAGAGACCAAGAAGAAATATATTCTGTGGTCTTGGCCAAGATGAAATTGATGAAGCTTACCTTGGGAAGACTGTCACAAATACTGTCATCTTAAGGCCAGCCTACTTCAACCATTCCCAACAGCGTTCCACCAAAGATGCTGGAATCATCTCTGGTCTCAATGTGCTCTGAATCATCAATGACTCAACTCTACTGCTATTGCTTATGGCTTAGACAAAAAGATCAATGTTAAATATGTTGATTTTTGATATTAGAGGTAACATTTTTGATATCTCCATTTTCACCATCGAAGATAGGCATTTTGAAGTCAAATATACAGTCAAAACCCTTTTGGTGGGAAGGTACTAGGCTCAAGTGAAAGTACAAGGACATCAGTGAGAACAAATGAACTGTCCACCAATTGCACACCTCTTATGAATGTACAGAGTACCCTCTCTTCCAGTATCCAGGCCAGTATTGAGATTGAATCCCTTTATGAAGGTATCAACTTCTATATCTCTGCCACCTCTGACCATTTTGAAAAGCTGAATGCTGACCTTTTCTGTGGCACACTAGGCTCTGTGGAGAAGATCCTAAGGGGAATGCAAAACTAGACATGATATTATCTTGGTGTGTGGTTCCATTCTTATGCCTAAAGTCCAGTAACTTCTGTAGCTCATCTTCAATAGCAGGGACCGCAAGAAGAATCTCAATACTGATAAGGCTGTTGCCTGTGGTTTAACCATCCAAGCTGCCATTTTGTTTGGAGATAAATCTGAAGATGTCTAGGACTTGCCGCTGTTGGATGTCACTCCCCTTTCTGGTATTGAAAGTGTTTGTGGAGTTTTAACAATCCTAATCAACCACCTCTCTCCCCCAAGTAGACACAGACCTGTCTACTTACGTAGACTTACTACTCATTCAACCAGCCTTTAAGTTCTTATTCCAGTTTACCAAGGTGAGAGAGCAATGACAAAAGTTGACAACCTACTTGGGACATCCGGGTTGTTCCTCAGATTGAGGTAACATTTGATATTGATGCAAATGGCACCCTCAGCATATCTGCTATGGCAAAGAGCTCAGACAAGGAGAGCAAGATTCCTATCATCAGTGAAAAAGGTCATCTGAGAAAAGACTTCTCAGGAGACTGAGGAATAGAAGACTTGAGAGGAGAAGCAGAGAGACAAGATGTCTTCCAAGAACTCTCTTGACTCTTATGCTTACAACATAAAGGTCAGAATAGAGGATGAGAAATTAAGGCAAAATTGATGAAGTCAAACAGCCTTGACAAATGTAATGAAATAAGCAACTGGGTAGATAAGAACCAGACTCCTGAGCATCAGCATAAAGAACTGGAGAAGGTCTGAGACCCCCAGGTCTACACTGCACTAGAGTGGAGGCATGCCAGGAAGCATGCTAGGTGGGTTGCCAGGACTTGGAGCAGCTCTGTCCAGAGGTGCTTCACCCGGACCTACCATTGAAGAAGTTGATGAAAAACACTAGAAGAAAGACATTCCACACTGTTTTCCACAAACTGAAGGACTGAAATTTGTAGCCAAGATTGGAGAAGTTTAAAAGCAGCATTTTAAGTTACCATGTAAATCTGGGTATTCTAAACACTCGAATGTGCACAAAAGGGGAAGAAGTTGAACATTATAGCCTATGCATACTGTAAACAAGTAGAAACATATTTCTTGTTCTAAAGGATAGAATCTGTATAAAATTGGCAAAAAGAAAAAAGTTATCTATGTATCCCTCGATAGAACTGGTTTCTTGAGGACGAGTGGCACTTTTTAAAACCCCCAGTGCCTAACACAGCACCTTGAACATAGTAAGTGCTTTTAAAATGTAGTTTGCTGTTCGTATTGGTTATAAAACCTTTATTTTTCTTTTAGCAGGATGGAGAAAACCTGGAAAAAAGTTAAAGAGAGAATTAATAAGCATACAAAAATAAATATAGGTTATTGCCATTTTATTCCACTCTCCCTCCTGGAACCATAGTTCTGCCCACCCCAAAAGAAGAACATTCCACACAGTTTTCCAAAAATTGAAGATGCAAATAATTATACAATGTATTACTTTTACTATGACTATTTCCATTTTCAGAGAGCATATCTTAAGTCAGCAGCAGTAGCTTAACCTGGGGGAATGAAACGCTCATGGCAAAATAGTGTATCCTTAGTGTCAGACAAGTGAGAGGGCTATTTTGGGGGCAAGAGAACATATTGAGGGTATGTGCCATGTAAGTAACTGCCCACTCTACCAGTGCATAAGACCCGCTGAGAAATATTAAGTCATTTTTAATAGTTACTAGGCAACTAGACAGTCTGTTAATTCCCCAAATCAGTCTTAATCAACAATTCTCAAACTTTTTTGGTCTCAGGACCCCTCTACATTCTTTATACTGTAAAAATCACTGAGGATGCCAAAGAGCTTTTGTTTATTTGAGTTTTAGCTATTACTATTTACTATATTAGAAATTAAATGTGATAAAATTTTAAACTCTTTACTTATTAATCCATTTAAAATAAAATAATAAACCCACTACATATTAACAAAAATAATGAAAAATTACTATATTTTCCAAAATAAAAAATAGTAAGAAAAATAGCATTATTTTACATATTTTTGCACATATCTAATGTCTGGCTAAATAGAAGACATCTGTGTTCTCATATTTTCTACATTCAATCTGTTGTGTTGAGTTGTTTGGGTTGAAGGATATGAAGAAAATCCAGCCTCCTCCAGATATGTGGTTAGAAAAGAGAATAGTTTAATAGCATTTTAAAATAGTTGTGGATATTTTTCTTTGATACAAGTGGTAGTTTCTTAAAGCATAGTTGTAATGTAGAATCTGAAACCATATTTATGAACTTTTTATCCTCTGTTACATTAAAATCCATTGTTGTATCATGCAGTCTGAATGGATCTTTTGTCCAAGCGTGATTTTGTAAAATCTTAAATTAGTCATTTGGAAAATATTGTTTCACTGAATTTTGCATATCTTCTAAATGTGACATTTCATTATACAGTATCCCAAAAAATCACATTTGTTAATATCACTACTAATCTCATCAGAAAAAGCATTTGGAAGCTTTCAGGCTCAGGGTGACAATACAAGTTTTGCAAAATTCTGTTTTTCACTTGAAAGTTTGAATTTTATCATTAGGAACAAATACCGTTAGTTGCTTTTTTCTTGAAGTGAGAGGCTCAGTCCATTCATTTTCCAGATGTCTGCCCGAATATCCATGTCTGAATAATCATAATCTGTTCATCAGTCCATCAGTAGTTATTAAACTCCTAGTCTGTGCCTGGGATTGTGCTAAATCATTTTTTCAAATCAAAATGGTGTTCCTTGGGGGGAAGGTGGGAATAGGGTGAGGGGAAGCGGCTGGTTCAGCTTGTAAGTCAAATAGTCCCACAAGTGCTTTTCCTTCAGATAAACCATCATGTTTTGGTATGCAGAAGAAAGGCTCTCTGTGTCCTTTCCATGTTGTCACGCAGAATGTTAAAAGGATGTGTACTCAAGAGTCATGGTATAATGAAATTAATCATTTTTATTGCTTTATCAAGGGCATTCTTAAGTAAAACTGGCCTTTTCATCTTTTCTTTGTGTGTAGTGGTGAAGGATACAATGACTGCCTTGATTGTGCTAAGGTGGCAGCAGTTTTACTCTGCTTTTGCTTCATTATTGCAAATGTCAACCCCGTTGTTCAAGGGTAAACCATAAGATTCTAGGACAGTTATTCAGCACTCGGAATATTTCAGCCCCACTTGTGTTTTGTTGCCAGGCATTCCCATGGAAGAAGACTTTTGCTGATTAGTTGGGGCTGATGCTGGATGAATACAGGCAAGGCAGAAAGTCCAGCTCCATCTAGAGATTCATCCATTTGGAAGGCAAAAGTACAATGCTACAGAGAGATGTTATATCAGTCTTCACCTTTGCCGATAAATCTTTGCTTCACAGGTTGTTATTATAGCCTCTGGAAAATTCCACTCTCCACTCAAGTGGGAATGAGAGTGAAAAATAATGTAATATTATTATGAAACTAGCTTCGACTCATTGAAAGTGTCTCAGGGACTCCCGGGGGGTCTTGGACCACACTTTGAGAACTACTGGTGTAGATCATCTACCTGCCTCCAGGCAGGGGCATAGTTGATCAGAAAAATGAACCATGTCAAATATGAAGACCTGCAGTGAGTGGTTTTATGTATCCTTACACATCATGCCGATGACCAGTTCTGCATTGATTGAATGAAAGTTCTTGTTCTTTTTCTCATGAAGGCAGTATGGCATAGTAGAAAGAGTCCTTGATATTGGAGTCAGGAGACCTGGGTTGGAATCCTGTCTCAGTCACCTAATTTCACAAAACCTCCATTTTATTTTCTCTGAAATGGGGATAAAAATATCTGCACTCCTTAAATCTCAGGGTTGTTGGGAAGGAAAGTACTTTGCTAATTTTCAGGTGCTGTACAAATGTGAATTACTATCATGTTTGTGAAAATTCATGTCATCAAAGATGATCTTTCTTTCTCTAATTTAATTTCATGCTTAAACCATCTCCATAATTTCCATTTCCATGAAAGACAATGGAAAATGATCCAAAACAATTAAAATGGCTAAATCATTGAGTAGTAGGTAAGGTAAGGAATGTTTTTTCATTCATTTATTATCTAGGCTTTGCTTCCTATGTAATCTTAGGCAAATCTTTCCTTTCTCTGAGTCTGTTTCACCTTAGAGAAATAGCTTGACATTGTGGATGGAGTGCTACATATGAAGTCAAGAAGACGTGGGTTCATGTATTATCAAAAACATGTAGTAGCTCTTCTACCATGGAGAAGTCATTTAACCCCTTGCTAAAATGGTAATAATAGTATTTGCACTGCCCTACATTACAGAGTTGCTTTGAAACTTAAATGATGTATGAGATGATGTGCTTTGTGAATATATATGTATATATAATATCTCCATAAAGATTATATGTTATATGCACACTATAGATATGTATACATGTATACATATGTATGTTTATACATACACATATATGTGTATATATATATGTATGTATTTATAAATGAATATATATAAATATAATCCCCAAAACCAGGAGGTGAGACAAGAGCAGGCTTTCTTAATCTTCTGGTGAAGCCTATGACCCCTTACTCAGAAGAATGATTTCAAATATCTAAAATTAAATGCATAGGATTACAAAGGAAACTAATGATATAGAAATATTGTAATAATTTTTTTTAGTGCACAGAACTCAGGTTAAGAGTCTGCTGGACTAGGGACCCCCACTAGACTCCAGGGTTCCTTTTCATTCTAAACCATATGATCCTATGAGATTCTTCCATTAACTCATTTTTACTGGAACTAATAACCACCAGCCAAATTGACTGGGTTTTATTTGGTTCCATTTTCCTCCTTGCCAACCCTAAACTCGGAGCATCCTAGAGTTGATGGGGACCCCAGAGGTCATTCAGATACAGTCTGCCGAATGCAGGAAGGTGAAAATGTTAATAAGGAACAGAATTGCTAGATTTAATGGAAAAAAGGGACGAATAAAAAGTCAGGTTAATCTACAAACTAAATTTGCAAGTATTGACTGTATCTGCCCTAAAAAAAAAAGGCCCTAATTCTAAGCTCAGTTGGGTATTGAGTAATAACCATTGATTTTAGCTCCACATGGGTTCATTTCTGCACTGTTAGTATTTATTCACTGTCTCTATGTGCCCAGCCAGCACTGTGAATGTCATAGAAGGTATAAGACATGATGCTTGTCCTTAGTATGCTTTTAATCTACTTAGAGAAATGTCACATGCACAGGAGATAATTGAAGAATAATCCACATCTAAAAACAATTATTATTAACAATAATGATAGCATTTATACGGCACTTAAAGGTTTGCAAAGTACTTTACAAATGCTATCTTACTTTATTCTCACAACAGTGCTAAAAGGAATTACTATGTCCATTGTATAGCTGAGAAAACCAAGGCAAACACAGACAAAGTGACTTTTCAGGGTCAAAGAGCTACTAAGAATCCGAGGCAGCATTTGAACCCAAAGCTTTCTGACTGCATGCTCAGTGATCTTCCCACTTGTGCACCTGACAGAATAAAGCCTAGACAATTAATGCAGAGAAGGCAGAGATGGGGGGGGGGGGGGTGCGGAATAGTGGGAGTTGAGTCATCCAAGATGATATGATGGAAGATCTGAGATTTGAACTGTACCTTAAAGAATGAGAAAGTTTTAGAGGGAGAATAATATCAGTTGAGATCCACTCAGTTATTCTCTAGAATTGTCCATCTTCCTTTGGGATGGCAGGTCTCTGCTCCGGGCCTTCCTCAGGACCTGCTCATCACGTCAGTGTTTCCTACAGTACCTGATGTCCCTTAGGCACAGCCCTGAATCATTTCTACCAGAATAGTCCTATGGCCCTTGGATATTGGGTAAAGAGCAGAAACTCTTCTCTTCTTTTTGCCCTCCCAGACAGAAAAAAAGTCTGAAATGAAACA
The DNA here is from genome assembly GCA_023548195.1 of Bettongia penicillata ogilbyi. Classification (NCBI taxonomy): domain Eukaryota; kingdom Metazoa; phylum Chordata; class Mammalia; order Diprotodontia; family Potoroidae; genus Bettongia; species Bettongia penicillata. The sequence goes on from JAJHZJ010000300.1 coordinate 440,813, forward strand.
TGTAAACTGGGCTTTTGTATTGATTTTGTGATTTTTATTTGCTTTTAGTCATAGGAAGGTCTAGTTTCTAGCCCAGCTCTGCTGCTAATTGTGTACTTGAGGAAGTCAGCTAAACCCTGAGAGCTAAAGTTGTCTTCTTGGTAAAATGAGGGAGCAGGACTAAATAACCAGAAACAAACATGCTAGGTAGGTGTCAAGCACTGAGCCAAACGCTTTACAAATATTATCTCATTTGATGCTCACAACAATCCTGGGAGGTAAGTGCTAGTATTATCTCCATTATACAATTGAGGAAACTCAGGCAGATAGTGGCGACTTACCCAGCATCACGCAGCTAGTAAATGTCTGAGGCTGGATTTGAACTTAGGTCTTCCTGATTCTACGCTCAGTGGTCTATCCACTTCAACATCTAGCTGTGTAGGAACCTGGTCCAACCCATAATTTGAAAAAGAGATCCCTTCTACAACTGACAGATAAGTGGTCATGCTGCCTTTGTTTAAAAAGCACAAGTAATTCTATTCTCAGGGACAACCTATTAGTCTTTTAGATAGCTCTAGTTTGGAGGGTCCAAACCTTTTATGGACCCCTCTGCAGTCTAGGGAAGCCTAGGGACCCTTTTGCAGAATAATGTTTTTAAATGCATAAAATAAAATACACAGAATTACAAAGAAAACCATCGTATTGAAGTACATTTATCAAAATAGTCTTTAAAAAAGTTCTCCAGTCTCACATTAAAGACCCCTGCACTTCTTGTTAGAGTATTTTTCCTTGATCAAACCTAAATTTGCTTCTTCCTCACTCCAACCTGCTGCTTTTCATTGTATGCTCTTTGACCAAACTGAATGAGTTTAGTGAGTTCAAATGGGAAAGCATCGAGTGATGCCTACTCAGTTTACAAAAATAAAATTGAAATAGGCCCTACCCTCAAGAAGTCAAGAATCTACTTCCGGGAAACAGTTTATAAACAGAAAAGTATTTACACCTTTTTTTTAAATCTAAGTTTGTGATTTTATCATTTTAAAGCCCTCCATGTTAGGATATGCCCTCTTCCAGGGCAGATCAGCAGATTTTCTGCAACTTATTCTTAGAGAGTTGCCATGGGTAAGTGGCTTGCCCAGAGACACACAGATTGTATCAGACATAGCACTTGAAACCAGGGCTTTCTAAATTTCTCTGTCAACTATGCTTCTCTGACTCTTAGGCAAAATATATACTGGGCAAACACAACATAATGGGATGAGGGAGAGGGAGCCAATTGACGGGGAATCAAGGAAGGCCAGTTCTAGGAGGTAGCACCCCAACTGTGTTTGGTAGGAAACCAGGGATTCTAGGGGACAAAGGTAAGTAGGTGCACAGAGGACCATGCATGAATTCAGGAAAACTCATATTCATGAGTTCAGATCCAGCCTTACACCCTGTCTGACTGTGTGACCCTGGGCAAGTCGCTTAACCCTTTTTGCCTCAGTTTCCTCATCTATAAAATGAGCTGAAGGAAATGGCAAACTACAGCAGTATCTTTGCCAAAAACAAAACAAAACAAAGAAAAGAGTCTGACACTACTAAACAACAACCCTGGAGATAAAACGCAAAAATAAAATACCTGTTACATACCATTTGGGGAGATAAGATTTACGTATGTAAGAATATACAGTGGAGTCAGAGAGGCAAGACATGAGAAACAGAGAGTTGGAGTCGTTCAGAAAAGCCTTGGAAATTATGGTGGGTAGGAATTTCTATGATTTATCATGGAGTGTTTCACAGACTGACTTCTACTCTGTCTCAGCTGTTCAAAATCTACTGTGTCAATGAGGATCAGATCAGGGGTGTGTGCTCTCCAGCCCCCTCCAAAGCCTCTGAGGCATTGGGTAGGTTTGCCAACCAACTGTTTTCTTCAGTCTGATTTCTGCAGGAGAAAAGATGATTTTTCACTTGCTAGCTGGTCATTCTTACATTTTATTAAATTACAAGTTTAAAGTTAGAGAGCAGAAGGATGTGTACATAGTGGCTTGGTCAGAAGATCTGATTACAAATTTCTCCCCACTCATATTGTGGAATACAGTTCTATCCCTTGGGCAAAGTCTCTCTCCAGATATTTTGGTGTGTCAGAGCTGGCCACTTGACCTGACTGCTCACTGACTCGTCCTTACTTCTTTTTCAATCAGTCATACCAAAATAAGTGACCAGCTTTCTTAATCTCATCGCAGATTTGGAGTCAGGGAAGCTGGGTTCAAATCCTAGCTTGGTTATTCCATCCTTATGTGACCTTGAGGAGACTTTTTTTAACCTGACCCTCAGTTTCTCCATCTGTGAAATGAGGGGATTGGATAGATGACTTCACATGTCCCTTCCCAGTCTAAATCTGTGATCTTCTGATCCTCTCGTGTACACTACTGATGAATTTCTCCAGGCAATCAAATTTTGACAATTTTCCACAAGCCTTCACGACTGACAGTATCAAAGGCCTTGGTCAGATCAAGGAACGTTGTGTACAAACCTCTTGCTTCTTGAATTTCTCCTGTAGTTGTGGGGCAGCAAACACCATATTGACCATTCCTTATCTCTTTCTGAAGCCAACTGGCTCTTGGATAGATGACCATCTTTCAGGTGAAGGATCAACCTATTAAGGAGGAATCTGGCAAGAATCTTGCCAGCAATGACTAAGAGAGAGGATCCCCCACCCCGACCCCTACGATTATCACAGGGCAATATCAACTCCGGGTGGGAGGAGGGGAATAATCTCCTCTTGCCTTATAACCTGGACAGCTTCCTTATCAGCAATGAACTCTATTGCCTTGCAAATCTCGGCTGGAATATAATCAGCACCAAGTGCTTTGCCACACAAAAAGAGCCTAATGGCATTCAAAACCTCTTCTTCAATTGGAACGTCAGCTAAGGAGGGATTGACTTCAGCCCAAGATATTTCAGAAAGGGTTTTCAGGGAATAAAGTGCTACTCTAACGTGTTCTGCACCAAGGAAATTTGCAGCCACTTGTTTATGTCATTGACCAAATCACATCCCCTCTCAAATCCAAATGTCCACAGGAAAATGTTTTGTGTTCCGTCCTTTGTAACAGCATTCCTACCAGACCTCTCTTCTTACCGTAATGTTGTACCTGTGTTCTATTCGTCCCAGAATTTTCTATCTGCCATTTCAAATCTCCCATGATGATTTTCAGAAAGTTCTTACTTTTTAAAATCTCAGTATTAATAATTCATCATTACTATCATCAGCAAATGTGTATTAAATGCCTGCTAACTATAGGGGACTTAGAATAGATGTAGCAAATCTAGAGATGTTGAAGATAAAGTTGCCATTCTTATAGGACTATTTGAGCTCTTTAGCATCCAACATGCTTAATAAATACTAGCCAATATTTAATAAGTGATTGACTTTTTATGTGTGGTCTGTTGTTTTCGTAGCTGTTCAGTCATGTCCAACTCTTCATGACCCCATTTGGGGTTTTCTTGGAAACAATACTGAAGTAATTTGCCATTTCCTTCTTGAACTCATTTGACAGATGAGGAAACAGAGGCAAACAGGGTTAAGTAATTTCAGAGGGTCACATAACTTGTAAGCATCTGGGTCAGATTTGAACATAAGAAGATGAGTCCTTCTGACTATCCACTGCACCACCTGGATGCCCTTTATGTGGTCTAGGTGTGAAATTTTCACAAAATTACTAACAGGCTTCAGTAGACGGGCTTTAGAGTACCATAAGTCTTTTTATACATTCAATATCTTTAAGTAGCTATCATTGGGATTTATTTTTTTGAACTCTATCTGTGAGTTCTTTAGTACAATGAACTTCCAATGAAGAAATTCCCTCTGTTAATGAAGATTGGCATCCATAACTAACATTTATCTAGTATTTACTATGTGCCAGGCACTGGACTAAATGCTTTATAGTTATTATGTCATTTGATTCTCACAACCACCCTGAGAAGTGGATGTTTTTATTATCCCCATTTTACAGATTTGCCTAGGGTCACACAGCTAGTAAATGTCTAAGGCAGGATTTTCGGAATCCAGGCCAAGCACTGTATCCATTGTACCATCTAGCTGCCAGTCATACCCCATGGCAAACAAAAGCAAAGAAGATATCCTTCCATGCGTGTTTTGTGCACAGATTAAAATAATTAAGTTTTGCCTTAATTAATTAACTGTGCAATGAACCAGTTCTGACTTCTCTCCCCTAAGGTGATAGCAGATAAGATTTTGTCTGGGACTTCCTGAAAGTTGAAATGTTGGGCAATGAGGAGCATGGGTGGGAGGAAAGTCTTGGTATTGTGCTGCCTTTCAATTCACATAAAAATTTTTTTTAAGGTGTTTGGGGGTGGTATGCTACCCAAACACTGCTCTTACGGCTATACATTGCTTATAAGTAAAATATATCTTTGTCACGGGGCTAAACTGACAAATACAAGAATGAAGGAATGAATGATCTAATAAATGAGCATTTATTAAACACTTCCTATATGCAAGGCATTATGGTAAAAATAGCAGTCATTTACATTGTGCTTTAAAGTTTTCAGAGTACTTTACCCAACAGCCTTAGGAGGCATATACTACAGATATTATTGCCCCCATTTTATAGATGAAGTATCAGGCTCAAAGAGGTTGCAACTTGTCTAAAACTAAGACCTATCCAGCTTCCAGACTCCAAGGCCAGTACTGTGTCCACAATGCCATGTCAACTTTCAAATCTTGAACCAGTTTCAGAAGAAGTCCTGTATCACCTACATGATCTTGACCGACCCAGGCTCTCTAAGGCTAAATTTCTTCTTCTGAAAAAATGAGGAAGTTAGATTAGATGGCATTGAAGGTCCTTCTGGTTCTAGATCTCTGATCCTATTTATTAAGCCCCTCTTTTCTTACTGAAAGAGGGAAAGGAATAAGCGGCTTAGCAGGTAGAACACTGGACTTAGAATCAGGAAGACTTGTAGTCACAAGTTCAAATTCAGCCTCAGACATGTGTTAGCTGTGTGGTCCTGGGCAAGTCACTTAAAATTGTGCTGTTTTATTCACATCAGTACGGTGCTCTTTTGGGATCCTGACTTATCCAGTATGTTAGCTATCCCCCAGCCTGGTAATAAAATATCTGCACATCTCATGCATATACTGTCTATGCTTTTATCCAAGTCGCTGGTACATGTTAAACAGTACAGGAACATGTGTAGTACCTAGGGCACCCTCTGGAGACCTTCTGTCAACTTGGCACGAGCCATTAAAGACTACTCTGTGAGTCTTGACATCCTACCAGTTCTGAATCCATCTGTTTTTATTATCATTTAACATGCTTCTTCTCATTTTCTCCAAAAGAATAGTATGAAATACTTTATTTTGCCAAAATCTAGGTCAACTATATTGACATTTTCCTCATCTTTCAGTTTACTAACCTTGTCAAAAAAAAAAAAATCCGGTTAGTCTGGCATGACCTGTTCTTAATGAAGTCAGGCTATACTTTCCATATGCTTTCCAAAAATCTCTTTAAGAAGAAATTATTGTAGGAGCAGCTAGGTGACACAGTGGATAGAGTACTGCCCTGAGTCAGGAAGACCTAAGTTCAAATGTAGCCTGAGAGAGAGAAAAGAAAGGAAAGGGGAAAGAAAGGAGAGGGAGAGGGAGGGAGAGAGGAAGGAGGGAAGGAAGGAAGGAAGGAAGGAAGGAAGGAAGGAAGGAAGGAAGGAAGGAAGGAAGGAAGGAAGGAGGAAAAAAAGAAAAAAGTTTTTCTGCAGTCTGAAATCAACCTCACTGGTCTATATATCTTACCCTCTCAGTTCTCTTACCTTTTTTTTTTTTTTTGAAAATCAGGATATTTAAACCTCTGCAGTTTTGTGATATTTCTCCTATTTTCTATTACCAGTGATTATCATCCGATTCACCCCCAAGCAAATGTACTATCACTTCTTTGTTCCAGCTTCTTCTACAAATTTAGCTTATTTTCAAAACTCATCCTTTTTTCTGTCCTTAGTTTTCCTCATCAGTCAAGGTCTTCCTCATGCCCAGGCTGGGACCTATTGCAGTAAGCTCCCTGGCACCCAGGAGGGCCTGCTGCACAGGTTCTTAGATCTGCTTTTCTAAAAATAAAGCAGCTTTTGAGGAGTCAACAGTCTTCTTTAATCACATGTACCAATAGAGAAAATATAAGCAGAGAAATAAAGACCAATAGACAGGACTTCCAGCTGTCTAAACATAAACAATATATACATCACAGATCAATAGACAGATCCAACTGTCTGACCATTATATACATACATAGTTACCAAAGAGAGAAGCACCAACATTTGTGTTTTCAAAGCCAGGAGGCACCTTAATGGTTGTCCAGAGTCTCATCTGGCCATATCACATGAACATTCTTCCAGTGAGTGAGCCCCAAAACAAAACCTCACCTCAGAGTACACATACAGCCAGAAGACCTCATAACCCACATGCTTCAGTGTTTAATTACCAAAAGATGTGTGAAAGCCTTCAAGCAAGCAAACCTCCCCATAAGCAAACTTTCCCCTTAAGTTCCTCCCCCAATGGGCTCCATGTGAGGTCTTTTAATGGGAGGGTAAGATCTTTAACTCTAACAGTACCCCATCCACACCACCACACTGTCTCTCACACTGTCTCTCAAAAAGACCTTGAATACTAGACAAAGGAACTATATTTTGTAGATTATAGGGGACTTATTATATGGGATATTCAGTTCAACAAACATTTATTTACTGCTTAGTATGTTTAGGGTACTGTGCTAAATTATGTTATCCCTTTACATATGCTTAGGTGGCACAGTGGGTAGAATACCTATCCTGGAGTCAAGAGCACCTGAGTTCAAATTTGGCCTCAAACATTTGCTAGCTGGGTGATCCTGGGCAAGTCACTTAACCCTGTTTGCCTCAGTTTCTTCATCTATAAAATGAGCTGGTGAAGGAAATGGAAAACCATTTGCCAAGAAAACATCAAATGGCATCATGAAGTCAGACATGATTAAGAAAAACTGCGCAACAAATAAAACAATGGAGTCAGAGTCAAATATCCTGACTTTTAGCAGGATCCTTTATGAATAGACCTTTGTCCAGCATTACCTGTGTGACACTGGGCAAGCCACCCAGGCTCTCCAGACCTCATTTCCTCATCTGTTAAATAAGGGGGTTGGATTGAAATGTCTGTAAGTTCCTTCTAATTCTTAATCTAATTATCAAGTGAGATAATATTTGTAAAGCATTTAGTACAGTAGTTGGCACACAGTAGATGTTTAATAAGTACTTATTCCATTCCCCTCCTTTCTCTTCACCATTGATCTATAATCCTGCGCCCTAAAGTGATGAGACTAGATGATAAGGTTTAGAGGTAGATTATCGGTACATTCCTCTGCTGAACTTCTCCCAGATTCAGATTGAATTTGGAACCTTAGACCTGTTTCCTCAAGAGTTCTCCTGCATTTGTGCATTGCTTTCTGACTGAGTGAGTTGGGTAAGCCTCCTGACCTTAAGTAGGAAAGTTCTGTCATGCAGATGTTGGGGCCTCCATCACATGTTTAGAGGTCCTTAATAACATTTGGGGTTTCCAGCCCTGGTTTATAGAAGGAGAGTGGTGGCAGACCTTTTCTTTTTCTCCTATTTCTTTGCTATACCAGGAGGATCACTTGACTTGGAATCAAGAGAGACCTGGTATCTTAAACCATGCGAGATATATGGACCCTGGGCAAGTCACCCTATTTTCTCATTTACAAAATGGTAGCAATAATAGCGCTTAACTTGAAGGGTTAAAGTGAGAATCATATGAAATGTTGGGAAAGCACTTTGCAAACCTAAAGATAGCTAGGTAGGAGAGTGGGTAGCATACTAGACTTGGAGTCAGGAAATCCTGAGTTCAAATCCAGTCACAGGCACTTCCTAGCTATATGACCTTGGGCAAGTCACTTAACCTCTATCTGCCTAATTTCCTCCTCTGCAAAATGGGGATAACAACAGCACCTACCTTCCAGAGTTGTTTTGAAGATAAAAACAAGGTAAAATTTTTAAAGTACTTGGCAAACCTTTGCCAAGCTACTAGGTCAATGCTAGCTATCATTAAAGAAGTTTGCACACTTTAAAGCCTTATGTAATATAAGGTAATATTGTTCTTCATCATTATCACAATCTTCATTTTCTGTTGGTCATTCCTTGCCCCACATAGACTTCCTCTTCCCCATGCACATGCTTCTTCCATCCCTTTCTACCTCCATGACCCATTTCAATTCTTTCCCAAATTCCCACCAATGAAATCATCAACTTGAACCAAAAAAAATTTAAAAATCATCCTTTTTATCAGCTCTCTCACTTACTAGCTATGTGATGGAGATAAGGCATTTAACTTTTCTGAGATTGAAAATGAGGGGGACTGGACACTTTCAAACTCTTCTGTTGAGCTCCTCTCCAAGGACTTTCTGTCCCAACCAAGCTAATCATTTGAACATCTCCTGAGAACAATTTGCTCTTTCTTTCTTTTTGCTTTTGCCAATTCCTTCACTCTCACCTGAAGTGCTCTTTTCCTCTCCCTCCTTGGAAAGCAGTGGAAAGAAATTACAGTTTAAACAGAGTTTAAGGGACCTTGGAGATTATTTAATCCACACCCTTCATTTTGTAGCTGAGGAAAGTAGAACTCAAAGAGTTCATGTCTACCCTAACTCACACAGGAGCCATAGAACGATGTTGCTGATAATCACTTACATTCATAATACCACTTTAATGTTCGCCAAATACATTACATACATTACTTCACTTTATCCTCTCCACTGCCTCAGTGCAAACTTGATTAGCCCCATTTTTCAGATGAAAAATTATGAGGCTCAGTAAGGTTGCAAAGTTGGCCCAGTGTCACACAGTGGGCAAGACGAAGAGCTGAAGTTCAAAACCAAGTCTTCAGATGCAAATTCCAAGGCCCTTTCTCCATTGCTGTAGGTTTAGAGTTGTGCCATGGAAGAGCTAGTTCAACTCCCTTTCCTCTCCCTCCATACCTCATTTATTGGTGAGGAAACTAAGGCCCATGAAATGAGTGACTTACCCAAAATCATGCAAGGAATAAGTGGGTTGTTGTCCACTAAGTGATAATTTAGGTGGTGCCATAGTGCATAGAGTGTTAGCCTAGAGTTGGGAAGACTCATCTTTCTGAGTTCAAATCTGGCCTCAGACACTTACTAGCTGTGTGAATGACCTCAAACAAGTCACTTAACCCTGTTTACCTCAGTTTCCTCCTCGGTAAAATGAGCCAGAGAAGAATATGGCAAACCACTCTAGTACCTTTGCCAAGAAAACCTCAAATGGAGTAACAAAGAGTTGGACACAACTGAAACAACTGAATAACGATAATACCCTCATTAAACTAGACAAAGATAGTCTTATTTCACTCGTAGGGTCCTTATGATACCAAGTTTGTGATGATTAGACTAAGTAACCAAAATGAACTACCCCAATCCAGGAGTTCTTAAACTGAGATCTGTGAATTATCTTTTTTAATATTTTGATAACTATTTCAATATATTTAGATTCCTTTGCAATTTTTGTATGTAATCCTTTATTAATTTTATGCATTTAAAAAAAAACCTGAGAAAGTCCATTGGTTTCACAAGACTGTCAAAGGGATACATAACACACACACACACACACACACACACACATACACATACACACACACACACACACACACCTATGAATTCCTGCCCTAATCCATGTCTTATTCCTTCAGAATATTCTCTTGGAAGTTTGTCAATGTTAACTCCACTCAGTTCTAATAATAACTATAGTAATTAACATTTACATAGCACTTTAGGGTTGGTAGAACACTTTACATATATTAACTCAGTTCTGACACCTTTGGGTTTTCCTCAGTGATATGATTTGAATTAGAAATAACCTAGTTCAAATCCAACCTCAGACATTAGCTAGGTGATCCTAGGCAACTCACTTAACTCGGCCTCAGTTTCCCCATCTGTAAAATGAGCTGGAGAAGGAGATGGCAAACCACTCCAGTATCTTTGCCAAGAAAACCCCAAAAGGGGGCCCCAAAGAGTCGGACACGACTGAAATGACGGAACAACCACAAACAAGGATAATTATCCTTTTAGCTCCTCTTCCCAGCTTTAAATAGTGCTACTGTGAATGTCTCAGAATGATTTGCAAAATGCCCTCTTTTCCATACATCATTCTCCTCTGAACCCCACAGTAGGACTGTGAGGAGGTGCTTTTTTTACAGGAGAGGAAAATGAGTTTCAAGGATGTTAATTGACTTGCCCATGGTCCTCCAGCTTGTAGATATCAGATCTTTGTATTTTTGCTTTTCCATTCTGATAATGCTCTTATGGTAGACTCCTAGTAATGGCATTGTTGAACCAAAGAGTATACTGATTTTTCTAACTCTTCTCTAACCACTTTTGGTTTTCTCTGAATCTCTCAGCAATTAGATATTCATGCTGCTCTAGATTATTTTGTATCAGTTCTTGGTGGGCAAGAAATAGAGTTGCTATTAGCTTGGTGTCAATGAACCAAATAGTTTAAAGGATGTAGAGTCAAAAGGGACCTCAAGATTCATCTAATCCAGTGGTCTCAAAGTCATATAGAAACAGATCCCTGTGGATCTCCTATTAACTGAGAAAACCATGAAATCACATGATCTATATTCTATTTTACTTTTTATGTGCATAGCCAGCATTTATTTGTATAGCACCCACTACATGCTATGCATGGTGCAAGCACTTTATAAATACTATTTCATTTAATTGTCACAACAACCCTAGAAGGTAGGTGCTGTTATTATCCCCATTTTAATATCTGAGGAAGTTAAGTGACTTGCCCAGGGTAATAGAGCTAGTAAGTATCAGAGACTGGATTTGAACTCAGGTCTTCCTGACTTTAGACTCTTTATCCTTGTCCCACCTACCTATCTCTATTGTTTATTTTATTAAAAATTTCTTGTTTGCATTTTAATCTGCAATTCCTACTACTGGGGAGTTTTGCAGGGCACAAAAGGCTGACCTGTGGCAAGTTTGGCACCACTATTCTATCTTTTCATTTTACAGATAAGGAAACTGAGGCCCTGAGAAAGTAGATGATATCCAAAGTCATAGCTAGTTAGTAGCAGATCTCAGATTCAAACCTGAGTCCAAATCCATCCCTCTCCAGTAGGGCTCTGCATTCTGAAAGCATACCTCCAGCCTTGAGAACCAATCAGTGCTGTCCTTTTAAAGAAATGAGAGAAATTAAGAGGATGCTAGGCAGGGTATTCGGGGTGAGACTAGGGGTAGGGAGTGGGGAACATTTTACTGGGCAAAGTAGATTGTAGCAGAAAAAGACACAAAATCAGGAGGAGTGGACTAGAGTCTACTTAGAGTTAGCTTGACCACAGTGAAAAGGGCAGGTACTGGAATAAGTGGGAATGGAACATTTACGGGCTAATAAAGTCAGACAGTTGTTGTGACCAGCTGTACTACATCTGCAACACATACTGCTGTCATGGATAATGTGTTTTCTGTCCAAAATTCTCACTTGTAGGCTGAATATGAAGTACGGTGGAATATGAAGTACAAAGCCACGGTTATTCTTAGACACTTATTCCTAGGAGAGAGTAAGGAGTGAATGAGGTTGCCAGGCATCTCCCGGGGATTGTATTTAGGGGGCTGTTTTTGACTTTGATCTGCATGCCTTAAGATGGGGCCGAGAAAAATGAATCAAATGAGAAAGAAGGTCACCTGTTTGTTGGATCTGTGAGGGGAGGGCACTGGAAAAGCCTTGGGAGAAGACACAATAAGCAAGGTGCTGATGATGTCCTTTCGAGGCTTGGAGTCCTGACTTAGAAATTTAAGATCAGCTCTGGATAGAGCTCTTTAATAAAGAAAACTTGAACATGGGATACTGAAATAACCTGCAATAATACAGGGATTCATACATGAGCATTCTCAGTTTAAAGCCATGGAAACATTCCCCAGGAGGGTCAGGACCTTGTAGGCATCTCTTTTCCAGTAACCAGATGTTGGGCTGATTTTGTCATTTGCTAAGTGTGGAACAAATGCTATGCTTGCGTGCAACTAACCCTAACCCATAGGCCTAAAAACCCAAGGCTGTGTCACTCTGATAGCAGCGGGGAGGATTGTTTAAGCTCAGATTCAGTGTTTTCTCTGAAAGCTCTTTTAGAATCCTTGTCTTCCTTCAGGATTGAGCTGGAGCCCCATCTTTTGTAGGAGACTTCCCCCAACCCCCAACGTGGGTCTGCCTGCCTCAAGTCTCTCCCTACTCCCATCCATCCTCCATTCACCCACCAAAGTGATTTCTCTAAAGCTCAGGTCAGATCATGTCACTTTCCTACTCATTAAATTCCCTATCACCTCCAGGAGCAGATACAGAACGCTCTGTTTGGCATTCAAAGCCCTTCATAACCTGGCCTCCTCCTACCTTTCCAGTCTTCTTACACATGTACTCTGACAGGTACTCTTCAGTCTAGTAACACTGGTCTTCTGACTGTTTCACAAACAAGACATTTAGCCTAGTGCCTGGCATATAGTAGGCACTTAATAATTTATTATTAATTTTATTTAAATTTATTAATAATAATAATATTGATTTCTTGATTGATGTATTGATTCTGACTACTCTGTAGGTATATTGTATATACTGTTTATATATGTTATTTCCCTTATTAGAATGTAAACTCCTTGCAGGCAGGGACTGTGTTTGGTTTCTCCTTTTATTCTCTAGCACCTAGCCTGTGACTGACACACAGTGACTGGCACAAAGTAAGAGCTTTAAAGATGCTTGATTGATAGGATAACATCTCCATTCATTTGGCATATGAAAGTCATTTAAGGAGAGAGAAAGAGTTAAATTGGGATGCAAATGTTCTCCATCCAGAGCAAGGAATTCCAATGCCCCAAGGGAATTACCTGCCTGAATCGCATCTGTTCTTTATCCTGCTGCCCAGGCCCCCAGAGCAACCTATTTATAGCCCAGGGCTCTCCTTGGCTGACTCTCCAAGCACTCTGGACTCTTATTTAGATCCAATCTAAAATTACCTCTCTATTACCAAGGGTTCTTTGTCTAGCTTTAACAGAACACTGTGTAATTATAGTGACCAAACTTGGCCCTGGAAAAGAGATAAGAAAATGCATCTCTCTCTCTCTGTCTCTCTGTCTCTCTCTGTCTCTCTTTCTCTCTCTCTGTCTCTCTGTCTCTGTCTCTCTCTGTCTCTCTTTCTCTCTCTCTGTCTCTGTCTCTCTGTCTCTGTCTCTGTCTCTCTGTGTGTCTCTCTCTCTGTCTCTCTGTCTCTCTGTCTCTCTGTCTCTCTCTCTCTCTCTCTCTCTCTCTCTCTCTCTCTCTTTTTCAGTTTCCTGACATGTAAAATGATGGACTTGGACTAGATCAGCTCTGAGAATACTTTGAGCTCTGAGTCCTAGGCTGTTCTCCACCCTCTCACCCTCAAACTGTATACAATTAAAAATCATCACCCTTACCCCCATAGGTTGGGGCCAGGGATTGAGGACTGGGTCTGGAGTCAAGAAGATTCATCTTCCTGAGTTTAAACCTGGCCTCAGACACCTAACTGAATGACCCTGGGCAAATCACTTAACTCTGCCTCGGTTTCCTCATCTGTAAAATGAGCTGGAGAAGGAAACAGCAAACTAACCCAGTACCCTTGCCAAGAAAACCCCAAATGGGATCATGAAGAGTCACACATGACTGAATAACAAAATTCCCTTAGATATTTATGATGTCTAATGAAACTCAGCTATGATATCTTAACTTGCCAATGGGTGTTGCTGTTGAATACAAAATCCAATTTTAAAGGCTTTTCTAAGGTTCTTTAAAGTTAAATTCATTCCCTCTATTGTCAGTTATTTAATTTTGAAGCTCTATGTCTCAAATTAAAATAGGTTCAAAGGTATTTTTACATTCTGCTCTTTAAAAAATAGAAGACTTTTGTGGATGCACTAGGCCATTCAGGTGCATCTCATGTGAAAATAGAATGAAACAAGATACGTTGGATGCAGTTAACAAAACAAGGTTTCCTTAGCCATTGCAGGAGAAGATGCTCTTCAAGGATAAGATATTGATTCAGTGGGCACAGCTTCCTTACCTCTGCTAGACAGACTGATCCACAGGTTAAAAGTCTTAGGGAGGTAGTCATGACTGCTGGCTTTTAAACTCCTCCAATAGTCTAAACCTTAGTCCTCTGGACCAAGAAGTCTCCAGGATGATCTCTTTTAAGGAGAAACTAGCCTTGAGGCAGCAAGGTATTATAGGAGGATTACTGAATTTGGAGTCAAAATTTTTGGTTTTGAATTCTATGGTGTGGTCTTTGTGGTTGTTACAAAACCATTGCTTTACATGATGAGGAAACTGAGGCAAATGGGGTTAAGTGACTTGCTCAGGGTCACACAGCTAGTAAATGTCTGAGACCAGATTTGAACTCAGGAAGATAAATCTTCCTTTCATCCTCTGCACCATTAACTGCTGTGTGACTTTAGGCAAGTAATTGAAACCCTGGATCTCATTTTCCTCTTCTGTAAAATGAGGGAGTTGGACTAGAGGTTCTCTAAGACCCTTTCCAGCTCCAGAGCTATGATTTCATGACCTATGAGGTACTGAAACCCCAATTGCTCTTCTGCCCTACCCCTCACTTACACACTGGTCACACAAATATATATATATATTTATATATGTGTGTGTGTATACATATTACATAAAATGTGTATATACACAGATATACATATACATATGTGTGTATGTATGTATGAAGCTTCCAAGGTTACCCAATAGAACATAACTGTACCCTTTTCCACTCACTCAAGGCTTCTTGAGTCACTTCTTTCTCTCCAAAGTTAGGTGCCAAAATAGATAGAGCCCTGAACCCCAAATCAAAAAGACCTGAATTCAAATCTGTCACAAGATACTGACTAGCTATGTGATCCCAGACAAGAAACATAAACTCTGCCTTGGTTTCCTCATCTGTAAAATAAGGATAATAATAATACCCACCTCCCAGAGAATTATTATCATTTTATTGTAGCAAAATCCAGTAAATTCAACAAGGTTGTTGTGAGGAACCAAGAAGAATGCTTTGCTAACTTTAAAACACTGTATGAATGTTAATTTGTTACTGAGATAGAGCTAAAGAAATTCTTACAAAAGGAACACACTTGTGGTCAGGTTCATATCTAGCATCTCCTTTATTCTCAGATACTGTGTCTAACAACCACATTACACACACTAAAATGGTGTTGTGACCTCCTGGAAGGCGGAGACTGTGAGGTTTTAGGGTTGGCCTGGACTCATAGCTCCCCAGGCTCAGATGGGTTCCTGTGGAACATACAGAAGTATTTGAAATGTCCTTCATGATCCCTTCATTCCAGAAAGGAGAGTGGTACATTTCTTGTTCACTGGAAAGTCAACGGCATTTAATGGCTAGGAGAATCAGGGTGGAGAGGACACAGGAAGATAAACAGCCTCCACCTTGTGTTTTCACAGCTTTTTTTTTTCCTTTTTGAAAATAGTATTTGTATTGTTTCCTGTTGGACAACTAACAGAGGGTGTAGCAGCAGATGAAAGATGCCTGTTTTTTAACGTGGGAGGCCCTGGCAGCATCTCCATTTTCCCCCAGGTTGCATCCTTGCATCAAATGAATCTGGAGGGGTGGGGGTGGGGATAAATGAGGGCAGGATGGTCCTGTGCCGATGCAGGGAGGCAGGAGATGTGCCTATGTTGGGGCTGGTTCGTATTTTTTGGAGTAGGGTTATTACTACCTCAGCCAAAAGGACCAAACCTACAGAGTTGTAACCAAGCCCAGATTTCAGCATGGGGTAGTGGAAAGAGCACTGAACTGGGAGCCAAGAGGCTTCAGTTCCAGGCCAGCCTCTTCCTCTAATAAGCTGTGTGACCTTGACCAAAGCTCCTAACCTCTCTAGATCTAGGTTCCTCACCGGTAAAATAAGGCTCATCTAAGGCTTTCCAGCTTTGAAACCTAATGATGCTCAACAAATTTGCTTATAAAGTTACCAATGCAATTGAACAAAACGTTTATTGCATGCCTTCTATGTGTGCCAATGATGTGTTAAACCAAAAGGGAGCCTCTTCCAGCCAGCGCCTTAACTTTGGCTGTTGTGACCCTTATTGTTCATCCCAGTCTCAGATACTGGTGTGGGTCTATGATCTCAGCCATGTAGATGTTCGTTCAATCAGTCAGAAAGTGAGCATCCATTAAGCACCTACTCTATTCATTAAGCCCTGTCTGTCTGTCTATGTCTATCCTTCATTTTCGAAGAACATCATGACATCAGAGAAACGATGACATTAGGAAAAGTAAAGAAAGGTAAAGAAAAATGGGTCTTGTTCTCAAGGAGTTCAAATTCTAGAATGGGGGAAATAACTATTACATCCATACAAGAGAGATTGGGTTTTTTTTGTTGCTCAGTCATGTCTAATTCTTCAAGATCCTCATGGGCCATGCTATATCCATGGAATTTTCTTGGCAAACACACTGGAGTGGTTGGGCATTTCTTTCTCCAACTCATTTTACAGATGAGGAACTGAGGCAAACAGGGTTAAGTGACTTGCCCAGGATCACTCACACTTTTAGGGTCTGAGCTCAGATTTGCACTCAGAAAGATGAGTCTTCCTAACTCTAAACTCAGCACTCTATCCACTGTACCACCCAGCTGACTTCCTTGTCTTTGGTGGCATACTTCATCTCTCTCTGCAACTGCCCATGTGTAGTGTGTTGCAGACTATTCACCTCCACCATATGCATTTCCACTGGCACAAAGGTCCTTTTTTTTCCTAAAATTACCTCTTTCAGAAATTGCCATATCCCATGCCTCATAGTTATACAACAAAAAGTATGGAGGAAAAGCCTCTTTTGGACTCAATATTCTGGTACTTGATTGAGAGGCAAGGGAGAGGGAAGAAATCCAGAAGCAGCACAAGTTATAGCCATACGGACATGAAACAATTAGATGACAGTGTAAGATAATATGTTGTAGAGTTGACCTAAATGCCCAGACTACACTCAGAGGAGAAAAGGACTTAAGAGAAGGCAATGATTACAATATCTAGCATTTAGATAGTGCTTTAAAGTTAGAAAAACACTTTACAGCTGTTTCACAGATTTAAAAAGAAAAACTGAGGCAGGTAGAAATTAAATAACTTGTCCAAGGTTACACAGTATCTAAAGCTGAGACTGGAACTCAGATTTTCCCGACTTGGTGAACAGATCTCAATTAATTTACTGTGTCACCTAGTTTACCAATGTGATAAGCTCATAGAACTGAAAAGACAATTGTTCAGTCGTGTTCAGTTGTTTTCTATTGTTTTTGACCGTGACCTCATTTGGGGTTTTCTTGGCAAAGATACTGGAGTGGTTCATCCTTTCCTTCTCCAGCTCATTTCACAGATGAGAAAACTGTAAGGCCTACGGAGTTAAGTGACCTACCTCCCTAGGGTCACACAGCTAGTAAATGTCTGAGGTCAGATTTAAGCTCAGGAAAATGAGTCTTTCTGACTCCAGGCGCTGCACTCTATCCACTGCACCATCTTAGTGGTCCTTTAGTCCAACACTTTCATTTTATAGATGAGAAAACTGAGGCTTTGACAAGTGAAGTCACTTGCCCAAGGTTGTAAATCTAATTAGTGGCAGAGACAGGATTAGAGCTCGGTGCTTATAATGACTGTGACTTTTTCATTCCATCATGTATATATGTGGAGAAAGTTTCCCTGGAGAAATTGAAATGGGATTCGATGAAGGAACAGAATATGAAATTCACTAAGACACTGTCCTTGGGGCAGTGTGGAATCATGGGAAAAGTGCTATACTTACAGTCAGAAGGCTTGGGTTCGAATCCTAGATTTTCTAATGTTAATGTTTGTGAGGTCCTTTTAATACTGAAGTCACTAAACCCTCTCAGTCCAGGAGAGACTCATCTATACCAAATATGTTCAGCATTCCCCAGAGGGTGTCATATATCCAGGAAATGTTAGTTACAATCATAGATATTTATGTCTTTAAGGTTTGCAGAGTATTTAACATAGAGTATTTTATTTGTTCTTGACAACAACCCAATGAAGTAAGTTCTACCCTATTTCACAGATAAGGAAACTGAGGCTGATAGAGTCTAAATAACTGGTCATGGAAGGGGTCATGGTGTCACAAAGCTGGTGAGTGTCTGAGCAAGATT
Organism: Bettongia penicillata ogilbyi; assembly: GCA_023548195.1. Classification (NCBI taxonomy): domain Eukaryota; kingdom Metazoa; phylum Chordata; class Mammalia; order Diprotodontia; family Potoroidae; genus Bettongia; species Bettongia penicillata. Next base: position 458,995 of record JAJHZJ010000300.1, read on the forward strand.
TAAACCCAAGTCTTCCTGTTCACCCGTAATGCCATGATGCATCTCAGAATAACATTAAAGCATGAGATTGTTTCCCAATGCCCTTTCTCAAGGAATTTTCATTTTAGGTGATAAATTTTATAAATTTTAGATAAAATTCAATCAGCATTTATTAAGTGGCTCTTTGTACAGGGTACTGTGCTAGCCTTGAGATAATGAAAACAGAATGAAAAAAGGCCACTGACCTCACAGAGTTTACATTTTCCTAGGGTAAGGTAATATTTGCCCAAATGAATTAGTCAAAGGTCATTTGAGGAGAGAAAAAACACTAAAAACAGAGGGGATCAGGAAAGCCTTCCTTTTGTAGATGACCCCCTAGTTAAGCCATGAAGAAAACCAAGGCTACAGAGAGAGTGAGAAGGTCATACCTTCTAGGCATGGGGGACAGGCTGTACAAAGGCATGGAGGTAGGAAATAGATTGCAAGTTCAGAGAATGGCAAGTAAATTAAAAAAGAACAAATGGAGAGAGAAGAGATCACACAACTACAGCCCAGCATTTGTGTTTTGAAGGCAAAAACCAGTCAGAACCACAGAACAGAATTTTTTTTGTAAGTAAACTTGCTAATTTTTAAATCTCAGGACCCTCAGCCTGACTTTCCAAAGGCACCTTTTCAAAATCATAAATTGCCACTGCAACCAAAGCAGTGCCGCTGCAGCACAGCTCTTGAAAGGGCATGTTTCCTGGGTCTTACGGAAATGAAGCCTGCAAGTCAAAGATAATTTGTTTACTAAACAGGGAATGTAATTGAAATGGCCCTTTTGAGTTAATGAAAATATAAAATAGCTTCCCAGACTAGACCAAGGAGTCTAATTTAATTATCTATGAGCATCACAGATTAAAAGTAGTCTTTCATCCATTCCCAGAAGCTGAGCATGGACTGCTACTACCTCTTGAAAAGGAAAAGAGAAATGGGATGAAGAGGGTGGCTGAAAGACAGTCACAGAAGGGACAAAATACTCACAGCTGAGTGATGCCAGTAGTGGGTACTCAGAGGAAAAAAACTGAGTCTTTTTGAGTGGTTTAAGACAGGGAGTCTTAACCCAGGGTCTTTGACCATTTAAAAAACATTTTGATAACCTTATTTCAATGTAATTGATTGCCTTGGTAATCTTGTATCTTACACATTTTTAAAAAATGGTCTTCTAAGAAAAAATCTATAGGCTGCACATGATTGCCATAAGTGTTCATGATGCCCTAGTTTAAGGGAAAGCCAGTTGCTTCCTTAATTTCAGTTTTCTTATATTTGTTTTTAACAGGTCAGGGTTAGGGGGAGGGAGCTTATTCATTAGTGAAATATTTTCTGTGCTATTTGTCTGGGCAGGTGGATGTTAATGGAAAACTCATTACTCGGAAGATTGGATTAATTTTGTTGAACTGAATTGGCTGAGAGGCTATTGTTAGTGAAAGTTGAGCTCACCTCTGATAAAATTTGCTTTGTTTCCAGAATATTTTCTGAGCTAATAGAATCCCCCTGAAATGATTGTATTCTGTCCAGATCTGCTCCAAAACCACAAAATAGCCTTTCCTATGCTGCGGCCAACTGGAAGTATATATTGATGACAGGTGTTATCTAGCTGGTATCATATGGTATGGTGCTTAGTTGGGGCCATAAGATTTTGAGCTGCAAAATACTGTGGTATTTGGTTCCAGGCTCCACATTTTGGAAGAATGTTCAGCAAAAGGGATCCAGAATGGTGAGAACACTAGAAACCATGTCATACAAAGATTGGTGGAAGGAATTGGTCCTATTTTAGCATAGAGAGAAAGACATAGCAAGATATGTGTGTGGGGGAGCTGACATGAAAAATAAGGTTTAGATTTAGAAGGGACCCTAGCTTCAGAGTTTGAAAGAACCTCAGAAGTAATCTTGCCCAAACCCTTCATTGCACAGATGAGGAAACTGAGGTCCCGAGAAGTCAAGTGACTTGACAGAGTTCATATAAGTCTTAAGTGTTAAAGGTAGGCTCTGAACTCAGTTCATGTCACTCAGAAACTGGCACTCTTGGCACTATACCACTGCTGTTGGCACCAAAATAGAAAACTAAAATCAGTGCATAGAAGCTGAGGAAAGGCAAATGAAGGATCAAAATAATGAAAAACTTATTAATATTTAGAAATATCCGAAAGTGTAATGGGTCACCTCTGGAAACACTAGATTATCTTCAAATAAAGTCTTCAAATAAAGTCAGATGACCACTTGTCGGGACTATTATGTAGGAGATTCTTACTCTGATATAGATTGACTAGATGATCTTGGAGGTTCTTTCCAGTCCTGAAATTCTCTTAATTTTGTGATCCAGTCCAACTCTTTCATTTTACAGCTGAGGAAACAAATACCCAGAGAGAGTCATCAATTTCCCCAGGGTCACACAGACCAATGAGTCACAGAGCTGGATTTCAAACTTTCATCCTCAAACTCCAAAACCAGTACCTCTTTACCCACACCAAGAGTAATTTCAGTGTTTAAAAAAAAAAAAACCCAACAAACTACAGTTTCCTCCCAAGAATTTTGGGGCCATTAGGGGAATCATGATCTCTAAAACATGCATATCCATCAGTAACGATGGCTATCTAATGAGAATAGCATTCTTAACAATAATTATAGGTTTTATATACTCAGTAGAGCATGTTGGTTTTTCAGGTCCCCAGGATGAGGCAGTGCTCCTTCATTTGGAAAGTTCTGCCCGCAGAATCAATCAGTTTGGAACAGGAGAAGCTTCAATCACCGTAAATGACCAGAATGCCTCCTGCTGAGTATTAGGCCTGTGATTCTCCAGAGACTACATTTCTGAATCAAGAGAGTTCTGTCCAATTTCTGTGATGGAAAGGTGCTCCTTCCAGTATATGACTTGTTAGAGAAACATTTATGGAGTGGAAGGTAGCTTAATGGAAAAGGGCAGGTTATTATCTATTGCTCTTGTCAGTATTTAAATAGCTCTGTGGTGTCAGGTAGCATGGAAGAAAAAGTCTGGCATAGTAGATAGAAAATCAGTCTTGAAAACAGAAAGATCTGGGCTCATGTCCTGCCTCTGATGTATGCTAGCTGTGTGACCACAGGCAAGTCACTGAACTAAACTTTCAGCATTCTAGGGAACTCTTAAAAATAGAAACTTTTAGCCTGAGGCTGGTTTTTAAATATTTTGATAACTGAAAGTCAATATAATTGGATTTCCTTTGTAATCCTATGAATTTTGTTTTATGCATTTAAAAACATTATTCTAAGAAAGGTTTATGCTTCATCAGACTGTCATGAAGGTCCAGTTACAGAAAAGGTACTAACTAGCATTAAGAGAAGAATATCCCTTACCTCTACCCATGGTCTCATCCCAACGGTATGGGGAGTCAAATATGGTTGTATTTAGAAAGCAGGGAGGGAGACTCAACTCCCAGGTATCAGTTACTGGGGCTGAAGTTACCCCATGACACAATCCAAAGTCTCCTCCCACTGTATTAAACTTTCTGGTTCACTTTATCTATTCCCCATAGGCTGTGTGTTTGTGCATAGACATTTGAAGTATCTGTTTCTTTGTATGGGTAATGGCTTCTGTGAATAATCAGGTAGTCATTTTCCTGCATCATATTTACAAAAGCATCCTCTAGTTAATCAGAAGAGCACTAGACTTGGAATCAAGAAAAAAAAGTTTAAATCTCTGCTTTGACACTGACTTTGCCCACATAGGTCAGTTGGAGTGATTTTTGTCATGCTAGATTTATGTACAAGATGGCAAGGTATGGGATGGAGGATGGCACAGTCAGTTGCACAATCAGACACAAAGAATGAATAATGCATCAATGTCAACCTGCAGGTAGATTGGAAACGTTTTGCTATAGGGGTCTGTCTTTGGCCTTATTATCAGTTTATTATTATCAGTTATTTGGATGAAGGCAGAGATGGCAAAATTTTCAAATTTGTGGATGACATGAAGCCTGATGGTACAGCTAACATATTGAATGACAAGATAGAGATCTAAATATATATATATGTGTGTGTGTGTGTGTATATATATGTGTGTGTGTGTGTACATATATACACATACAGATACACATATATACATATATGTATGTATGTATATACACACATACCCCTTTCTAGACTAAAATGCTTGTGAAAACTTCAATAAATGTTTACAGAATTGAGTTTGCTACATTGAAAATTGAATAATTCAGTGTAACAAATTCAATCCCGTAAACATTTATTAAGCTTTTACAACATGCTTACAACACTGTGCTGGATGCTAGGGATACAAAGACAAAAAAAATTACGAAATGGATCCTGCCCTATAGGAAGTTTGCTATAAAACCAACTGCATGGAAGAGACCCTGGTAAGTAGAAGTTGATACGTAAAGGGCCTGGGGAAATTTTGTGAGCTGTATTTTCAATGTGAGTTAAGAGGTTAACAGTATATAGGGTAGCAACCAAAACAGGTAATGTTATCTTAGGCTACCTTAATAGATGGGTAATGTCAGTTAGTCAGTAAGGTTTTATTAAGGGCCTGCGATGTACCAGGCTGTGTACTAAGTGCTGGGTATACAAAGAAATGCAAATGACTGCCATTAACAATGCTATTGTTAAGGAGCTCTCAGACTGAAGGGGAAACGACAGGTAAGAATGTGTGAATATGCTGTACACAGGATAAATCAGAGGTAATCTCAGAAAGAAAGCTCTAGTGTCAAGGAAAATTAGGAAAGCCTTCTTATAGCTTGTGAGATTTTAGCTGGGACTTAAAGGAAGTCAGTGGATGTAGATGAGGAGGAAGGGAACTCTAGGCATGGGGAACAACCATGGAAAATTTCACGTCCAGAGTCTGGACATGAAATACCTTGTGCCAGCAAAGAGGTAAGGATCACTGAATTAAGTACGAGAGGATGAGAGGGAGTAAGGTGTAAAAGACTGAAAGGGTAGGAGGGGTTAGGTTCCAAAGGGTTTTGAATGTTGAAATAGAGAATTTTATGTTTCATCTTGGAAGGAACACGGAGCCACTGGAGTTTATTCAGCAGAGGAGGTGAGTGGACATGGTTGTATCCGCACTTTAGGAAGGTTACTTTGTTGGCTAAGTGGAAGATGGTCTGGACTGGGAAGAAACTGGAAGCAAGCAGACGAACTAGCGGCTACTGCCATTGCACTATAATGGTGACAGTGTTCCCGGAGCGTACATGAGAGACATTAAGCAGGTACAAGGGCAGCTAGGTAATGCAGTGGTAGAGTGCCCATCCCTGAGTCAGGGAGACTCCTCTTCCTGAGCTCAAATCTGGTCTCAGTCACTTACTGGCCATATGACAAACCCTGTCTGTCTCTGTTTCCTCATCTGTAAAATGAGCTCCAGAAGGAAATGGCAAACCACTCCAGAATCTTTGCCAAGAAAACCCCAAATGGAGTCACAAAGAGTTAGACACAACTGAAACAACTGAACATAAGCAAGATAAAACTGGCAGATTTGGCAATAGATTAGATGTGGGGAGTGATGGAGTAAATGTCATTTATTATGTTATTATACACTGTTGTAGTTATATATATATATATATATTACATATGTTATTACAGTTGAATAACTAATCTGGACATATGTCTTATGACATAAAATTGCTTATCATTTTAGGGAGCAAGGAGGGAGAGAAAGAGTGAGGAAGAAAGTTTGGAATTCAAAAATTTTTTAAGTAGATGTTAAAAATTGTCTTCACACATAATTGAAAAAAAGAAGATACTGTTTTTAAAGAAAATAGTTAAGGTTGATATCCAGCCTGGATGACTTGGAGGATGGTGGTACCCTGGACAGTAACAAGGATATTAGGAAGAGTTGAGTGTTTAGGGGGGAAACATTATCAAGGTGTCTTGTGAAGAGAGATGGATAAAATGGTTTTTTTGAGAATGAGAGAGATATGGGCGAGATTATAGGCAGGAGGGAAGCAGCCAACAGACAAGGAGAGATTGAGGAGAAGGAACAGTGTGGGATGATGGAGTAAGCACTCTGCTGGAGACGATGGGATGGAATGAGATTGCTTATACTGGTAGAGGGGCTGGCTGTGGTAAAGAGAAAGATCACCTTTTCATGTGAGACAGAGGTGAAAGAGGAAATGGTGGTAGAGGGCATCTGATTGATGTAAGATAAGGAAATGGGGAGAAGAGGGAGCTCTCAGTGAACGTGACATGTTGAACATCCAGAGCGAGAGGCAGTGTGGCTTCGTAGGCTTGAACAGGGTTCAAGCCCTCCCTCTTGTATACATTGGCTGTGTGACCCCGGGGGAGTCACTTAACTTCTCAGTGCTCTAGATCATAAGTTACAGAGAAGGTGCTGACCTGCATTAGTAGAGAGAATTTCCTTACCTATGAATTCCTTATACCAGGAAAATCACCGATCTTGTCCCTTATCCCTAACCTCTGGAGCAAAGAAAGTGACAACTTCATTGTACTCTCTCCTGGTAGGAGCATACTTGAAGTATTGGGTTTAGTTCTAGGTGCCAGATTTTAGAAAGGGCTTTGATTAACTGGAAGGCGTCCAAAGGAAGCAGGTCAGGATAATGATGGATTTCAAGACCATGCCATAGGATGATCAGCTGAAGGAACTGAGAATGTTTATGATGAAAGAGAAGATTGAGAGGAGAACATGAAAGCCAATCTCAAAAATATAAAGACTGAATGCAGAAAACTGGGGGGGGGGGGGGGCAGGAATTTTGCAACAAGTATCTCTGAAAAAGGTCTTATTTCTCAAATATATACAGAACTGAGTCAAATTTATAAAAATACAAGTCATTCCCCAATTGATAAATGGGGAATTGGATATGGATATGGAACAGATAGTTTTCAGAGAAAAAAGTCAAAGCTATCCATAGTCATATGAAAAAATGCTCTAAATCACTGCTGGAGAAAAGCAAATTAAAATAATTCTGAGGTACCACATCACACCTATCAGAGTGACTAATATGACAAAAAAGGAAAATGCTAGATGTTGGAGGAGATGTTGGAAAACTGGGATACTAACGCACTGTTGGCGAACTGATCCAACCATTCTGGAGGGCAATTTGGAACTATGCCCAAAGCACTATAAAACTGCATACCCTTTGATCCAGCAATATCACTATTAGCTCTATATCTCAAAGACATTCTTAAAAAGGAAAAAGGACATATTTGTACAAAAAAATGAAGGTTAATGAATGCAGTACTTTTTGTGGTGGCTAAGAATTGGAAATTGAAAGGATACCCATCAATTGAGGAATGACTAAACAAGCTATGGCATATGATTATAACGAAAGATTATTGTGCTATAAGAAATGACAAGTAGGATGTTTTCAGAAAAATTTGGAAAGACTTACATGAACTGATGAATAGTGAAGTGACCAGAACCAGGAGAACATTGCACACAATAACATCAACATTGTATGATAAACAGTTGTGAGGGGAGGAAAAGGAGGAACAAAATTTGGAACTCAAAACTTTTTCCAAAAAATGTTTAAAAAATTGTTTTAATATGTAATTGGGGGGGAAAATAAAATACATATTTTTAAAGATTTATGTGGAAGAAAAATTAGAATTTTTCTCCTTGGCCCTCAAAGGCAGAATGAAGAGCGGTGGGTAAAAGTTGTGGAGAGTCACAGTCTGGTTCCATAGAGGAAGAAATTTCCCAATAATCAGAGCTATCCAAAACCACATGTGTTCCTTTGGGAGGTAGTGAAGTCTCCAGGTAGAGCCTAAATGGCAGCCTGTCATCTGTATTGTAAAGGAAATTCCCACTGAAACAGAAGTTGAACTGAATGAATTCTGAATTTCCTTCAGATGCTGAGATTCTAGTTTCTAAGAATTTATGGATTTCATTATGGACTACTTTTTCTTCAATCAGTGCCCTCTTGAAAGTCTCATGAACTAAGTAAATCCTTCAAACCACTGATTTATATACATATATGTATATATACATATACATATATGTATATATATGTACATGCATACACACACACACACATAAATACCATTCCATTTCCATTTCCTGAGCCTGTCTGCTGTTGGGATCCAGGTCAAGGGAAAGAAGCAGGACACTTTCAGAGTCTCTATCCATTCCTTCATTGCCTTAGATTGAGTCACTTCATCTCTTCGCTTCTTTTTTCCTGTCTGTAAAGTGGAGGTGATGGTTATCTGCCTCCGAGGGTGTTGCAGGATTAATTAGCTAATGTGTGTAAAGCATTTTGAAGATGCTGAGTGCTAATTATCATTACACAGATACCTTGTCCTTTATTCTAAATTCCTAGCGACCTCAGCTGAAATGCTTTGATTAAAATAGAAGTGATAACAGCCACCTCCAAAATGAAAGTGGAGGTTGACCTTTCCTGCCTTGAAAGCTGCCTTTCTTCCACGCTGCTAACCACTCATTTATTGCCCCTTTTCACACCTCCACCTTCCCACAAGCCCACTGCTGGAGCTGTGAAAAGTAAAGAAGAGGAAATTGAAAGAGGTAAAGTGGAAGGATGTTAGAACACAGAGGGTACTATTAAAGGTAGCAGGACAGAAGATAAATATAATCATTATCTCTAGTTCCTTCCTCCCTCCTCCATAGCAATTTTATTTGATCTAATTATTTTCAATTGGTAAGCATTTATTTTCTCTCCTCTCTCCACCACTGAAAAAAAGAATGAAAACAAAACTCTTTTAACTATTATGCCTAAGCAAGCAAAACAAATTCCCGTATTGGATGTGTCTGAATATGTATGTCTCCTGATGATCCATGAGCCCCTCACTTCTAGGTCAGGAAGTGAGCAGCATGTTTCATCACTGATTCTTTGGAGTCTTGCTTGGTCATTGCATTGATCAGAGTTCTTAGGTCTTTCAGAGTTGTTTGGTTTTACAATGTTACTGTATTAACTGTTCTCCTGGTTCTGCTCACTTCACTCTATATCAGTTCATACAAGTCTTCAGGTTTCTCTGAAACCATCCCTTATTCTCCTCTGCTGACTTTCTCCTCCTATCTATCTCCTATGTGTGGTTTCCTTCACAGTTCTTTTCTTGACCCGCTTCTCTCCTATGCCTACACTCTTTCCCTTGGCTATCTCAACTACATGGTGGGTTCAATCATTAACTTTTTGCAAGTGACTGTCAATGGTTTATCACCAATCCTGACTTCTCACTTGAGATCCAACCCCACATTTCCATCTACTTGCCAGATATCTCGACTTACATGAACTCCTTCCAACCTCAAACTCAAAACCAAGAGCTGGAATGGCACAATAAAAAGAATGTTGTATATATAGACTCAGAAAACCTGGATTCGAATCCTAGCTCTGCCATTTCCTCCATGTATGACCATAGGCAAGTTATTTAATCTCTCTGGACCTCAGCTCCCTCAGCTCCAAAAATAAGGCAGTCAAATTTAGATTATCTCTAAAATTCCTTCCAACTCTAAATCTATGATCCTATGTCCAAAACCTAGGACATCTTTTGCTTCTTTCTCACCTGTTTCAGTTACTGATGCCACCATCCTCCCAGTTACCCAGGTTTGAAATGGTGTCTATGGTCTTTCCCTATTTCTCCCCTACCATATCTAATCAGTTGCCAAGTCCTGTTGATTCTTCCTCAAGGATCTCTCTCTCTTCTGCCTCCTTCAATTTTACCTGTACTTCCCTAGTTCAGGCCCCCATTATCTCTTGTCACAGCTTATTAATAATCCATTCATATTTTTGCTAAAACAGTTTTCAAATGCATGGGTCTGATCATATCACTCCAAGATTAAAAACCTCTACCTACGAAATAAAACATAAAATTATTAGAATGGTATTCAAGGCCTACTAACCTACCTTTCCAGACATACATCGTGTGACTTGATCTTTCTACAACCTATTTGCCGCCAAATAGAATGACTTACTGTTCCTTAATCACATTCAGATCTCTCCTGGTGCCATGCATTTGTGCACGCTATCCATCATGGTTGGAATGCCCTTTCTCATATTCCTGATTGTTGAAAATCTTTTCTTTCATTAGGAACAAGCCCAGGTGCCACTTTTCTGACTCTGGACTCACAAGACCCAGATTTGAATTCTGCCTCTGATATTTCCTATCTTATATGGCCTTAATCTCCCTGGGCCTCTGTTGTTTTATCTGTAAAAGAGAGAGTGAACCAGATGATATCCAAAGTCCTTTCTAGTTCTCTATCTATCAAACTATTACCTTTTTTAAAAAATATTATTATAAATTTAATAAGCATTGCAAATATAAACATATTTTATATGAAATTAAACTTCTGTAACATCATTTTATTTTAAATGTTTAAATTTCACACAATAGTGCCAAACTCCCCAATTCCCTTCTGTATATTTTAAAAATTATTTCATTAGTGTTCTTTTCTTTTCTTAATTTTTTTAATGATAATCTATCAATATAATTTCCTACATACTTGACCCCTCCTCCCAAAACACCCCCCTCCAAAAAAAAAATATCCTTGTGACTAATAAGTGTAGTCCAGCAAAACAAATTCAAACATTGGGCGTTTTTGAAAAATGCAGGTCTTATTCCTTACTTCTTCAACAAAATTATCCAATATATCAAGCAAGTTTGACAGTGTATGGAGTGCTTGGCTACACTTTCTTCACTACATGGAAACCTGCATAAGGTCAATTCCTAAGGCTTAAGGCAACACTCAAATATTCTGCAGATTAAGTGGCTAAAAAATATTTGTTGAATAAATTTGAAAGAGAACTGGATTGGGAAGCAGGAAGTTTAAGATTTCATATTGACTCTGACACCAACTGGTTGCACGGCATTAGGAAAATCACAGTTAAAATAATGAACAAGGTGTTTAAAATAATGTTTAAAATAATTAAATTGAAAATATGTTTAAAATAATGAAAAAATTGGTCTAGGCATGTTCAAGCTCCCAATTCTGATGGGTTAAGTAACAAATCTTCCAGGGTCACAAAAACTAGTTAACTTGGATAAACCAATCAACTTCTTCATATTGTGAGGAAAGGAAAAGTCCTTCATTGAGTTCTAAGTCCAAGTTGAGCCTCAGATAATGAAATAAGATGTCTACCAATCAATCAAGCAGTAAAAATGTGTTAAGTACCTACTGTGTGACAGGCATTGTGCTAAGCACTGGGTGTACATTATTATATTAAAATGTAAGTTCCTTGCAAAGAAGTATTATTCCTTTTTTAAAAATCTTTTTGCATTTGTATCCTCAACACCTAGCAGGATACCTGGCACATAGTAGGCACTTAATAAATACTTGTTGATAGAGACATTACTTATACCAGTATGTCACAGCACCTGTTCTCAAAACTTCCATAATCCTCAGCCCCACAGATACCCTAGGGGTCTTTCCAACCAACCTGGTTGCTACCTCCCTACCTTTTTGTCCTCTTCCCTGCAGTGCTTGGTCTTTGGAACAAATTATTATGCTAATCATAAAAGTATAAAAATGGCCTTTTATATATTCAACCAAGGTTTTATATGCTGCAAGTCTTGTTTCCTGGATTTCTGCTAATTTGGGAAACCATTGTATCCCTTTTTAAATTAATAAGTGACCTGTGCTCCTAGTTTATTTCTGCTTTTAATGTTTAAAAAATTATCACACAGTGACCAGTCTTTTTAAAAATTCCATTATGATTTATTCCTTTTGCCCACCAAGCAAGCCTTTTTCCAGATCTTGATACCTTCTTATTAAACTGCTCTAAGAACCTCCTAATTATCCTCCCTGAACTCAGTGTCTTCCCTCCTCAATATATCCTCCAAATCTTCCTAAGATACAGATCTGACCATGTCCTTCCCTTCTTGGAACCTTTTGGTGTCTTTCCTGTTGCCTATAGGATAAAATCCAAAGTGCTTAGTAAGTACCCTACCCCCACCACTTTTCAAAATGTCTCCAATTTACCTTCAAGCATTATTTAAATCATGTATTGAGAGCTATGGGGGCCTCTGTAACCATAAAATCCAATTGTTCCATTTTAAAGTAAAGCCCAGAGAAGCAATAGGTCTACCTAGATAATAGAGTATGGAAAGATGGGCTGGCACCAGATTACAACGGGTTTTAAAAGATAAACAAAGAAGTTGCTATTTTATCCTACAACGAATAGGGAGCTACTAGGGCTTTTAAAGCCAAGATAGGACATGGTAAAATGCAGTCATCCAATAGAGCAAGTTTCCTTAAAAACAAATTAACTCTATGTCCCAAGAAGGACTCAAACAGGAGCAATGAACGGTATCAGACTTATGATAGAGCAGATTTCTCCATTGAGAGAGAAACTGACTTCCATGATCTCTCAGGTGACTTCCAGCTTGAAAAATCATGTGATTCTTTAAATTTATTTCTTACCAGAAAGGGGATTCTTCCTTATGTATGTTTGAAACTTTTCCTACTACCTTGTAGTCACATACAGCCCTTTCTTCTTGTTCCATTCCCATTGGTGATAGAGACAGCTGGTTGCCAATTACTGAGTTTAAATATGCCTTTTGGATATATGCTCCCTACCTGTTCTATCGATTGGATAGAAGACCTTTCCAGGAAAGCCAGGTGGAAATAAATTTTTGCCTTCCCCTGAGGACATGCATCAGATTAATTCCTGGATCAACTGTTCTTCACAGTGTTACTTTTCTCCCATTTTTTTCCTTTTTTCATTAAAGTAGAGGCATGAGTAATTGTTAAAAAATGTCCTTTTCCAGAAGCATCTAGTGACAGAAAGCTGGAATTGAGATGGAAGTCACATCTGTTTTGTTCATCACATTTTATTAAAACAGAGATAACACATCTCCATGAAGACTGCATTAAAAGTAGGATACCTTAGATGTCAAGAAACAGGGGCTTTGAAATAGATGTTGTTGCTAAAACAACAGTTTTAGAATATTATTGAAGAATATTACTTTTGAATAAATTGCTATTTGAATCTGGAGTGGTACAAGGTATGTTTTCAAATTTTCCTACATGATAATTTTTCTCCTTGGATAATCAAACCTCATCATAAGGACAGGACCTTTCTTCCTTGAGGTTACATTAAGGTGACAGCCGTGAACACAGAAACATTATTGATGTAAGAGATTCATGCCATGAAGTCAGCTTCTCCACATTGGATGGTGATGTGACCTGGGACTGACTCATGCCAGCCCCCTGCTCATTTAAGCCAATATTGGGGCACAATGAGATACTCATACATCATTCAACAGTTAATAAAAAGTGATTTACTTAGAAATTCCAGGGAAACGATAGTCCACAAGGATATCCATCACAGACACTACACATTGATTCAGTTGAACACAGTTCATCTGCCCAGACTCTATCTACTATAGTAGATATCTAATCCACTCTATTTACTGTGCCACCTGGCTGCCCTTACATTCATGTACTACCTACCACCTGTTTAACCATTCCCCAAGGTCACTTAAAATAAAAATTTTGGAAACAGTTGTCTCACCAAAGTAAGAGAATAAATCAGGGATGGGTAACCTTCCCGAAGTAGGGTGTGAATAAGGGTGTGACCCTTATTCTTGGAGTTCTGATTAAAGATGACATTTCATATGTGAGAGAGTTCATTAGCAAAGTTAGGGAAAAACAGATCTTATCAAGAAAGGTCTCCAAATATGAAAAAAAAATCAGCAAACTTTTATTAAGTTCTTACTACATGTGTGCCTTAGGAAGACTTGAGTTCAGACACTAGCCATATGACCCTGGGTAAGCAGCATAATCCTGTTTGCCTCAATTTCTTCCTCTGTAAAATGAGCTGGAAAAGGAAATGGCAAACCACGTCATTGTCTTTGTCAAGAAAACCCCAAAGGGGGTCATGAAGGGTCAGACATGACTGGAAAATAACTAAACAGAAATCATGATGTTGATGTGGATGTTTCTGAATTATCAACAAGGTCATCCAGATAGATGGAGGATTTTGAGGTAATTGCCTAAATCCCAGAGATGGGCTGCTAAGTGATGACAGCAATAGCAGTGAGCATCAGAGTGACGTTGTGAAGCCGACAGTAGAATGTATCAACTATCCAGCAAGGTTTCCCTCTCTAGTACATTTTTCAAGGCCGTGCCTCGTTCATTCCAAAGCTTTCAACTCTCATCTTTTTCTAAAGCGCAAATGCAGAGAACCAGCTGTGAATGTTTTTTTCCCCCTCTATGCTTTTAGCTGTGGAATAAAAGCCTCAGGAATGAGTGGCAGGCAAGAAACTAAGAAAAGCAGCAAACGTTTGTTTGGCATGGGAATCTGACTTCTGTAGCTCTTAGCAGACATACCAGGTGTTTTTCAAGAGGGCATAATTTTTTTTCTCCTTAAGATCAAGGGCCAAAAGATTATTGTCTGTTTCTTCCCATTTTGTTTTTCAACCTGAATAATAGTCTCTCCTGTTATCAGGAGAGGTGTTTGTAGGGTTGCCAACTCCTTCCTCCCAAACATCCCCTTCTCCAGCTTTGTTTGACACAACCTCTCTCTGTTCTTCTCTTTCAGGTGCCAGGACAGAATGAGAAGACCTGGAAGCCAGCCTTGGTTATGCTGACTGAGAAGGACCTCTTAATCTATGAGAGCATGCCGCGGATAAAGGAAGCTTGGTTCAGCCCTGTTCATACATACCCTCTGCTAGCTACCAGGTACCTATGAGCTTGTGCTTGGGGAAAATTTAACTGGAGTCTGATACAATTTAGATCTTCCTGCTAACAGAACTATTGATCTGCCCCTTGGCAATCTCTTCTGAAGCAAGACCTGAGTTCTGTGCCTACCTCTCCTTCTGGGCCTATATGTTGTTCAATCTAAGCATTTGTCGGGTTTCTTTACGCAGAAAATGCAAAAAAAAAAAAAAAAAAAAAGCAAGACTCCCTTTGTAGATAACAGGGATATTACGAAATTGAATTGAATACTTGTTCCATTGGCTTAGAAGTTCCTAGCTCAGAGTCACAAAAGGAGCAAGGAGAAAAGCCAGGATGCAAACCTAAGTCCTTTGAGGTAAAATGGAAAAACGGCTAGATTTGGAGTCAGAGGACTTGGGTTTAAATCTCAGTTCTGTTATTTACTATGTGGGTAACCCTGCGCCAGGAGTGGGGAACCTTCTTCCTTGAGGGCACATGTAGCCTTCTAGGTTCTTGGGTGTGGCCTTTTGACTGAGTCCAAGTTTTATAGAACAAATTCTTTTATTAAGACGATTTGTTCTTTGAAGTTTGGATTCAGTCAAAAGGTCCCACTTGAGGACCTAGAGGGCCACATGTGGCCTTGAAGCCTCAGGTTCCCCACCCTGTCTGGGCAAATCATTCCATTTCTTTGCTCCACAGTGCTTCATCTGTAAAATAAGAATGTTAGACTAAAAGTCTTTTAAGGTTCCTGCCAGTCCTAAATCTGTGACTGTATGAAATAGAGATGATATGAAATAGAGCATGATACAATGGAAAGAGTGCTGGGTTTTGAATAAGAGGATCTGGGTTTCAATCTCACTTTTCCTGCTTACTACCTATGCATTCTTGGGTAGGTCATTTCATCAATCTATGCCTCCATGTTTTTTATCTAACTCAGAGTTAGACTCAGTGACCTCTAAGGGTCCTTCCATCTCTGACTCTATGATCCTATGATTCTCATGGGTTTTAGGTAATTTAGAAAGGGCATAGAGAAACTAAAGAATGTCCAGAAGAAGGTAACCAGGATATTGAGAAGACTCAAGATCATTTCACGTGAGGGTTAGGGGAGAAACTGGAGATGTTTAGCTGAGACAAGAGAAGGCTTGGATGGCAAGGAAGGACATAATAGTAATAGTCAACTATATGAAGGGCTGGCACATGGAAGAATGTTTAGCCTTGTGCTGGATGGTTCTCAAGAAGAAAAGTAGGATTGAGCTGGAACTTGGAAGGGACAAATGGATAGATTTCAACTTGATGTCAAGAAGAACTTTTACTATCTCCTGCATTTGTCCCCTTCTCTTCACTCACATCATCAGTGCACCTATCCCAGATTGTTACAAGAGGCTCCTAAGTGGTCTCTCTGCCTCACATCCCTATTCTCTCCAGTCTATCCTGTGCCAAGCTGCCAAAGTGATATTCCTGAAACATATTTCTGACCATGTCATTTCTCCACTCAGTAATTCCTATGACTCCCCATTACCCTTGGAATCAAATACAAATCTTTTTCTATATTATTCTCATCTGGGCACCCTTTGGTCCAGCCAGACTGCCCTTTTAGCCCCATTTCTAGTACCTGACCCTCCAACTCCCATCTCTGGGTCTTGCCCATACTGCTCCCCATGCCTGGAATTCTCTCCTTACCTCTGCCTTTTAGAATTCCTGCTTTCTTTCAAAGCTCAGCTTAAGTGCCATTATCCACATGAAGCCCTTCCTGATAGCCTCCTCCCTACCTACTACTGCCTTGCCATCCAAAAAATTATCTCCTATCTGTATCACATATATCTTATATATAAGCGGTCAGCCAACTGTGGCCTGAGGGCAAATACAATACAATAAAAATTAAATATAATAAAATTGTATATGGCATTTTAAAAAACATTCTTAGTTCACAGGCCACACAAAAATGGGCAGTAGCCTAGATTTAGCCTCTTAACCTAGTTTGCTCACCCCTCTTGCATATTCTTGTACATATACATTCCTCTTTCAATAGAACATAAACATAGTAAAGAAAGCAATTATTTCAATTTTGTCTTTGTATATCCAGCACAGCACCTGGCTGTTAATTATGCGGTTAATAAATTTTTAGACTCTTAATATCTGTTGAAAGAATAAAAAACCGAAGTCAAACTCTGGCGAGCTGACTGAGGCTCCCAAGAAGCCATATTGTATCTTGTGAAAGATCACTGATTTGGATCTTTTTCAAATCACAGAGCCAGCCAAAAATTCAGTGCCTTGATCTGATGCCCAAATGGAAAATGTGAATCTCTCCAGTGCATGCCTGTTATAGTATTATATAAAAGGATTCAGTATCCAATATATAAACATGAAGGAATCACCCCAGCAATACATTCCATTACTCTAGATATAATCACCTGGCCTGGCCACTTAAGTGTGAAATTACTGCTTGTTATCATACATCTATATTAGCCATGTGAAAGACAATCAGATGAGACCCACAATTACTGTCCTGCTATTTGCTTGGCAGAATACAAGGCTAGAGCGTTTCCAACGTGTTTTACTGTTGCCAGCTACTTAGTCCTACGTCATTCCCTCGGGGGGTGCAGGTTGGCAATGATAAAAACTTATGGGATTGTGAACACCAATCCAGCCTGCTGCTTAAGTGTTGGGTGACCCTAGGCAGATTGTTTAATGTTCCTGTGCGTCTCTGTCCCCATCGATAAAAATGATGATGATGGAATGATGGAGTTGCCAGAGGCCCTAGAGATGGGAGATAGAGAAATGCACACCGTCTTGACTAATCTCTTGTGTTAGGCATCGGTCACGGAATGAAATGAGGACCCAGCCTCCCTTGTATTAGCTGTTGCCAAATTTCCACTGTGACTTTGGGAACCATCCTCGAGAGGGGAATAAGTCCACAAACAGCTTTCTTTGCTGGCTGATGATCGTGGCAGACTCTGGTTAAAACTCTGGTGCTTTTGTAGCTCAAGGTTAGGTTCCAAAAGGAGTTATTATTGTGAAAAGTAAGGTTTGCTTTAGCCGGAGACCTGATTAGAGCTTTTCACTCTTGAAAGTTCACTGTTGAAGATAAAACAGCTTCTATGGTTCTGTGGTTCTTTGCTGTGGCTACTGGATTTTTGTAGCATGTGACTGCTTTGTGGAATTTTTTTAATCCTTTACTCCTAACAGGCTTTTTTTAAGCACCTATCATGTGCTGGGCAGTATGCTAAGCTCTGCGGATACAAAAACAGGCAAAAACAAAAAAACCCGGTCCCTACCCTCACAA
The DNA here is from genome assembly GCA_023548195.1 of Bettongia penicillata ogilbyi. Classification (NCBI taxonomy): domain Eukaryota; kingdom Metazoa; phylum Chordata; class Mammalia; order Diprotodontia; family Potoroidae; genus Bettongia; species Bettongia penicillata. Next base: position 476,844 of record JAJHZJ010000300.1, read on the forward strand.
GGGAAAAGAATGTGCAAACAACTGTGTCCAAACAAGATATATACAACAGAAATTGGAGGTCATCTCAGAGGGAAGAAAAGGCTTCTTTCAAAAGGTGAGACTTGAAGGAAGCCAGAGAAGCCAGAAGGGAAAGATGAAGAGGGAAAGAGTTCCAGGTGTGGGGAATCAGCCAGTGCAAAAGCATGGAGTAGGCAGATGAGGTGTTTGTGAGGAACGTAAGACGGCCAGTATCACTGTATCTCAGGGTACGTGGGAGAGAAAGATGTGGGACACAACTGGACAAGTAGGAAAGGGCCAAGTTAGGAAGAGCTTTAAAAGCCAGACATAGGATTTTGTACTTGATCTTGAAGGTAAAAGGGACATTGGAGTCAGTTCCTAGGGGGTATAACACAGCACTAGTCAAAGGACAATTGTGAAGCCTCCAATTATTCAGGTTTCCTCAGTCACGTGGTTCCCCCATGGCCATTAACATGGAGGCGCAACATGGACATATTGGAAGAATATTAGAAAAACTTAAAGCTACCAGGACCTGGGTCTTTATCTTACCTCTGATGCTTATTTTGTATGATTCTGGGTAATTGCTTAACCATTCTAAGCCTTCTGCAAAATATTCATGATAATGACAATGGTACAATGGTACATTGTTGTGAAGTTCAAATTAGGTAACCTATGTAAAGTGATTTGCAAACCTTAAAGCTCTATGCTTTTCTTTAAGAGGCAGCATGCTATTATGGATAAAGAGCTGAATTTGGAGTCAGGAAAATGTCAGGCAAATCCTGCCTCCAACACCTACAAGTTGTGTAACTTTAGGCAACTCACATCCTCTCAGTTTCTTCATCTACAAAATGGGGATAATAATACCTGTAGCACATATCCCACAGAATGGTTGTGGAGATTAAATGAAATAATGTACTATCGCCCATGTCTCCATGATGGTGATGATGTTAGTTGCTATATATAAAGAGAATATTTTGGTTGATTTTGATTTTAGAAAGAATAGAGGGGCCTATTTAGCAACTGTGTGATGTTGGGTAAGTCACTTAACTTCTCAATCTCTCATTGCATTCATCTCTAAAATGAAAGAATTAGATTGTGAAGAAAAAAGCAACTTTGAAAGACTTAAGAACTTTGATCACAGGGAATTATGCTATCCAATTTCTGCCAGAGAGGTGATGGATCAAAGATGCAGAATAAGATAGGCATTTCCATTGTGCCCAAAGGGCATCAATTTTATTTCACATTTGTTATATGTTTTGTTTTTCTTTTTGTTTTTGTTTCTGGAAGCAGGGCAGAAAGAGAGGAATAAGGTTGCCATAAGAAAAGAGAGAAAGAGAAAAGAGTCATTGAAGCATTTTTGTAAATACACAGAAGACCAGAAGGAGTCACAGACAAGCAGCACAGCTTTGAAAATTGAATATTTTCAAATTGAATTGAATATATTGCATATTTAAGAAGAAAAGCAAACTCTGTGAATCTCTGTTATGTACAGCTTGATTTTCTTTTTAAATATATAATGAACAAACTATGTCATCCTGAGTAAGACACCTAACCTCTGTCTGCCTCAATTTCCTCCTTCATAAAATGGGGATAGTAATTACACCTACCTTCCAGCACTGTTGTGAGGATGAAGGGAGATATTGGCAAAGTGCTTTGCAAACATTAAAGTGCTATATAAATACTGGTTATTATTGTTGCTACTACAGGAACAATCTTCTTTTTCTGTCCTACAGTGTATATGCAAATGCCCATTTTATTTGCTGTTTGTTAAATTCAGATTAAAATTCATAAAACAAAATTTTAAATGAGGGGCTGTTCTTCATAGACAAGCTTAAAAGTCTCATCCAAATCTAAGTTCTCTGGTCTCAAAGCCCCACAAAAGAACTAATGACTGATACAGTTATCTGTGGCTCTGTTAATTTCTTTATCCATTCTTTGTCCTTTCTTTGAAAGGACATGGACAAGGATCTCATGGACATGAGATCCTTTGGATGAATTACATACTGCATTTCCTGAAGAAGTAGTTGCATTGATTATTAGCTCATTGGTCCGTTGAAGTATAGAAATGCTCTTGGGTGGTGCTTTATTATCTCCAGAATGCTTTTAAATACATTTTCTCATTTGATTATCGTAACAACTCTGTGAAGTACATAATGCAAGTATTTGAACCTTACCTGGGATTTTGTTGGCTTTAGGAATTCCCAGTGAGGAAATCCCTCTATCCAAGCAGATCAAAATCTACTTGAGAGTGAAGAATCTTGAGAGTTGCCTGGGGGCACTGAAGAAGGTTAAGTGACTTCCCTAGGATAACAAGAGTCCTGGTTCTGAGATCAATTCTCTATCCATTTTGTTGCAATGACTTTCAAAACACACACACACACACACACTTCATATGAGGCAAATGAGATTTAAAGAGGCTAAGTAATAAGTTAGCATTTTTTATAGCACTTTCAAGGGTGCAAAAACAATTTATATATTATCTCACTGGAGACTTACCACATCTATCCCCATTTCACAGGTGCAGAAACTGAGGCAAACAGAGGTTCAGTGAACTGTCCAGGGTCACTCAGGTAGCAATTCTCAGCTCTTCCTGACTCCAAGTCCAAGTCCTGACACACCATCCATTGTGTAACCTAACTGCCTCTAAAAAGAAAAGAGAAAAGTAGCATCTCAAAAGCCAAGATTCTAACCTAGCTCTTCTGTCTTCAAGATAGTCTAGTTTTCTCCTACCACATATTGCTTCCTTTATGCAAATTACTTGTATGAAATAATATACCTATTTCAGACTGTAGATTCCTCAGGGTTAGAAGTCATGTCTATCTAATTTGCTTTATTGGATTGTGTCACCTGTAGGTGGGCCCTTCATTAATCCTCTCTGATGATGATGGCATTACTAAGGGGGCAACTGACTCTCCCAGCTTTGTAATTGAGCAAGATCACATTCTCATTAGCATTTCAATAGTACTTATATTTGTAAAGGCATGGTAAACATTTCTCTCTAACTGTCCTTACCACATGCTTGAAAGGGTAGAGCAGATCGTCAACATAAGGAGAGAACCTTGAACAAAAACAGATGCATGAAGCATTGAATTAAGTATTCTTATAACAATATCATAAAGTGGCTTTTTATTGCTAACCTGTAGAAGAGGGAATACATTAAACAAATTGTTCCAGTGCACATAGCAAGGTGGAGATAGGGTTGCAACTAACGTTCATAATAACCCCATGGTTTCCCATCTGTTATTTAAACCTAGATAGTATGCTTTCTTTCTTGTGCTACCAGGACTTTAGCAGAGTCCCAGCAGCCTTTCCATTGTACCACACTGCCTCCAATCACAGGTTAGAAAAGACATAAAGGCAGGAAACAGCAACCAAATAACTGTCCATAAGTACATGTTAGTATTGAACCCTCCTAACACTAGTTAGCTTAGATAGTCAGAATTATTTGGACTGTACTCATGCTTTCACTTTAAGAAAAGTCAATACAGCTCATGCACAAGCCATAATTATATAGATATTGTTATAAAGAGATAATTTAGAAGCATCACAGATTATCAGAGTTGGAATGGATTTTAGATGTCATCCAGTTCAAATTCATATCAGAATATTCTCTGCAAGATCTCTGAAAATGGTTCCTAAAACTTCATGGAAATAATCGTATGCTAATTTGTATTTATGTTCATCTCATATTTCTTCTAGAAGTAGCCCATTCTACTTTGGGACAGCTATAATTTTTATGAAGTTCTTCCTTATATTAAGCTGAAATCTACATTTCTCATGTCTCCCTCATCGTGTTCATGAAATTAATTTTTTTAACCTTTTGAAGATTTTATAAGTTCCCCTATTGAATTTCATCTCAGATTCCTCCCAAAATTCTAGTCTACCAAGGTTTGTTTTTGTTATAGTGATTCTATTATCCAATTTGTCACCTCTTCTTCCCATCTTCATATAATTTTTCAGATTTGCTGAGCATGCCATCCATGCCTTTTATCCAGGTCCTGAATAAAAAAATCCAGAGCCATGCACAGTAGGCATCCCTTGGACACTTTCCTGGACACTACAGGACCAAGTTGACATTGAGCCATTAACAGCAATTCTGCATTCATCTAACCATATTATGTTGAGTCATCACCAATATTCTTAACTCTTGTCTTGCTACTGGACTCTGATGACTCTGGAAGAGAGAGGTGAGGCTGATGCCTTTTCAAAACTCTGCCTCACTTAAATCCAATTCATTCTCAAGTCAAGACATCATCCTCATGAGGTCATTGATCTTCTTAGACAAGAAAGGACAAACAATAACAAATTTCCTGTAATTAATTAGATCATAGATTTAGGGTTAGAAGAAAACCAGAGGTTTCCATCCATCGTTCTTAGTCTTGACCTTTGGAACTAGGTAAAATAAACCTATTCCCTTTACAAATATAATAAATAACAGCTTACATTTATACTGTGCTTTAAGACTTTTCTCACTACAGTCATAAGACCATGGTATCTTAGAATTCATAATCTGAAGAAGTGTAACATTGAGATTAACCAGTCACATACCCTAAGCTTTAAGAAAGTAGTTAGCAAAAATTTCAGAGAAGGGATAGGTAAAATTCTGTCTAGAGAGCCTCTAAAAGGAAAGATGGCTCCAGAGGATTAGGAAGCTATCCCATTTTAATGATATAACAGAAAATTATCATGATGAGAGAGAGAAAGGTGAAAAATCTAAAGAATCTAATGTTGCTTCACAGGTAATTCTTCAAAGAGTTGTCATTTTTAAAGGGGTATGTGCAAAATATGAAGCTAGAGGCATGTAACCAAGACTGAATGAAAAAAGATTGTTACTGTTTTATAAAAATAATATCAGAAAGGTCTTAAGCCTGTGAGGTGACATATTAGGGACAACCAGTAAAAAGTTGTTTGAGGTTTTTGAGGCAACAAGAACAAGGAAGATTACATGAAAGCAGAAGGTATAACCTTAGGGATAGAAAGTATAATAATACATGACATGTATAGTGTTTCATCTGACACTAAGGTTTGCAAAGCTCTTTACCCGTATTACCTCATTTGAGCCTGCCAACAGCAATGTGAACTGGCTACTCTGGTATGATAGTTTACATTTACAGATGATGAAACTAATGCTTACCATGGTTCAAGAACTTATCCAAGTGTCCAAACCATGACTCATATTTTGGTCTTCTGACTTCCTAATCCATTGTTCATTTCTTCTCTATTAAAGAAAATATGGGGAGTCTTAAAGGGAAGGATAGAAGAGGGAATCTTTAAGAGGGAATTGGAGCCAAAGATAGGTAAAGATATAGTGAGAGGATGCCTAATCATTCTGAATGGAACCACAGAGTGCTAAAAGAGCTCATAGATATAATTGCTGATATGTTTTGTTCAGGATGAGGAATAGTAACTTAATATTTAGAGTTGTCGCAAAATTGTAAGGTACCAAATTTCCTAGCATAAAACTATTCAAGTAAAATCAATCAACAGGCATATATTAAACATCCACCATATGTGTTCAGGCATTTTGGTGGGTGCTGGGGATACAAGTACAAAGATGAAATAATTCCTGTTCCCAAAGAGCTTACAGTGAACAATTTCTTTGTTTCTAAATTTCTGTTACAAAAAGTGTACTATCATAGGTTTTGTTTGTTTTTTTTTACCTAGCATTTATATAGTACTTTTTAGGTTTATAAAATGCTTTGCAAGCATCTCATTTGATACTCCCAACAACCCTGGAAGGTAGGTGCTATAGTTATCCTCATTTTACAGATGAGGAAAGTGAGGTAGACAGAGGTCAAGTGACTTCCCCAGGGTCACAGAGTGAGGAATTATCTGAGGTTGGATTTGAACTCAGGTCTTTCTGACTCTAGGTCTAGCATGTTCCACTTGGGCACTTAATATATATACAAGGGCATCATTTCCTCTACTTTTGACCTTCTTACCCCATCTAGGTTTTACACTTGTGGGGGATGATAAGAGAGAGAAATGGGGAGAGGGAGGAGAAGGGAAAAAGGAAGAGGGAGGGAAACAGACAGACAGAGATAAGAGAGAAATACGTACTAGATCTGTTTATATATGTTATATATGATATATAATTGTATGTAATTACTTTATCATATTATATCCTATTATCATGCATATATAATCACTTAAAGAGCATGAGGGCAGTTAGACTCTTAATTTGTATCTTTCTTGGATAGCAGCAGTTCTGGAAGTGTTCCTAACCTATCGGATATTGACTACTGTACAGGGACATGTATTCGTAAGTGACTGTCCCACTCACAGAACAACTTCTGTAATCCCTCTGCCCATCGATCAGTGCAATTGACAGCTTTGCACTTGGGAAGTTGGCAAACATGTTGTAATTTTAGCTATTCTTGTCCCTCAGCTTTTTATGAGTCCTTGGGAAAAACATTTTTTGCTTAGTCAAAACTTATTTGGTATTGCTGAACAATCGAAAAAACCAGCCCCGGAGCCCGCATGGAGTTTCAAAGTGGTTTCTGTGCTCTAGTCATAATTTGCAAAGATGATGGGCCCATGGAGAGACAAGATTAAGGCCATACTGGTTCCGGAATTCTGGAGCCGTCTTGATCCAGAGCCTCACCATACCTAGATGCAGGGGGTCTTTAATGGCTTTCAACTATGGATTTTTTCCACATGGTAAGGGCACTGACTCCAGGACTGTCATCTACTGGTCAAGAGCCAAGATTTGTTTAACCCCTGATGAGGGAAAAATGAATGCTTCTGTACCCTTTCTTTCCTTCTAACTTGTAGAATGCTGAGAGAAATTTAGAATAATAACTTAGGTATTTTGTCCTTTTGGGGTCTTTTCTATTTACTAATTGGGTGGCTGTGGGGAAATCATTTGACTTCTCTAAGCCTCAGTTTCCCCATCTGTGAAATGGAAAATAATACTTATGTGACCTATGAGAATGCATTTTTAAGCCTTTAAGCACTATATGTATAAATGTCAATTCAATTACATTCCTTTCAACAAACATTTATTAAGCACTTAATGTGTACCAGGCAGTGTACTAAATACTGGGGATATAATAATGATAGTCTTATCATGATTATAATTTATTTGGCTCATCAATATTGATTGTTTTATATTTGTCAGAAATCTCTGGAATTCCCCCAGTTTTCTTTCTTAAATATTATAATTTCATTGGTTCCTCATTACTTCTTCCTGGGAGCCACTCTACTTCTAGGAGAGGGACCTTCAGACTCTGGAGTCTTTGCTGTTGCCTGGAGAGGGTGGTAATGCAGGACCTCTACCCAAAATCCTTTTGTGGATAAAGTTTATCTTCTCTGCCCTATTACTCCTGTCTGAGCTCTCTTCTACTGTGAAGTCTTTCTCCCCAGCATGGAGTTAATACCCTCAAATTGCTTTTTTTTACTTTCCCATCTACCTCTTCCTGGTTTGGCATCCCACCTAGGACTACCTTCTCAAGAAGTGACCCATGACCCGGGCACTTCATGCCATCCCTATGAAAACTTAAGCTTCCAGTGTCCCATTTTCTCTGTGACCTATTAAATAACCCACAAGCAAAGCTTAGAAATCACTTATAATGAATGCATTCATGACCAGGAATGGCTCTATATATTTTATCCTGTCTCATGTCATAGAATTAGAGATTTAAAGGTAAAAAAGACTTCTGGGTTGCCCAGTCAACCCTGTGTTATTCAGGAGATAAAAACATTTTCCAAATTAGTTTGCCTAAGGTCACACTGTGATAGAAACAAGATTTCAGACTAGCTCTTTGGATTCCATCTCTTTCTCTTGTCATCAGAAGCTTCCTAGAACAACTGTATTTGAATAATACCTTAATTCAAAGTAGGGTGCTCTGGGTGTTTTGTAACTGCAGCAAGATCACTGGTGGCTTTCTTTCCGGGTAAGGTGCCATTTTGATACTACTGATGTCCTAGCTTCTCAACTGCATGGATTTCATTTTTCTTGTCTTCTCAGTGAGTAGGGGAGAGAAGGAGAATTCAGAACAGAAAAGAAAATGAAATTGAAATTAAAAAAATAAAGAGACAACAGGAGCCCAGCATTCCTGGCTACACAGCAACAAATCTAAATGACTAATTCCTAGTTTTCTCTTTGCCTTGGGACTGTATCCCTCCATGGATTTGGGTAACTCAGACTCCACAGTAGGGTCAACTGATCTGAGACTATATTCTTCACCAAAATTAGGGGTGATTATAACTGCCACTATGCAACCCTGAAAAATTCTTGAAAGGCACTTTTATTAATAGCAATAGCTAACATTTATATTAGTGTTTTTATGATTCGAAAAGGGCTTTGTGGGTGTTACTTCATTTGAATCTCACACCAACCTTGTGAAGTACATGCTGTTATTTAAAAGATAAGGAAACTAAGGATGACAGAGGTTATAAGATGGACTCATAGTCACATAACAAATAAGTTTCTGAAGCAAGATCTGAATTCAAGTTTCCCCAGCAAACTTATATAGTGGATGGGGCAATGGATCTGTAGTCAGAAAGGATGGTATTCACCTTCTGCTCTTAGTCACTTACTAGCTATGTGACCTTGGATAAGTTACCTGAAGTCTTTGGATCTCGAGATGTCCTCATCTGTAAAATGATTTGATGGCCTCTAAGCTCCCTTCCAGTCCCAGGTGGATGTTGCTAGGACTCTTAAGGTAGTTTTCCACTGCCTCTTTTATATACTGCATCACTTGTCCAGATAAAAATTTATTTCAATGATTGAAAAGGTCCTTGACTGGAGCAGCTAGGTGGCATTGGGCTTGGAGTCAGGAAGATTTAATTTCAAATCTGGCTTCAGACACTTACTAGCTATATGACCCTGGGCAAGTTACTTAACCCAAAAGAAAAGAAAAAAGATCCTTGATTTCATCAGTGCTTGTGTTTCTTTTGCCAATTTATATTGCATCCCCTTAGTGTTCTTAGACAATCAGATTTCTTCAGGCATACAGTGTATTACTAGGCCTATGGTTCAGTTTTTCCACCTTGGAAATAATAATTATTACTGAGATGGGATCATCATCTTGGAGCTGTGGGAAGAGCTATTAAAGGTAATGTAATCATAGGATGGGAGGATTAAAGATCCAGAGAAGGAAGGGACTTTAGGGGTCACCAAGTCGAGCCCCTCTTCATTTTAGAAATGAGAAAACTGAGTCCTAAAGAAGAGAAGTGTCTTGCCCAGAGTCACACAGGTAGTAAGTGACTGTCACAATTCAAACTCAGGTCCTCTTAGTATGCATTCAGAACTATCCAATCCCTTTGTTTTATAGATGATGAAGCTAAAATATAGAGGTGAATGAAGGAAAGAAAGAATGAATGAATGAGTGGATGGATGGATGGATGGATGGATGGATGGATGGAAAACACATGTAAAGTGCTTATAATGCATTGTGCTCTGCACTGGGGAAAAACAAAAAAAGCCAAACCATACAGCCCTCAATGAGCTTACATTACAAAAAGAAAAGACAATACATAAGGAGAGTGGTAGGGAGGAGATGTGTTTTCTTCTGCGATATGTGGGGGTGATGAGAGTCAGCAGTTATCTATTAAGTGCCCACTAGGTGCCAGGGCAACTAGATGGTATAGTGGAGAGAACACCGGTCTAGAGTCAGTAAAACCTGATCTAACCTCGGACACATACTAGCTGTGTTACCCTGGGCAAGTCACTTAACCTTGTCTGCCTCCGTTTCGTCATCTGTAAAATAAGCTGGAAAAGGTAATAGTGAACTACTTTAGTATCTTTGCCAAGAAAACCCCAAATGGGGTCACAAAGAGTTGGACACAACTGAAAAAAGCCTGAACAACAACAGCTATGTGCCAGGCACTGTGCTAAGTTCTGGGGATACAAAGACAGGTACACGACAGTCTCTGACTTCAAGGAGCTCACAGTCTAATGGGCAAGACAACATGCAAACAAATGCGTACAAACAAGCTATGTATGGGGCAAATACAAAATAATCAATAGAGGGAAGTCACTAGAATTAAGCGTGATTGATTGACATTCACTTTCTAGGAGTGGCCGTGTTAGTTTGGTTATTTGGTTCTTTTCCTACAACTACGGAAGGGTGTTTCTGCTGCCCAGAGAACAGCTTCACATGCCTGCGTAGGAATAAAATGGTGACATATCACCATTCAGAAGTCAGATTGTGGGTGGAACAAAGGAATGAAGTCTTCAGACTTGCCCAAGGTCTTTGTTGTTTGGTCATTTCAGTCATGTCCAACAATTCATGACCCCATTTTGGGGTTTTCTTGGCAGAGGTAATGGAATGGTTTGCCATTTCCTTTTCCAGCTCATTTTACAGATGAGAAAACTGAGGCAGACAAGGTTGAGTGACCTACCCAAGGTCATACAGCTAGTAAGCGTCTGAGTACCCAAGGTCCTGTAGGTAGTGTAGACCTCAAATTCCTCTCCTTTGACTCCAAATCCAGCTCCCCTTTCTCTTGTACCAGCATCTAATAGTTCTTAATGATTTACAAAGCTCTCCACACAGATTATCTCATTTGATGGCCACAAAATCACTGAGGTAGATAACTGCAGGTAACATTTTGCCTCATTTTATAAATAAAGAAACTGAGGCTCAGAAAAGTTAAGTAACATGTACAAAGTCAGATAAATGGGGTAGATAGAACTTGAACTTCTGACTCCAAGCATAAGACAACCCACTCCCTCTACCATGCTTAATTCTGCTGTATCATTCAGGTAAGAAAGTTCACTCTAATCTTGGGGAGAAGGGAGAGGCTAGTTGTTTCTTGGGTTTGTTTTTTTTTTACCACCAAGGAAAACTGTTTCTAGTTCTCACATACTGTATAGTACCTAGCACTTTGCTGGCATGAAATGCGTTAGAAAGGAGTACTCTGAACCATTCCCAAAGTAGTTTAGTTATTTTAATTACCAACCTTGGCACACCCTCTAGTGGCTCTGTTGAACCCCACTGTGAACTTTCTGGTCACTTATTCTTGAAGGCTGAGCTGGCCTTATGCTTTGACAGACCCACCTGCAGAGTGTGATAACTCCACATTAAATTTCCCTTTGCCTAATATTGCACCATTAAAAATTTATTCCTTTGGGTTAGGGCACTTCCACTTAATACTAAGGACTAGTTTCTTTTAGAATTCAGATGCCAGAGAAAGAGAGAGACAGAGAGAGGGGCAGAGACTGGGGTGGGGGGGAGTTGGAGAGCAGGGGGGTTAAAGACAAAGGGAGAGAGACAGGAAGGGGAAAGAGGGGGGAGAGGCAAAGAGGGGGAAGAGGCAGAGGGAGAAGAAGCAGAGGTGGGAGAGGCAGAGAGAGGGGAGAGACAGAGGTGGGAGAGGCAGAGAGAGGAAAGAGGCAGAGGAGGGAGACAGACAGAGGGGGAAAGAGGGTAAGCAGTGTGGTTTGGTAAAAATATGAACGGATTGTCATAAGCCCTGATTTCAAATCCTGCCAATGTGACCTTGAGCAAATTGTTTCATTTCCCAATTTTTTAAGTTACGGAGTCAGAATAGGGATCTCTAAGGTCCCTTCCAGTTCTAAGTCCTTTCAACCTACATAATACATCATTAAGCATATACCTACTTATATAAAGTGCACTTGTACTTAATCGAAAGTCATTCACTAACAAACTCAGTAGGAAAGTGATCTTAGTCTGTCTGGTAAAATGAGAGCATTGAAGTGGATGGCCTCCAAATCTCCTTCCAACTCTGAATCTATAATTCCTATGAACTCATTTGAGCCTCAGTTTCTTGGACCATACAATGAAGAGAAAAATGTGAGGCCACCTGTGTGGAATAGTTTCCACTCTGCATCTGCTACCTTGACTGAACAAGATGCCTCTCCCAGGATCAGCTCATCACTTCTAATCTCACCACTGTTTTGCCAGCTCAAACCTTGGTTGATGCCACCTGCCTCAGCCTGCCCTCCCCTCTGATTGGAGGACTGGAAGGGGCAGGACCAAACTCCTCCCAATGCCTCCCTTTATAGAAGGCAGAAACTGAACTCAGCTGCTCTTCTTGGTTTAACTGGCAGGGAATAAGATCCTTCTGTCCCATTTCTCCCATCCCCACCATGCTTTCCTACCTCCTTCTGTATTTTGTCTCCTTTCACTTGTAAGCAGGAACCGTCATTCTTTTTATTAATTGTATCCTCAGCACTTAGCACAGTACCTGCCGTGTCATAGGTGTTCAATAAATGTTTGTTGGATTGGATTGAATTTATTGGAATAAGCACTGAATTTGGAGTCAAAGGGCTGGATTGATCTGGGTTCAAGACCTGGCTCTCCTTCTTAAGACTTGAATGAACTGGGCAAGTTACTTTCCTTTTTGTGCCTTATTTTCCCCTTCTGTAGAAAGTGATGGATTTTGTCACTGACTTCTGAGGTCCTTTCTAGTTCTAAATTTATGACACTATGACTAAATGATCTCCAAGATCCTTTCCAGTTCTAAGATACAGCACCATATTCATGTAAATTTATTATCATTACTGTCGTCAACATTATTCTCATTATGATATCTTTTTGTGTCAATTTTGCCTGAAACCAAGCTTTACTTGAATAAAAAATCTATGGGAGACATTTAGGTCAAGTAACCCACCAATCAGTTGTTGTAGGCTATGGCCCATCCCACTGAAGCTATTTGGTTCTCTGTAGCAGTGCTTTGGTGAGAAAATTTTGCTCCACTTGTGCTGAATCAGGGTGGTGTAGTACTGTGTGCTTCCATTGTCTTAAATGTGAGTCCTCCTTTCTTCTCCTGCATCTTTGCCAACCCCACCTCCTGCTTCCCACCTGTCCTCCTCATCATTGTCACTGCTTTCAGGTGATCCCACCAGGCTGCAAAGAAAACAAAGGTTTCCCACTCCCAGGGGCTTCTAAGTTCCATACAGAGCAGTAGCTTGCAGAGAGTCCATACAGAACCTGAACAAAAAGATCTGCCCCTGCAGTTTCCATAAAGCTGGTTTCCACTATCCTGTGTGGTTCCTACTGCCTCATGACTGAGCCAGGCTTCTCCCTGCTGCTTTCTTAAACTGTCAAACTCCTATTTCTTGCCAATTTCCCTCACTTCTTTCACAAAGCCTTAAAGTAAGTACTTTCCCAGGCCTTTCATCCCTACCTCTGTCTCTAAGTCTTTAATGTTGAGTTCCAGTGCTATCTGCTAAGCAGGTTGGGAGTACAGTGAATAAAGTGCCATACTTGAAATCTGGAAGATCTGAGTTCAAATCCTGCCTCCGACATATACTATCTGACCCCAAGCAAGCCACTTAACCTTTCTCAGTCTCAGTTTACTGATCTGTAAAAAGAGGATATTAAATGCTTCTGCAATTATGTGTTGTATTAAATGAGGGCTTTATAAACTCTAAAACATTATGTAAATGCTGGCTGTTATTATTAGGAGATATCTTCCTTGATTTCTTGTTTTTCTTCAGTGCTTCCTTTTCCTTACATCTCTCAAATAATCTTGGATTGATGTAGCAACCCTGCTGTCTCCTCTGATCAGTTGGTATTAATTTGCTCGCTTGGCTTGGGGTCAGAGGTGGACCAGAATTGTAGGGATGGAACATGAGACAACAGAGAAAGGCAGGGACTTTTAAGGAAAGCAAACACAGAGAAGAGAGGGACTTGGCATTTGGAATGGAGCAAACCCACTTGGGTGCTCAAGCCATTTAATTAACACTACTAGCAAAGCCACAGCACTGGGGGCATGAGACAGATCCAGGCTTGGGTGATGAAATGATATGAGGTGTATGTCAGCCCAAGAAGCAATAATTGGAACAAACAGAAGCACATCTAGGGGGACTGGAGGTCAGGGCAAGGAGAGCTGGACTGGAAACTCTGGTGAATAGGACTCCTGAGACAAACAAAAGCGATTCTGAGCAGATGTCATGTCTTCCATCACATGGGAGTAGTCTGTCCTCGTATTCTGGCTGCCCACATCCATGCATCCATGCTCAGAGGATTGGGAAGGATGCTGAGGTTGGGAGAGGAAAGTTTGTGCTTGAGAGAACACAGTAAATCAAAGGTGATACTGACCTTCATCAATCTTCCTATTTTCCTGTCCTTTATTAATCTTTTTTTCTAATTATTCAAGGAGGCTTGAGTAGTTAGGAAACTCAGTAGGAATCAGGACAAAGAGGAGTTTCACTCAGTCGGATGGAGCCTTCAAGTTATTGATCTGATTGCATAATTCACACCATTCCTTAGATTAAAAAGGGCAAAGTGACGCCAATAAGGAAGGGGCTTGGAGAGAGTGGCAGCCAGATCACAGAGAGCCTGAGGGAGAAGCTTGGTGGGTGCCCCAGAGGGCCCCGATACACCCGACGAGCTGCCTGAGGACTTGATTAATATCACTGGTTCTGTTTCTCGCTGTTGAACAAAACCACCTTGTGCAGAAGATGGAGAGAAGAGGACCGTATAGGGAGACAGTAGATGGTTTCAGAATGGCTCAAATGACTGGACTTTCAGAGTGGTTCTCTATTGTTTGATGGCAGCTTGGCAGGGAGTCATTACTGCAGACCCCGGGGCTATTATAAAATGTTCAGTTTCTCTTTAAACCTTATATGTGTGTGTTTTTGTGTTGAGGCATGTACCTAGCACAGTGGCTGGAGTTGTAGTCAGGAAGATCTGAATTCAAATCCTGTCTCAGATACTTAATAGATGTAGAAGTGTGACAATACCAATACCTACTTCTCAGAGTTGTTATGAGGACCAAATAAAATTATATGTGCAAAGTGTTTTGCAAACCTTAAAGTATTTACATAAATGCTACTATTACTATCATATTATCATTGATATACTGGTCAAAATCAACTCCTGATTGTATTCCAGTCTTTTCAAAAATCACTTCAGAAATCATTCATTCAGTAGTTGACACTACGTATAAAAGACTACAAAATGATGGTGTGGAAATCTTAAAAGTCAGATTGAAATATGTGTTTTCCTTTGAGAAAATACTCATGCCATTGCCAACTTTTTCAGGACCATGGACACTACCTTCTGCCCAACTTACCAGAGTTTCAATGGCTGCTTGGGTTCCCACTTCTGTCCTACTGGGTTAATCAGTCATCCTTGCTGGGTTCCATCATAGATGTCCAGTAGATGAAGAGATATGAGATTACCAGTTCTGGACACTTTTGGAATCTGACCTGCTGCTTTTCCTGCTTAATGACTTATAATATGGCTTCTGCTGGGAAATGCTAATTGCAACAATTAAATAAGGATATGGATGTAATATTGCTTAGCAACCCTGCTACCTAATATATAATTTTACATAAGAAATAATTTTGTTCAAACATAGCATGGTGACTGGTTTTTATTAAGGCTATTAATAATAATTTTCATGTATGTAGAACATCTTATGTCACAGTCTCCAACACCTAAGCAAAGAGAAATTGGCTTCCAAGCATTTAACACCTACTATGGTGCAGTGGATAGAGGGTCAAGCCTAGAGTGAGGAAAAGTCAGTCATCTTCCTGAATTCAAATCTGGCCTCAGACACTCAGACACAGCTAGTAAGTTGTGTGACTCTGGGCAAGTGACTCAACCCTCTGTGCCTCAGTTTCCTCATCTGTAAAATGAGCCGAAGAAGGAAATGGGGTCACAAATAGTTGGACATGAATGAAAGTGACTGACAAGAAAAAGTGTTTCAAGTCTTACGCTCCCTAGTATTATTTCATTCAAGCTCTTTTCCATCAAGTGTGAAACTATACTAAACCTTCCTCCTGTTCACTATATGCAACACTTCTCACCTCCATTCCTTTGGCCCAGTGGCTCCCCATGCCAGCAACTCCTTTCTCACTTCCTTGTTTTAGCATCTTTAGCTTTCTTCAAAACAAAATTCAGGTATAATGAGATCCTTCTCTCTCCCACCCTCCCTCAGTTTTAGTTTCTTCTTAATTTCTTAAATTAAAATTTAAATTCTTTAAATTTCTTTGTATATAATCTGTATTTCTGCACATGACTTGGTTTCCTCAGTGGAATGTAAGTTCCACGATAGCAAGAGATTCAAGTAGGGAGAGGAGATTGTGTATGCTTAATGCCTAGAATAATGTCTAGAACATAGTAGACTCTTAGTAAATGTTTGTAAAATTGTTGAAGTGAATCTCCATTTAACAGCGGTCGGTCTACATGAAGTAATACACATCTTGGGAATTAAAAAAGCTATCCTACAAATGTTATTAAAAAGAAAAAAGGACTTTTATTTACAAAAATATTGATAAATTGCTTTTAAAAAATTTTTTTGAACTTATATAGAGATGTATTTGTCCAGATTAAATAAATTGTAGTATTTTCATATAGTACAGACTGTGTGGACTAGAGTTGGAGTCAGAAAGTCTTGGGTTCAGATTTCCATCTCTGACACATAGTAGGTGGGTCCCTCAGCCCCTCTATGCCCCAAGAAATTCCCTCAAACATCTTCTAAACAATAGATGGGTTGAGACCTGCTTTGGTGGAAGAAGTACCACTACAGGAATTTCCTTACGCTCATGAAGTCCCTAATCCTTCCCAGACTCATGTATATATGAATGTGAGAGATTATCATTGTGATGTAAAGAAATAACAAGGGATGGTTTTATATAAACCTGGGAAGACTTATATGAACTTTAGCAGACTGAAATGAAAAGAACAGTTTTGACAATAGCAAGAGCATCATAAAGACAGGCAGCTTTGAAAGAACTCTGATGACTGCAATAACCAACTATTTATCTAGAGGAAGATGGATGACAGAAAAGTGATAGACTAAAAATGCAGGAGGAGACACATTTTCTGGACATGGCCAATGTGGGAATTTGTTTTGCTTGACTCTTTATTATACAGGTTTTCTCTTTATCTTTTTCAATACAGGAGGAAGGGGAGAGAGAAAAAAATTGGTGATTATTCATTCAAAATCATAAAATTTTTAAAATTAATATAATAGAATTCTTTGCAACAACAAAATAACAAGGAGTGTGGTACAGCGGCGTATGTAAGGGAGATTTTGTTATCCTTCTTAGTTAGAGTTTACTTTCCCAGGATCCATAACCATGAAAATGTCTAATTTCCAGGTGTTAGATAATAGCTCCTAGAAGACTCTCAAGAATTCTAGATAGTAATTCCCAGAATCGTAGTGATAGACAATCCTACTGAGGCTGTGCCATGAGATAAGGGGTGACATAATGTGATACTACACTTGTGCAGAATGATAATATTGCTTAAGTTAACCTGTGAGCTTACTATTGGCAATATGCCTTCTTTGTCCATGCCCTATAAAGCAGGTGGGCATTGGTCAGTGAGTGGGAGAAAACCACAGGGAATCCATAGGGAACCTACCTGCCTCAATGGGCCCCCTTTGAGGCTTGAGATTTAGGGGAGTGCATAAGTTGTGCCTGTCTCAATTAACCCCATCAAGACATAGGGGTAGTTGCCCCCTCTTCTTGCCAGTCCCTGCAAGAAGAGTGTTTAGAGACTGTTGTAGGAGCTGGTTCTTCCAAAAGCCATTTGAGAAGACAAATAAAGCAAGATTTAACTCCCCCAGAAGGTATCTGCCTGTCTGACCAGATGAAGAGTGACCCTATTAAAGGATGGAATTTGAAAACTCCAGTGCCTTTGTGTGTCATCTGTGAAACAAATGGAAAGAGACCTGTCTCTAAGACCACAGAACAATAGGTTCAAATCATCACTTAAGTGAGTGACTTCTGGCTCTGTATGGTCCTCTGGAGCATGTAATGAGATTCTGAGTCATTTTTCAGTCTCACTCTTTATCCTTTTGGGATTTTCTTGGCAAAGATACTGGAGTGATTTGCCATTTCCTTCTCCAGCTCATTTTACAGATGAGGAAACTGAGGCAAACAGGGTTAAGTGACTTACCCAGGGTCACACAGCTAATAAAGTGTCTGAGGCTTGATTTGAACTCAGGAAGATGATGCAGTACTCTACTCATTGCCCCACCTAGCTGCCTTATACAATAAGAAAAAGAGAGATTAATCTAAAGACCTACAGAGTAAGCCCAGTCATTTGATTAGAGTCACATTTTTAATGCATTGTAGAAAAATGCAAAACTTTTTAAGTGCACAGATGAATTTTGAAGGGAACATGAAGCAGTTATTACTATAATTTTTTTATAATTTATGTTGCTATATTTCTAATCGAAATGTTTTAAATAGTTCTGCATTTGTAGATTTATTCCATGTCTCATTTATTTATATTTTTAAGAGTGTTGATAATAATGATTCCTTCACAGTCTGAAACAGTGAGTTTGTTTCCTTTAAGCCTCTAGGAGGGAATAATCTAGGAGAGAGTGAGGCACTTTCGGAGATTAAGTAATAAGAAATAAGGCATTAAACAGGTGGTGGGTGCCTAAGATATAAATAAGATTCAGGCCCCTTTCCCTAGCTGTCTGTTATTTCTACTTCATCCATGATTTGTTTTCCAACTAAAATCAAAGTGGGCAGTAGAAAAGTGTCAACATAAGAGTCGTTTTTTCTTTTATTTTTCTAACTGGGAATAGAAAACATTTGCCTTCTGGCAGAAGGGAAAAGTTTATCTGAAAACTCAACAGCACAATAATTACACTTTCCAGTTAAGCCACCCTTTAGCAGCCCAGTTGCCCCCTTTCAGACTAACTAACCAACCTTCATGAACACCAAAGAAGGAAGAAAGGTTCGCTGTGAAGGAGTCTCAGAAACCAGTACCACCAGATTTCAGATTTTGGCGGCCCCCAATTACACTTACGTGTTTTTATTATTATTATTCAGTGTATGGATTCTCAAGGGTTAAATTCATCTGGAAATCCTCAAGTTGTCCATTTGTACCAGGGTGTTCTCTAGAGGCTGGTTTAGCAACAGGGGCAGGCCTGATGTTAGGACTAATTGTCTTCTAGTCATGTACCATTTATCATTCAGATTACCTTGAATAAATCAGCACCATTTATATTCTCCTTATGATCTCATTCTTCTGCCTACGCCCTCTAATCTGATTTTATTTTTAAATCATTTATGGGGATTTAGTTTTCCTCATTTATCCCTGTTTCTGTTTTTCTGCAAAATACAAGATCTTGCTGGCATTGCATTCTGTGACCAGTAAGTGGCATAATAAGTGGCATAATATAGCAGCTATTGTGGAATGGAAAGAGTCTCACCTCCAAAGTCAGAGAATTCAGGTTCAAATTCCAGCTTAGAAATTTACTCTGGGGCGGAGCCAAGATGGCGGAGTAGAAGGACGCACGTTTATGAGCTCCGAAACCAAAGCCCATAGAATTACTGTAAAAAGAGTCCCCCATAACTTCTGGGTGAATACAAGGTGTGCAGAAGCAGAGTGGAAGAGATTTCCGTTCCAGGGAGCCCTGAAGACCCGTCCCCAGGGTCCGGCGTGCCCCGGAAAGTGGACCCGACCCCCAGCGCTGCCCTGGCCGAGGTCCCAGAGAAGCTGATCCGAGCAGGCTTCAGAGACAGAAGCTCCAGCAGCCGGGAAAGTCCCTCCGCCCACAGAAGCTACAGGTCAGTGAGAAAGAAGGCCGGGCTGAAGGAGAGGGGAAGC
Source organism: Bettongia penicillata ogilbyi (assembly GCA_023548195.1). Classification (NCBI taxonomy): domain Eukaryota; kingdom Metazoa; phylum Chordata; class Mammalia; order Diprotodontia; family Potoroidae; genus Bettongia; species Bettongia penicillata. Next base: position 496,334 of record JAJHZJ010000300.1, read on the forward strand.
GGGGCGTCTCCGTGACTCGGGCCCCCTTGGGAGGAAGCAGCGGCAGCGGGGACGGGGGCAGGAAGCGGCGGAGGCAGAGGTGTGGGCGGCGGCTGAGACGGCAGCGGCCCAAGACTCAGGAATCCCCCAACAGCAGGCAGGATCTTCATTACGGAAGATTCCCACATAAGACCAGACGGAGCTGAGCCTGGGAGACGGCCCTGCCCCTACCCCGCTCTGTTACTGAAGGCTTCTGCTTAAAGCCCCCAAGGGAGCGGGATTTGGGAGGTGGGCCCCCCACCCCGCCCCCACCCGTTCCATTCCTGAAAGTCTCTGCATAAAGCCCCCGAGGGATCAGAGTCTCGGAGGCGGCCCTGGCCCCACCCCAGCACCTGAACTAAAGCTCACTGATTGACAGCCAGCAGGAGGAAAGCCCATTTAAATCTCAGAGGCCAAGCACTAGCTGGGCGGATCCAGGCGGGGGTGGAAAGGAATCTCAGAAGTCAAGTAACTGGCTGGGAAAATGCCTAGAAAAGGGAAGAAAAATAAGACTTTAGAGAGTTTTTTCCAACAAATGCAAATGATCCCGACCTTCAGATCTGATGATGAGGACGTATCCTTGCCATCAGGGAAAGACGTGGAGGGCGGGGCCTCAGTACCCCAGACACCCCAGGGGGGTGGTGGGTGGGCTCAGGCCCTGGAAGAGCTCAAAAAGGATTTTGAAAAGCAAGTTAGACAGGTGGAGGAAAAACTGGGAAGAGAAATGTCAGAGATGCAACAAAAGTATGAAAAACAGGTCAATACCTTGGTAAAGGAGACCCAAAAAAATGCTGAGGAAATTAACACCTTGAAAAATAGGCTCACCCAATTGGCAAAGGAGGTTCAAAAAGCCAATGAGGAGAAGAATGCTTTCAAAAGCAGAATGAGCCAAATGGAAAAAGAGGCTCAAAAGCTCACTGAATTTAATAGTTCTCTCAAAATTAGAATGGAACAGATGGAGTCTAATGACTTTATGAGAAACCAAGAAATCACCAAACAAAACCAAAAGAACGAAAAAATGGAAGAGAATGTGAAATATCTCATGGGAAAAACAACTGACCTGGAAAATAGATCCAGGAGAGACAATTTAAAAATTATGGGACTCCCTGAAAGTCATGATCAAAAAAAGAGCCTAGACATCATCTTCCATGAAATTATCAAGGAAAACTGCCCTGACATTCTAGAACCAGAGGGCAAAATAAGTATTGAAAGAATCCATCGATCACCACCTGAAAGAGATCCAAAAAGAGAAACTCCTAGGAACATTGTGGCCAAATTCCAGAACTCCCAGCTCAAGGAAAAAATCTTACAAGCAGCTAGAAAGAAACAATTCCAGTACTGTGGAAATACAATCAGGATAACCCAAGATCTAGCAGCTTCTACATTAAGGGATTGAAGGGCGTGGAATAGGATATTCCAGAAGGCAAAGGAACTAGGACTCAAACCAAGAATCACCTACCCAGCTAAACTGAGTATAATACTTCAAGGGAAAATATGGTCTTTCAATGAAACAGAGGACTTTCAATCATTCTTGATGAAAAAACCAGAGCTGAAAAGAAAATTTGACTTTCAAACACAAGAATGAGAAGAAGCATGAAAAAGTAAACAGCAAAGAGAAGTCTTAAGGGACTTACCATGAGTGAACTGTTTACATTCCTACATGGAAAGACAATATTTGTAACTCTTAAAACTTTTCAGTATCTGGGTAGTTGGTGGGACCACACATACACATGTACACGCATGCACACACATACACACATGCATACACATACAGAGATAGAGAGCACAGATTGAACTGAATAGGATGGGACCATACCTTAAAAGAAACTAGGGTAAATGGTGAGAGAGAAATGTAGGGGGAGGAAAGAGAGGGAAAGGGAAGGGGGTAACTATATGTCATTTAAGAGGCAGGTAGGAGTTTTTCTTAGTGGAGGGAAAAAGAGGAGAGCTGAGGAAAAAAAAAAAAACAAGAAGTTTACCCTCATCACATTTGACTAAACGAAGGAGTGAAATGCACACTCATTTTGGTATGAAAACCTATCTTACAGTATAAGAAAGTGGGGGAGAAAGAGATATTGCAAGGGGGGGGATGATGGAAGGGAGGGCAAAGGGAGGAAGGAGCAATTTGAAGTCAACACTTGGGGAGGGACAGGATCAAAAGACAGAAGAGAAACAATGAGGGGCAGGTTAGGAGGGATGGTAATCCAGTTAGTATTACACAACACGACTATCAGGGGGGTCATTTGCAAAACTACACAGATATGGCCTATATTGAATTGCCTGCTGTCCCAAAGGGAATGGGTGGGGAGGGAGGGATGAGGAGAATTTGGAACTCAAAGTTTTAGGAACAACTGTTTAGTATTGTTGTTGCAACTAGGAAAGAAGACATACAGTTAAGGAGGAATAGAAAGTCATCTGGCCCTACAGGAGAAAAGAGAAGATGGAGACAAGAGAAGGGAGAGATGACAGAAGAGAGGGCAGATTGGAGATAGGGAAAATTAGATTGCTTGGGGTATTGGGGTGGGGGGAGGGGATAAAAGGGGAGAAAATTTCAAACCCGAAAATTAATGTAAAAAAATTAAATAAATAAATTAAAAATTAAAAAAAATAAAAAAAATAAAATAAAAAAAAAGAAATTTACTCTGTGAAGTGTGGCAAGTCATAAGTTCTCAGGGCTCATCTGTAAATTGAAGGGGTTGGACTAAATGTCTCAAGGTGCTTTCTACCTTCAAATCTATAATTAAATGTCATTAAATTCCTGGCCAGAGAACTTGGCCCTTTTTTTGCCCAGCTTCAGATAACTATTAGATGTTAGATTTCCTTTTTGTTGGATCATAAATGTCATCTTTCCTTGGTAAAGCATCATAGAAACATAAATTTAGAGCCAACAGGGATCTTAAGGCCATCTTATCTAATCTCCTCATTTTACAGATGAGGAAACTGAGGCCCAGAGAGGTTAAATGATTTGCCCAAGGACACACGGGTAGTGACAGAGGCAAGATCTGAACCCAGATTCTCTGGTTCTAACCACCCTTAATCTTCCATCATAGAGTTTGTTTGGTAAAAGCATTTGTGACTGTTGTGATTCATTTCTTTCACAACTAAGAGACAGATGGTTCTATTTTCAAGGATATAAAAATAACTTAAAAATTTAAAATAACTGAAATGAAACTAATGGCTAGTCCAGAAAAGCCCCTTGAGATTTGTTGTGGGATCATAGGAAACAAGTTAAAAATCTGCTTCTACAAAAAACATGTAAACAGGACAATTCAACTCATTTAAATAAAGTTTATTAAACCGGCACTGTGGATACAACAACAAAAACCCAGACGTGAAAAAGCTTATAGTCTACTGACTGGATATAATACATAAACAGATAAATACATGAGGTCCACAAAATACATTCAAAGGAATTTTGGGGGGACAAACATCCAGAACAACAAAAGAAAAGGTCTCTTACAGAAGGAACCCAGTCTCAGCCTTGAAGTGCTATCAGATCATGGGATCAATCTAGGTAAGGGCAAGGAGGCTGGAAATGATGTGTTATGTAAGGGGAAATAGCAAATAGACTAGTCTGACTGGAAAGTGGAGTGCATGATGGGGAGTAATGTGTAATCAGTTTTGAAAATTAGGTTAAAAAAAAAGTTAGATTAGAGCCATATTGTAAATGGCTTCAAATCTTAAAACTCTAAACAGATGAGTTTCTGGATGAGGAAGAACAAAGCATAACATCAGAGGAAGTCAAGGCGTCTGCGTCCAAAACCTCCAAAATAAATATGCAGTGGTCTCAGGCCATGGAATAGCTCAAAAAGGATTTTGAAAATCAAATAAGAGAGGTGGAAGAAAAATTTGAAAGAGAAATGAGAGCAATGTAAAGAAAATCATGAAAAGCGAGTCAACAGCTTGCTAAAGGAGACCCAAAAGAATGCTGAAGAAAATAACACCTTTAAAAATAGGCTAACTCAACTGACAAAAGAGGTCCAAAAAGCCAATGAGGAGAAGAATGCTTTCAAAAGCAGAATTAGCCAAATGGAAAAGGAGATTCAAAAGTTCACTGAAGAAAATAGTTCTTTAAAAATTAGGATGGAAGCTACTGACTTTATGAGAAACCAAGAAATTACAAAACAAAACCAAAAGAATAAAAAAAATAGAAGATAATGTGAAATGTCTCATTGGAAAAAACATACTCTCAAAAAAACACATTTTTAAAAATGTAGCCACAGTCCTGGGCTAGACCCCACAAGACTGCCTTATTTGGGTGTGCTTTGTTTTCCTTTAAGTGGTAAGAAGGAGCAAGGGTACCCCACTACCAATGTCTCTCTAGGGAAATTTGTAGAAACTGAGTGTGATTGGGTAGCCATGCTACACAAATAGCAAACTTGAAGACTGAGCACAAGTGAAACAAGGGTCAGCAAAGGCCTATGTTTTCAACACTAAGATTTTACCAGTGGACCAGTAGAGAATGCATTTGACCTGAAGACAGAAAGACCTGAGTTCAAATCCAACCTCAAACACTTACTAGCTGTATGAGCCTAAGAAAGTCACTTAACTGCTGTTTGCCTGAGTTTGCTCATCTGTAAAATGGGGATAATAACAGTACCTACCTTGCAGAATTGCAGTGAGGATAAAATGAGATATTTATAAAACACTTAGCAAAGGACCTGATAATTAATAGGTACATCATAAATACTTGTTTTCTTCTTGTATCCTTACTCCTCTGACCTTTGTTTCCTTTTCTGTAAAATAAGGATAATAATGGCACCTACATCTCATGGTCTTTGTGAGCACAAAATAATATTAATAAAACACTTTGTAAAACTTAAAACTCTATGTAAAAGTTAATGATAATAATAGTTATTATTATTGCTACCAGTTCAGCAAGACTATATTCATTCTCCATTACCTGCTCTTTCCTTCATCTTTTGTACATGACTTTTAACCATCTAAGCAGGTGAGAGAGTTCCCTGCGCATCCACATTCCTCAGTTTTGTCAGTTTCCCCATCTTCCCCACATTGGAATTGTTTGTGTTTTCAAAATTTCATTCTTGAGCTTCCCATTCCTCCTGGGCTGACTTTCCTTACAGAATGTCAGGCCATGGGATCCAACCTAACCTTTCCCTGAACCCACAGAACTCTGTTCGTGAACAATTTCTGCCATTACCCTCTGGGAGCTTGGGTAAATCACTTGACTTTCTCTGACCTCATTGGATTAGAACAAGACATCTTACATTTTTGGCTCACAGATCCCTTTGTTAGTCTGGTGAAATCTATAGACCCCTTCTCAGCATAATGTTGTTTTTTTGTTGGAGTGTTTATTTGTTTGTTTTAAAGGCTGAAGGAAATGCTAAATACTAGTTAGAGGTTATTAAAAAGAAGAATCTGATTTGGTTTGGGTTTTTTTTTTTCCATCCAAGTTCACATATGATTTTGCAGTCGATCCAAAGATCCTTTGGGAGTTTATGGACCCTGGAATGAGAGCTCCTAGATTAGAAGAATGTAAATTTAAAGTTTAGAAAGAACAAAGAGTTGTCTAGTCCAGCGTTTTCTTTTTCCAGGTTTGAAAACTGAGAATCAGGTGAATTGTCTTGCTGGAGGATCATGAAGGGCCTTTTCAGCTCTCAGTTCCCTGAGAGTCTCAAATATAACATTTCTGATACATACAAAATACCCTTTTCTTAAATATTGCTGAATCATTCCCAATATTGACCTTTGAAACTCCTACAGCTTTAGAGAAAGTCCTTTTCATTCTTCTAAGTTTAACTTGGCCTTAAAACTCCCAGAATCTGCTCTCTCAGACCCTGGCTTTATTTTTGGCATAAGGAAGTCAGACAACCAGTGCTGAAATACCACTATCGTCTCTTTCCCAATTACAATAGACACTTTCCTTCACATACTTTGGTGTGTGTGTGTGTGTTTCCCCCATTTCCCCCCAAAAAACACACACACTTAAAGAATCTGAAAACCACAATTCTCCAGTAATAGTTTATTTACTGGATTCTGGAAGTATATGTTGCAAAAATCCCATTTTAACTTGGACACAAAAGAATTTTTAAAGTTAGAGAACTAAATTATCCCTAAAAAATAGGATTTTATCTTGTTTTACCACATACAAAGCATTATTTAGTATTTAGGTTTGCAAGGGAAAGTGATTAGAAATGCCCTGATGAACATGCCTGGGGACATGGAACCCCTACGAATGATGTGATGGCCTGAGTTGAGTTATCTAGGTACACGTTAGGCCATCCCTGTCAGCTTTGCTCAACTTTGGAATCAGGAGACTTTAGGGCCTGTCTATGGGATTTCAAAGTGAATTTTCTTCTCACTCCTCCTCCACACACTAATGTGGGCAGGGAGTTAGGATCCGGGATGGGCAGCTCAGGGATGGCACATAACTCAATTTGAACTGCTAGGTGATGAAGTGGATAGAGCAGGCTGTGTCTGGAGTCAAAAAGGCCTCAGCTCAAATATGGCCTTGCATACTTCTAGCTTGTAACAGTAAGCACCCCAATCATGCACAGGGGGCCCTGCTACCACAGGTTCTTTGATATGCTTCTCTAAAAGGAAAGGCAACTTTTGAGGGGGTTAACAATCACTTTAATCAAGCACATGAACCAAAGAATATCAAAGTTAAAATTTCAGAAAAATCAAAAATCAATACACAGGGACAAACAATTAGCCTGTTCCCAGAGGGAAGAATTAGGAATAGTGGGTGGAAATCAGACAGTAGGATGGAAGGAACACTGGAACTAAAGTCACAAGACCCGGGTTCAAATTCTGTCTGTGCCATTTGCAATCTGTTGATCATAGTCTAGTGAATTAACATTTCCTCCTATATAAAACAGGAGTATGATAATACTTTCGTGACAGCCCTCACAAGGTTATTGTAAGAAAGGTGCTTTATAAACTTCATAGATTATAAAGTACTATAGAAATGTGATTGTTATTATTTCAGATTCATGTAAAAAAGAAGTTTCTAAGAATTAGAGATGCCTAAGCATGAAATGGGCTCACAAGTGAGGTAGAGATCTGCCTGTAGATGGAAATACTCAATAAGAGACTTGATTAGTGTTTGTTCAGGGATGTTGGGGTGGAGGTAGTAGAGATGTCACTGCTTGGTGAAAGTTAAATTAAGTGATCTCTAAGGTTATTTTCAGTTTGGAATTTTAATGGAAGGGAAGGGAACAGGCTTTTATTAACCACCTACTGTATGCCAGACCCTATGCCAAGTACATTACATATACTATCTCATTTGATTCTCATAATGATGCTGGGAGGGAGATGCCATTGTTATCCCCATTTTACAGTTGAGGAAACTGAGGCAAACTGAGAGTAACATAGCTATAAAGTGTTTGAGATCAGTTTGAACTTGGGTCTTCCTAACTCTTGGTCCAATACACTATATACTGCACCAGCCAGATACCTCTAAGATCCCACAATTCTAAATTTTTTTTCTTTTTCACGAAAAAATTCAACTATTTAGTTGGTCTTAGTTCCCACGTATATAATTTTTACAGACATATGTCACCTGTTCTCTCATTTGTCCCAAGGCTAAAGTATAAAGCAACTTTTCTTCCTTTATTCAGAATAGCTTTGGAATATTGCGTGAAAAGTGGGTGTTTTCTATCCTTTTGGGTTTTTGTCTTCTTTTTCCCAAATTCAGGTTGGTCCATTCAGGTCCTGGAAAAGGATCACTGCAGTCTGGGGTGGATCTGTCCTTTGCGACTCGGACTGGTACCAGGCAAGGAATCGAAACCCATCTCTTCCGAGCTGAGACCAGTAGGGACCTCTCCCAGTGGACGAGAAGCATCGTCCAGGGCTGCCACAACTCAGCGGAACTCATAACTGAAATCACCACCTGTGAGTAGTGCTGATCAGGGCCCTCTGGGTAGGGTAATGGAGAATGCCTCCCTGCCCCCAAATAGCTTCCTGTTCTGCCCCATTGAGGTGACCAAATCTCTCAATTTAGAAATTGTTATTATTGTTTCTACTGGACCTAGAGAACTGATACCCTGAGAAGGGGACTTCCTTTACCAAAGCAGATCAACACCTCCTTTGCAACATAGAGTCTTGGTTGCCTGTATCACTGAGAGGTTAAGTAATACAGGCACCATTTGTCAAAAGTAGGATTTAAACTCTCACTCTGAGGTCAGCTTTCTGTCTACTACTTCACCATAACTCTATACTCCTTTGGATTTTTTCTGATAAAACATAAATATCCCTTTACTAGTGTAACAATTGGGTTTAATCACCCATGAGGAAAAATAAAGGCGGTGTCATAGAGTGTTGGACATTGAGTCAGAAAGACCTGGATTCAGATCTTTACCTTCTACCAAGCAACTCAAATAACCTCATCAAACAGCTGGCATCCCAAGGGCTTATGTTAGTGTGGTGGAAAGAGTGCTGAATTTAAAGTCAGAGGACCTTCGTCTAAATCTGGGCTCTTCCACTTAGTGTCTCCAAAAGGCACTAAGAGGGTCTGAGTTCAAATGCTAAATCTGCTATGTGTGACCTTGGGCAAATCATTTAACCTCTTTGAAGGTTCCTTATCTTTAAAATTGGGACTTGGAATTTAAAGAGCCTCTAAGGTGGATAGAGTGCTAGGCCTGGAGTCAGGAAGACCTGAGTTCAAAACCTGCCTCAGACATTTGGTAGCTGTGTGACCTTGGGTAAGTCACTTAATCTCGGTTTCCTCAATTGTGAAATGGAGATAATAATAAAACATGCTTCACAGGATCAAATGCAATAACATTTACAATTCACTAAGCACAGTGCCTAGTGCATTGTGTTCAATAAAGGCCTGGAAGGTTCCTTCTCTCTCTAAATCTCTGATCCTATTACTTGATCAATTCATTTCACCTTTTTAGGGCTCAGTTTCCACATCTAGAAAATGGGAGTGTTAACTAACACTTCGTAGTTATTCAGTCACTTTTCAGTCATGTCTGACTCTTCTTAGGGTTCTCTTTGCAGAGATCTTGGAGTGCTCTTCTCTTTCCTTCTCCAGTTCATTTTATAGATGAATAAACTGAGGCAAACAGGATCAAGTGACTTGCCCAGGGTCACACAGCTAAGAAGTGTCTAAGGCCAGTTTTGAATTCAGGAAGATGAGTCTTTCTGACTCTGGGCCCATCACTCTCTCCACTATGCCACGAGCTGCCTAACAAACGATTTCTTACTTGGTCTGAATCCAAGTGGTTTGATATAGTGGAAAGGGTGCTCTGTTTAGAATCAGAAGACCTGGGTTCAAAAACTGGCTCTGCTACCATGTTTGGTCTTAGGCAAGTCTCTCTCTTTGAAGGTTCTTTATCTATCAAAGAAAGGGTTTGAGGTCAGATGATTTCTAAGGTCCCTTCCATCTCTAAAGCCCTGATACTGTGAGACAGGCTGGTTTCCAAGGCAAGTCTCTTCCATCTCTAAGATTTGATGATACTACCATTGGTACTTTGGCTTACATTAGTTTATCACCTATTTTCCAACATAACAACTCCCTGGGAACAGAGTCCTTCAGAAAAGGAAATAATGGAAAGGGAATACTCTGACAACCTGTTTCAAAAAAAGTGAATGAAAACACATCTCCAACAAAGACTAGAATGAACCTGGATGATGTTTTCTCACTGTGGCTCAATGGCCACACCCACCCCTCCCCAGAATCTTTCATTTAGAGTTAAAATTCTTCCTTCCATGTTTCTATAGTCTTAGCAAACAAAGTTGAAATTATTTGCTTTGCAGACCTTCGACTACTACGTTGTTGGGATGGAAAATTAGCGGGGTCTTTGGTGATTACCATGAAACTAATTAGTGTGCTCCTCACCCCCTACAAAACAAAAAAACATTATCTACATCTCTGTTGAAAACCTTTTGGGACTCTCCTTTCAACCTTTCATTCGTGATTCTATTTTGTGCCAGGACACACACACCCACACATGCAGACCAAAGATTTCAAAATGTGAGCTGGAAGAAACTCATGCCACCTGAATCTTAAGTATCAGGAAATTGTGTTTCATTGGAGAAGCCCCAGACTCTCTTAGCTACCAGAAGTGCTCCATCTAATAGGAGATGAAGATGCCTAATGGGGCCCTGTTTAGTTTGCCCTCAACAGTGTCTGAAAAATTTCTCCTCTCCAAATTCAACTTTAAATGTCACAGGCAGGAAGAATAACTTGTCAGTTGGAGATGAAAATCTAAAGTAATTTTTCATATTTACAGCAATTGCAGGTTTACAAAGTGCTTTTCATTATAGCAATGAAGCAGACATGGAAAGAGCACTGACTTTGGAGTGAGAGGACCTAGCTTCAGATTTGGTTTCTGACACTTGCCAGGGCTTCAGTTTCCTCACCTGTTAATTGTAAATATGGCCTCCTATGAAGTTAGGCAGGTCTCGTATAGATCTGTGATGCGAATGGTGTTTAGAATTTCTAATATGATAAATTCCTTCCAGTGAAAATTATCAGCAACTCATTGGTAAGTTTGGAGAGTTGTCTGGTGCACTGAGTGATGAAATGATACGCCCATTATCATAGCCAATATTCATCAGTGACACCATTGGACCCAGGTCTTCCTGACTTCAAGGCTAGCCTGCTTATCCACTATATCACACTATATCTTGTGAAGAAAGAAGGAAGGGGAAGGAAGGAAGGAAGGAAGGAAAGAAGGAAGGAAGGAAGGAAGGAAGGAAGGAAGGAAGGAAGGAAGGAAGGAAGGAAGGAAGGAAGGAAGGAAGGAAGGAAGGAAGGAAGGAAGAAAAGGAAAGAAAGAAGGAAAGAAGGAAAGAAAGGTGGAAAGAAAGAGAGAGAGAAGGATGGAAAGAAGGAAGAGAAGGAAGGAGGAAGGAAAGAAGAATTTTCACTTTACAAATATTATCTCATATGCTCTTCACAACTGTTTGAGGTAGTTGCTGTTATTATCCCCATTTTTCAGTTGAGAAAACTGAGGCATATAGCAGTTAAGTGACTTGTTCAGGGTCACACAGCTAGTACGTGTCTGAGGATAGATTTGAACCCAGTTCTTTCTGACTCTAAGGCTGGATTACTTAGCTACTATACCACACTACCTAACAGATAGTATCTGTCAAACAGACTGGTTTGCAAAGCAAAGATCTCATCATATACTCCATGTTCTTTTCCAAGCATCTAGATTTTTAAAAATTGATCAGCTCATCTAAGAGCAGTTTGAGATGCCATCACCCACTTCTGAGTCACATGGCCAAAGTTTTTATTCTCTTTTTGCCAGCACAAAATCAGCCTCTCCTTTAAAAAGGGAGGGTGAGGTGGGGGAGCGGAGGGCTGTTTCAGTGAAAGTGGGTGGCCCTGTAAAAGCTTGCCCCAAACTTTATGTTGTTCCGAAGAGAGACATCCCACACCCAACAGAAGGGTGTGCAGTTGACCACTCGTTGCTTGTTTTTTCTGTATCTGAGATGGTCAGGTGGAATGAATTAATGAAAACCATACACCATGGTTGATTTGTTTTTTTTAATAAATTATTTAAAATATTGCTCATTAGATCATTTTTGATCCACTTTCCCCACCTTGTTCAAAGATGATTCTAGTTCCATCTGTTAGAGAAGATATAGACTCCTACTGGTCACTTGGAGGCAGTAGAGTACTATAGGTGGAACACTGAACATGGAGTTGAAACAGATGTATTGGGAGTACTGGTTCCACCATTTTATAGCTGTGTGACCCTAAGCAAGTGACTTAACCTCTCTAAGCTTGATTCCTAATCTGTGAAATGAAGATATTTACATTTTGTGTTTCTCTCACTTAACGGTTTATAAACTGCTTTCTTAGCATTATTCCATTTGAGTCTCATAACAACTGCAGGAGTTAGGTGCTATTTTTATTCGCATTTTGCAGATAAGGAAACTGAGGCAGAAAGCAGTTAAATGACTCACTCAGGGCCACACAGCTAGTAAAGGTCTATGATAGGCATGAAGCCCTGTTTTTTCCAACTTTAAGTCAATTGCTCTACCCACTACACCGTAAGATAAGATATACAAGTGAAATGTTTAACAGTACCTTGTCAGTGTAAAATACTGCTGTTACTCTGTTCAGATATTCAGGGTATTTAAAAAGAGAGTCTTCCTAATGTTTGTTAGTGAGACAACCTTTCAAGAAAGGTTGATAATATTGCAAATGTCAAATTACCTCTGAGTTTGGCTATGACCCAAAAGGCCATTTGAGCAGATTTTCACACTAGGGCCATCACATAGACAGATTTTAGTAAGTGCAACTAGGAAATGTTTATAATAATGTCTCCAATTTTTTTATCTACTACCCAGAGCAAACTGAAAAAAAATTTCCCTTATATGTAAGCTCATCAGTTTGGGTACTTTACTACCAGTGTCACCTCTAAATCTTCTCTTTCTGTATGATTTTTGTCCATTTCAAAAAAAAATAAGAAAAGAAAATTCAATACAAAGAGAAGATCTTTCAGTCCTATTCTAGCCAATGTATTATAGTACAAAGATTATAGGACTGGGAATCAGGATATGTGACATCAATACTCTTTGGAATCCTAAGGCCCTTTTGTAATCTTTATGATTATCAGTAATTGAACTTTCACCTCTACCACTAAGTAGTTTTATTAGTTTGGGGAATTTATTTCACCTCACCAGGCCTCAGTTTCCTCATCTGTAAAATGTGGGGCCAGATTAGGTCTCAGGCTGGAGCTAGGGGGACATAACGATAGTCTTCAAGTAGTGAAAGGTTTTCACATGGAACAGAGAGAGGGTTAAGCTGGTTCTGTTTGATCCCAGAGGACGAAACCAAGAGCACCGGGTGGGAGATGCAAAGAGGAAAATTTAGGCTGATATAAAGAAAAATCTGATCATTATTAGAATTAACCAGAAGTTGGATGAGCTGCCTTGCAGACCAGTAGCTTCCTCTTTGTTGGAGGCCTTCAAGTAAAGACTTGCACAAGCAAAGGGGTATTATAGTGAGGATTCTTTTTTTCAGGTATATGTGGAATGAGGTTCTTTCCAAATCTGAGATGAAAGGAGCTTTAGAGTAAAATCACTGGTTCAACCCTCTCATTTTTGAAATGAAGAAACTGAGATCTGGGGAGGAGAAAGTGATTTGGCCATGGTCACTAGTAATAAGTAGGAGAGCCCAAATCTAAACATAGGCACTTTAATTCCAAGTACACAGCTTTTTTGAATACCTAGATAATCTCCAAGGTACCTTCTATTTTTAATATCCTTTGACTTTCTAGCCTCTTCAATGTTGGGCATGAAATCCAAGGATGACACCAGGGACACAAGAAATGTGAAACATCAAATGCCTGTTAAAGTGTGTCACCTTCATTTGGGTTATAATTTTGTTTCCTCTTTTGTCTTCCAGCATGCACATACAAAAACCAGGAGTGCCGTCTGACCATACATTATGAGCATGGATTCTCCATCACCACTGAGCCACAGGAGGGTGCCTTCCCCAAGACAATCATTCAGGCTCCTTATGAAAAGCTCAAAATGTCTTCAGACGATGGGATCAGGATGCTTTATTTAGATTTTGGAGGAAAAGATGGAGAGATTGTAAGTGTACTCAGCACCAATACAGTCATTGATTCACTTGGATATTATCATTTATAGTCTTTGAGACAACTACGTGGTAGAGTAGGTAGAGCAATGGACTTGGAGTTAAGAGGAGTTCAAAATTCTTCCTCAGAGCTTTACTAGCTCTATGAGCCTAAGCAAATCACTTAATTTCTTTCAGTCTCAGTTTTCTCATTTGTAAAATGGGGATAATAATAGCAGCTATCTCCTAGGGTTGTTGTGAGGCTAATAAGATAGTAGGTGGGAAGTGCTTTGCAAACCTTAAAACACTATATAAATGCTAGGTATTTATTGGAAACCTTTTCCAAAGCCTGCCAGAGTTTATCAATGCTGATTTATCTAATAGCCTGATATGGTTATATCTACTAAGGTGTTGTCATGTTTTCTCCCCACTGTTGTAACTTGGACAATATCAGTCCATATAAAACCAGGTTGGGGATCAAGCTAAGGAGTGGAGGAGAGAGAGAGGGAATGTCTCCCTCTTCCCATGACATATTTTTTCCAGCAATATTGCTTTACATTTAAATGCAATTCCCAAACCCAAAATATATAGCACCAACCACTCACCAACATCACTTATTCTCGTGCTACCCTTTTTTGTAAGTTAGGGAAGGAGAAAGTAATATTTGTGTTTGAGGAAACTTGGCTGTATCCCAATAGAACCAGAGATATTTGAGGACTGGTACCCATAGTGTTAGGTGGCTGGAAGACACAGGAAGGGCAAAGTTAGGAAGAAAGTGCCACCAAATTATTCTTAGCTTTACTTTTTGTGATATCAAAAAAACTGGAAACAAAACAGATACCCACTGACTAAGGAATGACTAACTTTCACATGGAACATGAATTTAATGGGACGTTATTGTCTGTTACAAACAGAAAAAGGTAAAAAGGCATTTCCTGCCCCCAAGAAGTTTATATTCTAGTTGGTGTATTAATCATTCATTTTCTGTTTTAGTACAATCATGTGCATCTCATTGAATAATGTGATTAAAGAAGGTCTTCCCCACCCATTAATGGGCCTGGAAAGATTTGTAGGAAGGCTCTTGTCAATGAGGCACTGGTTCTCTAGGGCTGTGATGTCCTCTGGCTCAAAAAAAATGTATCAATATTCTGAGATACGGTTTTATTTTGGGGCTTAGTTTTTGGAAGGTTTGTGTGCCAGATGAGACTCTGGGAAGCCACTAAGCAGCACCCCAGCTTTGAAAACTCAGATGTTGGTGCTTCTTTCTCTGGTAACTATGTATGTATGATCATACAGTACATATCTGTCTATTGATTTGCGATGTATGTATTGCTTACTGCAGACAGTTGGAAGCTCTTTCTGTTGATTTTGATTTCTTTGAATATTCTCTGAAGTCCAGGGTGCTGACTTTTCTCCCTGAACTAAGTGAGTGATACATGTGTTTGATTAAAGTGATTGCTGACCCCTCAAAATTTGCCTTTCCTTTTAGAAAAGCAGATCAAAGAACATGTACAGCAGGCCCACCTATGTATGTCAGAATCCTTGCTGTTACAGTTGGGGAGAAAACATGACACCAACTTGGCAGATATAATCTATCTAAATACACCTCCCTCTCTGCTCTACAGGGGCAAAGGGTTGTGGGCATAGAATTATACTATTACACATTACACCTGTAGTCTCAGACATTGGTTTGTTTTATTGAACTGTTTTTTTCCTCTTTTCTGTTCGTTGTTACAAGGGAAGTTTCACTGTGTGAGACTGGGATACCTTCACAAATTTTGATCATGTAAAAGAATTAATAAACAAAAATCAGTTTTTAAAAAAATAATTCATCTATTGATAATCATCTTCAGGCCCCTTTGCTGTGAAAAATCAATTATTTTATAACAATCATCAGCTTAAAATCTCTCTCTTTTTATTTCAGCAATTGGACCTTCACTCCTGCCCCAAACCTATCGTGTTCATCATTCATTCCTTCTTGTCGGCTAAGATTACAAGGCTTGGGTTGGTGGCATGAATGGAGGGGTAATGGTTTCCACAAGAAAAAGCAGAACCACCATGCTTACCGGAAGTATGATCGATCCACCAGTCCATGTTAGGTGCTTGCCAGCCACCAGCATTGCCCCAGGGGGAGCAGAGGACATCAGTTGTCAGGTGTAGCCAGTCCTGGCTACTCTCTGAGGCATTGCTTTCAGTTTAGTCAAACACAAAGGAGCTATGTTAAGAAAGAAGCATCACCTGGAATTTCAGAACCAGTTTCTTTAGACAAGGAAAATGAAACAGCTTGTAAATACTGACAAAAGGGGCTTTTAAAAGTTCAATGATTTGAAACGATTTAAAATGTATTGTACAATAAAAGTTAGCATATTACTGTGTGTTCACACTTCAGAATCATTGTTGTACCTATTTTCACATAATTTGTTTATTAATAATGAGCAAGGGCTAAGTAGGTAAAGAATGGACATTTCTCACCCTCTAGTGCCCCTCCAAAAAAGGCAATCATCTAGGATTAGAATTAGACTATTTTCAGTTGCTAAATAAATGTAATTTCTTTGAGGGAGAAAAGCAGATTTTTCTCACATAGAATCTGGTCTTTCATAAGATCATAGATGCTTATATTTAAGGAAGGGACTTTGCAGATTGCCTAATTCAACTCTCTCATTTTACAAATGACAAAACTGAGGCCAAGAAAGGGAAAAGTAACTTCCTCAAGGTCAGGCAAGTAGGAAGTAGCAGAGCTGGGAATCTGATTCCAAATCCAACCTCCTTCTACTATCCTAAAATATGGCATGAGAGTTCCAGTCCTCTTTTTGATGGATTATGACTCTGAGAGAATGATTCTGAAGTGTTCTCGGTTAAAAAAAATTCAATAGAAATCAGTCTACTGATTGGTAGTTGGAAACTGCATAGGTTACTTAGTGCTTGGGGGAAGATGATTAATTCTGGGTCTCCAATATGAATACCAAGGTCTGCTCTCTGAGAGCAAACTCAGTGAGGAGGAAGCCGGCAGCAGACTATAAGCTTTCTGGGTCAGAGAGCAAGTCACAAATCTCTCTTTTTTTAAAGAGCTACCTTCCACATGTAAAAGGAAAGAAACCCTACCAGGCCATATAAATTCTTTGTCCCCTTTTCAGTTTTGTTGATGCCTGTGTTGAATATGCAATCGATACTTCTTTACATGCCGTGGTGACTGGGAAGAGCAAGCCTTGTCACATTTTAAGATATGCTGCAGGTTATCCCCAAATCAAATTCTATCTAGTGCTTTGGGTTATTTTTAAAATCATAGAGATAGCAGCTAATGGCTTGGTTTTTTTCCATCAGTTAATCAGGGACAAATGAAGTTGTTCAACCTAATTTCACTGAAACAAAATCTCAGTGTTTTAGATTTATATCAACTCCATTCAACATTTAAACCAGATTTTTCTCCCTGTGGCTTGTTTAGACAAGCTTTCTGGACTGGAGTTTTGATTTTCAAAATCACAGGGATTTTTTTGCACATATCTATGCAAAGAATTTAAGAGGTAAATTTGAAAATTGATCCACCTGATCTCAAGACTCTCTGCTGCCAGGTATAAGAAATGACATGATGTGCAAAGCCTTATGGGGGTAGCAGTGGGAATGGGGAGGGAAGATTGATTTTTCTTAAGCATGCTTATAAATTTGGATCTTTATTTCTATAAAGCTAAAGATTGAAATGAGAGCTTATGTACTGTAGGAAAGGCTTGATAAAATTGTAAGTTGCACTGCATTATTTCTTTATACATCTGAAAATCACTGGAATGTTGTTCTATAAGAGAATTTTACTTGTGCATTGTAAATAACTTCTTAGGAAACATGCTAGTGTCAAGAGCTGAAGTTGCCACAGTACGTAATCCAAGGTGCTCAGTACATGAAGAATGAGTGACTTACTCAGAATTAATGTGCAACAATCCTATTATATATTTATAGAAAAATTTAAATGATGGTAATTGCAAATATTCTTTCTTCATCATTTACTGGGTTTTGAACTAATTCATATCTGGGTGGGGTCAACAGAATGATACTACCTTCTCTGCATTTATAAAAGTTTAATTAAAATATTTATATTTTAGAAGAAATATATTTGAATAAAACTATTGGATTTTTCTGAAGCAAACTAAAATGTGTCGTTAGCCAGTAACTTAGCTTTTATTGAGAGAATTGTGTCTGTGGGTGATTTTTTGCTCCGGAGAAATGCTTGTGGTCTGTGGGCTTGTCACAGAGTGGCTAAAATGGACCAGCTCATAGTGTGCGTGTGTGTGTGTGTGTCTGTGTGTGTGTGCACGTGTGTGTGTGTGTGTGTGACAGACAGACATAGAGATGGGAGTTACTCCAACATGGATGAAATCAGATTCAGACCCAAAAAAAAAGCCTTTCATGTTAAGTTACTACAATATGTTTCATTCAAAAAGGAATGTATAAAGAGATGTGTTTATCTATGTACATATGTGTGTATGTGTAGATAGAAATACCTAGATAGGTAGATATTTTTATCTATATAGAGTTATAAAGACATATAGATCTATCTCTAGCTAGAGATAGATAAGTATAGATATAGATACCTATGTCTATATATATATTTAGGTAGCTATCTATATCTATCTTTACATATATATTTTCCTTTTTGAATGAAATACATTATAATAATTTTGGTGACAGGCTCTTTTTGGTTTATACTTTTGATTTCATCTGTGTTGGAGGGAACTTCCAATATGTAAGCTCATTCCATGGTACAATGGGAAAAGCATAAGATTTGAAGTCAGAAAAGATGAATTCAAGTGCTGTCTCCTGCCTGTGTCACCTTGGGCAAGTCACTTAACTTGAGTTTCCTTACCTATAAAATGGTGGGGTTGGATGAGATGACCTGAACAGTCCCTTCCAAGTCTAAATCTATAACCCTACAATCAACTCATGGGACTACGACTGTAAATTAAAGCCTGAAAGAGTCTGGCACGCTGAGACATTTAAATGAATTATCTGTTGTTACCTAACTAGTATATTTCAGAGGAGTGACTTGAATTCCAAGATTGGTCCTCTCTCTGTACATTACATCAAGCGGCATCTCATTGGGGGCTTTACGCTGACATTAGTGGGAAAGATTGAAAGGGATTGATTCTGGTCAGCTGGTGAAACTAGTTACTAGTTTTGTTTTGTTTTTTCTTTTTTGCCAGATTATCTTAACCAAATTGCATTTTGTCAGATCAGCAATGTCTCCTGCCCATTTTAATTAACGGATTAGTTGCATTTGCAAACCATATTTTTGTTGTTTTTATGTAGGTTAGGCTGGTAAAAGTGTATAGCATTATTTTTACCACCATTTCATAGAAGACTGGCCCATGAGTGATCTGCCATGGCCAGGTGGGTGAAAAATCATTTCATGCCCCTCCAAGGGGAAGAAAATGTCAAACACAGGCTGTTACACAAATGGCAGAATGAAATAAAATGGTCAACCCTTCAGAAGAAACTTGGGAGACATATAGACTTTGAAGGCTCTGAACCTGTGAAAAATTGGTTTCCATGTAGTCAGAGACTTCTTTATTCTGCTTAATTCATATCAGTTCAAATAATTTAGAATTGTCTTAAAATAATTCTTCTGAACTTGGGTAGGACCCATCTGGTCTTTGATTTCTACATTTATCTACTATAATCTCTAGAGGTGACCAGAAGACAGGAAGGTGACCTTTTGAATGTATCACAACAAAAAAAAAACAACCAATAATGCCTATATGAATAGTATCATTAACATATTTTTCTAATGACCTCAGTTTAATTAAATAAATATTCATTATCCAATTTCTAGCCATGCTACAAACAATGTAAAGTCAACAGCAATGGACTGAATGTGACAGGTTTGTCAAGTTTCAGAAGAAAGACAGAGAGCTGAATGGATTTGAAGATTGTTCACTTATTTTTATCCTACAAGATAATTAATTGCCTGGCATCAGGAAGACCTTAGGAGTAAAGTGGAAAACACAAAGGATTTCTATCTCCAACAGCTTTTCCCTAAAGTCACTTGAATCTTACAGGAGAAATCCTATTACAAAGAACAAAGAGAATGTAAAAAATTAACATTTTGTGATTGTGAAATTTTGTTAAATTTAATAGTCCTTCAAAGCAAGGTGGCAGATATTTTTCTTATGCTGGCATTTTATTGTAATGGTATTTCTTGTAATGGAATTTAACCTGTACACCAAACTCCAAAGGTCTGTCCTGATTCTGTTTTGTGCTTAAATTTGGTTTGGACTAAATATGGCTCAAAATAGGTGATCCACAAAGTAGGGTTTAGGAAGGGGCTGTCATGGGAAACTAGACTGCTTCCGCTAAGCCCTAATGAACAAAATTAGAAACACATGTTAGAATGTTAAAAGAGATCAATAATACAAATACAAATGGGCCACCTGGAAGGCATGGGAGTGGGGCTGGAGTGAGAAGTGAACATTGCAAAGGGGATTCCTGTTCAGGAACAGGTTGGGAGGTTGGATCTATGAGATCCCTTCCAATTCTGACCTTCTGTGATTAGGGGAAAATGTTCAGATTTTTATGGTAACAGGATTTGACCTGAAAGTGTTAAAAAGAGCCCTGTAAGAGCTTAGCTAGCTCAACTCACCTGATACAATTTCCCCCTCTTCAACAGCTTTCATAGTCTTTACTGAAATACCTCCAATGAATTCACTACCTCTTAAGACAGCTTGGGTTATTTTGTTTTAAGGGTTCTACTTTTTTTCTGACCTTTATTCTATTTCTTGAAATTTTCATCCCTTTAGGGAGCAAAAACAGAACTTATTCTACCAGTAGTGACTAACCCCTTCTCTGCAATTTATACTTTATTTTCTGGGGCACTGCGAGTTTAAGTGATTTGCTCTATGGCCCACAGCTGGTATGTGTCAGGGATAGGATAAGGCTAGCTTTCTCCTCTGTATCACCCTAACTTTTCAATTATTCTAAAGTGAGCCAATCTTCTGTAACATTCTCCTGTTCCTAGGCATTGTTTCTAGTTATGCTCCCTCAAGCCACACAGAATAAGTAAAAAACTCTTCCGAATGACACCTTTTCATACACATGACACATATGGTTATCATTTTCTCTCCACCCACCCTCCAGTCATCTTCTGCAGGACAAATCCTTGGTGGTCCTTGAATCCTTGTTCCCAAAAAATGGGGAGGAGGGGTGGGAAGGGCCATCACTTTTGTATGATAGGATTCCTAAACCTTTCATCATCCTAGTCACCTAAGTAGATAGATTTGGGGATGAAAAAATTGGCATGGAGGGAGATAGAAGAGAGAGCCTCCTAGCCCTCCCACATACGATATACAAACTCAGATCAATCTTATAACAAGATCACAAAAAGTTCTTTTATTTAAAGGTGTTTCTTTTTCCTCAGTATTCAAATGGATCTTTGATCTCATCCGTGGGGGTAGTCCATCGGACCATGCAGATCACCACTTGTCCCTGCCTGCTCATCCTATGGACCTCTTTGTCCATGTCCTTAAGTTCTATGGAGGGAGTGCATCAAGCATGGTGGATGCTTTTCTTGCCTTCTTTGGACATCCTGAGGGATACCAATAGAGCATTCAGGACACCCTTTGAGTGGGCCTTTGTGACAGATCTCTTTTTTACTCACATATTCCTCATTAAATTGTGAGCTCTCTGAGGGCAAGGATTGTCTTTTTTTCTTTTTGTTATCTCCAGGGTTTAGCAAAGTGCCTAGTATATAGAAGGTGCTTAATAAATGATCCCTGACTGATAGAATTCTTTTCTCAGTTTCTCCATAATCCCATTTGTCATGTGATACAGCCTACTCACACCCACTATATGCCTTTTGACTGACCTCCATAAACACTCAAAAATTTTATGAGGAAAATAAAATTATAAGAGACCTTCTCATTGTGTGTTTTTTTCTTAAAGAATTATTAATCTCAGAATGATTCTTTATTCTAAGCATTTATAATTTTTTTAAAACTGTGAGGAATTTTTTCATGATTATTCCCCTCATACTTTGTATTTGTAAGTGTTTATATAGTTTGAGATGACACAGAATGAGTATCTCATGCAAAGGGCCAAATCAGAGCTGAGTGTCAACATCACATCCAGGACTGCTGCTCTTTAAACAAAAGCATTTTCTGTGTTAGTGGATTAAGTATTCGGGGGCACTTGATATGTAAACTAGTCTTATGATGGTAAATGAAATGTTGCCTTCTTCATAACAAATAGTATTTCATTGCTGGCAAATCTTTTTTATTTCTAAAACTAACTTCATAATACTCTACATGATAGAACTCTTTGAACATGAACCCCCAAATCAATTATCAGGTCACCTGTGGTGCCTCAAATCAGATGAAATTTGATTTCCCTTAGGAAGTACACCTGTACAACTTGTTAAAATGATTAAGTCATGTAACAAGGTGGGCTTGCAATCAATTTGGTATCATTTTAATAGGAAAACAGCAGGGGTAACTAATTTGTTCCCTTTATTCTTTAGTCACTTATCTTTGGACCATATAAGACACCTTTCTAGAGCAGAAGAGCTCAGGGCTCCTCACACAGGTAGAAAAAAAGAGTCACTTATTCCCAGACAACCAAAATGATAAAGAAAATGCAAAGTGAAAAGGAAGGAAAAGGTCACAAGGGAGGGAGCTAATCACAGGGTCAGAAAACTACAGGGTCCATTGCAAGGTACTTGATCTAGCTGTCAAAGGTGGAGGGAAGATGGAGAGGGAGGGTCCCAGCACTTCCCTCTCTGCCTCCTTTTTATCCCCAAATTTTTCAGGTCTTGCCTTATTCAAGGCCTCAGAATATAAAAGGAAGCTTTATTTTTCTCAAGAAACAATGCTTCCTTCATTTTGAACAATTTTAGATTTAACACTTTGGATCAATCAAGCAGATTTTCCCCCTACAAAGATAGAAAGACCAACTCTGATGTAAAATTTTCAATAGGATATTCACTCATTACTTCAAATCACAATGAACTGAAATTGGGGGCAATTCAGCTCTGGTACAGTGATAATTAGAGGACACCTGGTTAGGTTGGAACAGAGCTTAAAGATTACCAAGTTTAACCCCGACATTTTACAGGGAAAGAAACTGAAGTTTAGAGAAGGCCACAAGGCTGGAAAGGAGTACTCACGACTTAATACCAGGCCTCCGGCACCTGACTTTCTCATCACATCAGATTTATACAAATTTCTCAATAATGAAAATAACTAAATAAATGTTTTTAATATGTCTTACAAGTAGTAGGGTTCAAGTTCAAAGTTTTTTCAAACCAGGGGCTCAAGAAAGTAATGATCTAGTCAATGTAGTTTTAACTAGTAGCACAGCAATGAATTTTTAGATGTGAAAGAACTTTAGTGTTTATGCACATTATGTGTTAATGAAGGCCTATTGTGAAATGCAATTTTTTCATTGCTTTTCCTTATCTGATCTAATATTACCCATTTATAGCTTAATTTAGCACTAATTAACAATTTTATCATACATACTTAAAGATAAAAATTTTTGTGTATAAAAACATGCATATCATACATACACATATATATGTATGTATATGTGTGTGTATACACAGAAAAGTTAGACATGGAAGGGACCTTAGGAATCAATTAGTTCAATGTGCTCATTTTATAGAGGAGGAAACTGAGGCCTGAGATGATAATTGAGCTGCTAAATAGGAAAGCCTGGATTTAAACCCAAGTTCTGACACCATACCCATTTGTGTGTTCCATTATGTCATTCATTCTTCCCCTCTCACTAGCTCAGACTTTTCCCTGAGACTAGCTATCTGTCCCTGTCTTGCATTCTAAGTAATTAGTGAGATTTTACGGTAATCATTCTTGGAATTTGGGGACAATACTAAAACCATAAAAGCTTCTAAGAATGCCTCACTTCCCTGCCTCGTTCAGGGCTCTGTGGAGGTTGTTTTAACCAAAAAGTGCCATTCTGCAAGTCTCTTGCTGCTTACCACCGCTCTGTACATACCAACTTATGTCCTCTTGGCAAGATGGAGGAGTTGCGACAGTTTTGAACTCTATATCTACACAACTTCTTTCCTAGACAGACTGAGAGGAAATGACTCAACACTGGCAGCATGGGCAGCACCCTTGACACACTGCCTTTGATGCTCATATGCTACTGCTTTGACAAGGCCCACCACAGCAGGAGTGGGAAGGATGAAGTATTGGGATCTGTTATCATGGCAGTTATGCTAAAGGATGGGAAAGGAATACTGTGAACACATGATGCAAAGCCACGTTGTGTGACTGACTTTTAAATCTAAGATGCATGCATGCATTGTTTGCATAAAATTTGCATGCTTCTGCATAAATTGTGCACCAAGGTGTACTCTGAGCCTTCTGAGTTCAATAAAATCCTTTTGTTGACTTCAAAGAGGGCCCTTCCTGATTTCATCTCTAACCTTCCCATTCTCCTACTTTCATCCCCCCATTTTCCCAACAGACCCAGAGAAGGGTAGAAAGAATCAGCCTACAAAATGAATTTAAGAATTCATTTTCAACGCAAGGCTCTAAATTACCGGAAAGCGGCAATGTCACCTTATGGCCACCAGAGGGTAGACTGTAGATAGACATAGACAGTTCTAAGGGACTTCTTGCTGAAGTCATTCGGTATCTATTTTTATTTTGAAATCTCTCTTTCCTGGGTTCTCGTCTTTGGATTTTCTGTGACAGGAACTAGCCTGGACTTTCTGGAGGGTCAGAGGTGAATTATTTCTGTACCCCCAGTAAAGGAAAGTGACTGCTCCCTTTGGTCCTAGAGGCCCCATTACAACAATTAACAGCCCCAAATCTCCATGTGACAAAAAAAGCTTTGTACAACAAAACCCTATTCAGATGGCCAGTCTTTTTTCATGCAATATGAGAAAGATCTCTTACCATCAAAGATTATGGCTAGCTCCCAAGGACTGATAGCATTCTTAGGTTATGACTTTTATGTGCAGAGAGGCTTTCAAATCCTCATTTTTTCCCCAATAATGAGAGAATACACTCTTAGGCACTATCACAGGATCACAGACTTAGAGCTGAAAGTGACCTCAGAAACCATCTGGCCTAACCTTTCTTTGTACACATGAGCTAACTGAGGCTCACAGAGGATAAATAACTTCTTTAAGGTCACAAAGGCAAGATTTGAACTCGACCTCAGACTCCGATCATAACTCTTTCTATTGTACCACACTGCCTCATGCTAGATAAGAGTTTTTATCACTTCTCATGGAAATCAAGCACTGTTACAAAGCAGTCACAGACAAGGGATTAAGCTGTTACCATGTTCTGCTAATATTTCATTTAATTAAATAGCAATTCTGAAATCAAAAGAATGAATAAAAAGCTTGGGATACTAGGATTTTTAATTCCCCCAAACTGAGTATATTTATTTTTAATACTGATTGTCAAAGAATCCAATGAATAACTCCTTTTTCCATGAAGGAATACCACCTTAAACACCCAAAACTCCATGGAGTCAGGAAATAACACCACTAAACTCTGTGTGTTCAAAACAATGATCAACAGTCCTGAAATTGTAAAAAAAAAAAAAAAAAAAAAGTCATATACTGTGCAAAAACTAGCAGGTAAAACAAGAAATCATCTGAAGGCATTGGGTGGGACTTAGGTTTCTAAAGTAACATAATAGTCATTAAATTTCAAGTCAGCAAATTATAAAGAAATCTAATGAATGTATGTAGAGTCATGCTTCTGGATGTTGCACTCCTGAGGACCTCAAAGATGTGCTTCATAATCTGCCTCCATGACATATCTAGCCGTTGTTATAAGTATTTCATTGGAACCTTTGATAACCCATATGCTTACAGAGTGTCAGATTTAGATACACAGCCTAGAACACCCAATGCAACCCTTCAATTTTAACAGAAGAGGATAAGTTTCCCGCCCAAAGGGGAACAGCTGGCAAATGGTGGAGCCAACACTCAAACCCAGTCTTCTGAGTCCTTTCACTCGTTTCCTCCTCTATGCCACAGACACACAGGGCTGCCTCACTTTACACAAAAAGTTGGGAGCAAATTGAATTTTTGTCCGTGTCATTTCTCAAATAACCTTGGGGAACTCATTACTCAGAGGAAGCCTAGAGTGGATTCTTTTGCAAAGAAGCCTTTCATAATATATCTGATTAGTCCTCAATTGTCTGTTTTGTCCACAATGTTTTCCCGTAATCTCTGCTGAAAGAGGGGCACACTTGAGTCCTAAGAGATTTGTGTTTAAAGAAAACCACCAAAGTCATTTTAAGCATGCTGGCTGCAACGCTTAGACTCATTTACAAGTAGACTATGAGTAAATGACTTCCTGGATCACAGCAGCCCCTACCAATCTCTAACTGAAAGCTTTCCTTGGGAAAGGTTACCTCTGCAGAGTAATTAACAGGGAACCAACAACCACACACGCACCCTTCCCCACCCCTTTAAAACAAGATAGAGGCCTGCACATTTGTTAATTTGGAGTAAATTGGTTTATTTTTAACCCTTCCCAAATGAACTCCCTCCAGTAAAAGCAGTCAATACCGAGACAGCTTAATGAAGACAGCCTTCAGTGCTAGTCCCCACCTCTGAGAACACCGCTTTTCAAATATCTGTTTCTAGTACCTTGGCTTAATTAGAAGGGAATGTTGAGGATAAACTGGCCTCCCCTCAACTGAACTGCCACCTTTTCTTGCACAACAAAAATGGAGCTATTAAAGGGGAGGAGGGGGTCTACATTGTCTTCCCCCTGTTCTCGTTTGTACCCTTATTCCACCCATATAAAGCTAAATATCATTTTTGAAAAAGAGACGATTAGTTCCCCGTCACCACCACTTTATTTTGGTTTCCAGATCTTTCCATTTGTGCTTCTCTCTGGTTAACCATTCCCTGACCCTTCTAGGAAATGCCATACTGTAAGATGACTGTTTGGCATTAACCTAAGTTCTCAGCTACGGGACCTTGGATATGTACCTTCCCCTCCCTGGGCTTAGGGTTTCCTTCTATCCGTTAAAACAGATAGTTGATCTCTAAAGGTCAAGCCATTCATTTCTTATCCTGTCTGTGAGTGATAAAAGTTCTGTGAAGTCTTAGGATTCCTTTTCGCTAAGGAGTCAGCTATATATGGAACAAGGGCCTGATATGGGCTTTGGGAGGGAGGCTTCAGCAGTGAGACAAACTTTCAAAAAGATAGTGGCTGCAATTCTTAACCTAGTGTTCAAGAGAACTGCCATGTACCCTATGAATCACTGACGTGTTTACTATTTGGGAAAAAACCCAGGGACCAAAACCAACTACTGGATTTCTCAATTAACAGGAAATTTTTAATTTTAAAGTTCTGGACTCCACTTAGCATTTAGAGCTAGAAATCAACTCAGACAATCTAGTCTAATTCCCTCATTTTAGAAATGAGAAAACTAAGGTGTAGATTGGTTAAGTAACTTGCCCATGGTCACATGGGAAATAAAATGGAATCATTAGAACTGGAAGAGACTTTGGAATTTCCTTTGTCCAATATTTCTTTCTACAGTTGAGAAAAATGAGACCCAGATTAATTAAGAGACTTGTTCAAAGTCACAGAGGAAATAAAATAGATCAGAGATGTAGAGTTGGAACAGACTTTGGAGGTCGGTTTGTCCAACACTTCATTTTACAGATGAGGCAACTCAGGCATAGATTAAGTGACTTGTCCAAGGTCACAGAGTGAGATTTGAATCCAGCTTCTATGGTACCAAATTCAGTGTACTTTATACTTTCCTACCTCACCAGGGGCAGCATTCTCCTACAGATCCAAATCCAGTACTGCAGTTCTGGAGGAAAATTAAAACAAGCTCTTAGCTGCTATATTTAAATACATTTTTAGGGTTTTCCTTAGTGTCAATACAAATTCAAATTTACTATGCTATCTCTACTAGGGCAGAAAGAGATTGATCTCTTAGAGCATTTTTAGAAAAAAAGTGAAAAGAGTTCATCAAAACATTCTATTAACCCCCAGAAACCCCCTCCCCCCAGCCCAATGATTCCCTCACTGCTTACTGAAGTTTTACTGTAGTACTTTAATTAACCAGGTTTCTGGGAATTAAGTTCCTAATAAAGTCAGCCTGGGCATGAAAAGAGTGAGCTCTAGGTGGTTAAGAGCAAAGTAGTATTTTGTCAACGTTAGCGTCCTGTGGGTAGGCTAGGACCTCAGGTTCAGTAAACGACAGGGTCACATTTCTGATGCTTGCACAAGTCATCTATCAGGAAGTGAAAGGTGTTATTCCATCTGAGGCAGCGTCTTGAAGAGAGCAGAGACCAGAAACACCAGAGCCAACTTTTTCCAGAGATGGTTATCAGATACATATGCTAGTAAAATTTTCCACACTGAGGAATCTTGGCATTAATGAATGGATGAAAAGGCAGCATTTAAGAGAGCATATCTTTTGGCTGTTGGTTAACCTACGCCTTTCAAGGGAGGCAATCCTTGTCAGAGAATGCTTCTACTATCTCTTCCCCCATCAAATGAAGGTTTTTAAAAGTGTCACTGAAACCTGCCCTCTAACACAGAAAGTATTACTGTAGTTGGCATTTCTGACCATATTAGGGAAATGGTTTCAGCTTTTATCATTGTCTAAACCTGCTAGGTGGACTTTTGTCAAGTTAAAAGGGAACATGCAGATAGAATTTTAACTCATCCTGTCCTTTGTGCCCAAACATACACACAATGAATCTGCGATTCAACCTCCCACTTCCTAAGCTTGCTTTGAGCCCCTGAAGGGGACTCTTTAGTGCTAAAATGGGAACCTTAGGTCAAAGTGGATAGGAAAGCAAGCACCAGAAAATTCCTTCAGACTTGGCCTCTCACCTCACCATCTCTCCACTGCCTTGTACTAGGTATAGCCTAAAAGGATTGGCTGACCATGCCCCAACTTCCTCTTCAAAACCAGCACTGCCAGAGAATTCACATTCAATCTTTCTGAGACCCAATGTTCGGTCCACCTCCCAGCTGCTCTCTCTAGCTCAGCTCTAAGTTGTTAGGTGATCAGTTGTCACATATGGTACTGAGTGGATTCCTTGCAGATGTATGGATTCCTTGCAGATGTAGGTTGAAGTCCTTCCATCTCCTAAATTCTGTGACAAAAAAACAGCAGTTTCTCATTTTCTTATTTTCTTCAGCTGAAGCAAAGTTGCAATGTTAAACTTCTTCCTCTACAAAGAAATGGTGGGGCAGGGATCCTGTTATTTAAGTCACAATTGTAAAGGAGCCAATTTCTCCCATTCTCCCAGAGATTGTTAAGTATTGTTAAGTCATCATATACATATGCTATTAAAATTCTCCATACAGAGGAACCTTAGAATAAATGGATGAAAAGGCAAATTTTAAGTAACTACCATGTGCTAAGTACAGGAACATAAATACAAAGTGACCATTCTTCCTGAAAAAGGTTTACATTTCTGATGGTGGAGATACCACCTACAGCAAAATGAAGGCCAAGGAAGGGAATTTTGGCTTGGAGAGACACAGGGATGATGGATAAATGGAGCTGAGAGGCAGTCATGACCTTTATGATACTAGTACTGACTTGACTACTGTCCCTAGAGTAAGCGGTAGAAGGGAGCAGAGATTGAGGTTGATAAGATGTGAAGGACAGTCTGGGGCCAGCAAGACAAAGCAGTTTACATGAATTTGAACAATCAGCAGTCAGGACTGCTCAGTCCTAGTACAGAGTTTCAGGACTGGGTAGATTAGCTTCCCAGAGAGGGAGCCACAGTGGGAAACTGCCTATTGGATATTTTGCATTTTAAACTCTACACATGAAAAATAACTTATCGTTCCCCCAAATCCACACCTTCTAACCTTTTTTTTAAATCTAGGGAACATGAGACATGTCTTCCAGTCCAGTTTGTAACTGAGGTGCCATTTTCAACTATTCTATCATAGCTGAAGTTAAAGAATTTCTGGGAGAGCCCAGAAGATGGGATTCATGCTGAACACCCTCTGCCAGTGGCAGGGCCTTGCAGGGTCCTGGGGGTGCTCCTCGTCACTCCTAACACTGCTGCCAGATCATTCCTACCGTGGCTGCCCCAACTCAAGACTCTCACCTTCCTCACTTGAGTCTCTACTAATCCCTGCAGTGGCTTCCATGCAGTGCTGCATAGGTCTGTCACTTTGGTACCATCAACAGGTTTTTCTAAGGCCCGAGACAATGGACACCAGCCCAGTAACATCAAATGGAAGTGGAAACATAGTTGGATTTGGAGGCTCAGCATCCCTGATGGAGTGCAGGTTATCTTGCAGCTCATGCTGAAGGGTCACAATTCCTTGACCCACTGAGGCCCTGAGCAGGCTCTGTCAAGGAGCCAGAATGAGTAATATCTCAGAACAGTATTAACAAGATGGAATGGACAGCACCACCAAGACAAAGCTTGAGTTCCTGCATACCAAGTCGAGACAATGGCTTCCCTTTCTTGGTATATTGATATCATGGGACTTTTTCTACAAGGTCTCTGGGTTTAGAAGACTGAAGTTCTTTCTGTGACGTCAGAGAATTTACTAAGTGCAGAACTATTAAAGTAGTTAAATGCTGAAAAAAAATTTGCTATTGTCATGCACCTTTCACATCTCTCCTACCCATTCCCTTTTCTCCTCCCATGGCCATCACCATCTTTTATACCTCATCCCTTCTCTTCTGGTCTCCTCCCCGTCTTTCCTGGCTTCACTCCCAACTCTTCAGGCTTGCTACCATGTCTTCTCAACCTGGGAGACTGCCTTGCTCCCACAGACCACCCCTCCCATTACTGGGTTCTTCCTGAAATTGCCATTTGGAGAAAATGCCCAGGCCCACTATTCCTTGTAGTCTTCTCCTGACTCCAGTTTTATCATCATGTTCCCTCAGGTACCTTCTCCTTACCTGCCTCCCCTTATATGTTACTTTCCTCCATTCCTTCTAGTCAGGAGTTGCCTTTTTTTTGCTTATATTTCCAGAGTTTAGCAGACTGCTTGGCACATAGCAAGCACTTAACAAATGCTTGATGACTTGGCTCTTGTCTTTTTTCAGTTTTATTCTATATTATTACTTCACATACTTTCCAATTCATGGCTTTCTTTCAGTTCTCCACGCATCTATCCCCTGCCTTTTTTTAACCTTGACAGCAGCTGTACCGCGTTCCTGGAATGTACTGACCCCTCATCTCTACCCTTTACAGTCGTTAGTTCCTTACATCTCAGTTCAAGAGTCACCTTTTATATGGGAATTTCTCCCATCTCCCAGCTTCCCCCAACTGGCTCTTTTATGTACATTGTATTTATGCAAACATACTGCCTCCCCCAATAGAATGGAAGCTCTTTGAAGGTAGTAATTCCTTTTAGCTTATTCCCAGCACCAAGGTGAGTGTGGGGGAAATTGTGGGCATTTAATAAATGCTTGTTAATCCTTCAATGACACATCAACATTGAGGACAAAGTACTGGTATTTTTTATAATCTTGAAAGGTAAGCAAAACTGTTATTATACCCATAGGACAGATTTTAAAAAATGAGCCTCAGAAATCATCTCATCCCAGCTCAGGAGTTCAGTAATGCAATGGAACTGAGAGTCAAATCGAAGTCCGTCCTTCTAGTCCAGTATTGTTGTTACCTACACCCCAGAGTGAGATATACATTAAACATTTTGTTGTTGTTCAGCTGTTCCAGTTGTGTTCAACTCTTTGTGACCCCGTTGGGAGTTTTCTTGGCAAAGATACCAGAGTGGCTCTCCACTCTATTCCTTCTCCAGCTCATTTTAACTGAGGCAAACAGGGTTAAGGGTCACACAGAAAGTATCTAAGGTCAGATTTGAACTCAGATCCTCCTGATTCCAGGGCTGGCACTCTATCCACATTAAACATTATTCAGAATTAATTTTAGGTGAACACCAAGTCCTAAGGAAAAAGATTATAATAAGAGAAAGCTTCCTGGGGAAGCTGAGTCATGGACCATTCTGAAGGAAACTTGGGAACAAAAATACATAAAAAATGAAAGAAAGCATAAAAACACAAAAACATAAAAAAATGAAGGAGTAGATAGGGGGAATGGTATGTATGAAGACATGGAACTAGAGCCATCCTTTGGATGTGTACACAGACAAAAGCAACCTTTTGCAGTATATGTGAGCAGATTCTACCACCTTGAGGAGAGAGTACAAATCAATGCAGAGTATATATAACATGAGTACCATTAGATTGAAAGGAGATGGTGGTGATGGGGAGTCTCAAATCCCATTACAGAGTTTTAATCTGTACGGGGAGTGGGGGTGGGAGGTTACATGAGGAACAACCTTTGTTGTATTTGGCCTAAAATTATGGAACATTGTGATCACAATGTGAAAACAAAGCCTATTATATAGAATTCCCTTAGAAATATTAATAACTGATTAATACATATATAAATGTGTATGTGTGTGTATACAAACATACATATGTATTGCTTTAAAGTTTACAAATTATTTCATATATAGGATTTCATTTAAAGGTCACCACAATCCTGTGATATGACTGTCCTGATTTTATGAATGGGGAAACAAGACTGAGAGATCATATAGGTAGTGAGTGAAAAAGGTGGAATTAAAGTTCTAGGTTTTCCTGATTCAAAATGCAGTGCTCTCTGTCCATTATACTAAAAGAAGTCATAGAAATCTTATGATTTTACTGGTAGGGATTTATGTGAACATTAGACATTACTTCTAGAAAATAACTAATGGGTCAATAGGTGTTATTTTATAGGAAATTCACTAGAAGAATCACATTTTAAGGCAAACTGAATTAAAAAACAAACCAAAAACCATGAGCAAGGTGTAGCCAAAGTCTGGTGAAGCTAGATGGACATTCACAAGGTAGAAGTCAAATGGACAAAAGTCAAGAATTCTTTTTGAAAGAGGCCTCCCAGAAATGGAATTATAAATGAACATAATCATTAACACTCCTAGTTGACCATCATTGTCCCCAAACCAGCTACCGTCTTCTAGATTCCCTTTCCCTATTAATAGTACCATCCTCCAGTCATCTGTGTTTGAACTGAGTCATCACTGATTTATATTTCTCCTTAAACTCAACAGAGGGGAGTCAATAGTCACTAATTACCAAATACTAAGGAACATGGGGATGATGCTGGATCGTGACTAGTCTGTGGCCACGTTTCTTGGCACTGGTTGAAATTCCCCTAAGTAGGAAAAGGGGATATAATAATTAAGAAATTCCAGAAGTATCATGTGACCAAACCAAAAGCAGTAACTAGAATATGGTTTGGGAATCTGAAAGGTAAGAGAGGCAACCAGAGTGGAAGCAGTATCCAAATAATAATCCAGGGCAGTGGTACTGAACTCAAATACAATGAGGGGTCAGTAAACCATAAACAAACAAAACTCTTGTTTTGCCCTGATTCTACATTCACTAAGTGACCCTGTAATATGTGATCTGGATTCCTGAGTAGATCTATGAACCAGGAGGGAAGAATTCCAAATACCCAGTGGTCAAACAAAGCATAACTCATAATGAAATGATCCTCTGAACTCAAACAGTTGAAGCATTTCACCTCTGGATGACCTGATTACCAGTGACCAGAGTAGAGGTGTGAAATGAACTAGGTTAAAATGTAATCAAGGAACACCAGACAAAATAAATACATAACAGAATGTAGGTAACAATGACATGTGGTTTTCTATGTCATGGTGGTCTCCTTTTCTATTTGAGTTTGACACCCTTGCTCTAGAGACCTGAAAAGATGAGAAACTAGATGCACCTTCAGAAGATGGCTCAACAGTTTCCCATTCTCATAGTTACAACACTAATAAAAGAAAACATACTAGTTTCTCATTTAAATTAAGGGGAAAATATCAGCGATGGAAAATATAATTTAAAAATCATATTAAAATAGATATTCTTTATATAACAGGGTATGTGGGGTGTTCAGAGGTGACAAGCACCTCTACTGTGGGGGTTTGCTGAGCCACTTTTCATGGCTGCTCATCCACCTTTGGGGTCTACTTTTTACCCAGTTCTCACTGGTGGCTTCAAGAAGTTGCAGCATGTGAAGTAGCCACTACCCAGTAAAATCATCCAAGCAGATGGACTAAAGCAGGTTAAAAGTAACCAAAGGGCCTCAAACCTGTTAGTGAGTTAAAAAGGCACATGAAGACCTTTCCGAGTGGAATGGATTGATATGAACAATGTGTTCCAATGGCCATTATGGTGACTGAAGGTGCTATGGAGTGCTTAGTGTTTGGTCAGGCACCAAAGATGCCAAGGTCATCCATTGCATGCCAAGCCATCACCAGTCCTCTTGACTTCTGTCTTGCTAACTGGATTTTGTTCAGTCTGGAAGAGAGAGTGAGACCTTGTGTAACTCTGCCTCACTTAAATCCAATTCACTTGACATCACCCTGTGATGTTATCCATCTTTTTGAAAACGAACAGACAGAACAACAAAAGCCAAAATGTTTTACTTAATCATTTAGATATTCTTTAAAGTTCTCCCATCATAATATAATCTCCATTTTAAAAGATTTTAAACTAATCAGTAAGATTATTTATAAAAGTTTAAATGAAAAGGTGTAAACTATTTAAATATCTGCAGTGTTAGGGAAGAAAGAAAAGAAGAGTAAGGTAAGGGTCACAAAGAGATTTTATCAAATCCACAGAATTAAAAGAACAAAGGTTGTTGATGATCTAAGGGTACAAATTACTAAATAACTGAAAAGTCCAGAAACTGCTTTTAAAAAATGATCTATTAACACAATAGATTTAGTTCTGAAACAAAACCCAGAAAAGGAATGATTATCACTATGGAAATCATTTTTCTTAAGTAAAAAGCAGACATCATGATGTGATAGCAAGAGCACAAGTCTGCAAGTCAGAGAATCGAGGTTCAGATTCTGTCTCTGACATGTATCCTGTGTGAATATCAGCATGTCTCAATTTCTCTGACTTTCAACGTTTCACCTATAGAACCACAGTAATAACCTATAATACTATACCCTATCTTCCAGGGTTGCTATGAAAATCAAATGAGAAAGTATGCAAGTTCCTTGAGGGCAGGGCCTATTTCATTTCTGTCTTTGTATACTCAAAGTTTGGCATATAGTAGGCACTTAAAAAATGCTTGCTGATTGATGGATTAGTCCAAGGTTTACAGGGCAAGTATTCAATGAGGTGTTTAAGTCTGGAATGGAACCCTAGTCTCTTAGTTGAAAAAGTAAGTGCCCCTTAGACTATTTAATCCATAACTTAGTTAATGATAGGAATGCTGGTACTGGTAATATAACTACTGAGAAGAGAGTCACATGGAAGAGAGAAAGAATTTCTTCTCCTTTTTCTGGTATCTAACCTTTGAAATGCTAGTCCTTTTTTTTTTTTTTTTTAACCTTCTCCCTCTTCCTACCTCCTCTCCCAGCAAGCCTGCCTTATTCCTACCCATTCCTCCCCCCATCAAATTAAAATTTCCCTTTCCTTAGAGCTGCTGAACTCACCTACATGTTGGGGAAAAGCCATGATTTAAACTAATTCACACGAAGGTAAAAATGACTAAGAGTTCCAGAACTTTGCTTAGAAGCATTTGCATTTCAAAACAGATGATGCTTAGCAAATCAAAAAAAGTCCCTACATGGCAGAATTCTAGGCAGCAAGATATGGTGAGGAGAAAAGTTTACTTCAAGTATGGAAGATCTTTTTTTTTCACTGGGGCTTGAGGGGTGGCACTGTGGAAGGGGAATAGTGTCCCTATTCTAAGGCAAGCTACAAAGTTTGAAAGACTACTTATGGAACAAGTATTTCAGCTGATGCTTCTTTTCACAGCTTTTTCCCCTTTCCCCCAACTTCTAAAACTCATAGAGGTTCTCATAAACTCACGGCTTCCCACCAAAAATGAGGTGAGACAAGTATTTATTAGAATAAAATGTACAAAAGAATTCTGGGAACACTATGTAATTTTATGTTAGGACATTTATACTTAAGGGCTGAGACAGAGGAAGGACAAGTAACAAAACTGTACTCAGAAGTGTGTAAGTTAAGTTGCTCAAATAATATAAAGGTTCTACCCCCAAAATGGAAAATAAAATTGTTTTGTTTATTGTATACTTAAAAAAACTATAAATAATAACTATACAAACATAAAAAAAATTTACTTTTTACTTAAAATACAGAAAAAACCGTATAAATATTATATATATAATTTTAAAAGTATACAGCTAACATCCCTAAATCTGTAGTGATTAAAGGAAGTCAATAAAATAAAATAATCTTAAATTGAATAAATTTTTGAGCCAAGCTTGAAACTTAGGATTTAAGTGAGATCAAAGAATGTCAAACAACCTCCCATAATTTAATAGTCTACTCAAACAGAATCAATCTTCTGTTATTTCTTGTTCGTCTTCTCTAACACCCATTCAATCACCTGTGCAAAAAGAAAAATTAGATTATTCTGGTCATGTGTCAATATGAAACAGAAAGAGAGAATCTAATCTTTGAGAAAATCATGTTGAAAAATTACATTCTACTTTACCGTCCACATTTCCAAGGGGCATACATTATACAATAAAGAATGCCAGCTCTAACTATCTTAGAAATGCAATAATACTTTCTATCAGAACTGAAGAACAATTGCTATAGGACTTTTACTAGGACTTTTTTTTAACCTTCCCCCTTCACACTTAACGTGTTTCAGAGAGCCCATTTCAAAAGCAGCAAAGCCAGATGGACAAGAGAATATCAGAATGGACTGAAAATAGAACTTTTATTCCTTAACTTGGAATTCATACATCTTTAAGCAAACAGTCTTATTAAACGTAGCAACCTCTGATATACTGTCTCTGGGCAAATGACTTAGGATATAAGTCACAGACTTCACAAAGGAACGACACTAACAGAATCAAATGGAACACATCAAAATGCATTCTAAAAGTACTGACTGAATCTCTAGTGCATACATGACACTGGACTAGTGTAAAGACTTCAGGAGATTCCAAGGCCAACTAAATACAGTCATTTGTGAGAAAGCTCAACTCTTCTGAGTCACTCATGGAGTAAGGCTTGCAGTAGGTAAGTGCCTTTTCCCAAGCGGTGGGGTAGAGGGGAGGTGGGGGAATTGTTCCTAAAATAACTATACATTTACTCCTGATACTCAAAGCACAGGAAAATTGTGTGTGTGTGTGTATGCATATGTGTATATATGTATGTGGGTATATGTATACACACACACATAAACCTTGTAATATATGCAGTTAACATCCCTAAATACGTAGAAATTAAAAGAAGTCAAAAATCTTAAAGGGGAGCATGCTGGAGCCAAGCTGGAATGGGACAGTACAAAGAGAGGAGTTTGAGTAGCACCTAGTTCTCAATTCCCCAGGCATTCACCAGCATTGTATATCAGGTCTACACTCCTCACTCCCCCATTCCCCTATGACTGGTCCTGCTTGATCCAGATAAGAACCCTACCAACAACTCATCACCTTTGAGAGGCTTCTGTGCCCCCTTCCATCAACCCAATGGACCTGACTTATTTTCACCATCCCAAATTGCCCCTTCTTTATTCAATCTCCCTTTGATAAAGCTGCTTAGCTTTACTCTGTTAACTCTGCCAGGTTTCTGCTGACTTTCTTGCTTCGTTTTACTGAGGCTTGGAACCCTGAACTTTCCCAAAACTATTAAGACAAGTAGATGTCCTAAAATGAAAGACCTCTTGCTCTGAATGGGTGATGTACCTGTTTAGCATTATTATTGGCTGTTTTCTTCATTTCTTCAAACAGACCTCTTGAAGTTTTCAGATCCTAAATGTAACATAATAGTGTCAAATAATGCTCACATGAGGTTATTCAGGCTACTATATCTTTTTTTTGTATGATGATTAATGAAGGGAGTATCAGAAAACAAGGAAAACACTCTCCAGTCTCATCAGCTCATAAATTGGATTACCTGTGACACTTGTGAAGACTACATTAATCAGTTTCTATTTTAGCACAATTTAGGGGCAGATATTTCAAGTAAAAGGTTATTTTTACTGACCCATTTTATTAAGTATCATGCACTAGGGATTTAAACCAGATCTTTCCTAACTCAGAGTCCTCCATTTTCCCCTCAATTATAATGCTGCCTCCTAATTATAGTTTGAATAAAGCAATCTACAGCAACCATAAAACACTGTAACATCAGGCCATCACTCTCAAAATTGGTAGGGTTCTCTTAGGCTTGTAGTCACCTAAAATTCCCTGCTTTTCTTACAAACTGCTATTTAGTCACTTCTCTTCTCACTCATGCAATTGATTTTTTAATACTAAGATAAAAAAAATCTCTGCATTTATCTATAAAATATTTCATCTTACAAGATTTGAGTCAAATGATGACCAAATCAACTCTCCCATGGTCCTGGATGGGCAGCTGATTTACTTCCCCTTCTGCTGCTCATCATTCTTCCATATACTTCCTCTGTTAGAAAACAAGCTTTTTGAGGGCAAGGACTCTCTGCTTTTCTGTTTGTATCCTCAGAATTTAGCACACATCATATCATGCCATATTTTATTTTGATTTATTCATTTCATCATTTTGGATTCAGATCATGACACCCAATATATTGGCTATGATGCCTTGTTACTTACTAATCTAAAAACATTATATCCAGTAGAACATCATTTATATCTTGAGCTCCAGAGAAAAATTGAGCTTTCTGAGCTTTCACAAAGGGTTGATAATTATGTGAGTTCTTTGAGAGCAGGGACTGTCTTCTGCCTTTTTTTTGTATCTCCAGCACTTAGCAAAGTACTTGGCACACAGTAGACATCCAATAAATGTCACTGACTGCCTAAATTGAAAAGACACTTGAAAGAGTATAGGGAGAAAAAAGGAGGATGCACGTTGATTTCATTCTTGTTACTCCTGACTCCCACTGCCAAGGCTCTAAAAGCTGGTTATGTTTTTGTTGTTTCTTTTAAATGTTATTTAAGTCACACATGAACCTAAGAACAAGAACTACAACTCTGATTATAGAAGAAAAGATATCTTACCTTTAGATAGCATTTGGATATCTCAAAAAGACGCTGGTTGCAGGCTGAAAAACAGTCATGGTCCTCAGAAATGTTGTGTTTCTTTAGAGTTTTAGTAACTACTTCTTTCAGCATCTTAAAGAGAGTACAATGCACGACTAAATTTCTGAAAAAATGCATAAGCAAAACTTTTCCTAGGTTGATGTTTTATATTATCATTGCTGTTTAGTTAATTCAGATATGTCCAATTCTTTGTGGGTTTTTCTTAGAAAAGATACTGCAGGCGTTTGCCATTTCCTTCTCCAGCTCATTTTACACATGAGGAACCGAAGCAAACAAGGTTAAGTGACTTGCCCAGGGTTACACAGCTAAGCGTTTGAGGTCAAAAGTGAACTCTGGAAGATCTGACTGCAGGCCTGGCACTGTACCACTGAGAAGCCATTTCATATTACTATTTTGTATTGTCTTGTACAATTTATGAGTGTGTCTGCATACACAATATATTATCTATAGAACTATATATTTATAGATAAATCTATAGCCATATTAACTATACATATACACATGTTTTACATACACACACACACACACACACACACACTTCTGAAGACCACTGAAGAAAATTATACATAAAATAGATAAGCAAACATGCTTCATGTGATTATACTGGTTAGCAGGACATGATAGCTATGAACTCAGAACTGAACTCTGTGCCTTGAACTGCTATATTACCTCAATAAAATTCTGCATTTTCTTTAGTATTAAAAATGTAAAAATATAATTTTCCCAATCACTGTTACAACAAATTACAACAAAATGAAAATAAATCTTTACCCGAGTATGTTTCTGTGATCTTGATTCCTTAGCTTGCCTTGTTGGGTCTGATTCTTGTACATTTCTCTGACCTACCCCTGCCTTTGAAGTTACTTTCTGAACCTCAGAACTGGGAGTCTGACTAGATGGGCAAGTTACAGATGAGGATCGATGGGGGCGTGACTGTGCAGTAGTCACTGTGTGATGAAGTCCACTATTACCACTTGCTTGAGAAAGAAGAGAATCAGAACTTTCAGATTTTGTTAATCTACTGGGAAAAAATCAGAAACATAAATTAAGTCATTATGAATTTCCTATGACATCCATTTTCTGTTAGTATTATAAAACATGTTCTCTCATATTCAGAAGCCCCAAAACAAGAAATAATGAAAATGATTCCTTTTTAATTCTACCAGTAAGTAATTAATATAGCATAATTAGATTGATCATTTGATTTTTTGAAAAGAATGAACATTAGAAACAACATTCTAAGTTGGTACTTCTTCTAACAGGACAAACAATTGTAAAAAGACTGAGCTTTATCAGATCCTAGCACTATAAGCTTGCTCAGGTTTAAAATAAAACCTCCCTATACCATAGACTGTAGAATACCAAAGTAGGATGGGATCTCAAACATCACCTTGGTCCCACTCTTTCTCAAAGCATGAATTTCTTCTATGACCTTCTTGTTAAGCTGCTAACCTAAACTCTGCCTGAACAATACCACTGATAGGAAACCCATTACAATCATGAGGCAGTCCATGCTATTTTCACATGGTGCTAATTGTTAGAATGTTGACAGTTTCTTACAAGGAATCAAAATCTATTTCCTTTTAACTTGGACCGTCCCTCTACTTCCTGTTTCACTCTGGTCCAGATAATCACTATTAGAAAATGATTTCTATTAACTTTATGAAAGGAAGGGTTTTGTATAGTATTAGTATTCAAGGAACATAATGTGCTTTGTAAAATACTGTTGCTCAGTATAGTAGCAATACTATAATATTAATACAAATAAATGTAGCTGTGTCATTTTTATTGCTCCTTAATCTAATACTTTTATAAGCTTCATTTGACTGAATTAAAATTCTTCCTTTTGCAACAGCCCTTAAGTATTTTTCCAACTTTAACAATTAAAGCTGTTATTATGCTAGAAGCTACCTGTAATAATTTTTTTTTGTAATGATTAGGGAGTTTTCTTCTCACAGCTAATATGGACTTCAATTTTTCTGGCAAAAGCAGACTTGATAGCCTTTTTTTTTATTTTCCAGAGTCTGACACAAAATTCATCTCCTAAAGTTTGTGTATTCCCATTTATACAACTCGATTTACTCAAGTTTATAAGTAAACAAAGATGCCTTAAGACCTTCCAGGAAAAAGTTTTATCTATTTCTACAATTGGTTGGTTATGCTTCATTCTTGAAGAGGACAAAAATGACATCACTACATTGAAGCCAAAGTGCAGTGTGTCCAGTTGTGGCTGATCAGACCAACCCGAGATTGAAAGGCTCTACCACAGGTTGGACACACACATGAACACTGGGAGTGGAGATGTCTCTGAATTTGCATAGCTCATGTTTCTTTTGAGCAACTACAATTTTGCTTTGCTCATAGAGTACAGCACCTTTTTTGACAGGGGTACACTATACTGCTGGGCAGTCCTTTGCCAGTGTCTCCCATGTCATGCAACCAATTCCAAGGTTAAGAGGGATCTTCAAAGTGATCTTGCATTGCTTCTTCTGGCCACAATGTGAGCCCTTGCCTTGTGTGAGTTCTCCATAAAATAGTCTTTGAGGCAAATGTATGGTCGGCATTTGAACAATGTGGCCAGCCCATCAGAGGTGTGCCCTCTGCAGTAGAGTTTGAATGCTTGGCAACTTAGTTCAAGAAAGGACCTCAATGTCTAATACCTTATCTTGCCACAGTGATCTTCAGAATCTTCCTGTCTTCCTAAGACACTTCAAATGGAAGTGATTCAGTTTCCTGGTATGGTGCTGCTAGACTGTCCAGGTTT
Source organism: Bettongia penicillata ogilbyi (assembly GCA_023548195.1). Lineage (NCBI taxonomy): Eukaryota > Metazoa > Chordata > Mammalia > Diprotodontia > Potoroidae > Bettongia > Bettongia penicillata. The sequence goes on from JAJHZJ010000300.1 coordinate 537,666, forward strand.
CATGGACACACAACAGTGAGGTCAGCACAACAGCTCTGCAGACCTTCAGCTCGTAGAGTCTGATACTTTTCTCCCACAATTTCCTTTGAAGCCTCCACAATGAATAGCTCTGGCAATCAATGTGTCAACCTCATCATTTGTGCATATCCCCTGAAATTATACTGCTGAGGTAAGTGAACTTATCCACAGTATTCAAAATTTCTCCATTTGCCGTAACTGTTGGTTCCATGTATGAAAGGTGTGCTGCTGGTTGGAGGAGAATTTGGGTTTTCTTGGTGTTGTTAGGTCAAAATAAGCACAAGCAACAGAGAATTGATCCATTCTTTGTTGCACCACAGCTTCAGAGGCTGTATTGAGTGCATAATCATCTGCAAACAAAAAATCATGCACCAACTCTCCCTCCCACTTGTTACAATATGGCTTGTTTGAAGATTTTTCGCATGGAACTGACTTAAATGACTATATAGAATTCATTTCATTTTGTCATTTTTAATCATTCAAAAAATGGACTTTTATAGACTATGAGGGTCTAAAAACTAAAAAGACAAAATTTTCACAGAATTTACATTATACATTTCAGCAACCTTGATTTTATGATTTTTAGACATTAAAATTATATTACTATGCATATAGAAATTTGATTTTGTGATTTATTGACCTAGCAAATTATATAAGTTTCTGACTTATATAAAACATTTAATTATATCTTTCTGATATTTGACCTGAAATCTAGACACACCTATGAAAAGTACTACTACAACCAAGAGATTAAAGAGATTTGCATACACCTAGAAAGCATCTTTTAAAAATACAGTGAGAGATGAAAAAGTTTCATTTGCACTCAAGAGAAACTTTCTCCCAACGGTTTTTTTATCCCTCCATACAGCATATTACCTCTTTGTGGGATAAAAGCAATCTGTGTCTTTTGATCTCCGCTTCAGTCTGGAAACTTCAGTTCTTGATTCACTCTGTAAAGCTTCTCCATCAGGGACGCTTCCAGGCTCCGACAAAACTGCAGGGGATGGAAGAGGGCTCAAGACACAGGGTACAGGGAAACACTCCTTTGTACACGTAGTCTGAGTTTCATAACGAATGAGACGAGACTGAAGTTCAGAGAATCCTCCATCTCTTTCTAAGGCTTTTCGGTCATCCAGACAATATCTAAAAATGAGAAAAAAAGCTGTTAGAACTAAAGCTTATATGAATAAGTATGGAGGGTTTCTTATCCTTTTTCCAAATCAGAAAACAAAGAGCAAATAAGGTAAGTCTCAAAACAGAGCTAGTTCTTCAGGAATCAGTAATTGGGATAAGCTTATTAATAACATTTTGAGTAAACAGTAGTGAACAATGAACAGTACTCAGTGAATTAATTCTTGAAGGGTGCAGATGACATTAAAATATCTTGGTAGTAAAATATCAAATCAAGTCAAGTGGAATTAAGTACCTACTATCTGTCAGGCATTATGCTAAGCATTAGGGATATAAGAAAGGTAAAGAATGGGGAAAGAGTCCCTGCTCTCATGGAGCTCACAGCCCAAGTAACAAGGAAGACAACATGAGAACCACTATCTACAGATCAGATATATACAGGATGAATTAGGGGTAGTCTCAGAGGGAAGGTATTAGCTTGAAGGATGAATGGCAAAAGTGAGAAGAGCTAAGACTTGGAGGAAGCAAGGGAAGCTACAAGGGAAAGATGAATGAATAGAGGACACCAGTGAAAATATCCAGTGTAAGGTGATGGGAATTTCATGTTCAAGGGTCAGCAAGCAGGCCAGTGTCACTGGTTCACAGAACACATGGAGGGAGTAAGAAGTAAGCAGATGGAAAGGTAGGAAGTGCCCAAGTTGTAAAGGGCTTTCAAAATCAAAAAGAGGATTTTGTATTTCATCCTGAAGGTAACAGGGAGTCCCTGGAGTTTACCAAACAGGGATGGGAAGAGGAAGAGTAAGGTGGTCAAACCCATGCTTCAGAAAAATCAATATGATGGCAAAATGGAAGATGGAGTGGAGAAAGGAGGGAACTGAGGTACGGAAACCAACCAGCAGTCTAAAGGTAAAATGCAGGAAAATTGTATGAAATTGTGTTGTCAGAAAAGGCAGCAGGCAAATGTCATAGGAAAATGAAAAGTTAATAGATTTGGAGGGGAAGTTTAAATTATACTTCTATGATAAAGGGCACTGTGCTATTTATTTAGCTTTCTTTGAATTCACAGTACTTAGCAGTACCTAGCACATGGTGGGTACTTAATAAATACCAACCTACTACCAACTGTTGACCAATCAAGGGACCTGAGAAAAATCAGACTTGTTTTCATAAACCATTGGCCCAATAGGCTGCAAGAATTAAAAATGACTAATAAAATCTTAAGTATTATCAGGCAGAACAGTAGGAAAAAAAGGAAAAACATCCCTGGATATTTTAAAATTTAAATTAATGGTCATGTACACCTGTACTATCTGTACATCCAGCTATGTTTCAAGGCAGATATAATGGAGGTAGAAAAGAGGTAAAAAAGGCAGGAAAAGTAATCAAGGTGAACTTTTTATATTAAAATCAGAATTTCAGGATGTAATGGAGAGGCTATGATAAAAAAATGTTTAAAAAATTTTTAAAACATAAATAAGACAATAAAATTTTTTTTTGTTAGGGAATTATGTAAATATAGTAGAATGACTGTTTTCCTATGGATAGGTCCCCTGACCATAAGAAAAAATACAACTAAAAAGAGCCAGAATTCAGAGGGCTCACCCTTTCTTATTAGAAGGGAATCTTCCACAAAGTATTTGTTGGGGGGAGGGAAAAAAGACTGAAGACCAACGTTACAATTCACTGTTCTAATCAGTTAGAGAGTCATGAAGCATTTATCAAACATCTACTATGTGCCAGGCATCATGATAAGTGCTAAGGGAAAAAAAAAAGGCAAAAGACAGTCTCTGTTCTCAAGGAACTCATAACAAGAATGAACAAACAATGATAAGTTGGAGACTATCAACAGAAGGAAGACACTATCCTTAAGGGTTCCCACGAGAAATTCTCACATACCCAGCCTCCACCTTCTGAGCCCCTAACAGTATTCTGGGTCAACCAGAGTGAATTAATGATCATTAATCAGACCAGCTCCAGGTTCAAGAAAAAAGGGTGGTGGTGGCTGTAGAAGAATATGGAGCCTGGAGAGCAAGAAATCAGATGAGAGAGGAAATTAGAAACCCACTCCTGACTATACTAATTAATATAGCATAAGTGGAAACAGAGAGCCAGAAAGAGAAAGGCAGAGAAGCAATTCAACTGCAAAGCCTCCTCTTCAGTAATGTCACGGGAGAACTTCCTCCATTACCCTCTTTCCTGACCATCAAGGAGGAGCCAGTTGATTGAAGAAAGCCAGAATCCAGAAGAGCAGGATTGGTAAATACAGACAAGTCTCTTACTAAAATGGCTACTTGGAGTGCCTCTGCAGCACTATCCGTACCCTCATTCAATTCTGATGGTCTAAAGGACTAGAGAATTAGCAGCAAGGGCTGAGGGAAGAACATGATAGCCATGAGCCTTCTAAAGGAAGGGGATTGCTTGTAAGCACGATGTTTTTGAGGATATCACAGAAAACTCAGCAAATTGAGACAGACAAAAACTAAGAAAAAGAAATATACAGAAAAGGTTCAATAATCACAGGACAAGTACTCTCATAACAAAAGGAAATACATATAAAACCTGGGAAAGGTGAAGATAACACAGCAAATTCTACAAGAACTTCTTAAATAATAATAGAATAAGTTAAAGAATTTCTGGAATGGTTCAGAGATTGATTTTAAAAACAAGGAATGATATCAAAAATTAAAACGCTGAAGGAAGAAATCATTACATGTCAAGAGATTCTCTAATAAAGAAAACAAAAGAATTTAAATGCAAAAAATGTAGAAGTAGAAGGAAAAGTAATAAAACAAAATAATAATCAACAAGATTGGAAGAATACATGAGAGCTCTACAAAATAAGAATCCTGAATCTGAAGGCAGAGTGTAAGGAGATAATCTAAGGTTCATAGGACTTTGAGAAAAACACCATGTCAGGGAACAGCTAAAAGACCATTTTTCCAAGAAATAATAAAGAACTTCCCAGAAATACCAGAAGCAGACAGCAAAGTTCAGATTAAGAAAATCCACCATACATCAACAGAAAAAAAAATTCCAAGTTTAAATTACAAAGAAATTGTAGTCAAATTTCAGAAAAAACATCAAAGAAAACTTGAAATAGAAAGGAGAAAATTAAAATCTTACAAATTCCATGGGGACTTCATCAAGATAATGGGGGATCTGGGGGAAAAGGGTAGAATTTTATCCCATTCTTAATACATGATTACAGGTGTTTTGATAATATAGAAAAAGGAATCCTGAAAGCTGAGAATAAGAGACTTTCACTTTTTTTCCTGTCTTTAGGTATTAGAAATTAAGGAGAGAACAGAAGTAGAATAAAGAGAGAGGACTAGGAACTAGAGGTGCCCTGCAGTGGGGGAACAATTGAGCAGCCTTGTGAAGCTGACTTCTCAACAGTATTCAATGAGCTCTACTGAAGGAATTCAGACATTTCAGGAGATCAGCTCTGACTGGGTCATATGTATCACTCCCAATAAGAGAGAAGTGGAGATGAAAGAATATATATGGGCTCAAAATGAGATCAAAAGGGATATGATAAGGAAAAACATAAACAAAAGGATTAGAACGTCTATATTAAAATTACAGAACACTTCTCAGTGCAGCCCTCTCCTTCCACAGATAACTAGTTTTCCTGGGAATAGATTCAAGAGACTCATAAGAAGGTATAAGAAAAGGAATGGATGGAAACAACACTTGTTGGAAAGTGGAACTGCAAATTAATATCATTAGATAGGACTCCCCCACCCTTTTCTTGTCATGTGGGGCAGGAAAATTAAGTACCATTCTTGTATCTGAGCTAGGAAAGAGAATAGTCAAACTAACAGATAAAAACTAGCTATAGAGATAAAGGGAATGAGAAAGAAAGAATAACAATGAAAGTAAACCCAAGAATAGGGACACAGACACACAGACACACGAATATTTACCTCCACTTTTAAGTCAGTGCTGTCTTATTTTACTGATTCTATTTTAATCCTATTTCATCACATCCATCCATCCATCTACTTAACCATTCACACCTACCCACTCTACCTACATCAGGAATTCATTTTTGTGTCAATCTGGTGAAGTCTATGGACATACACACACACGCGCACACACACACGCACACACGCACACACACACACAAGATTATAAAGGCAACCAATTGTAACTGAAGAAGTTATTAAAATATTTTTAAAAATCAATTTCATAAACACACCAAATTAACAATCCCCCAATTTAATTTCATATTAGGAGACAACAGGGAACAAAATTAGGTGTTATAATCATAATCCTATAGATTTGAAATAAAACTCAAAATTTTAACTTATAAATGTGTTTAAAACATAGACACAGTAAAAAATGAAGTGATAAAATAAATATACTATGCTTTAACTCTAAGATAGTTATCTAACAGAGAACAGGAAGAAATTTTTTAAAAACCCCACCCATTCCAGAACACCATTATGTTAGAAAGAAATTCAAAAGGTCCACATATTTTGAGTGGTTAAACTGCCTATCTGTCATCTAAGTCATTAAGCGTACCTAAATGAGAAACAAAAATAGAAAGAGTAGGAATTGTAAATAAAAGAGGTGTGGAGAAACAAATTAGCATACTAATTCATTGTGAGTAGAGCTGTGAACTGGAACCATTCTGTAAAGTAATTTGGAATTATGAAATTAAAGTGATTAAAATCATCATACCCTTTAAATCCAAAGATTCTACTGCTAGACCCAAGGAGGTCCAAATAAAGATTTCATATACATCAAAATATCTAGAGCATCACTTTTTGTGGTAGTAAAGAACTGGAAACAAAGTACATGCTGGAGTGAAAAGAGATGGTCTAGTTCAGGATGACTCTAAGGCAAAGTCCTTAGAAGCAGGGGCTTTAGAAGTAGGGGAAGTTTTAAAGGAGGATAAAGAATGCTACTGAAAAGATGCGAAATTTGAGATGCTTATGAGGTACTCTCTTGGAGATAAACAACAGGTAATAGATGATGCACAACTGCAGTTGAGAAGAGAGAACAAGGTTGGATATACAGATCTGAAAGCTGTCTGGAGAGATTATAACGTAATTATAATAATAATGAGAAAAGGGCACCAGGACGGAGCTCTAGACGTACACCCATGCATGGGGGTGAATGATAAAGCAAAGAAAACCAAGATCAGACAGGCTGGAAGAAAACCAGGAGAGATCAATATAATGAAAACCTGAGAAGGCTATCTAGGAAAAGGTGGCAGTTATCATTGCTGAAAGTTAAACATAGGTGAAGAAATATAAAGACTGAGGAAAGGCTATTAGATATGGCATCAGATTAGGAAAGGTCTCATGTCAGAAGTACTTAAGTTGAGCTTTGAAGGTAACTAGACTTTTAAGAGTGGAGATTAAGAATGAAGACTCAATCTAGGCATTCAGGATAGTCTGTGCAAATGCAGAAGCATGCTAGGTTCAGGGAATACGAAGCTGATCAGTTTAGTTAGAGCACAGCACTTGAAAAGGAGTAAAGTAAAATAAGTCTAGAAATGTGGACTAGAGACGGATTGAGAAGGACTCAATGTCAAACTGAGGAGTTTGTATTTTATCTCAGGAAGATGATTTTGGCAGCTATACAGACAACAGATTAAAAAGAAGATGACTGGAAGCAGGGACACCAATTAGAAGGTTACTGCCATAGTCCAGGTGAGGGGTGATGGAAAGAATCTAAACTAATATGGCAACAATGTAAAGAGATGAATAAAAGAGATGGGAGGGAGGCAGAGCCAAGATGGCAGAGTAAGAGCAGGGACTTGCTTAAGCTATCACCCAAACTGCTCCAAATACCTGTAAAAAATTGCTCTAAAAAAATTCTGGAGCTGCAGAACCCACAAAATGATGGAATGAAGCAAACTGACAGCCTGGAAGGTTGACAGAAAGCATTTATTGAGCTGGGCTGGGAGTGAAGCACAATCTCGCATAGGCTGCTCTGGCACAGATGGAGCCTGAACAGGCCTCAATGGACTGAATTCACTGGCAGCTATGGAGGTTTTCAGATTTCTCAACCCCAAAATCCTGAGGACACCCTGGAGTATCAGTGCAAACAGCGCCAGACCTGTATGAAAGAGTAGCATAGTCCAGCCCCAGACCCAGGGTAGTGGAAGGGGTGGTGGAGTCCCTGGTGGTCACAAGAAGCCCACAGATTGTGGGGGGATTTAGCAGCTGATTGTAGGGAGATAGCAGGAATCTCTTTGCTGGTGCTGAGGAGGGATTCTCTTGTTTTGCCCTGTTTGGATCAGGGTCACAGTCCTGGCTGGCAATCCTAGAATGAGGAGGAGTGCTGGGATGGTGGAACTTGTGGTAGCTGTGGAGAGGAAGTCCCCCCTGGTGGTTCCAGGGCAGAGAGGAATGCTTGGGGCCATTCACAGACCAGAGCACAAACTGTGAGAAGAGTGGACATCTCTCCTTTATCATGCAGCCTTAGAAGAACTGAAAATTTGCAGGTCCCCAGAAGTATTTCTGAAAAGAGTTGTGCAAAACCCCTGAAGCTTGGGGTGGTACACCACCTCTCTCCCCTCTCCCCCACTGGAAGCAGACAGAGACCTACCTTGAAAAAAGAGCTCAAAATCAAGTGATTGGCTGGGAAAATGAGCAATCAACAGAAAAAAAATTGGACTATAGAATCTGACTTTGGTGACAAGGAAGATCAACACATAGAAGAAAGTATGGAAGAGCTCAAAGGATTCTGAAAACCAAGTAAGTAAATAAGAAAAGTAGAGAAAAAAATATGAAGAGAAATGAGAGTGATGCAAGAAAATCATGAAAAACAAGTCAACTGCTTGTTAAATGGGACCTGAAAAAATTGCCGAAGAAAATAACACTTTAAGAAATAGACTAACTCAAATGACAAAAGAGGTCCAGACCAAAAGCAAATGAAAAGAATGCCTTAAAAAGCAGAATTGGCCAGATGGAAAAAGAGGTACAAAAGCTCACTGAAGAAAATAATTGCTTAAAGATTAGAATAGAGCAGATGGAAATTAATGACTTTATGAAAAAAATCAAGAAATTATAAAACAAAACCAAAAGAATGAAAAAATAGCAGACAATGTGAAATACCTCTTTGGAAAAACTGACCTGCAAAATAGATGCAGGAGACAGAATTTAAAAATTATTGGACTACTTAAAAGCCATGATTTTAAAAAAAGAGCCTAGACATCATATTTCAAGAAATTATCAAGGAAAATGTCCCTGATATTCTAGAATCACAGGGCAAAATGGATATTGAAAGACTCCACTAATCACCTCCTGAAAGAGATCCCCAAAAGAAAACTCCTAGGAATACTGTAGTCAAATTCCAGAGTTTCCAGGTCAAGGAGAAAATATTGCAACTAGTCAGAAAGAAACAATTCGAGTATTGTAGAAAAACAATCAGGATAACACAAGATCTAGCAGCTTCTACATTAAAGGATCAGAGGGCTTGGAATACGATATTCCAGAGGTCAAAGGAGATAGGATTAAAACCAAGAATCACTTACCCAGCAAAACTTAGTATAATACTTGAAGGGGAAAAATGAGCATTCCAATGAAATAGAGGACTCTCAAGCATTCTTGATGAAAAGACCAGAGCTGAATAGAAAATCTGACTTTCAAATGCAAGAATCAAGAGAAGCATGAAAAGGTAAATCAGAAAGAGAAATCCTAAGGGTCTTAATAAAGCTGAACTGTTTACATTCCTACATGGAAAGATAATATTTGTTAACCTTAAGAGTTTTCTCTGTATTAGGGTAGTTGGTGGAAATACATATATGCATACATACATACATGTGTGTCTATATATGTATAGAGGGCCCAAGGTAAGTTGAAAATATGAAGGGATAATTATCCAAAAAATAAAATTAAGGGGTGAGAGAGGAATATATTGGGAGGAGAAAGGGAGGAATAAAATGGGGTAAATTATCTCACATAAAAGAGGCAGAAAAAAGCTTTCACCATGGAGGGGAAAAGGGAGGAGGTGAGAGGGAATAAGTGAACCTTACTCTCATCAGATCTGGCTTAAGGAGGGAATAACACACACTCAATTGGATATGAAAATCTGTCTTATTCTGCAGGAAAGTAGGGTGAAGGGTATAAGAATGGGGGTTTCAGAGGGAGGAAATGATAGAAGAGAGGGAAAACAGGAGGAGGGGGTAATCAGAAGAAAACATTTTTGAGGAGGGACAGGGTCAAAAGAAAGAATAGAATAAATAGAGGGTAAGACAGGATGGAGGGAAATAGAGTTAGTTTTTTACAACATCACTGTTATGGAAGTGTTTTGCATGACTACACATGCATAACCTATACTGAATTGCTTGCCTTCTCAATGGGGGTAGGTGGGAAGGAAGGAAGGGAGAGAATTTGGAACACAAAGTTTTAAAAGTGAATGCTAAAAACTGCTTTTACATGCAATTGGGAAATAAGACATACAGGGAATGAGATACAGAAATCTATCTTGCCCTGTAAGAAAAAAAGTAAGGAAGAAGATAAGGGGGAGGGGTTGTGAAAGAATGGAGGGCAGATTGGGGGAATGGGTAATCAGAATGCATGCTGTTTGGGGGGGAGAACAGATGGGGAGAAAATTTGGAACTCAAAATCATGGGAAATGAATGTTGAAAATTAAAAAGTAATTGAAAGACACGGAGATAGAATAGACAAAATTCGACAAATGCTTGGGGGTGGCAATGATGAGGGAGAGTGAAAGATCAGATAACTTGGGTTACAAAACTATTAAATACGAAAAAGTTAATTAGCTGAAACAATGAAATTTTTGATCACAGCAATTCACAGCACAATTTACTAAGGCGCAGTGGGGCTGCAATTTTTTGGTAAAGGCTTTGTTCAGCACCAATGATCTCATTGATCCCTTAAGTCCTTAAAAATAAGCTAACTAGCTACTTACTATGAATTACTTCACCTGCTCCCTTACAAATTCTTGACTAAGATCTAATTTATAGACTATGGCCAAAAAACAAAAAAACAACAACAACAAAAGCCCCTGAAATTAAAATAATGCTTCAGTTTAGAATTACAAAATATCATCTTAAACTATGAACTATCAAGTTCTAGAAAAAATTTAAATTTAAACTAGAGAAGTGCAGTAACAGCTATTTACATACACAGCTAATTTAATTTTTCTCATTTCGATTTCCTCTCCAAATTGGAATTTATGAGAAATAGAACACAGTAGACACCCAAACCACAAGCAAATAAACTCTAATCAATTTTATTCTGATTGTCCAATTAATACTACTTAAGAACAATGTTTATTTTACCTGTTGACAACAGAACCTAGCTTCTGATAGTCACTCCTAAATTATTACATAATTATTCTCTTATCATTATTATGACTCAAGACAAGCATATGTCTTAAAAATAGAGGCACATCAACTCAGAGAAGAAGTTATTTTCATTAAAGTACCTTTTAACTAATGCTTAACTGCTTAATGATTTAAAAATATGTTTAAGACTTTGAAAGGTATATGAAATGAAATTTCTTCAGTTCACTTCCAAATTTAGTAGACATGGTAGAAATTGTAACATTCATGGAACTCGGTTAACTCTAAGTTCACTACTTAATTTCTCTCTTTTTAAAAAAAGATTTTTATTCTTTGGTTCTCTGTCTGAATCTGTACCCATGTACTAAAGTCATTCAACTACAAAAAAAAGAGTCGAACTCAGTAATATTGTAGGAACAAAGGAATAAAGAAAATAGTTTGTAATTCATGATACACATAAAAACTATTTTTAAAAACTTACTCAATTCCATGATAGTGGCACACAGAAGCTTTTTCAAAAGGTAAGACTTGTATTTTCCCAGGTGTAAGTTCTGGTGTCAGAAGAAAAGTATTTTCACTAAAACAAACCAAAAGAATCATTTACTATTTAAAACATATGATGCTAAATAAATAAACAAAACAAGAAACAATACTAAATATTTAAAGAGATTTCACTTTTCCTTCTGTAACTGATAGCCACTTGGGATACAAACCAAGGAGACATGAGAAAAAGGTAAGACCATATTCTGTAATCCATTTTTCCCCCTACATTTTTGCCTCTTCAATAAGAGAACAAACAGTTAACAATTCAATGTAATAAACATTTAAGTATGTGTTGTAGGAGATATTACACAATTATAATACAAAACAATAAATGAGAAATACGTTGGTTGCCCTTCATTTTTTAAAACCAAACTGACATCACTATGTTAGAGTCAAATTACAGTGTTTCTGATTGTGGCTGATCAGACCAATATGAGCTCAGAATGCTCTACCACAGGTTGAGCACAAATAGTCCATGTGACCACTCCACTATCCACTCATTTGGGGTGGATATTTTAAACTTAAACCACCTCGTATTTCTTTAAAACTACTTCAATTCTGCTTTGTTCATAAAGCACAGCACCTTCTTTGATGAAGGCATGTCATGGTGGGCAGTCCTGTGCCACTGTACCCCATATCATACAATCAATTCCAAAGTTCTTCAGAGAGATAATTATAATACAAATACACAAATACAATATAACACACAATTATAAAACGAAAGAATGAGAAGTATGTGAGAGGTATGAACTTAGTGCTATATAAGGTTATAAAAGGTAAATTATCATTAGGTGATTAGGGTAAGCATAGAGACAGAAAAACGTCATGGAAAGAGTGGCATTTGAGCTGAATTGCAAAGAATGGACAGAATTCCAACAAACAGGGATAGGACCGAGAAAGACATTCCAAAGTAAAAGAAATGATGGGAAGACATTGGACAGGTAAGAATAGTGTGGTATAATTTAGTTATAGTGTAGAATAGCAGTCTCCATATCTTTTTGTTTGCACATTCCTAGCAGTAAAAAAGTTTTTGATCATTTATACTTAAAAATTGTAGATCTATTTTTGCTTAGTTGTTTCAGTTGTGTCTGACTCTTCATATACTACCTCTTTATTTTTCAGGGGGTGAGGAAGAGAAGGGAGTTCTTGGCAAAGATAGTGAAGTGATTTGCCATTTCCTTCTCCAGCTTATTTTGCAGATGAAGAAACTAAGGCAAACAGGGTTAAGTGACTTAGTCAGGGTCACACAGCTAGTATCTGAAGCTGGATCTGAATTCAGGTACTCCTGATTCCAGGCCCAGTATTCTATCCAAACCACTTACCTGCCCATATATAAGTAATATGTACACACACACAATCATACTATTATATACATTATGAAACATAAAATTGACATTAAAAAGCATGTGATAAAGACTAAATATTTTTAAAAAACATTTTTATTTAATGTAATAGTATAAAATGTTTTTCTAGTCTTATTAAAACTATAATTTCTGGCGAGAAAATATGATTGAATGTGTCATTATTTCTGAAAAACTTGGTTTAACATTTTGTGATAGCAATATAATTCAATTTTTTTTTCAATTAACAAAAATCTATTTTCTTCCTTCCTTCCCTCTTCTTTAGGAAAAAGACAAAAACTGAAATCTTTAAAACAAAAATGCATACTCAAGCAAAACAAAACACCCCTTCAATTTAAAACATCAGAAAATGTCTCATTCTGCACCTTAAGGAGGACAATTTTTAGGGTAACAAAAACATTGTAAAGACAAGCAATTCTGAAAGAAATAAGAACTTTGATCTGTCCCAAAGAACTGATGAGGAAGTATAAAACCCATCTCATGCAATCTAAAGGTTTGGTTCTAAGTTTAGTTTATTTTGATATTAGGTTTTAATGGCTACCAGAGATGAGTAAGACTACCTCCCAGCAATATCCAAATAGAAGAAGCAGTAGTTACTGCTGTAGTTATTAAATATCAATGGGCAGCTAGGTGGTGCAGTGGATAGAGCACCAGTGCAGTAGTCAGGAAGGAGAACCTGAGTTCAAATCTCACCTCAGACACTTGACACTCACTAGCTGTGTGACCCTGACAACTCCAATAGCCTCATCCTGGGTCATATCCACTAATCCTGATGAATATCTGGTCACTGGATTCAGATGGGTCTGGAGGAAAAGTGAGGCTGGTTACCTGCACAGCCCTCCCTCATTCAAAACAAAGTCAAGTGCAAGTTATGTCATCATTTCTCTGATGGCACGGTCTTCTTCGGCAATGAAGGACGAACACACACAACAAATATCTATACCCATTTTTCAATACCATCCACCAATTATGTAAAGAGGTCTCTTGAAATTAAAAAAGCAAATTAATTTTTTTGGTGTCGCGATGGTAGAGCAGAGACCAAGGGCAATAGTCTCTCAAGATCAGCTTTCAAGGCTGGAAAAGCTATTCCAGGTGGGAATAAGGAGGCAGTAATCAAGCAGATGACAATATGGCAGACTGCTTTCCTAACAGATGACCTTCTTAATTCATTTTCAAGTTCTCCAATGGGTTGGAGGTTAGGGTGATAGTCTTGACACCAGAGTTACAGATTAAGATAGACTTCTGCACCTTTCTACTTTAGAACCAAGCCATGACCTCTCACCTCTTACTAACTGCTGTTACTCTTGCTATGTCTGCTCTTCTTGAGATCTCCTTGATGTGTTTCACCCTAAGTCAACACCAACCTCTTTTGCTCTTCTAGGGGACAGGTGCCTGGGCAAGTAGAGAAGCTCTTGTTCTCAAGAAGCATTTTCCAAGGCGAGTTAGGATGCTTGGGCTTAAAGAGGGCCTTTATGCCCACCCCAGGATTCTGTGTGATATGCCTAGATCTGTCTGGAATTAGGAAGCACAAATACCAACTACCTCCCCACAAGAACAAAGACCTGAAAAGAGTCCACAATTCTAGAGAAGCAGGATTTGGCTATCCCAGTTGTAGCCTAGGGTTTCCCACATTATGGAAGGTATGGAGGGCCAGGAGGCATGGCCAGGGAAAAGTGTACCATGTTGCTGCTATCGCTGTGGTGACAATCAGGGAATAAGGACAGAAGCATGCTAAGACAGGTATGGAAGGACTACCTACTTGTCCTGGAAAGGTGCCTCGGTGCCTAACCATCCATCACAGCCAGCACTGAACACAAGGAGTGAAGCAGAAGTTAGTGAAGAGTGGAAAGCATGCTGAACTACTCTGTTGCTCTCCTCAATTCTCACACTTGTGTGTATCCCAAGGAGTATACTTCACTTGGGTTGAACCACTTACTGTTCACATAGGTGAACAGATGAGGAAGACAAGTAAGCGAAGTTAGATAAAGAAGGACCATTTGGCAAGAAATAATAAAAGTAACAAGCAGCTAAGTGACCAAATGGATAAAGAGTCAGGCCTTCAGGCAGAAAAACTCTTTTTTCCTGAGTTCAAATCTGGCCTCAGACACTTCGTAGCTGTGTGAACCTAGATAGGTCAACTTAACCTTGTTTGCCTCAGTTTCCTCATCTGTAAATGATCTGGAGAAGAAAATGGCAAATCACTCCAGTATCTTTGCCAAGAAAATCCCAAATGGGGTCACAGAATCAGACACAACTGAAATGAATGTACAACAATGAACAAAAGCAATCGTGTGTAACATTTCATAAAACATGTTTATGTTTGAACACTTGTCACCTTTTAGATATTAGGTGTTTCCTGGGACAGAAAAAATGAAAGCAGTTAAGAAGAGAAGTATGATTTTCCACCATGGATTCTATTTCCTAGTAACATAAGTACATGGACATGTAAAATCTTGACCTCTTATTTAGTAGAATGATACACTGCTTTTCAGAAATGGAACCCCAAATTGCTGACCTCTGTTCTTCTGGTGACGTGGTGGCAGCTCAGGGTAAAAAAGCTTGTTCAAAAGTTATCTCCAACACAGTTCAGCAATTTTAAATTCATTAGGGTTAACAGATTCCTCATTCTAAAATGTTATGGATTAGTATTTAAGTTTCCACCTTAGTGTAAATTATTATAAATAAGAAGCTAGGTGACACAGCTGATAGAGCACAGGACTTGGAATACGGAAGACTTAAATTTGAATCCTGCCTCAGGCAACTGGAGGCTGTATGATCCTGGACAAGTTATTTAACCTCTTTGTGTTGAAGTTTTCCCATCTATAAAATGGGGATAATAACAACAGTACCTATTTTACAGGGTTACTGTAAGAGTGAACATATATAATTCATATGCAATTCTTAAAGTGATAGATAAATGGCTTAGTGCTGCTGCTCAAATGTTTCAGTTGTGTCCAACTATTCACGAACCCTTTTGGGGTCTTCCTGGCAAAGTTATTAGGAGTGATTGGCTATTTCCTTTTCCATCTCATTTTACAGATGAGCAGAATGAGATAAAGTGGGTTAAGTGACTGGCTCAGGATCACACAGATAGTGTCTAAGGATAAATCTGAATTCTGGTCTTTCTGACTCCAGGCCTGACATTCTATCCACCGCACCACCTAGCCATTCTATATAAATTCTAGCAACGAGCAATCACTAACCAGGTTTTTTATTCTCTTTAAGGTTGGATAAAGAAGAACAGGAATTTTGACTGGGTAGATGGGACCCATTGCATAGCCAGGGAAAAGCATAAAGGGCTGGCAGAGGCAAGAAATGGAAGATAGATCATTTAACCTGTGATTTATAGCCATAAGAAACAATTAATTCACTCTGATGATAATAAAAGCTGACCTCTCCCTGGGCTTATAGATTTTAGAGAGCACTTTAAAGACAGAATCTCATCTGGAACTCACAACAAACCCATCAAGTAGAAATGACAAATATTATCCTCATTTTACTGAGGAGACGATGCTTAGAAAGATAGCTAAGCAATATGGGCTCACACTTCTAATAAACAGATGCCAGAAACAGGATTCAAACATACTTTTTCATATGGTCTCTAGCTCTGAGGTTTGCTGCTGCTTAGTCATTTTACATGTTGAAGAACACAAATGGCAGACTGGATCATAATTAGTTTTGATGCATTGTAAAAAGTATGTTCAACCAATTTGACTCAGAATATATAGTATTCAGCTTTTCGATTGAAGTCATCACTTTATGGCACCTAAACAGACATCCTGTGTACAGAAAGTACCTATCTCAGTTCTGATAAATGTACCCCACCTTAGCAATTCTGGATCATTCATTTGAAAGCATAGTAACCCCAAGACCCAATATGTAAAAAGTGCAGACATTTCTTGTCCAGTTTATTTTTGATAAAGCATGAACAAGAGAAATAATCTCAAAATTTAAAAACTTCAAGATTCTTAGTAACAGGGAGCAGTTTTCTTCGACACAAAAAGTGTAAATGATCAGTATTCACAACTAGATGAGTATGGAAGATTGACCTCAATAATCTGAATAGACCAGGGATAAGATCACAACTATGAAAAACCTGAATTAAAAAAAAAAAAGGTTTAAGGACACACAATTATATCAGTGAATAGCAACACAAAGTTGTTAAGAGCCTCAGTAACAGCCAGAGTGTACCAGAGGAAACTAAAATAACCCAGAGTTGTTCCAAGCTTCAAGTGTTATAAATGTGAGTGTATTACTAACATTATTAGTTTGCTCATGAAATCCTTTTTTATTGGACAAAAATAAACTTCAGTCTGACCACTATTGAATTCATACAAATGTCTAAATAGGTTCCAAACAAATGAAATTTTCCACATTTTTCAGTATCTATGTTTTTTATTTTACAAGTTTTCAGCTCTCAAGGATTCTATTACACTGACCTTTTGTGTTTCTTATCTTTCTAAACCATAATGGTAATTTAAATGGGAAGATCTTTCCCATTCATTAATAGGCCCATGTGACCTGCTTAAATCATATGGAAACCTAAGTCACATGTGGCGGGAGGGGACTGCTGAATGGGTAGACTAGGAAGGGTGGAGCAGAACTGAGAGGAAGTTGAGAGCAGCTAGGGTAGAGGAGAGAGAGGACACAGGCAAGCAGAAAGCTGAGCTTGTGAGTGTTTGTGGGAAAGAGGTGGGGGACTTGGGAGGAGAGGGCAAGGAATGGCTTTGTCCCCTGCAGTAATAATGTACACTGACTCTTGGCTACTATGATAGATTTGGCTTTCTGGTATCTGAATAAATATTTTTCCTCTGCCTTCTATATGGAGAGTCTGTTATACTTTGAAATTCCAAACTATGCAGGCATATGAAATTCATAGTCATCCTTGGTGCACTGAATACTACCTGGGTATTACATAATCTTACATACGCTCAAAAATTAAAAGCATCCATGCTAGACCACTACCAACAAAAGATTCACTAACAGATCATAAGAGTATCTAAGGAGTGAATCCTGGACTTAGGTTTCTACTGACTCAAAGTCTTTGAATATATCCCTCTGCAAGGTCTGCCCATCTTGGATGGAGTCTCCATGTTGTGGGGGCTGAGGCTAACCTACCTTCATTCTTCTCCTGGCCCTGTTCCTGAATTCCTCTGGATTTGAAAACCATGTCCCCAGCCCTGCACAATCATTTCTCCCCTTTTCAGCTCCCTTTTGTGTGTCATCTTCTCCCATTTTGAGGCAGGGATGCAGTGTAGTAGATAAAGTTCTGTGTCAGGAGTCAGGAAGAACTAAGTTCTAATCCAGCCTCAGACATATGTTAGATGTGTGACAAACCTTGCTTTCCCCAAAATGGGGTTCAAAATAGCATCTGCTCCTCAATGGAGGATCAAATGAGGATAATATTTGTAAAGCATTTAACGCAGTGCCTAGAACGTAACAAATTCTTAATCCTTCCTTCCATCTTTCTATGTTTCCTCCCAAAAAAATTCTTTAAGAAACTGAAAGGGAAACCATATATGGTACACTGCATTAGGTACAAAGATAAAGAGATTGACAAAGATGGAGTAGGGAAATGAATTAACAGAAAAAAATTCATAAAAAATTTGCCTTAATCCCTATTCATATTTACATTACTGTTCAAACTTTGTGAAGCCAAATATTTTTGACCTTCAATGAGTAACACTTTTGTAACTTCAATTCCAGAGCCGTTCTTTTCAACATTACTGATTGTCAATCAAAACAACAATACCATTAAAGTTTGTTAACTAGATTAAGAACAATTAGAAGGTAATATTAAAAAGTAGCCTAAATTTAATTAAGTAGCCTAAATAGAATGATCTATGCACTTACTTTATCTCTCTCATACCTACCCACCTAAAAACAATATTTTTTAGTTTTGTTTATTAGTAAATCCTTTTTCAAATTCATCTTCTGATTCATGATTGATCATGAATTCAAATAAAGCCTTTCAAGAGGGTCACATTGTACTACAACATTAACTATTCTCTGGAAAATGTTCTAAATGATGTGCTAGCAAAAAAAAATCTGCTATATTGAGGAAACAATTCACTTCCCTTTGGTGTCATTTAACTGTTAGTTGTGTCTGATTTTACATGTCCACGGGGTTTTCTTGGCAAAGATACTGAAGTGATTCGCCATTTCCTTTCCATTGTGAATATAGTTTCACAGATTTTTAAAGCAAGGCAAACAGGGGGTTAAATGACTTACCCAAGGTCATGCAGTGTCTGACGCCAGATTTGAACTAAGGTCTTCCTGACTCCAAATCTGGTTCTCTATCCACTGCACTACCTACTTCCATTGCACACAGCTAGTTGTCATATAATTAGTCAAGAGACCATAAAGATACTGGCATTTATTAAGTATTAACTTTATAGACATCCACTAAAGTCCCGTTCCAACAAGGTGGAGGTATATGTAAGCGCTACTGAAAGATCAGACAGGTCCTTTCAATCTCTACAAGTTAGAAAGGTTTCCAGACAAGGTCAAGCAATGAGCTGTCTGACTCCCATCTAAAGACCAGTTTAGCCTACCAGATGATATTTTTTTTGGCCACAGAAACTCACGAAGACTAGCTTACTAAGGCATAAAGGGGCTTAAGATGTACATCATTGAGGTACACTTCAATGCACCCTTCCAATGCACTGGAGTATTGAAAAACTTTGTAGAAAACACTTTTTCTCAAAATACTGTCTAAAACGCATATGGGTAATGAGCTTCTGGAGGAAAATCTACAGTATGATGGGCAGTACAAAATATTATTTTGTATTTTAATTATTTACAGCAAGAAACCTGTGCAATTCAATTCCATGATACTATTTCCTGATGCATGTACTATCTTCATTAGTGCCCTCTTTCTGTTCTCTAATAATTATAAAAATTCACATTTATGTAGCATTTTAGGTTTACAAAAACTTCCATATTTCTATCAAGAGCACCATCACCCTTCTCATGACTTTGATCTGCATTCTCAGGGTCATATTCAATTCTTTCTTCTAATTAACATATATGTATGTTCTAATATACAGTTGCCCAATTTTGTCATTTTTATTTTCACAATATCTCTAATATAGAGATATTTTCCACTTCACATAGTTATCACTCATGAGTTCATGGTCTCATCTTCTCTTGTCCAAACTTACTGTAATAGCTTATCTGGTCTTCCCTGCCTCAAGTCTGTCCCCACTCCAATCCATTCTTCACTTGGCTGTCAAAGTAATTTTTGCTAAAGTGCAATTATGATTGACCATACCAACATTTTCTCTTATATAATAAGCTCCACTGGAATATAATAGGGATATAACCTCTAACATCAAATAAATGCCTCTGTTTAACCTTTAAAGACTATCGCAAATTGACCTTCCTATTGTTACAGACTTGTATGACTCCCTTCTACACATTGTCTACCATTCAGTCATGCTGACCTGGCCATTCTTCACTCATGGCACTCGAGCTCCCAGCTCTGCACTAGTGATCCTCCATTCCTAGAATGCTTGTTCTCTGCTTAACTCCAAGTTTTGGACACTTGGATTTCTTTCAAGATTATGCTTGTGGCAAGTTTTTCATAAGGCCTTTCCTGGTTCTCCTAGATGCTAGTACCTTGCCTCTCACTGTCCTCTCCAAACCTCCAGTTATATAACCTGATATGTGTATCTCACATCTCACCTTTCCTTTCAGAATGTTAGCGTGTTGAAAGTACAGATTGTTTCACTTTGGTCTTTGTCATTACCAGTGCTTGGAGCACAGTAGGCACTTGCTAAATGTTTGCTGGTTAAAACACAATATGCATGAAACTGCTTAAGACTAAGAAAGGTTATACCAAATATCAGAAAAGCCATCATCATTTGCAAGAAAGTGAAAATACTTCACCCTCCTGAGTGTGGGTGGTAACATTCATCTTGAACACACTGGGAGGGGCTCAGGTGAATTATTTGCTTGTAAGCTTCAATAACAGAGGATTAAAGAGAAAAAAAGGTTCATTACTTTATTAACACAGAAACTCTGCCGCAGCCTATATAGAAAATATTGATAGCTTTATCTACCACTAATTTCGACTTGCTTGCAAATACAGAAATATTCTGAAGCTCTTCATAAAGGCAACTTTCCTTCTTTGAAAGATGCAGAAGGTAGAATACTATGAAGCATACTGTTTAAGCTTTTCAGTTTTTTAATAGCTGTATTTTGACTAGTTCTTCAGATTTTAATCAAAACACATTCTGATTTTAAAACCTGAAATGGATCCCATTTTTATTTTAAAGTATAACATATGACAGTTTTCAAAAACAAAGACTGTAATGACAGTATAAAATACTAGTCTGGGAGGTGGAATACTTGGATTTTATTCCCAGTCCTAATTCTTAGTTATTACATAAAATACCTTCCCATATACTCTATCAAGGTTATACAGTATCTCTGTTTTCTAGGTCTCATCTTCTTTATGCTTTATAGCTCTTGAAATCTTAAAAAGCATTCTATTTAGTTCTAATAACTTTGGTCCCCTCTGATGAGAAGAGCCCTCACAAGCTCAAGCACTCCAAGAACAGAGCACAACCTAGAAGTAACAGAATCCTGTGAGAATTGTGAAGTGCTTCAAAAATACCCTCTTGGTTCCTGCACTCTGTAAGAGAAGTACAGCTTACTGACACGTCATCCACACATTCACCACCAGACCTGAGACACTAAGTCAGGATGGGGAAATAAGCAGAAACAGGCAAAATGACAATAAAAGTGATAAATGACAGGAAAACAATGGAGGCCAGCGGAGAATAACCATATAGTAATAATGAGTTACATTTATAGTACTTTTTAAGGAATAAAAATATTTTCCTCACAACAACTATGTGAGAAAGGCAGTACAGTTATTATCCCCATTTTACAGATGAGGAAACTGGGACAGACAGCCTGTTAAAAGTTTAGTTCAATGGCGGAGTAGAAAGACTCATGTACGCTAGCTCCGAACCCACAGCCCATATTATTTCCTGCAAAAAGAACTCCCCACAAATTCTGGATCACTGCAAGGTGCACAGAAACAGTGGAAAAAATTTCCGTTCCAGAGAGCCCTGGAGAGCCGTCCCCAGGGGTCCGTCAAGCTCCGGGCAGCCGAGCCCACCCCTGTGCTGCCCTGGCCACGTGGCCCCAGAGGAGCAGATCCGAGCAGGCTTCAGGGACGGAATCTCTGCAGCAGTGAAGGTCCCTCCACCCACAGGCGCTACAGGTCGGTGAAAGGGACTTCTGGGCTGGCCAAGAGGGGAGCGGGATATCTCCGTGACTCAGGCCCCCTCAGGAGGCAGCAGCAGAGGCAGCGGCCCGGGACTCCCGGAGCAGCAGGCAGAAGTTCAGGGCCATTACTGAAGGTCTCTGCATAAACCCCCTGAGGGAACTGAGCCTGGGAGGCAGCCCTGCCCCCACCAGCTCCATTACTGAAGGTCTCTGCATAAAGCCCCTGAGGGAACTGAGCCTGAAAGGCGGCCCTCCCCCCACCCCAGCACCAGAACTTAAGCTCACATTGAATAGCAACCGCGCCTGCTGCGAAAAGCCCATTTGAATCTCAGACCCCAAGCACTAACTGGGCGGATCTAGGCGGAGGTGGACAGGAATCTCAGAAGTCAAGTAACTGGCTGGGAAAATGCCCAGAAAAGGGAAGAAGAATAAGACTATAGAAAGCTACTTTGATGGGGTACAGATGTTCCCACCTTTCAATTCTGATGATGAGGAACAATTCTTACCATCAGGGAAAGACGTGGAGGTCGGAGCCTCTGTATCCCAGACATCCCAGGTGGATGTCCGCTGGGCTCAGGCCATGGAAGAGCTCAAAAAGGATTTTGAAAATCAAGTTAGACAGGTGGAGGAAAAACTGGGAAGACAAATGAGAGAGATGCAAGGAAAGCATGAAAAACGGGTCAATACCCTGCTAAAGGAGACCCAAAAAAATGCTGAAGAAAATAATACCTTGAAAAATAGGCTAACTCAACTGGCAAAAGAGGTTCAAAAAGCCAATGAGGAGAAGAATGCTTTCAAAAGCAGAATTAGCCAAATGGAAAAAGAGGTTCAAAAGCTCACTGAAGATAATAGTTCCCTCAAGATTAGAATGGAACAGATGGAGGCTAATGACTTTATGAGAAACCAAGAAATCACCAAACAAAACCAAAAGAATGAAAAAATGGAAGAGAATGTGAAATATCTCATGGGAAAAACAACTGACCTGGAAAATAGATCCAGGAGAGACAATTTAAAAATTATGGGACTACCTGAAAGTCATGATCAAAAAAAGAGCCTAGATATCATCTTCCATGAAATTATCAAGGAAAACTGCCCTGATATTCTACAACCAGAGGGCAAAATAAGTATTGAAAGAATTCATCGATCACCGCCTGAAAGAGATCCAAAAAGAGAAACTCCTAGGAACATTGTGGCCAAATTCCAGAATTCCCAGGTCAAGGAGAAAATCTTGCAAGCAGCTAGAAAGAAACAATTCCAGTATTGTGGAAATACAATCAGGATAACTCAAGATCTAGCAGCTTCTACATTAAGGGATCGAAGGGCGTGGAATAGGATATTCCAGAAGGCAAAGGAACTAGGACTCAAACCAAGAATCACCTACCCAGCAAAACTGAGTATAATACTTCAGGGGAAAATATGGTGTTTCAATGAAAGAGAGGACTTTCAAGCATTCTTGATGAAAAGACCAGAGCTGAAAAGAAAATTTGACTTCCAAACACAAGAATGAGAAGAAGCATGAAAAAGTCAACAGCAAAGAGAGTCATAAGGGACTTACCAAAAGTAAACTGTTTACATTCCTACATGGAAAGACAATATTTGTAACTCTTGAAACTTTTCAGTATCTGGGTAGTTGATGGGACCACACACACATACACGCGTGCACACACACACATACACGCGTGCACGCACACACATACACAAATGCACGCACATACAGAGACAGAGAGCACAGAGTGAATGGAATAGGATGGGACCATATCTTAAAAGAAATTAAGGTAAATGGTGAGAGAGAAATGTAGTGGGAGGAAAGAGGGTGAAATGGAATGGGGTAAATTATATCTCATTCAAGAGACAAGCAGGAGACTTTTTAGTGGAGGGAAAAAGAGGAGAGCTGAGAAAAAAACATGAAGTTTACCCTCATCACATTCGACTAAAGGAAGGAATAAAATGCACACTCATTTTGGTATGAAAACCTATCTTAGAATACAGGAAAGTGGGGGAGGAGATAAGCAAGGTGGAGAGGATGATGGAAGGGAGGGTGATGGGAGGAGGGAGCAATTTGAAGTCAACACTTGGGGAGGGACAGGATCAAAAGACAGACTAGAAACGGGGGGGGAGGGGCAGGATAGGATGGAGGGAAATACAGTTAGTCTTACACAACACGACTATTATGGAAGTCATTTGCAAAACTACACAGATAGGGCCTATATTGTATTGCCTGCCTTCCCAAAGGGAATGGGTGGGGAGGGAGGGATGGGGAGAATTTGGAACTCAAAGTTTTAGGAACAACTGTTTAGTATTTTCTTGCTACTAGGAAATAAGAAATACAGTTAATGGGGAATAGAAAGTCATCTGGTTCTACAGGACAAAAGGGAAGATGGGGACAAGAGAAGGGAGGGATGATAGAAGAGAGGGCAGATTGGTAATAGGGAAAATTAGAATGCTCAGTATACTGGGGTGGGGGGAGGGGATAAAAGGGGAGAAAATTTGGAACCCAAAATTTTGTGAAAATGAATGTAAAAAGTTAAATAAATAAATTTATATTAAAAAAAACAAAATGTAAAAAAAAAAGTTTAGTTCAATATCCATTCCATTATTGCCTTCCATAGAGAAGAGCTAAATGTATAACTATAAGATTCCAATACTGATTTTATTAGAGTCATGAACAAACTAAACATACTTTAAGTCAGCCACAGATCAAACACAATATAGTGGAGACATACAGTACAAAAACTGATAGTCACAATTATGAATCAGGGTCATTAATAAGTGTAGGTAATATATTCAGTATCCTCTGACAATTCTGCAAAGTACATACATTTTAGATATATTTGATTTATACTTCCTATCTCTCAGAAAAAAAAAACAAAAAAGGAAACCCTTTCGGCATTTAAGTAAAGCCTAATTATAATTTAATCTATTTAACTCATCAGTATGGAACAATTAAACTTTCTTCCCAAAAAACTGGGAAAAAAAATTAATCATTAGTCATGCTGTGTCATATTTAGCTATTATTGTATGAGACGTATATTTGTATATGTAATTTATGTACGGTGTTTTAAAGACACTGAAGCAGATACACAGGGAATTAAATGACCAACTTAAATTTTAAAAAGATATGTATGGAAAATGGCAACAAGGGCAGGTAAATAAGGATAAATGCAAGTATAGCACAGTCTTCAAAGAACAGGGCAGTTAGGTGACACAGTGGATAGAGTGCCAAGCCTGGAATCAGGAAGACTCGAGTTCAAATGTGGCCTCAGACATCTCCTAGCTATGTGACCCTGGGCAAGTCATTTAACCTTGTTTGCCTCAGTTTCCTCATCTATAAAATGAGCTGAAGAAGGAAATGGCAAACCTCTCCAGTATTTATGCCAAGAAAATTTAAATGGGTTCATCAAGAGTCAGACATGACTGAAAAGAATGAACGTCAACAACGTAAGATCACAAATTTAGAACTGAATGAGACTTATAAAGTCATTATTTCTACAACTGAGGAAACTGAAGCCTAGTACAGGAAACAAGTTGCCCACAGTCACAAAGCTGCTGCTGGTGGAAAAGTCAGGGCATGAAACTAAGTGTTAATCCCCAATCTAGCACTTTGCTCTGTAGTGCCAAGGCTGAGAATGCAAAGAGGCTGCTACTTAATACTAAAGCAAAGAGGCTGCTACTTAATACTAAAGACATTTATAAAAGGTGAGGTGCGGTAGGGTGGAATTTTCTGGGGTTACTTCAAGTTATATTGGAGAAAAAAAGGATAAAAAAAGAGACAGAACAACTGTTCATGGCAGGCACAGACATTGCAGACAGATCTCCCCAACTCTGCCAAAGAGACTGATTTTTTGACCAGAAAGGACAAAACCAGACACTTAATAAAGGACTAAAGTTTAAGAAAGTAGAGAGCTAGCGGTCCATGATGAATTTCAATCAAGATGCAGATAAATTACTGAAAGCAGGAGAGGAGATTGCTGATCATTATCATGTCTGAAAAATAATGGAGAACAGGAGGAATTTGCTGCAGGATTAGAGAAGGGATAAATATTCTGATATTCGAAAAAGGGACAAGACTGGAGTGTGCAAATTGGAGATACAGACCAATAAAGTAGATCTGATGTAGGCAGCCAGGTGGTGTAGCAGATAAAACCTGAGTTCAAATATGGCCTCAGTCACTTATTAGAATGTGACCATGGGCAAGTCACTTAAACTCTATCTGCCCCAGTTGCCCCATCAGTAAAATGCGAATAATAATAGCATCTACCCTCCAGGATTGTTATAATGATAAAAATTTGTAACCAAACCTATTATTATTATTTAAATTCCTGGCGAAAAACTAGAATGTATTTTTTTTAAAGGAATGATCACCTAGCATCCCTGACAAGTTGAGTAATCTTCACTTAAGAGTAACTTCTCTACACTCCCTCCCTCCATGTGGATTAAAGCTCTTCCACACCTCCATAGATAATTGTAAGAAGTGTTACAGTTTAAAAAAAAAAAATGATAAGTCACCAATGACCAATCTTCCGGCAGAGATCCTCTCCAATTGTGGCTAGGCTGGCCATGAGATAACAAACATGGCAGGTCTCACTAACAGGCCTTCTAGCTTGAGAGAAGCTACTAAAGCTTGTCAGGGCCTTAAAGCAGCTTCATTCATGACAGGGAATCAGAACTTCTGAGGAGGCTTGCTTAGAACAACAGTTGTTTGTATCACACTTTCTAGAGATCTTTACATTATCTCATTAAAACCATTCAATTAAATGTGTGATTAAATGCTATGGGATTAAATGCTATGAGCTCCTATTAAAAATACATAGTCTTTTCTCAAAAGGTTCGATTCTAAAGTCAGAAAGCATGCATCTTATTGGATCAGAGTGAGTTCCAGCTTTGGGGAGAATAGGTTGCTGTTTTGACCATGGGAATATTGATCTGGTGGAGGTAAGAATAGGAAGTAGGAAGAGAGCACAGTACATCAGGAACTATACTGAGGAGTGCCACGTATGTACAGAATACATCGACCCTTACTTATTCTGAGTTCCTATACGTGTCATTTAAGGACCTTCAAAACTTTATTTTCTTTCTAATCTTTTCAGGCTTTTCTCCCTTCTCTATACTTTATGATAGAACTACACTGTCCTATTTGCAGTTCCTCCAACACAACCTTCCCTCTCCCATCTCTGCTTCACTATTCTGCCCCTCATGACTGAAATGCTTTATCATCTCACTTCCACTCCTTACTTTTCCTGACTTCCTTCAAGACTCAAATGCCACCTTCTCCAAGCAGGCTTTCTGGACTCTCTCACTCCACCACATCTGACAGGATATTCCCTCTGAAAGTACCTTCCATGTACTTTGTATATATTTTCTGTTATCTAGAGAGTATCAACTGCAATGCAGGCTCCTTGAGAGGAACAGTGTCTCTGCCTTTCTTCATATCCCCAACATTTAACTGCCAGTGTATAGAAATGCTTCTTCACTATGTCTTGCTCCCTCCCAACCCACCGATTCCAATTCCCAATCTCCTAGGAATAATGTCTCCTGGTGGGAACCTAAATTTCTTAGCAGCAAAATGTATGTAGAGATTCTTTCAGTTGCAAACCATGGACTGACTAGTCTTGTCATCTAGTGGTAGTATCAAAACCTACAGGATGACCCTAAAGTGACTGCTTTTGTAGAGATACAAAATTTATTCTTTTGTATCTCTATCTTTGTATATATAGACACTTGTTTTGGTCCATCATCAGTAATGAATGTGCTTTGAATACTTTTTCCAACACTGGCTTAGAAACAAATATTCACAGTCCATTTATTCCTTACCCTTAATTTCCCTTAGATGCAAACACATCTGGAAGGTACTATGTTTGCAAGTTGTAACCTTCTACAGTGTTAAGAACAATGACACACCACAGAGAAGGAGCTTAAGATCTCTCTGCATTATCAATACGGTGCTCCAAAAACAGAGCTAATCAGAAGCTGTTACATCATCTGTAATAAACATAAATTATGTAAGTTTATAAGTACTAATAGCTTACCTCTTTTGGACATGCAAAGGCTGAAGATCCCCAATTGGTAATCCATCTGGTGTAAAGTATTTCAGCAGCTCTTTTGCATCTAGTAAGGTGGCTGATTCCCGATGACCATCCTTATGGCCCAGCAAATGCTCATTTGAACGTGAGAGCATAGGAGTTCTAGAGGGGTGGGAGGTGGAGGGAGTTAATCTATTAAGGAAGATCTAGAATCCAACCTGACCATAAAAAGTTGATGATCAGAAACCAATAAAATAAAACCTAAACTAACCCTATAGCCAGGGATGAGTAAAGCATTACATACTTTATTAAAATGTTCCCTCTCTTCCTCCCTTATTCTTGTTACATGGGTCAGCTTGCTTACTGGGGGGAAGGGAGAGATAGTTAGAAATAAGGCTAACATATATGTATACATATTTGTGTTGTGTATATCTATGTATCCATACATCCATAATTTTTAAAGGATGTAAGTAAGCTCGTTGAGGATAGGGATCATCTTGGTTTGACGTTATATACAAAGAATCCAGCACAGTGCCCGAAATAACAGTATGTGCTTAAAAAATTCTGACTGACTGAATGAATAAAAACTGAATGACTAAATATAAGTACAAAAGAAAAAAATTTAGAAATCACAACAGATCTCAGACTATATAAGTCAGCAATGACTTTGTGTGCTGCTGCCTATGGACAGTATTGAGGCATGTATTCCTCCTCGATGGAATTTTCTCTTGATTAACCTCACTGTACTTCAATTTCTTCTTTACACATTATACTCTTGGGCACTTATAGAAGGTTTCTAAAATTTTAAACTGTACAAGATTTTAAGACACTGGTAAGCGTATCTTCTGCAAACCCTACAAAATTGTAAATTTTTCAGGGCAAGAACTACTGTCCTTTATGTCTCTTTTACCCTGTTGAGAATTTACTCAAAGAGGACCGAAGTTCACAATGCCCATGAAAAGATGCAGTCATCATAAAATTCTCAAGGTCTCTTCAAGCCATGATTATGGCTCACTATGAAAAGGCACTGACTCACCAGCATGAAATACCTGACATTTGGATACTATTTTATGCTTGTCTAAGTCCTGCTTACAACAGCCACAAATGGTAGATAAGGCACAAGTATTATTGCTAACTGAGGTAATGGGTACAAAAGCATTCTGAATAACTAAAATTATTGTACAGGTACTCTATCTAATTTCACAGATAAGAAAACTGGGAACCAGTAGGGTTAAAAGAATTGCCCAAAGTTATATAACTCTCTAACAACATAGCCAGAAATGTAACACAGGTCTCTTGGACTTCCAAGCTGGGTATTTTTTATAATCAAAAGAGTCACCAAAAATAGCTAGCTACAGAAAGTAATGAGAACTGAAAAAGGAGAACAATTATGTTTTGACTCAAGGAAGAGCTTTGCAACATTGAAATAACACTATATTAAATCAGAAGGCCATTCAAAACTCCTATCACATCACCTTGTTCCCAAAATATAATGAAGTGATACTTTATCTCTACAGAATATTTATTTCATGACTTTCTATCAATGAAAGAACATTTCCTCCTCTTATTCTCCAAACTGGGTTCTAATATATGTGATTAGAATGCTAACACTATAGTTTTAGAATTTTAAATTACTTTTATTAACTGATGACAAATATATTTATATTACCCATGTCCCCATTCAAAATTGTTCTTAATTTTTGAGTGAATGACAAAGACTAACAAAAGTCAAATAATATTTTTTAAAAACCTTCCTTAACATTATTTTATAATGAAATCAGATGTTTGCATCATGATGTATCTTATTTTGGAACCTGACATAAATTGCTTCCTGGATTGATCTAACTTTTATCTGGCAACTGGTGAGTACTCAGTGTAACACTAGATCATTCCATATTCTTCATACAATGGGAAAAAATGTATAATCTGTATTTGTAAGTACTTTATATGCAAGAATAACAAAGCATCTTAAAAATAAAGGTTCACAGGTGAGATTACAAGGTAGTAGCTTCTCCCCTCCATTACCCCTACCTTAAACTTGCTCTATACACCAAACAAACTGAGAAATAAAATCAAGCATCTTTTGCCCACAAACATTCACCCTAAATGAAAAGTTAAGTAAGCATTCTCTTAATTAATTTCTGGTGCTGACAGAGAATAGAAAACAAATAAATTTTTGAGAGAACATGCTAGAAAAATGAAGTGATAAACACCTAAAAACACCAAGGCATGCAATACACACCACTAAATAGTCCCATAAGTCAACAAATCAACTAGCATTTATCAAACACTTATTATGTTTCAGGAACTGTGCTAAGTGACAGGGATAAAAAGAAAAGGTAAAAACACAGTAGTTGCCTGTACAGAACTCTCTTTATAATGGGAAAGACATCATACATGCATGATATATAGAGGGTAAATGGGAGGTGACCTCAGAGGGGAGGTTTTAATGGCAAGAGGAAAGAGAAAGGACTTGGTAAGGTCTCTTCCAGAACACAGAACTTAAACTGAGGCTTGAAGGAAGCCATGAAAGCCAAGAGAAGATGAGGAGAAGGCATTCCAGGCATGAGGGACAGCCAATGAAAAGGTATGGTGTCAGGAGATACAGTGTTGTAAGTGAAAAGCAACAGGCCCAGTGTTACTGGAAGGAGAGTAAAGTGTGAAAAGACTGGAAAGGTAGGAAGGGGTCAGGCTGTGAAGGCCTTTAAAAGTCAAATGGAGGATTTTGTATTTGATCCTGGGAGTATGTTGAAAATAAATGTGCTAGTCAGAGGTGTACACTGGCAGCTCAGCACAAGGTGTGTTAGTACAGAGAAGGAGCATACACCAAAGATGGTGGGAGGCTTGACAACAGACTGACAGCCAGACAGTCACACAGGCAACTCTATGCCCACACAGCAAGTTAGGTTTAATCCTGCCTCTGTAGTGATCGTCAGCTCCCAATAATTACCTGAATTTTTGCTTGGCCTTTTCAAAGGTTTCCAAGTTCTGAAGAACGTGTCTTTCTGGCCATTCCAAGGGATTAGTTTCCAGAAATGTGGATTCTAAAGAAATATTTTTTAGAAATATGAGAAATAATAACAATAGCTCATAGTTATATATCATTCTTATAATTTGCAAAGATTTGCAAATTTTACAAACATTATCTGCTTTGACCTCACAACAACTATGTGAAGAAGCACTACAAAAACTGGTATCTCCATTTGACAGATGAAGAAAGTGAGGTTTAAAAAAGGCTGACTACTTGACCACAGCCACATGGGAAGCTAACACCCACCAGAACTGATGAAACAAGCCGTGAGAAGATTCAGATCACACACAGCCTCTTCTAACTCTACGCCTAGCATTCTTTCTACTATATCCTCTAAAAGTTACTAACAAACTCAACTTTGTTGCATATAAAAATTCCAGTAACTACAGGTCTATGAGCAATGAATATCAGACCACCAAGGTTGTTTATACAAGGACAAGTTCATTCATTTATTAAAAATTATTTATTGATTTATCTCCCATATGCTCTACATTCTGCTATGTACTATAGGAGATAACAAAATTTGTTGGGAAAGGAGAAAGGTATTAGCTTTATTTATGCTCTATTCACCTGGTAGGCTACTTTTAAAAAATAGGCTGATATTTTTTAAATTATTTACAAAACTGAAATTAGCATGACTGTTTTAAATGAAAGAACAAATCTGCTATTTAAGAGAAATCAAAAGACCAGAATTTAGAAAGAAAAACAAGTAAATTTTCCGTTAGAGGGGAATACTTTTAGAAT
The DNA here is from genome assembly GCA_023548195.1 of Bettongia penicillata ogilbyi. Taxonomy (NCBI): domain Eukaryota; kingdom Metazoa; phylum Chordata; class Mammalia; order Diprotodontia; family Potoroidae; genus Bettongia; species Bettongia penicillata. The sequence goes on from JAJHZJ010000300.1 coordinate 569,022, forward strand.
TATGGAACAGTAAAGATAATCTAGTGTTAGTGGAGCTCAAATTCCTAATACTCATTTTGTGATCTGATATACTAATATATTATTACACTAAAGAACAGATGAATATAATTAAAATGGAAAAACATCTGCAGGCTGGGATCTTTCTTCCTGAATGTTTATTTGCATTTAAAAACATGTTTATTCCAGAAAACAGTCAAACATTTTTAACCATTGTAGTGGTCTACTATTTATATTTTAACCCTGTTCTAGCCTCATTAAATCAATACCAAGTTACATGAAGTTTCTTTCCTTCAAGAAGGAATGAGTTGGCTAATTTTTTCTGGATTACTTAGATACTATAGGGACTATCATTTTAAAATATTTAACTACTCTCAATGTAGATACTGTTCTTAGCTGAAAGCATCAAAATGAAACATTACTTGTTCTGATCAGCCATGTGCTAAGGAGACAGATGTTAAAAAATTATTTATTGACATGCTTCCAAATAATCCAACAAAAATGATCCATCTGATAATGAAGACCACACAGACAAATGAAGAAAGACAAAGCCATGATAGGGTATGGAAAGACTAGACAAAAAATTCGGTATTACAGGGTTTTCTTTGTATAACATTTTAATCTGATTTTAAGAATAAAAACAATAGCAACCATTTCCACCTATCTAAAAGTGAAACTTCTAGTACATTCAATCCCCTTGTAACACAATTGGTAACCCAAAAGCAACCAAAAAAAGGTCACCAGGTAATGAGCTAAATAGTTATCATTAAAAAGCCCAAGTATTTTACACCACAGAAGAGCAGAGAAGAAATATTATTTTAGGGAAGGACTCAAAGTCAACAAGTTCATAGGGCAGAGAGAAGGATGAGATCAAGAAAGCAAATGATGTATCCTGCTGAGGAGTTAGGGTTAACCTTCAAAAGAACTGAAGCAAAGGAGGAGAGACTGAAAGAGGGTTGTGAACAGTGGAATGGGGAAGAGATCTTCAACTAAATGCTTTCTGTTTAATCAATAAAACAGAAGACCATGTCTTTTGCTGGTGATAAGGAACGCAGGGAAGAAGGTAGGTAGTGTGAGCAGCCTAACAAGAAGAGAGAACACATGGCACCTCTACTGTGGAGAATGTAAGAGACTTGGAAGAAAAATGGATTATCATGTAGCAATAATATGTAACTTTTTAGGGGCTTGGCAAGGAGAGATGGGTAAAAGGACAAGTTAGCAAAGGCCTTAAAGCTAAGTAGTATACAGCTGAACTACAAAAGGGAGGGAAGAGAAACCAAAAGAGAATAGCTGGTCTCATGGACTGGAAGGACAGGGAGTAGTTGAAGGGAATGGAGAGAGTGGCGAAGATGAAGAAAAAAGCTCAGCACAGGTTAAGTACAGGAAAAGATGGGAAAAGAGGAGATTCTAGTCTGAGACAAGAACACAGAGTTATTTATCAAAGAAGCAGAACAATGAGGAGAGACAGTGAGTTCATGGAAGTGTATGGCTAAAGTGGAATAAAGATAGACAGCATCAAAGTTAGGCGGCTGATGAACTGAGAGGCCAAAGTGTCCAAGGAAACATCCACATTTAAGTTGAAGTCCCTAAGTATATATGAGGACAGGGATTAAGAGGGAGGAGACATCTGTAAGCCAAGTTCTAAAGTTCTTGAGAAATAGAGGAAAATGTCCTGGAGGTCAACAGATGACTTTAACAAAGAACTGAAGTGGGTACATAATGAGATTTGCTCCAACCATCATTATGGATCCATAATGATGGATGAAGTAAATGTTACAGAAAGAGAAGTTGCAGCAAAAAAAAAAAAAGAAAAGAAAAAAAAAGTCCAGGAATAGAAGTATGAAACTCTTACTGTACCAGAATATTCACTCAGTTTTGGAGAGGATATACAGTGACTTCTGTGAAAACCTGGTTTGCAATGGCCCACGAACATAGAAAGGCAATGAAGTAAAAATGTCTAAGATAAAGAGCTTTCTTTAAAATAGACCAAAAAGGGGAAGCTAAATGGCACAGAGAATAGAGCACCTGCCCTGGAGACAGGATGGACCTGAATTCAAATCTAGTCTCAAACATTTGGCACTAACTAGCTGTGTGACCTTGCGCAAGTCACTTAACCCCAACTGCCTTGCCTTCTCTCCCTCAAAAAAAAAAAAAAAAAAAAAAAAGGAAAAAAATAAAATAATCCCAAAACTGTGGAGGGTGAAATGGAAAGGGGATGGGACTTGAGAATGATATGTACTGTGGAGGACCAAGGCTAAGGTAGATAAAAAATATAGATGGAAAGTAGAAGGGGGAAGTCTTTTCACCTAAGCACACAATGACTCAGAAGCACGAGGATAAAGAGAGCAGGAACTGGGAATTTGGAAGGGTAAAGGAACCATTATTTATTAAGTGTCTACCAGACACTGTGGTTTTAGAAGCTGATCTTCACAAAAAATCTTGGGAGGTAGGTGTGCTATTATAATATCCCCATTTTACAGCTAAGAAAACTGAGGCAGACAGAAGTTACCTGTCCAATGTCACAGAGCTAGTAAGTGTCTGGAGCCAGATATGAACTCAGGTATGACACCTGGAAGCTATGGGGAGGAATAATCATTTGACAGATGACACCTACGCTGAAGTCCTCCAACGATGGAGCATGCACTTTATTTTGGCCCTAACAGCTTCTGAATCTCAGAGTGCCATAGTCTCTTAGAGTTCCGAGGCCCTCACATGGCTTAGCAAGAATAAGGTATTGATTAAGTGTCCGTGGGCTACGCTGAAATCATGTTCTGAATTCTAAGAGCACAGGCCCATTCCACCCAGAAGATAACCAGTTCAGGCATTTTGCTCCCAATTTACAAGCTACTAAACACAAAAGCCACTACAGCACCTTAGCAGCACTATGTCTCGGAATCTAAGATGACTTGGAGTTCCCTTTTTCAAAGGGTTCGGATGTCTTTTGTTTTTATATGATGTTAATATGTTCTTTCTTCTAACCCTATCTCAGAAGTGATCTCTTAAAGATAAAAAGAAAAAACAGTTCAGGAAACCCAAACAACTGTCTGACAATATATATAACGTTTAATGAAAACAGTCCACCAAGTTTATAAATAAGGAAAGGGAAGAGTATTCTCAAAGCTCTTCCTCAAGACTAAGCTTGGTCATGATGGATGACAGTATTTGGTGGATCTGGGGTGGCAGACCCTCCCATTACACTGTTCTCACTGTGTACACGTTCTTTCCTGTTATGTGGACTTTTACTTTGGTCCATGTAAACCTTCCTGAGAGGGCTGACAGCAGGAGTTACCATTCTGCCTTTTCTTTTTGGCTCTCTAGGATCTCCTGAATACAGGGGCTGTTCTCTATACTCACAAAGACTCCAGCCATGAGCATCAGCAGCTCTGCCCTGCACTAGCATAACCCTCCAAACCGGTCTCCTCCACACAACTGTCAAAATAATCTTCCTAATGTATAAATATGACCATGTCACTGTTCCATCTACACAGACTCGCTATTTCCTCTTGGATAACATAATCTTCAGCCTAGCATTGAAATCCTTCACAATGCAGCCTCAATATACCTTCTCAGCTAATGATAATAATAATAATGAGAACAGCTAACACTTTTGTAGCACTTTAAGGCAACAAACTGCTCTACATATGCTATTTATTTTGTCTTCACAATTATATTAGAAAAAAGGTACTGCTATTTTAGAGATTAGAAAACTGAGATATGCAGCATTTAGGTAACTTGTATCTGAGGAAGGACTTGAACTCAGGTCTTCCTGACTACATGCACTGTCATGTGGCCCCTTAGCTTACCTGCCCCTCCACCTCTCTCTGGGGCTACGTGACTTATCTCACTCCTGCACCTGGTCACTCTCTAGTGACCGCTGTTCTTAGTATCCTTAGCTTCCTTCAAGGCTCAGACTGGGTGCTATCAATCTTCTACAGGAAGCTTTTCTTGATCTGTACAGCTGTTCATACTCTCTTGCTCCTCAAATTAGGTTGCACTGATGGTGTATCTTCTGGCAGAATGTTGACTTTATATGGCTAGGAGTTTGTATAGCACTCAAGTACATAACAGATTCTCAAGAAAAATCTGTTCATGCTGTTTTGCAGCCACCAGAGCTCACCATCCCTGGGCTCTGGGCTCCAGGCAGAGCAGTGTGACTGAGGCTCTGCTGGGGGTTAGGGGGGTGGGCAAGGTGAGGCCTCCGAGCGTGCCTGCCTGGACCCATGGCCAGAGGAGGACAAGCTGCCCCACAGCGGGCAGGTCCCTATGGCTGCCTCAGAGCAGCACATTCCCTGGAGTCCCAGCCCCTGCCTTGGGCCAAGGTGAAAGCTTCTCAGCAGGGCAGGAGCAGTGAGTGGGACATTCATCAAGGGATAGCACTTCTCTGCTCCCTAGATACCTGTCCGGCTGCCTCGGGCCCTCTTGCCAGTGCCTCTGTCTTTCCTGCCAAGTCCCCCAGGGATGGGCTGGGGCCCAGGGGTTGAGCTGTCCAGGGGAGATCCTGTCCTGCGATGGGGGTGGGACTCTCTACTGGGGCCATCATCACCATCTCCTTCAATGGTGTTGCCCTCTTGCTTCTGCTGCTCTGTACCATCGTGAGCTGGGCCTGCCAGGTGCACCCAGTGTGTACTGGTATTATGTCCTAAAAAAGCAAAGATGAAAAATATACTACTACCACTACCAGCTAACATATTATATTTACTAAGTGACAGACATTGTGCTAAACGCTTTGCAAATATTACCTCATTTGATACTCAAAACAACCCTGGGACATGGGTGCAATTATAATTATTCCTGTTTTAAAGATGACGAAATTGAGGCAAGCAGAGGTTAAGTGACTTGCCCAGGGTCACTCAATTAGAAAGTGTCTATGGCTGAATTTGAACTCAGGTCTTCCTAACTCCAAGCTCTCTACCCACTGCACTAAGTCTCAAAGGGTTTAAGATTTAATAGGATGAAAAAATACAAGTATAAAAATAAATTTCACAAAGCAAATGAAACAACACACATTTTGTAATATTTGATGAAGTTTGGTCTTTTAAAAAATATCCAACATATTTATATACTTATATAACTAAAAGGCAATTATGAGTTTTGATAAACAGATATAGCAAAATGCAAAGAATACACATTTAAAGAAACGAAATATTACCTTGTATTATTTCTGAAGTTTTAATTTTGTTTGTAGCCTTGTGAAGAGGTGCTTTAGGAATACTGGTATCAAAAAATTCTATAAAACGTTCCCTTACGAGCGAGAATAGACTAGTGAGTTCAATAGAAGAAATTGTAACAGGTTGTTCTATAGATTCCTTTCTTCCTGTGAGACAAAAGTAAAACAACTCATGACAAAACCAAAAAACTTTTACTTCACAATCTAATTATAACCCATTTACTACAATTTTAAGCTTAACTCTTAACAAATATGAGTCTTTTTTGAATCAAATATTTAAATATGGTACTAATTTTATTGTAACTAATTTTTCATGGTATAGTTGGATTAAATTTGTACATAACACTTAGATGGCCATCAATTACAGAATAATTACAGCTACTAATATCAACAACAACAAAAAAAGATAAAATAGCAAAACAGCAGAAAATAAAAGCTTTTGATATGAGATAAAACTAAAAGGTAAACTAATCATGACTTCTACTAATATTGTTAACATTAAAACTGATTTACAGAAGCACTTTTATCATTGGGTGATATATAAAAACTTAACATGTAAGTAAAAAAGTCTGTCACATTAGATACATTATTTTCTGTAATAAAAGGGTACATATACATGCATAGAGAAATAACAGACATATCATATGCTTTGCACATTTTGGATTAGTTTCTATAGTATGATTTACAAAGAAACAAAAAAAAAACACAATAAATTCCATCAGTTTTTAAATCTTGCTATAGTCAAGTACATAAATCACACCGTTATGCACTCATTAAGATATAATGTTTAGATCAGATAGGCTCATAACCTAACACAGCTTACAAGCTAAGAGAACAAAATATCAACACAAACAGCTGCAGAACTAAATTATATGTTACATAAATTTGAATGTTACAAAACAAAGTGCTAAATGAAACTTGTAGAGGAATGTTATTAGTGTCTAGGAAATGAGGACATCATGCAGGAGGTAATGTTTTAAAAAGAATTTTAAAAGGTAGGTAGAATTTAACAGGCATATTGGAGAGGTTTGGAGTGCTGAGACCCCAAGAATGCCAATGCAGTGTTACCTGGAATGAATTCATACAATCAAGCCTTCTCTTAGTCAAGTGACAAAAAATTTGTTATGACACCAATAGAAGCAGGCAAGGGTTCTTAAGGAACCTGCAAGCTAGAAAGGATGGTGCTGGGGTTTACATGGAAAAGGGACAAGAGAAAGGAATGCCAAGGATGTTAATTAGGTAATCTAGGGACTGGACATAACAAGGGTTCAGGTGTCTTTAGGAGCAGGTGCCTATAATCTATGGGAAAATGCAGGGAATCTGCAGAGAGCTTTGTTGATACCAGATACTAAGGGAGAATCATTTTTTTGTTTAGTTGCCAGAGGCATGGACCTTAGGGATTTGGTGAGGGAGAGTCTTTGGGCCAGTCAGGGACAAAAATCCTTGGGCCAGGTATCCCTGTGTGTGTTCTGATAAGAGAATGTGTTCTACAAGAGAAAACTTTCTCACAGGGCAGGGGCCTACTGAGAAACTGGAAGGTTTCCAGAGACATGATCTTAGGGCTGAGACCCAAGTACCCCATCAATATAATCATGAGACAGTGTGGCATTGGGGAAAAAGCAGTCAGGAAAATTGAAGTGATTTCAAGTTGTGTATTCTATGAAGACCAACTCTAGGAAAACATAGACTCTTTATTGATTAGTTCTAAGTCTTTTACACTCTTACCAGTACAATACTGATACCTAGTTTCTGTTATCCTCCCACTGTTACTACCTCCTCTGTTAAATCATAAATGCCTCAAATCAGCAGTATCAAACACTCAGCCTGTGGTCATATGAGGCCCACACTCCTTTAATATGCCAACGCATATTAAAATGTAGTTCCTAACTGATTTTAATGTACTAATAAAAAAGTACAAACGTGTGGTTTTCTAAATATGACCCACAGGGATCTTTATGGATGGGTTAGTGGCCCCTGTTTCTATCTGAGGTCGACACCAATGCCCAAATGATTTTTTGTTACTTCTTACACAAAAATCGTAATAAACTCATTAATATTATACTACATTCTATTTCTATCCACCATTTTTCTTTCGACAGTCCACACTTTTGATTCTTCAATGTCTGTAACTCACAGTCATAGAGCACACAGATAAGAATAGCTTAAGTAAAATAGCTTATCCTTAGTGATAAGAGGAAATTGGGTTACCAGAAGATGACTAGGTCCATTCCACCTCTAATTCAGAGACTGTTCTAGAAACTTGTAATAATTTCCCTTAATCAGAGCCTGAAATAATTTTTAGTTTTTTATATAAGGATAGAACAAAAGAGGATTATGTTAAATCACAGCAAGAGAAATTTAGGTCAGACACAAAGAATCATTTTTTTCCCTGTAAAGATACGTTAATCAAACTGTTACTAAGGGAGGTTAGGGAAATCTCTTTCCCTGATGAATATTAAGAGCAAGATATCTAATATGTCTAGAATTAGGCACAGATAAAGGAGTCAAGAGTATATGTATTTAACGGAAAGAGCACTGAGCTATGTACAGAAGACTTTAGTCCCAATTTTACCATTAACTATATGTGAGAGACCCTGAGCAAGTCATTTAATCTTTCAGAGGACAACAATCCAAGTTTTATATATCCTACAGGTAAGGGAGGTTGTGAAGGAAAAAGGAATAAATCAAAAGAAAGTTCTTCTGGGAAAAAAATAACTCTATAAAAGATTAAGTGATGCCAATTTAAAAACTTATGAGACATATAAGTACACACATGTAAACACACACACACACACACACACACACACACACACAATCAAATTCAAAAGCAAAAATAAGCCACTACTATTATATGTAAAGGAACGTTCTTGATTGTTTATAAGTGAGACTCAGAATAAAAAAAATTCCTAAATATAGACAAATTAATTTATATAAGGTTTGCCTTGGCACGTACTGTCTGACTCTTCATGACCCCATTTAGGGTTTTCTTGGCAAAGATATTGGAGTGGTTTGCCATTTTCTTCTCCAGCTCATTTTACAGATGAAGAAACATGACTTGCCCACATCACACAGCTAGTAAATGCCCAAGGCCAGACCTGAACTCAGGAAGGGGAATCTTCCTGATTGCAGGCCCAGCATTCTATCCAGTGCACCATCTCACTCCCCTCATTGGCATAGTTTTTGTAGATTTAGCTTCCTAGTTATTCATTAATCAAATATTTTAACATTTGCTATGGGCAAGGCACAGTGCTAGAATCTATGAAGTAAAGAAAGAGGCATGAGATTTAGTCCTCACATTTAGCAGCTTCTGAGCCAGAAGGGTAGTAAGACACAGAACCATATAAGCATAACAGAAGGTTGGATGGTAGAATGTAAGCTCTTTGTAAGGACTGTTTCATTCACTCATTTATTCGCAGATGCCTTGCACACTATTTGATATATAGTGAGTGCATAAACAAATACCTAATGACTGGCTGATAAGCAGAACACAAGGGAACCTCAAGAAAAAGAAATCACTTCCTCTGCATATCCTAAAAAAGTAAGATTACATGAGTGATTAAAGAAAATTGGCACCATGTGGCCAAAGAAAGCTGATTTAGGATTTAAAAATGTGCAGACAATATACCCAAAGCGGAGAAGTCAAATATGAGCAAATGATTTTTACTTCAATGGCTCTGTGACTTACTCCATGTGGTGGAGGAAATTCTCCATAGAGGTGCTATCTTACATACTCTCATAAATTCTCCACAGAGGCTCTATCTTACATACTGCGAAGCTTCTTCTAGATCTCTTTTTACATTTGGCTATAAACAGGAGAAAGCTGGTGCTACTGAAACCCATTGTGAATTTACACAAGAAAGTAGGTTGTAGAGCTCGATATTTAAAAGGGTTTTTCAAAAAAGTAATCACAAATAGTATTTATTTTATAACATGCTGAATTATTGTACTTCATATATGGCTTCAATTCTCCTTAAAATTTCCTGGTACTAAATTAGTCAGTCTGCAAACATTTATTAAGTCCTTATTTGTAAGGTACCATGCTAAGCACTGGGGATACAAAGAAAGGCAGAGACATAGTCCCTATCCTCAAGGAGCTCACATTCTAATGGGTGAGACAACATGCAAACAATTATGTGTAGATGACTGACAGGCAGAGACACAAACACACAGGGTAAAGGGAAGGGAATCTCAGAGGGAAAGCACTACCAATGGGAGGCTTGTTAGGGGATAGAGAGAATGAGATCAGGAAACGAGTGTGTCAGAAAGTGAGATCTGAGCTGAGTCTTGAAGAAAGTAAAAGAGCCTAGGATGCAGAAATGAAGAGGGAAAGTGTTCTAGGCATGAAGTACAGGTAGTAAAAAGGCATGGAATCAGCAGGTGCAGTGTCTTCTGCAAGGAACAGCTAGAAAACCAGTGTTGTTGGATCAGCCAAATAAAAGATTTCATACATGATTGTAGAGGTAACAGGGAGCCACTGGAGTTTATTGATTTGGGGGGAAGAGAGATGTAACGTGACTCGGTCAGACTGGCATATTAAGAAGATTAATTTGACAACTGAGTGGAGATGGAATGGACTGGGGAAGGACTCAAGGCAGGGAGAGTAACCAGCCAGCTATCATAATACTCAAGATATGAGGTGATGAGGGCCTACCCTAGCAGGGTAGTTGTATGAGTGAAGAAAATGGGATGTATACATAAACGGGATAGTACTAATGTAGTGAATTATAAGGACCACTTCAGTCACTGCTTAATGATTCTTTGTGATGTTAACAGTTCAATAAGCAATATCCAAATTATCTTATAAATTAAAATCAATTTGGTCATTCCTTCAACACTGTCCCTCAGTCCTCTCAAAAACTAAAGACTTTACTATGCTGATAAAATAATTCATAGAACTGTGAATTTTATTATATTGGATTAGCAGACAGCCAGTGAATTTTCCATCATTCTGATACCAGGTGGGGGTAGTTTTCTAATAGGTAGCAAAGGAATCTAGGTTTTTACTAAATGTTTTTACAACTGTGGAGGTGAAATATGAATCAAGGAGGATGTCTAAGTAGGGTTTGAAGAAGAATCAGATGTGTACCACTGCTTCCAACTCACAAGTACAGAAAGAGGTCTATATATATATTAGAGTGGTGTCACCTGAAAGGTAAGTTCTATGGGAATCACCTACAGACACAGGGAGACTAAAAATTTGAAAACAGCCAATTATAATGGGTATTATTGAAAATTGCTGGCCAGATCACAATGAAATAATTTGTATAAGTTCTCTGAAGTTGGCTGTAAATATTAAAGATTGGAAATAAAACCCAATGACATACTTTTTTTAAAAACTTGAGAAAATACATACACAGAAAGTAAAGTGCTCAGCACCTTATTTAAGATCCTAAATTTTAAGACATAACACTCCCTTCCTGCCAGATTTTAAGACAAGGATTCAAAACTTCCCAATAGAATACCCTTTATTTGCCAAAAAGAGAGTAATCCTACTTTTTACAATAATTTAAATTTGTTTCCAATACAATAAGTACCATCAAATCAAACTGAAATTAAGATGATCTGTTTCTGAATAAGTATTCCGTATTAAGTTTACATGATGTACACTCTTCCTTACTTACTCAGATATTCCTTCAAAGCCAAATCTTGGACCTTAGCCAGTTGCTTCTCTCTCTCTACAACCTGTTTTCCAGAGAAACGTGGTAGTGAACAGATGAAGTCAATAGGAAAACCTGTTTGGAGTACAGCAAAGTTATCATTTAACGATTACTCACATAATCAACTTTTCAGTGTCCAGAAAAAAAAATTTTTGTTTATAATTAGGGAGGCATAATGATTATTAGGGATGCTAATGCTACATATGTACATGATATACAAGGATGGGCTGTGATTGGTCACTCATTCAAAAGGCATTTACACAATCAGTACTTAAATACTAAGGAATCAATACAAAGAAAGCTAAGTACAATAGTAAATGTTTTAAACCTGGTACTGTCAATTGGTCTCAGAAAACATGAAAGTACTTTCCTGTGTCACCCCTTCTCTTTCCCTTTAAACTCTTAACTGGAATTTTTGCGGAAGATATTGAGAATTCCTAGATGGATATAAGTGAATAGGATGAGAAGGGAAACAGGAGGAGGAATTAATCTAAAGTAAAACAACAATAATGGTTTAGTAGTTTAGACTGTAGGAGTCAGCAAACTACAGCCTAAGGGTCGCTTGTTTTTGTAGAAAATAAAAGTTTCACTATTTTAAAATGCAAAAATTAATGTTAAGTCATAGCCAACTCCTGGTTTAAAGGAAAAATACCAACAACAGATCATCATATTTGAAGTGCATCTATACTAACAGGGTATGCTTTCTGAATTTGTAGGTTATTTGCAATATTACTTTATACTTCAAAAATAAGTTTGAATACTTTAATAGAACTGAGATCTTAATTATGTGGGTACTCTGTCCAATGGTGCAGAACACAACCCACTCTGTAGAATTCTTATCCACCTCTAGTAAGGCTGACAGGGGATCTACTGTATTAGAGGACCTTGTCTCAATTTCAGTGAAACTGCTGAGATACTACTGACACATGCATGTGTTATTGTCCACCTCCCTTTCTAGTAATGAAATTTGAATAAAAAAAATATGTAAAGGAAAAAAGAATTTGGTATAAAAGAACAATAAGGTCTTATAATTCTTTTCTTTTATTTAAACCTGAATGAATTAGTCCATAGCTATCCATGAGGCAGTTAGGTGACAATGGACCTGGAATCAGGAAGACCTAAGTTCAAATTCAGTCTCAGCCACTAGCTGTGTGAGCCCAGGCAAGTGACTTAAACTCTGTCACTGCCTCAAACTTATAATGAGGGTAATAACAGCACCTACCTCCTGGAATTTTTGTGAGGATCAAAAGAAACATATCAGTAAAGTACTTAAGCCAGTCCTTGGAACATACTAGGTGTTTAATACATGTTTGTTCCCCTTCCCCCTAAACATATAATATTCTTTACATCTAAAGTTAATACTCACATTCTTCTAGCTTTGCTTTCATATTTCCATGAATTAGGCTGAGTGCAGCTGAACCATTGATCTGGTTGGCTGAATAAATCAATGTCACTTTACATCTCCCATTGTTATTACCTTGCAACAAGAGATAATAGCTTGAACATTCTCCTTTCACTTCAACATCTGGAACTAATAACAAAAATTATATGTAAACCTTTGAAAATTAATTTTAACATCTTACAGCAACATTTCTAATATGTCCTCATTACTGGTTATAAAAAGTATTTCTTGGCTACAGAGTAAATTTTATACTTAATAGTTTTATTGGGCACACTTCATACTCTGGAATTTAAACATTTCATAGCAAAAAATGAAAACAGACACTGAACTTATCCAGAATAATATATATTCTTATATAAATAAGATGCATCACATTTTACAAAGATGCAAAATACCAAACTAAACAGGAGTTAGTCTCTTCCTTGCAATTTTGTATTTTAGACCTTTCTCAAGTTGGTGGAAGTATTTTCTGTAAAAATTCCTTCTGCAGGGCTGCAGGAAGGGGGAAAGAAATGAGGTGATAAAAGGCCCTTGATCTTTTTTCACCTACTGTATTTATTTATGGCAATAAAAATTTAAAACAAGTTTTCTTAAATGCAATCCAGCTTGCCTAGATAAAGTTTCAACCTGCCAATGAGTTAAACTTAGAATGTGATTTCATTTTAACCTTCTTGACAAAAAAAGCAGGATCTTGTTTCACTGACCAAATTATACCTTTTTCATTTTTCTGCTTATTCATCTCTTGCTGTCCACCAGTAAGACATGAAGTGATGATGATGATCATTTGTAAAACAGAGCAAAGATGTAAAGCAAACTTGAATTTGATTCCTACCAGCAATGGTAGGTAGCCACTTCTGAACTATGCAGAATAGTAAAGAAATAATGATAAAACCCTGGAAGAGGGACCAGCAAACTCTGAGATATTTATCAACACCATCATGGTAAAGAAATGACACCGTCAGACTTATAGCATACGTAAAAGAGAAGGAAAAATAAGGAATGTGGGATAGAAAAGATGCAGCAAGAGGATGTAAAGATAAAGAAAAAAAAGAAGACAGAGAGAAAAATACATTTGGTAGGAAATATTAGAATAGCACTAACCACTGCCTCAAATACCATCCGTTTTCAAAAGTACCTTAGATTATTTCATAAATACAGTGGCAAACCTAAATCCCACAGAAAAAAGTCTTAAGGTCCATGCATTTGTGTGATTCTTGACCTCACCAGATCTTAGCTTTTACTTTTAATCTTCACCTAAATTTGACTGATGACTACTATCCAAGCAACCACCAATCACTTACTAAGCCTTTGCCACAGAAGTGGAGTCTGAGTGACTGAGATACAATCAGCATAACCTATAGGTCTGCCTTGTGGCTGTCTTCCTTTAGTGCATTACGGGTTTAGGAATTAGAAATTAATGCTTTTTTCAAATGACAATCATCAGCTAATGATATCAAGAGATACGAAACAAAATATGACTTTTAAAAGGAAAATATTAGGTCCTTTCCTCTGCATCCATAAACAGATAAATCCCTTTCTGCCCAGTTTACTTCCTACTTTCTAGAAAGTAGGGTCCACATTGGTCCTAAATGACACCATTATCAATATTATACTGCTATAAAGCTTTTAAGAAAATCTCCAGTTTTTCTTAAAGCAAAAGAAAATCTGATTTATACTTCTGATCAGCAGTAATTTTTATAAACTGTTCCAATCTAAGGCAAATCAGTAAGGTCAACATGAATGGTGTTTGGGAATTTTTTTTGTTTGACATTGTTTCCTTGAGCATGGTTTATCTTGGGAACAGAAAATACTAGGAAATGAATTTATTTTTTAATACTTCATGTCCCCAAGGCAAGTTCACCAATCTTCACAAAAACTCATGCTAATTAAAGACCTAAAACAATTCCCAAGGACTCATGATGGAAAATCCCAACCACATCTGGAGACAGAACTATGGAACCTGAATGTAGAGCAAAGTAGACTCTTCTTTTTTGTGTTGTTTTTTCTTTCTAATAGTTTCTCCCATTCATTATAATTCTTCTATACAACATGACTAATGTGAAAATATGCTTAATAGGAATGTATATGTAGAGCCTAAGTCAACTCGCAGGCCATCTTGAGGAGGGAAGGGGGAAAGAGGAGAAGAAAATTTAAAACTTATGGAAGTGAATGATGAAAACTAAAAATAAATAGAAGTAGTGAGGGCATGGCCCCTTTAAAGAGGTAATAAAAGAAAGACCTCAGGCTGGGAGGGAAACAGCAACAGTTACTGCTAATAATCACTCTGGAACTAGAGAAGTGAGGCTGATGACCTGCACAGCCCTCCCTTACTCAAAACAAAGCCAAGAGCAAGGCATGTCATCATGTCTCTGATGGCGTGGTCTTCTTTGGCAATGAAGGACGAACACAACATGTTGTAAAAGTCAGTATAATGTACTTAGCCTACAGTGCTGTGCAAACGTCTGCCTTACAAAAAGCTTTACTTGTATTTCTTAAGTCGAAGCTCCTGCGACTAATTTTTGTTGATCCCTGTTGTATTTGAAACTAAAGTTTGCCCCAAGAGTAACAACTGCACCTACTCATCTACCAACTATCTTCTTGCCAGTTTAATATTTATTTCGTGGTATGCTTTTCACGTCTAATTTACATTATATCACCTCTACTGGCATTCTAATCACTGAAGAATGTCATCAGAACCTTTTTTTCTTCATAAGTATTTATTTTCACAACTCTCTTACTTATAATGACTATATAGCCATTTTTAAATGTTGTTCCAGGTTTGGTAGGTGTTAAATTAGAGACTTACTAAGTAATTCCTATGTAAATGTTGCAAAGTGAGTAACAAACTCGGATTTTTTCAATTGCATAACTGGCATGCAATTCTCATCTCTCTTACCGGGAAAATTTGGGGAAATTATATACCAGAGATTTAACTTCATTATCACTTGTCGATTGGACATTACCATCTCATAAGCAACAAAACTGCTAATCTCAGTTTCTATAAAGAAATGGTTAGACTTGTAATTCCCTTAAAAATAAAATCCATCCTGAAGGGCCAGGAAGTACAAGTGTTCATTTCTAAGTGTCCATCAAATTTTTGATCCATAAGATCATAAGATTACATATCCAGAACTGGAAATTACCTTTAGTCCAAACTCTTCCTATTACAGATGTGGAAACTGAGGGTCTGGGAGACTTAGTTAATTAACTTGCTCAACATCACACAAGCTGTACTAGCATGGGATTTGATGGGATTTGAACTCGAGTCTTCTGGCTCCGGAGCCAAATCTCTTTCAACGATCATGGTATAATTTATATATGATAAAAATACTATTATTGTTATTTTATGTTAATGTAAAAATCCCCAGGAATACACTATGGAAACAGTAAGAACTCCTAATTATATCCAAATGCTTTTTAGAGCAACTCCTGAAAAAGTTCTACTGCCAAAACGTATTTCTCAATTCAACAATATAGAAAATATAACCTCATGACTAGAGACATGTTCAGTGTGACAGAGATAATACGGCAAACTCCAATATCAATAAAGACTGATAGCCATTTATATCTATACATAGCACCAAAGAAATGGTTACTTTGTTGATGAGACTATAAAGTAATTTGAAAGATAAACCATTTCACTCTAAGCAAATCACACAGAAGAGACCGACCAATCGGAAAATATTGTCCATACAGGAGTTTGGTAATACTTTTTAGAAGACCTAGAAAGTTCTTTTCCAATCAGAGTAAGCTTTATTTTATGAGGACCTACAGTTTTAGCTTATATTTGTGAATTTTTGTCGAGCCTAATTTTCATGTCTTCAAATTCTTTATCCTCACAATTCATTGCTGCAGACCATGAGCTACGTTCTTCTCCATGTCCTCCTTAAGTTTCACTTTTAGTAAAATTTTAAGAAAATTAAAAATAGCAACTTTTGTAATATAACTAAAAGGTCCACATTATGCCTGCATATTTGACCAACTTCCTCATTATATTTGTTCTATTATGAGCATTCCATGGCCTTAACAATGCTCTAGTCCATAATTTAAATCAACAAGCTAACACTGGCAGGCAAGAAAATGGAAAAATTATAAGACATTTCTGAGTTACACGAGTGAGACATGCCTACAATTATCAAGCCACAGTATTAGATTTGCTATTTTCAGGTAAGCCTCTATTTCTAAAAAGTTCTTTCATTGAAAGTATATCAATTGATAAAACCAATCAATCAAAATTCTTTGTCCACCGCTGAATTAATCTGGTAAGAAACAAGGAAATTTGTAATGCCTTGGAAAGCCCTAGGATGATTATATTTTCCAGTCACCAAAGGTTTTATTTTTATGTGAGCCTAGAGCATTAGCATGCTTAAGAACAGTTAATCTGTCCTTATTCTGCCTAAAACCGGCTGGCAATGGATCCACTGGTAGCTGATAAGGTAGAACTTGACAAGCATCACTAAAATAGAAGTTTTTCCAGCATTATAAAAATGTTCAGGGGATAAATTATAATCCACAATCAAATTTCCAAAAGAAATCAAATAAAAAAAACTCAACAAAATTTCTGCAATTTCATGGTCAGCTAAAAGCATTTTCCTATAGATATTTAGCTTTCACATGGTTTGGTAAACTTGAACACATGAACATCCTACACAGTCAACTGCACTAATTTATAACATTTATTTTTTGAAAGTATTTATAAATACTTATATTTATAAAAATCTTTTCACCAAATACTGGGACACAATTTTCTGAGTATTTCCCTGGAACCAACATCTGGGAATCTGGCTTTTTTTTCCTTCAATTTACAAAAGCTTTGATTCTGTAATATCAACTGGATAACTGTTTAAGTACTTCAAACTCAAAATACCAACTTTACTGGATATATGTGTCCAACTCGTTATCTTTTCCCTTAAACCTTATCCTCATCTAAAATTTCCTATTTTGTGTGTGATGGTTCTACAATTCTTCTAGTTACTCAGTTTAAATTAAAAAATTTCAGTCATCTAACTCTTTGTTTTCCTTCATTCCCTACATCATCCAATTAGTAACCAAATCTTGAGGTTTCTCTCTATATAATATATTACATCTGTCCACTCCAAGAGACATGACCCTGGTTCAGTTATCTCAACATTCTTGGGTAATATACTGGATTGATATAAACACAAACGAATACTTGACTACTCTATATGCCTCCTAATATATCTCCCTAATCTTCACATGGCTACTAGTCTTCTGAAGAGATCAGGCTTACAACACCATATTCTTCTTCAAAATTCTTCAATAGCTTCCTCCTACTGCCTTTAGGAAAAAATACAAAATTTTCAACCTGATAGCTGAAGTCACCATTAATCTGACTTCAACGAAGTTTGTTCTCCTTCATATACTCCAAGTTCTAGCTATAGAAGAACTGTTCCTTCAGCTGTTCCTGAATCTCCCCATTTTCTCTTCCACCTGCTTAAAATGTACTCCCCTCTTCCTAGTACATCCTACTCATTCTATAGATGAAGAACATGGCACAAGTGACTTAACAAATGTCCCCTAGACAGTGAAAGAGAAAATGAGATAAAAGGAAAAAGATAGGGCTTTAAAAGTAAAAAGGAAAAGGGGAGGGGTTTGTCTGATATGATAGATCTTAAAATAGAAGCAAAATAAGCTAGCTAAATCTTTGTCAAGTTATTAATCAGTCTTTTGAGGAAAGCAGAGCTGCCTATTATAATAGAATTTCCTCTACAGAAAGGAATATGAGCAAAAGAACAGCAATTAATAATCATCTGTCCATTCTGATTTGGACTCAACAGCTAAGATTAAAAGAAAACTGTGAAGTCTCAGCCTAATCAGTCTTAATGATAGTCTAATCAGTAATCAGTCTGACTTCAAAGAAAGTGATGGGATAACCAGCTTATTGCAGTTCAAAAGGTACAAATATTCAGTCCCAAATTTCCAGAAGTGATCATTAAAAAAGAAAAATCAAATCCAACTAGATAAATTGAGTCATCTCTTCTAAAAACTGTAAACAGAAATTCCATGAAATATAAAGTAACAGTTCACAAGACAAAAAGAATGTTTTAAATACTGCACTTTAAAAACTGATTTTAAAATGCGCAGTAAAGCTTGCAACCAAGAATATAATAAGATGTCATCTAGGGTTGGTAAATTTGCCCTAATATCATCCAGTCCTTTCTTATCTCTCTTCAAATCTACCAGATTCATTAATCAGTTACTTCAAATAAGTAAATTAGGCGTGAAAGAAAAGAATAAAAACTTTCAAGTCAATATACTATCACCCAGATCAGCAATCTTACACACACACACACACACTCTCTCTCTCTCTCTCTCTCTTTCTCTCTGTCTCTCTCTGCAGTGTGGACTTTTTCCTTTTGCAGCACCTTGAAGAACACTGTGCCCAAGTTGCCCTGATAACATCCGTGGCTGTACCCCTTTCCCAGTCCCACAGTGGAGGGTCTCAGGGCACCAGAGTGGAAAAAAGGAGCAAGCTGTCCTGCTATGCTTTACTTGTTATCCCTACCTCCCTCTTTGTGTTCCCTTGGGCACTTTAGTTAAATCACCTGATCTTCCCTTGAACATTCAAAACAAAAGAAATTACTGTTTTCAAGATTGACAGGTTTATCTAATTCTTTTTGCAAAGCTCCTTCTAGTGAATGCAACAAACCCCAAAAGACTAGGAGCAGAAATGAGCAGTGAGAAGATAATGTGTTGAATATTTGGGAAATTATACAGTGTTCTATGTACAAGGGTTTCTTAATTCAAATGAGCAAATTTTCACTTTTTTTCTTTCCTTGTAAGAGATGAAGTGAACGTAATAAGGGCTGGTTAGAATATATGGTAAATTAAATTCCTGAGCCACTGACCCACTGGCTGCATGACTGACATCAGCATAAAGACTAATACAGTTAGAATGATATGAAACTAGCTGAATGGCCAGACCCAAACCTAAAAGAAGGTCCTTGTCTCAGGAATCTGTTTGGGCTTATGTTGTTTAATTTTTATAAGTGAATCAGATAAAGGAATAAATGGTACACACAGAAAATTTGCGAAAGACACAAAGTTAGAAGGGAGAGCTAATATACTACATAGATAAGATTCAAAACAATCTTGCCAAGCTAGTAGATCGGGTTTAATCTAATAGGATGAAATTCAGCAAGATTTGTAATGTAAAATCTTATGCCAGGATTAAAAAAAAAAAAAATCACCTTCACCGTTACCAAATGAAGCTAATATGACTAGATTATAATTCACTTGGTAAAGACACAGGAGTCTTAGTAAACCTTAGTAAATAAATAGTGACCTCAATAAACCAAGAGTGGCAACCAAAAGGGCTAATGAAACTTCAGACATTCACTTTAGAAGCCAGAGTGTCCAAGAATAGGGAGACAGTATTCTTTTGCTGGACTCTGCCTTTCTCAAACTAATGTATAAAGTCCCGCATTCAGTTATAATACTACATTTTAGGAAAGTTTATATTATATTTCAGTTGGGGAACATCCAGGATGATGAAAAGCCTCCAGTTCATGCACACCATGGGGATCAATTTAAGCAATTGGAGAGATTTAGTCCAGAGAAACATGGGGTACTCGAGATAGCTGTTTTCAAACATAAGAACCATCACATGATAGGAATCAGAACTAGGACCCAGGTGCACCTTAAACAGCAAACAATGGTTTACTCAATCTCCAGCAAACCACTTTACCTTTCAACCTTAGTTTCCTCACTTCATTGATACCATCCTTCTTTATTTTCCTGATCTCCTTTATTCTGTTCTGGCCTCCCTTTCTTCCCTTCACATTTTTGACACTATGGCTGACCACTTCAACTATGCACAGTCCAGCACCCTCTTGTACTATAATCTCTCATGCTTTGTCTCCTGTTTCTACTTGTGTGCTGTTAAACGCTGCCTAAAAGAAGTGATATGACCCTATCAACTGAGTTCACAAATTTATGTCACATAATCTGAATTTAGCACTGCTGCACAGCCACCCTTTCATCCTTCTTGGGATGACTATCACTCCCCCACAGCAGCTACTGTGCATCTTCTCTCAAGCTCTCCACATCATTACTTTCCCATCCTTGCAGAGGACCTTCCCTTCTATTTTATAAAGTCTTGTGAGCTCCCTCTTCTCCCCATTCCATATTTCACAACTTCTATATGTATAAAGTCCCTTTTTCATTCATCCTTTGTTCCAGTTTCTTAGGAAGAGGTGGGTTATGTCATTGCCAAAGACAGATGACCTACCTAATTGTTACCTTTTTCTCTTTGGCTAATGCCCCAGTGCCATACACAAATCTTCCAAAACTTGAAAAAAAAAATAACCTTTTAGTTGACTGCCATATCCTTAAGCTATCATCTTATCTCTCTTTTCCATAGCCAACCTCCTAAAGAGTCACCTACCCTCACTCTTTCGACTTCTTTACCTTTCATCACTTGTTAACTCTTTTCAATCTAGCTTCCAATATCATGAGTCAACAAACTGGTATCTCAAAGGTCACTAGTGATTTCAACTATTAAATCAGCTAGCCTTGCCCCCATCCTCACTCATCTTGACTGACCTTGGTATAACTTTTGACACTGTCTGCCCCCCTTCTTCCAGGACACTATTTCTTCCCTTGGCTCTGTGGCACTGTTCTTTTTTCCTTCTTGTCTTAAGTCTTCTCAATCACCTTTACTGAATCATAATCCAGTTCCCACTCTGCGGGATGCCCCTCAGAGTTCCATCTGGACCCTTTTTACTCTTACTTCTCTACATCTTATCAACAATCTCATCTAATTTCACAAATTTCAAATAATAACTTCACAAAAGTCTAAAATCTATATATTTTGCCCTAACTTCCCTCTGAAACTCCAGTCTACTTCCAAATCTATATATTTTCCAATAATGTGCAGACTTGAGATTAGATTACTAATTTAGACTGTTAGAAAGAATACCTGGATGTCTTGCCTACACCTCAAATTCAACAAACCTAAAATAAGTGTCTTCCCAGTTAAATAAATCTACTCTCTCTGCCAAATTTCTCTACTTCTGCTAAAAGCACCATCTTTCCAACCAACCAGTTAGACTGTTCCTCATTACTCCCCATATCAAGTCCATTCCATTAGCATTTATTAATTGCCTACTTAGTGGAAGGTACTGGGTATCTATTAATTAGCTGCCATGTCTTACAGATCCTACCTTTCTAGCTCTACAAGCCAGCCTCTTCTTCTCTCACATTGTCCTAATAAACTCTCACCTGTACCCTAATTGCTTCCTAACTGATCTGCCAATTTTCATTTCCAATCCAGAGTTCATGGAACTGAACTTCTTAAGGAATAGGTCTGACCATGTTACTTCACTGCTTAAAAGTCTTCTACAATTCCCTACTGCTTCTAAGATAAAATATGAAAACCTTTAGTTTTTAATTAAAGCTTTCAACAATGTGGCATCAACCTCTCTTTCTAGACTTATTTCCTCTTATTCCCACTCATACACTTTATATGATGGTCAAATGGCTGCTTACTCCTTCCTAAAACTCAATATTCCATCTATTTAAGTCTTTACACAGGTTTTTGGCTATTCTTGAATTATACTTCCTCCTCTCAGATTCCTTAGCTTCCTTGAAGGCACACCTCATGGGTTAATTTTTAAAAGAATACCTCTTTTCACCCTCCAATTTTTAATGCTCCTTCTCCCCTCCAATTATCTTGCATTTAGTTATCTGTGTATATGTTGCAACCCCTACTTAAATGTAAGCTCTTAAAAGGAAAGACAATTTTCTTTTTCTTTTTTCCCCCATTGTTTCCCTAGCACCTAGTAGAACCTTGAATAGAAAAGGTACTGAATAGATGCTTGTTGAATTAAATGGAATTTAAAATGTATAATAGTGTGATGACAAAATTATTCCCAAGATCACCTCATGCCCTAAAAAAATCTATAATCCTAACAAATGGAGGCTAAAAATTTAGTTTTAATTAGATCTTCCAAAGCCCAGATTAAGATGAACATTTCAACTGAAGTAATTTGTTAAAATTAATTCTTACAAATCTGTAATGGCTCAAATGATGTAAACTCCTTATATGTAGAGATAATTTCATATTTTGTACTTGTATCCCCAGCACCTAGCACAAGTAAGCACCTAACAAATGCTTATTGCTTGACTGATTAAATAATTTTAATTTCCCAAAATGGCTGACTATAATAGCCCTAAATAATACATTCTGAATATTCTATAATAAGATCTATGATTTCATTGGTGCTGGTTCTCCCAATACCAACACTGATCATAAGTGCTCTGTTTCACTGGAAACTTTTGTTTCAGTGGTCAAAAAAAACTTACCACCCTGTAACCTATGATGTAATTAAACCTCTCTGAATTTAGGTATGCCAGTCTTCCCATGATAGATTCACTGTTTTACAATACAAATACTTGGAATCTTTTTAGATTGGTGAAAGGGGCTCTACTGGAAATAAAATGTGACCAACAACTGGGCAATGGCAAGCAACGATGTTCTATTTATTAGTGAATTGTATGAAATGCTAAATACATAATTCAGAGATATATGGAAAGACTGGTAAAAATTTTAAAACGAGTAATGTAAAAAGAAAATATACACAATGACTTCAGCAATAAACGAGTATTTATTAAGCACTTACTATGTGCCAGGCACTCTGCTAAACTGTATAAACTAAGTCAATACAAAAAGTAGTAACACTGGTCAAATAAAAGCAGTCAATCACAATACCTATGGCCAAAGTTATTTATTTCTTCCTATAACTGCTGATCAAACTCTCCTTGGAGAATAAGCTTCGTAAAAAGTTTTGGTAGGGGGGTTGGAGATGTTAATTGGGAAGTTATCTTTTCTGTCAAAACCAAATAAAGCAATAAATGCATTTTTTAAAATTTAAGTGAACACTTTAAAAACTGATTTTTAAAAAAAAATTACTAAGCCTATGAAAACATAAAGAAGACTTCTAGAATTAATCAAAACTTTTCAAAATCAACATGGATTTTTAGCTATAAATATATAAAACATTAAGAAAAAAGCTCTTTGTATAGATGAATTCTCCAAATGTACTGCCACATACACATTTTTAATTTGAACATACCTACCAGTGATAGTTTTGGGCTTTTTTGCCATATACTCCTTCCACTTCCTTGTACTCAGCTGACTTGGTGGTGGAATAAGTATATTACTTACACTACAAGGTAAAACAAAGAGTGCTCCAACCTGATAGGACAAAATTCAACATAATGAATATTACTTAAGTGCTCATCCATTAAGAAAAAGAAGATTTATGCCATAACAGTTAAATCACTTATCTAGTCAATAATGATTCAGTTGTTACTGTTTATTTTTTCCACCTAGAAAAATAGACCACAGTATTTCAATTGTCACTGAAATTTGCAATCTTGGGATTTCCTAGATCCAAAATTGTATGTAAAAGCTCATGTGAAAAGTAAAATCAGTTCTAATGTGCAGACTGTTTTTTTTCACCCATAAGACTTTTTCAGTCGTCCACACCTTTGAAATTACTCTGACTAGATTATTATATTGTGCTGTATACAGAACAACTCTTGAAGATAATCAAGATACTTTAGCCATACTGCGTTAATTGTTAATAGAAAATAATAGAACAGGTGCTATGGAATGTTCCAGGGGTTCTCATTTACTTGAGCATGGTTCATAGAACTATGTTGATCTAACTCCTCACTTTGATCACATGATTAATCACTGGCATTCAACTCCAATTAATTTTTAGATATTTCCTTTCTCTCTATAAATGCCAATTAGGCCACTATTAAGTGTTAAATACACTTTAAAAAGTATTCTGGCAAAAATGTCTTGCCTCAAACATCCTAAAGGAACAAACTTTTATAAACACCTTAAAATAAACTAGTTTGATGGAATTTCAGCTTATTTATTTTTAGGACTTGATATAAAATTTACCCTACACTAATAAGATTCATCACATGAGATATTCAGCCAGATTTTTACTTTATGTTGTGTTAGTTTCTAGAAAGTCTTCAAGTATGTTTCAAATGACAAATAGTATCTACTTTCCACAGTTCAGCATTTCTAAGAACAGACAGGTTCATCACCAGTAAGAAGGCTACTTGGAGACAAATTCTTTAGTCATAGCAGCTCCTAAAACAAGAAAAATACAAAATGGATCCCAGTCCTGTATAGCCTCCATTTGCTTTTCACAGGAGGAAAGAAGAAAATGGGGCAAAAGATTCTAAGAAGCAAAGTTTTTTTAGACCATAGATTAATTAACATTAAGCACTTTCTGTGTGCTAGCACAGGCACTGTGTGAGACCCTGAGGATGCAAATACAAAGTGTTTAATTAGTCACTGCACTCATCTGAAAACTCCAATTTATTTCTGATATTTTCTTTCTCTATAAATGCCAATTAAGTCTACCTATTAGAGTTAAATACAGTAATCTTTAACTTAAAATCTTTAAATAACAGCTCCCTAACCAGCATTCCAGACAGAATATATATAAAGTATATATAAAACATAAACAATATAAGGGAATCAAGCAAGGAAGACTTTATGTAGAAGGTAGCAGCATCTGATCAAAGATGGTAAGGAAACAAGGTATTTTATGTAACTTGGGAAAGCATTCTGGATATGGGTAACAGAATGAAGAGACAAATATATGGGATGGAGTGTCGTGTGTGAGGAACATCAAGAAAGCCAGTCTGTATAGATCTGCAGAGTGAGAGAAGGGGAAGAATATTTAAAAATAATAATAGTAACGATAATGATGATGATGATCCTAACAATTACTAACACTTATGTTGTTGTTGGTCCTTCCTTTTCAAAGACCAGCTTCCTACATGAATGATGCCTTGACTTGCTTGTGAACTGGATTTAAGTGAGGCAGAGCTACACAGTCATCAGCCTCACTCTCTTGCAGTCACCAAAACCCAGTGGCGAGATAAATGTCTAGATAATTGGCAATGGCCAGAATGACCACTGGAATACATTGTTTTCACCCACCCTTCTACTGAAAAAAGTGTTCACATGCTTGGAACAGACATCTCCCTAACTCACTAACAGGTCTGATGGCTGTCAGCTACCCTCAAGCAGATTTAGCCTGTCTGCCAAGACAGTTTTACTGGAGTGCGGCCACTGCACATGCTATAGCTTCTTGGAGTAACAAGTAAGAGTTATATAGCACTTATTATGGATCAGGTATCTAGGGATGGGAAATCTGGGGCCTCAAGGACACATGTGGCCTCCTAGGTCCTTGGGTACAACCTTTTGATCAAGTCCAAGTTTTACAGATAAAAAACCTTTTTATTAATGGGATTTATTCTATGAAGTTTAGATTCAGTCAAAGGGCTACACTTCAGGATGCAGAGATCTATTCCACTGTCATAATATCTAGAACAAAGAAAAATAAATGGCCTGAGAAAAATCAATACATACTGAAATGACAAAATTATAAAATGATTTCATTCTCATAAAAATAATCTAAATTTACTGTATTTCATTTTAAATTTGTCACTTTCCATGTACAGAATGTGTAGAATAAACACAGGCAAAGTTTAGAATATCTAAAAAATATTTATTTATACAACATATCCCTTCCAACTCAAAGATTCTGTTAAAATGTATGGAGAGTATGGACCTGAATACATTTAAAGCAAAAACAGATGAAAAACCAAAATATAATCATACTCATCCACACATTTAAAGGTTAAATTTTTATAATACCTTGCCACAGAGAGATGAAATCTGTTCCAACAGCAACTTGGAATTCTCCTTTGTATTGTTTCTTGTCAATCTTCTGTACTTGGCTGTTAAAGTCATAGTGGAGCATACGTTTCATTGCCTTTAAAAGTTTTTTTCATAGGAATGTCTCCTCACTATTTAAAAAATTCCATAAATTCATGAATATTGCTTCCAAAGGAATCTCCTCTTTCCTTGTATTTTAATTTCTTAAGCAGAGGAACCTTTCTTTTTGCAATTATTGAAAACTGGTGAAGAAACAGCACTGTTGTATATCAAAGTTATTATCCAAGATTTTTGGAGATGATATGCATAAATGTGATATTTACTACTTACATAAGCACCTTAAAACTATCTCTTTGAGCCACATTTTTAGGGCTCCATTTTCATCTCACTATATACTGAAGCAACAGAAAGAGTGCTAGACCCAGAATCATAAGTCCCAATTTTAAATCCTTGATCTGCCACTTAGTATCTGTATGACTTTGGGCAAGTCACTTAACCACTCAAGACCTTTCATGTGGAAAAGAGGTAGGGGAAGGAGGTTTGTACTGGAGCTCTGATGAGGTCGCATCCAGGTCTAAATCTATAATCCTATGAGCTCTTTCATGCAATGGAACAAGAAAAGGTAAATTTAAAAAATATATATATGGGTACGTGTGTACAAAATGAAATTTATAACTCTAAAATTCAACAAATACTTCGGGTCCATATGTAGCTTAGTTGCCCCAAATGCCTGCAGATCCCAAAGTTGTTTTATGATTTCAGCATCTCCTGTTTCCCACCACTAGCTTCTCTGTATCTTCCTGAGCTTCTGGACTTTCTCAGAACCATGGCTCTGCTACTTTCTGCTGGCTGGGTGACCTTGAGTAAGATATTCAGTCTCTTAAACATCATTCTTCCCATCAATAAAAAGGGGATAGTAACAGTTGAATTAACTAGCTCAATGTTACTGCAAAAAAAAAAAGTACTCTGTACACCTTAAAAAACTATATTAATATGGGTTGCTATTATTTTGGAGGATATCACAATGTAGCAGAGGTCTAGGATTAATTGCCTAAACAGAATTTGTAACCTGGAACATGTTAGTTACCAAAAGAGTTTACTTCCCTAGGAAAAAATGGAGAGAAGCAGCTTAGGTTGTAGATGAGTGTACCCATGTAGCTAAGAAAGACATTCACTTTAGCTATATTGGCAGCTGTCAAGCTTGGTGCACTTAACTCATCTTATAGCACTTAATTCATACACACACTCACACATGTATGTTTGTGCATATCCCCATTTCTTCATGTACATAGAAATACAAAAATTGTATGTTTATATATGTATTATATTACATATAATGTGTGTGTATGTATATATATGTATACATATGTATATATGTGTGTGTATATGTATATGTATATATATATGAAAGAAATTATCTGGGGTTAGAGTGGTGGCCATGAGTACAAAGAAAGAAATGGATGCAAGACATTTCTTGAAGGCAGAATCAACAAGACATAGGAACTGACTGGCAATGGATGCTAGCATAATGATGATATTGCAATATGTGTATATATAAATATTCATTATATATGCACATATGTATTCAATCTGATAGGTACGAATAAAAAAGACATACTCCTTATTCTCAAGGAATTTAACAGGAAAATAATAATAATATTAAGAGCTCAAATAACTATGACACAAGATATCATATAACAGTGACATAAGAATGGCATAAATGGGACCCTGTTAAGAGGTTCTAGAACTGGCATTTAACCCGAGCCTGAAAGAATGAATGCATCTAATTCTAATAGGCAAACAAGACAGTGTATCCTAGGAACAAGTACATACAGCGGAGAAAAAACAAGTCACTTAAAAAGAAGCTATGTGTACTCCACGGCAAGATAAAACATAGGGAATAAGGAATAAAAATGAAAAGCAGAGCTGAGGGGCCACAATAGGAAAGGCTTTGAATATGAGGTTAATGAGATTGAACTTTGTTCTATGGACATCTGAAATATCCAGAAGGTTCTGGAGCAGGGAAACAGTGACACAACTAATGCAACATGCCTCAACTGCCCATCGATTCTCCCTCCACAAAATATCTTGCATCCATCCATCCCTTTCTTAGCCCTCACATGGCTACCACTCTAGTCTCAGATCTTATCACCTTTCACTTGGGTTATTACAGTGGTCTAACTGTCCAATTTCCAATCTATGTTCCACCCAGCTACTAAAATAAATATTCTCAAATACAAGTTTGATCATGTTACTTCCTTCTCAAGAGCTCCAAGAGCTCCCTCTTGTCTCTAGGATAAAATACAAATTTCAATTTTGAACTTAAGGCCCTTCACAATTTGGCCCAAGCTTATATCTCCAAGTTTGTTACACATTACTAACCATCAGGGCTTTAATAAGCCAACCAAACTAGCCTTCTTGTTATTCTCTATATGCAACATTCCACCTTCTATCTCCACCACTCACAGATTTTCCCCAACACCAGGAATGTATACTGTTAAACTCCACCATTAGACTTCCTAGTTCAGTGCTCAGCACCACCTCTTAACATGAGACATTTTCTGATCCCCATAGTAACTAGTGCCTTCCTTTCCCAATGACCTTGTGCTTTTTTGTGTATATCTTATATAAACTTACTTGCACCTACACTGTTTCCCTTAAATAGAATGTAAGCTCCTTGAAGGGAGAATGTCACTTTTTAATCTCTATATCCTGAGCATCAAGCACAGTTCCCAACCTATAAAAACCACTAAATAAATTCTTGTTGGCTAAATGATAAATCCAGTGGTAGAATAAAGGTGGATTGGATAGAGAAATAACTGGAGACAGGGAGAATGGTGAGGTTATCACAACAATCTAAGAGAGTGAGCTGAAGTTGGTGGCAGTAGAAATGAAAAGGGATGTGAGTTATTGTGCTAAGGAAAAAATTAACACAGTAAATAATTAGATGCAAGAAATGAGAGAGAAATTAAGGATCTAGTTTTCAACACTAGGTAACTGAAAAATTGGCAGCATCTGTAACAGAAATAAGTGATCAGGAGAGAGTGAAAATTTGGAGAAGATTAATATTGTTTCAGATATACTGACTCAGACTACCAACAGATCAGAGAAGTACAAGAAGACAGGAAAAGGGAAACAAAGTAGGTGATTAGATCCTATCAGGTAAGTAGATTTCTGGTAAAGTTTTCAGTCTTAGAATATGGAAAGAATGAACTAATAGCAAATTAAAGACAACAAATAGTTCAGGAGGAAGCCCTCCATAAATAAATTAACCCTCTCAGAAAAGCCCCTACTAAAGCCAACTGAGGCAAACAGAAGACTCAGAAATATTGACTATCTTCAGTAATTTGAAGAGCTGTCCTATAGCAGAGTTATTAAGACTTGTTCACCTTGGGGACAGAACTACAAACAATGGATAGATTACAATGTAAAAAAAAAAACTTCCTAATAATGAGAGCTAACCAAAAGGGGAAAGGGGAGATACTACCCGAGGAAGAAATGAGTATTCCCTAAAGCTGTATGACCATTTGTTAGGAATACTATGGAAGGGATTCTTAGCAACAGCATACTTATTTTCCATCGTACCAGTTGAGGAAGATAGTGAGAAAATAGGATAGTCCCTTTAATCAACAATACAAGCAATCAGATTGTTATAAAGGAAGCAAAGGCTATGGAAAAGAATCACATAGGGATGAGTAGACATAAATGGGTCTATTCTGTTGAAAAGTAAATCAACAATGAGAGCACAGATCCACTGAAGTATACAGAACAGAACCAAAAACGATAGAAATTTATGGAACACATAGGGCTGCTGTGAAAATTAAACAAAATGATGTATCACTTTATAAACAATATAAAATCATATAGATATTAGTTATTATTGTTAATGTTAATTCTAATACAGGAAAGTTGATTAAATGGACCAACATGAATACTGAAAGAACAAATTTTGATTTTTAAAAGATGTGTACAGAAGGAAGCAAGAATAGGTAATAGAGGAAGAATTTTTAAAATGTAGCCCAGTCTTTTAAGAATACAGTAAGAAGTGCTAAATTATGTAAGTCTGATATGAAATGTCAGATTTTTTTAAAAAGTTCTTTTAAATTATTCTAGGGAAAAGAGAAGGCTCAAAAAAAAATAGGCTTTCTGCTCTAGGAAGACAATAATGCCTACTGGACAAAAAGGAGAGCTACTCAATTTTTTATTTTGTTTGTATTTTCTCTGACAAGAAGAATGGACCTTAGATTTGGAAGGATAGGACAAAAATCACTAAAGAAAGTACCAGAAAATAAATAGAAGGTAAAGGATTTAACTTATCTGGAGGATAATAAATGCCAATCCAGAAGTACAAACTTTTAAAAAAGTACCTCTGAAACATAATGGGATGAAATTAACTTCTGACTTTACTACCAAAGATAATCATAAAGACAACATGATTTTTGATAAGAAATCTAAGCAAATTTCTATAACCATACTTCTTGAGGTTGCTGGGTCATGCAGTGGATATAGTGCTGGACTTGGAGTTGGGAAAACCTGAGTTCAAATCCTATCTCAGACATTTAAAGAGTTTTGTGACCTAAGCAAACACCATCTGCCTCAGCTTCCTCACCTGTAAAATAGTGATAATAGTATCCAATTTCCAGGGTTGTTATAAGGATAAAGTTAGAGAACATGGCGCTTTGCCAACTAAAGAACTACATAAATGCCTGCTGTTATTATGGTTACTCCAGGTAGCAATGTTTTAATGACATGGATAAACATGGTACAAACTGTCCAGCTTACAGTAAATGTGTATTAACTTTATTGAATTCTTAAGTAAAAAGCTTGGTTCCAAGGGAAAGGCAATGAAAGTAAGCCCTGTTTAAAGTACATATGATAAACTACTGCACCAAGAGCACTTCTATTTTGTAAAAATGCCACCAGAATCATTAAAACGCTTAGATAGCACAGGTACCAAAGAAAGGACAGCAATGGTATTTGGATAGCAAAGGTATCAAGAAAATATGCTATTCAAAATA